>CM059036.1:20915000-22165000 GCA_030279155.1 Forsythia viridissima
TTAATTTGAACTCGAGATACGTAAATTAGGTTAAATTCGTGAATTCGACCGAATACAACTTTATAAATAAATCTTGAGAGGAGAAATTAGAGATGACAACTATGGTAAACTCGTGAATCCAAATTCTTCAACCATCATTCTTGGATAATTCTTGATATGTGCTTTCACATAAATTATTATATTATTTCCTTAAATTCATAGTTACACGTTAAATCTTCAAATCAACATATTTCAAATTTTTTTTCAATTCTTTTATATTAGGAGAGCTAATATCTAAATAAAATAGTATTCGTGGGAACGATAATCCAGACTCAAGAGATCCACTTATTACATGTTTGCGATATTGTACACTTGCAATTATATAATTTTCACAACAGTAACTGAGGCAATGAGATTCTCGTTTGTAAATGTAAATTCCTCCTCATTGTCTTGAACTATCTCATGAGGTCTTTGTGTAGCATTCGTCTCCGAAAAAACTACATCATCATCTCGAGCTATCTCCACTGTATCTCAAAAATCATCTCTATTATGGTACACTTCATCCCCTACGTCGTGTCTATTCATAGGTGGTTCCCTCCTCACAAGAGTTACACATAGATAAGTATGATGTTTTTCGTTCAGTTCAACTGCATGTCTGATGTTATCTTTATCAGTGAAACTGAAAAATGTGTATTGGTCGAAAAAAGAATCCAAACTCTATATCGTATTCTGAAGAGTCAAAAATATATTCGCAGATACATGAAGTGCAGCAATAGATTCTTCATTACCCCTGGTCCATGTCCATGTTCACTGACCTTGATCATTCTTTTCAAACTCACCTTAGTAACAAATAGCGAGGAGTATCATATCTGCATTCAACCAAAAAAAAAAAAAAAAATTAAGATGACGTTAGCTAAGTAAAGCTAGAAAGCCATATGGACTGTTAACAAACTGCATGGTGATGGTTTTTTATGTTCTGCTTGATATGGCTTGTTAAGGTCAGTTGGTCGGTTATGACATTTGCTAAGTTCAATAGTTAGTGGCTAATTAGTAGGTTAACCTACTTATTAATTGTAAGTTAACCGATCAAAAGTATAGGTTAACAGACCAAAGTGTAGGTTGACCTACATATAGTGATAGGTTAAGCTACGTTCTATCTTGTTAGGTTAATCTACTTTCTAACTTGGTTTTAACAGAATGCGTACATATGTTAATACCTTCTTCAATTTTAACACAACACAGGAACAAAGATCTTTCCAATTAATTTGTTCATAATTCACGATTTGTCCACCAATTCATGGCCATTAATCTAAGCACGCTAAAATAGGCCAAGATATTATTTCACAATTACGAAACCCACCCAATGAAATGCTTGAAAATGAGAATGAACTTAGTAACAAATTACAAAATGTTAAATTGTTGGCTTCTGTATTGTTCACGAGATGCTTCACGAAATGCTTGTTTTCAACTTTGAAGATAACTTTTGCTACAATATGATGAATGAATTAATATTGAATGCGTAAGTTTCTGACAATAACAAGAGCCACTAACAGAACGGTTGGTATGTGTTAAATAAATTAATTGAGTTTTTATTTCTATGTATCATTAAAAAAGTATTTATATATTTTGCCTTTTGCCCATTTAGTAGTTCTTATTATATCTTAATAAGGGTATTAATGTCTTTTACATCAAAATATGCCTCTGCAATTTATTTGTTAAAAATTAAGCTTTTTCATTGTATCGCTAATTTGACACAACTATTTAGCCAAAACCCCCTATTTATCTGAGTTAGAAAGTGTCTTCTACGAAAAAGAGGGACCAATAGAGCCCAATTCATTTTATTGATGATTCCAAGTAGTGGAAATTGCACTCCTTACTCCCTTTAGTTTTCAAATTCTAATTTTACTATTTAAGTTTTTTTATTTAAAAAATACTGTTTTTAAAAAAAGCCCAAATACATTAAGCCCAATTTCCACATGCAATTTCCACCTATCAATAACCGTGCCAGCCCACTACTTGCCATTTTCCACTTTCCACTTTCCACTATCAATAACCGTTCCCGCCCACTAACCCAAATACATACAACACAGTTCAGACGAATTCAAAACGGAGAAAATTGGGGAAAAACGGACGAACCCTTCCTCGGCCGGAATCTGACATTTTAGCCGCGCGTCTTCATGTTCTGAGGTGTATGTTTACGTTTGTTGCTTTACTAAATTAACATATATCCCCACGATTTGACATTTTAGCCGCGCGTCTTTTCTGTGTATTTCTAAATTAGGTTTCAGTCTTATTTCTGTGAAAATAGGCTTTATATGTTGATTTTGCATGCGATTTGATTGTTGTGAATGATTTTATTTCACTACAACATCGGCTTATCGCCATTCAAATTGTTGTTTGAATGTGGTTGTTTATGGTTTTCCCCTTGCTTTTAGAACCTGTGAGTTTGAAATCCCTTCCTCATCTTGTTTGAATGTGGTTGTTTATGGTTGTTTATGGTTTGTCAATATTTAGTCATGAACTCAGTAGTACGAGTTGTAAAAATGTGTGTCGTATGTTTACGTTTATTGCTTTACTAAATTAACATATATCCCCACGATTTGACATTTTAGCCGCGCGTCTTCTCTGTGTATTTCTAAATTATGTTTCAGTCTTATTTATGTGAAAATAGGCTTTATATGTTGATTTTGCATTTCTGTGAAGTTATGCAGACTTATACTCGTCGTCTCACACGTTCAACATCAAAGAACAAGTCTCCATCTGATGTTATTGAACATATGGACTCTTCTAGCCATCGTGTAACTCGCTTGTCTACAAGAAAAAATGCACCTGAAGTTATGGATGAGAAGAGTGCAAAAAGGAGTAGAGAAATCTTACCGAAGGAGTCACCATCCAAGAAAAAGAAAGAAATTAGGAAATACGAAGCACAGGTTGTGCTCTTGTCATTTTTTTTAATTGTTTCGTTGATGTGTGGCCATAGAAATGCAGATTGTATAGTCTTCCCCATCCATGATCCCATATCAACTGTGACTCCAACTTCAATTTCCGCAATAATATTATTTGTGTGCACTATATTGTTTAATTGATAATGCGATGAAATGCTTTCGATCGTTTTGTGATATTATCATGAGTTGAGTGCTTGCATTGAGATTACATTTGAAATAACAGAACGTGTTACATTTGTTACATTTGTAATTTTGAAATAACAGAACATGTTACATTTGTAATTTTGAAATAACAGAACATGTTACATTTGTTACATTTGTAATTTGAAATAACATAGCTTGTTACATTTGCTATATTGAAATAACATGACTTGTTAATTTGTGGATTATGATTGAAATCTTACCGAAGGAGTCACCATCCAAGAAAAAGAAAGAAATTAGGAAATACGAAGCACAGGTTGTGCTCTTGTCATTTTTTTTAATTGTTTCGTTGATGTGTGGCCATAGAAATACAGGATTGTATAGTCTTCCCCATCCATGATTCCATATCAACTGTGACTCCAACTTCAATTTCCTCAATAATATTATTTGTGTGCACTATATTGTTTAATTGAGAATGCGATGAAATGCTTTCGATCGTTTTGTGATATTATCATGAGTTGAGTGCTTGCATTGAGATTACATTTAAAATAACAGAACGTGTTACATTTGTTACATTTGTAATTTTGAAATAACATAACATGTTACATTTGTAATTTTGAAATAACAGATCATGTTACATTTGTAATTTTGAAATAACAGAACATGTTACATTTGTTACATTTGTAATTTGAAATAACATAGCTTGTTACATTACTGATCTCCTCCCACGCAAAGCTTCTCTGCTCAGCTTGTGATCGCGATGTAGCAGGGTCGTGATAACTCTCTTTTGCTATATAGAAATAACATGACTTGTTAATTTGTGGATTATGATTAGAGACTTTTTAGATAACATAGCTTGTTACATTTGCTATACTGAAATAACATGACTTGTTAATTTGTGGATTAATAACAGAACTTGTTACATTTGCTATATTAAAATAACATGACTTATTAATTTGTGGGTTATTATTAGAATGTTAATTTCAACATTTTACATAAATGAATGTTTATGTTTATTAATCTATTTTTTTGTTAATTTTATAGGATTGGGACTACCGCATAGATCGCAAAAGTTGGCCTGTTGGCAGGATCATGGTAGCACCAAAAATTGATGTCATAGGAAATTTGAATGCCAAAATGAAAGAATCTCAGAAGCAACTGTTCAAAGAAACTTGTTTTGGGTGGTTCTTAGATGTCAAAGACATTAGATTGCAACATCAACTAATTCACAAAATGTTGCTTAGAGAGGTTAAGCAACCAAATTACAATGAAATGTGGTTTAGAATTGGTGAGAAGCACGTAAGATTCTCAATGGAGGAGTTTTGCATAGTCACAGGACTAAAATGCACGGGCAGTAGTGATGTTTCAAAATATTTATTGGCCCCAGTCTCACTCAAAACACGATATTTCAGTCATCTGCATGCTGTGTACAAAAAAGATGTTGAAAGTGTTTTCCTCAATTTGCCTGATAGCACCAATGATGAAGATGTTGTCAAATTAGGAATTCTTTATCTGCTTTCATCCTACTTTTTTACAACTACGTATGCAAAACAAGTATCAGATTCAACTATGAGACTTGTTGATTTAGATGTATTAGATAGTTTTCTGTGGGGGAAGGACTTGTTCAACACGACATTCACTTATTTGAAGTCCGCATTGAACACCAAGGCTGATGATGAAGGGGTAATCACATATAGGCTATGTGGCTTCCCAATTGCATTTCAAGTGTGGATTTATGAGATATTGCCATTAGATGGGATATTATGTGAGAAGATACATGGTTTTTGGCCTCGGATAATCAATTGGACAACTGATAAGCGCATAATGTCATCTCAACTGGAGGACAGCATGTTTGACTCTTTCGAAGTATGTTTATTATTATTTTGTCTTTATTTTTAATAATACATGTTTGTATTTATAGTTTTTGACATATATATATTTGACTATGAAGGCTAAATCTTTTGAGATGTGTGAAGAGGAGAAGGAGGCAACATATTGTATTCAAATGTTTGAAGAGAAATCTGCAGCTCCTACTCATGATAACAGCAAAGATGTTGTTGACCCTCCAGCACAGCAAAGAAAAACTTTAAAGGCTGCAACGATGTGCAATGAATTTGTTGAACCCCCTATTGCAGTTGAATCGAAAGAGAGAGAGGTTATATTCTTAATCTTATTAGTTTGTAGTTTTATTTTTTCAATTACAGGTCATTGCAGTTAATATGCTGAACCAATGTATAATAACCATTTGATTATCTCCTTGTTTTTGTTAGGATTTCAAAAGCCGCTACAATGAAGACATCATCAATCGTTTAACAGATGTGCAACTAAAGCAAGAACAAATGTTGCATGAATTGACGTCGTTCAAACATGGTGTCGAATCAATGATTGCTGACTTTAGAAATGAGATAATTGAAAGATTGAAACAAATATCAAGTCCAAAGGCAGGTGAAAGGCATTTGGATAAAAAGGTATTTTTTTAATGTTTGTCCTTGGGTAATATGAGTATAAGACTCGATTATTATATTTTTTCCATTGAGATTTTTTTCTCATGTCTAGAGGCTAATAATTTCATGGATTTGTTAAGTTTAATTAATTTTTTATGTTATAGGTTGATGAGAAGGGGTCAGATTTTAAGAGCACAAATGAGAATGAATTTGTTGAAACTTTTGACAATGAGGAGACAAATTTTGATAATCCAAAGGAAAATGAATTTGTGGGCTTTAAGGTATGTGCTTTAATTAGTTGGTGTTTTGGACTTTAACGTATGTGCTTTAATTAATTAACTTTTTTTTATTATTATAAGCAGTATGTGTTTTATTCATTTTCATCTAATTTTTGTATTAACTTGTGTTACATGCTTTCATTTAAAGGTTCATGAAAAAGAAGGTGTGATTTCAGAAAAAGAGCAACCACTGTGTGAGGATAACTTGCCTAGTTTTGATCTTGGCATTGATTTTACTCCGAATGATAACTTTCCTCGGTTGTCCGATGGTTCATTTTATACAGATGAAGTGTTGGAGAATGTTGATAAAGCAATTGATGAGGTGCAAAAGGCAAAAGCTATGGATCAAAAAAATGTATACTTTTCTATAGTTTATTAAATATATCACAATTGTATGACTTAAATCTTTTTGGTTTAACATGGAATTCTTAATATCTGTTTAGGTTCATATACCAGATACAATTGTTACTGATCAGAATATGCCAGGCATGCCAACAAAAAGGCCTCATAAACCCAATACTTTACTCCAATCACCATATTTGCTTAAATATGGATCTTCGTCAGATGTTGTACCGCAAAGTCATGTTGAATTATCTGCATTTGAGGCAGGCTTTATAGCACCTAGTGTTGCTGACATTGGCAGTTTTGAGAAATGGTATCGGGAAGGACATAGGCCTAATAAAAGGTAAGATAATATACCATTTCATACTTATAAAAATTTATGTAGTTTTTGTATCTTACATTTCAATTATAATTTGCAGAGGTAATAAGTTTATAAAACGAGCAGAGAAAATTGTCCCGGCATTCAATTTTGGTCCAGTTACAATATCTGAGAAACAATGGTTTCATGACTTGCGTGAAAATGATGCTACATTAGAAGACACGGTGATTTTATTTCATTTTTTACTTTGTAACATTTTTTAAGTTTGCCTTTAATTTTTTTTACTGTTTTTTAATTATGTCTTACACTTGAAAAATTTCTTTTTCACAGCATATAGATGTTTGCTTATATTATCTGAGAAAGATGGTGAGATACAACAATGCGATAAACTTACGAGTTACTACAACAGATTGCTTGTTCGGAGCCTTGATCAGAAAAATCTTTAAGGTCATATCAGACGATGATAATGCCATGGCTGATGAGGTAACTTTGCTTGAGTACCCGTTGGGTGAATATATGCACTGTAACACCCCTTGGCGTGATATTGACCATGTCTTGATGCCAATCATGATGGAGGATCATGCCCATTGGATTCTTGGTCATTTTGACTTGAAGAAGAAGTGCTTAAACATATATAACTCTTATGGTTTTAGCATAAAGGATAGACAGCTTGTTGAAGATGTTAAAGCCTTTGCTGTGGTTATCCCACGTATGTTGGTGAAGATTGGTTTTTGGAAGAGTAATCTGGTTGATGGCAAAGAATGCATTGAACCACTAGATGTTAATATCATTCAACATTTGCCTCAACAAGAAAATGGGTTAGTGTGAATCTATTAGTTCTCTGTTTCAGTTTATTTATTTATGTTTTTCAGTTTCTTTTTTTGGTGGTTGTGCATATGCCTATACTGTTTAATTGAGAATGCGATGAAATGCATTCGATTGTCTTGTGACATTATCATGAGTTGAGTGCTTGCATATAGATTTTTTTAATACATTTAATGATTAGGATTAGATATTTTTAAAATAACAGAAGTTGTTACATTTGTAATTTTGAAATAACAGAACGTGTTACATTTGTAATTTTGAAATAACAGAACGTGTTACATTTGTAATTTTGAAATAACACAACTTGTTATATTTGTTACATGTGTTAATTTTGAAATAACAGAACGTGTTACATTTGTAATTTTAAAATAACAGAACGTGTTACATTTGTAACTTTGAAATAACACAACTTGTAATTTTGAAATAACAGAACGTGTTACATTTGTAATTTTGAAATAACACAACTTGTTATATTTGTTACATGTGTTAATTTTGAAATAACAGAACGTGTTACATTTGTAATTTTGAAATAACACAACTTGTTATATTTGTTACATGTGTTCATTTTGAAATAACAGAACGTGTTACATTTGTAATTTTGAAATAACAGAACGTGTTACATTTGTAATTTTGAAATAACACAACTTGTTATATTTGTTACATGTGTTCATTTGATAGCCAGAGAAACTTGATGTTTATAATGGGAGTCAGAGGTCTTCTTTTCATCATTGATAGTTGGGCAATCACTTATGTTCTAGACTTTTCCTTTATTTGAATTATACACTTCCGTCCAGCCTTATTGTCATTCTCTTCTTTTGGTCTTTCTAATTTTGTTTTTATTGGTGTTGCAGATTTGATTGCGGTATTTTTGTTATAGAATATGCTAGGCATATAATTAACCAGACTATAGAAAGGATGCCAAATCCATTCGATTGTTCTACAGCAAGAATTAACTTGGCTACCCGGTTGTTCAAGTATGGATTTGATAAACAAAGAGATGGATACGATACAGATTGTGACAATGTAGCAAGGAAGGTGAGAAAGACAAGGAGGTTGAAGAAAGGCAATTAAACCAGCTTTTGTTCTCAGATTACCTAGGAGACTAATCTAAGATTTTTTGTGTAACTACTTGTAAATAGTTGATATATACTCAAGGTGAGAAAGACAAGGAGGTTGAAGAAAGGCAATCAAACCAGCTTTTGTTCTCAGATTACCTAGGAGACTAATCTAACATTTTTTGTGTAACTACTTGTAAATAGTTGATATATAACTGAGTTGGGATCATAACTTCTTTTGAATAGATGGATGTAATTAATGTTTTTGTTGTTATTATTTATTCCCCTTTTGAATTTGATTTTTTATGGTTGGATGTTGAGTTCAATTTTTCCAGATTTTCCTATCAATATGAAGTTAGAAAATAAAGGATTGTATTAAAAATTGTTCTTGAGTCATGGAACATGCACCTTACGCTGGGGATTTGATGCCCTATTTGATGCCTTAAAAAACTGCAGTCAAAAAAAGAATAACACCCCAAGCAATATGTAAACATAAACCAAAATGGCACACTACTCATAACTCTAACGTAGCCTGACTTGAAAACCTGACTTGAAAACCTAATTTTAATAACAAAAAAATCATAAATGGAAAACCTGACTTGAAAACCTGACTTGAAAACCTGACTTGAAACATTGTAATCACAAAAAGAACAAACCTCTAAGAAATCTAGGGGAAAAAAATAAACAAAGGAAAATTTTGAAACTAAAACATACCTCAGATTCACTTCAATCTAAACCTTGTAGTCACAAAAACAACAAACATCTAAGAAATTTGGGAAAATTAAAAAAAAATGACAAAGAGGAAAAATTGGAACTAAAATGTACCTGAAATCTCAGATTCACTTTAATCCAAACATATTACCACTGACATGAGAACACTACGTTCATAAAATGAACAAACCCCTAAGATTCCAAAAGTTGTCAACCAACTCCCAAAACAAGATCCACATGAAATGATAGCGTCAAACTTGTCATGGAGTTTTTAAACAGTATTGCTACAGATTCCAAAAGTTGTCAACCAACTCCCAAAACAAGATCCACATGAAATGATGTGTATTTAATTCTCATTAAACATTGTCATGGAGTTTTTAAACAGTAATATGTATCAAAGAACTTTAAAACTATTATTTGATATGAATAAATCTCTACTACTATTCTGATATTGACAATTCAGTGTGCTTCCTTTTTCTCTTGAGCATTTGCTTCAATGGCAATGGATTTTTACATGTTCTTCTATTGTGTCCATATTCTCCACACCTTCCACATCTTTGGACTTGATTGCCCTCACCTGTTGATTGTATTCTTTTTTCTCTAGGTCTTCCTGCTGTTCTTTTTGGGGTAGGAGCTAATACCACACTAGGCTCTAAATGATCTTGCATTATCCAGTTAACACGATCCCCAAGTGGCACAATATTTCCTTGGTATGTTGCAATATAAGCTTCTCTTGTATGGTACTTCGAACAATAAGTGTATGTTACTTGATGTTTTGTACCAATAACTGCTAATGCATGTTGGCACGGAATTTCATCTACTTGAAACCTGTTGCAAGTGCATGTACCTTCTTGTATGTTGACCAAATGCTGTGAATTCTCATCACTAATTTGATATAGAATATCACTTGAAGCTGACACCTATAGTAGTATGAACAATTTTTTATATTACACAATAATTCGATTTTCCACCAAAAACCAAAAGGCAATTTAATAAGTTAAGCAATCTACAATCGTAAATTTACAAGAAACAATCGTAAAGTTAAAACATAGCTTGTTACCTTCATTTTCATGCATTTTTTAGAATTTTCCCTTAACATATTTTCCTTTTTGCTAGCAAGTTTTGTAAACGTTGATTGCGCGTTACTCCGATTCTTGTAGAACCAGCTCTGCAAGATGTATCTCAACGATTCCAACAAAGTGTCTATAGGGTAATTCTTTACCGCTTTTGTTACTGCATTAACAGACTCAACAATGTTTGATGTCATTGTTGAAAATCTGTTAGTCCTCATGTGTGCTCTCGACCATTTATCATATCCTACTTTTTCCTATATGAAAAAAATTCCATATGTTAATCAACACCAATAGAGTATAAAATATCACATTTTGAAAAAATCATTCAATCTTACAATATATGGCCAAATGATAAAATCATTCAATTTTGATAAAAAGCATTTAATCTTACTAGATATGGCCGAATCTTTTTGTTTATGTTGTCAAGTTGTTTCATTTGGTAATCAAATTCAGCAACTGTGTAAGCTCTAGCAGCCGCATTGAATGGCTTAGTGATATTTTTTCTACTCTTCCCAACAAATGACTTTAGATTTTGTAACAAATGATATGAACACAAGCCATGCATCACATTTGAATATACCTTCCCAATTGCATTTTTAATGCTTTTTTGTCGGTCCGATACAATACACATTTGTTTCCTTTCTCCATAAGCTTCCTTGAACCTCATTAGGAACCATTCCCATGAATTGTTGTTTTCGCTATCACCAATCCCAAATGCAAGAACAAAAATATTGTCATTTGCATCTTGTGTGCAAGCTGTGAATAGAGTCCCACCATAACATCCAGTTAGGAATGTACCATCTATGACAACAATTGGCTTGCAGTGTTCCCAACCCTGTATAGATGCACCCAATGCCATGAACATGTAAAGAAACTGGTTCTCCGCATTAGTTTTAATCCTCGTTATTGTTCCACTATTCTTTTCTTGTAACATGTGAAGATACATTGGCACCTTTCCATATGATTCTTCAGGATTTCCCATTATAGTCTCCAACGCATGCTCTCGAGCCCTCCAAGCTTTCCCATAACTCAATGTCAATCCGTATGTCCTTGCCATGTCATTTATAATATCCCCGGGAGTGTAGATAGTTTTTGCAGATGTATACTTGTGTTTAATGCAATCTCCAACTAGTGTACTTGTTGCTTGTCTATGATCACCCAGAATAATATCCATTGAGCAAGAATGGCCGTTTCTAATGTATCTTATTTTAAACATATCTGTTTCACCAAGTTTGGAAGCTCTAAATCTCCACATGCAACTATCAATTAGACATTTGAGTACATATTCATATTTGTCTGACTTGTAGACTTTGTACTGAAAATTGTTCTCAATAGCATACAATCGCATTGTCTTCCTCAACAATTCTTTATTCCTGAATATCATGTCTTTTGCTATTGCTTCAATATCAGGATTTGAAATCAAATTTATCTCTGACTCACTATTCACATCCTCTAATTCCGGTATAGATTCATAAGCACTAGAAGCAAAGCTCTCTAGTGCAGGCAGCCCTTTAGATGTTGATGTAACAAAATTATGTCCTTCACTAACCTGTAGGTTGATATCCTCAAAATCAGATGGCCTCAAAACATGCATGTCTGGAAACCTTTCCAGCAATGGTGTAACTTCAACTTGCAATGGGTAATTTGTTAGTTGTTGGTCTTTTCGCTTCAGTTCCATATAGAACAAAACTGTGTTGTCATTTGTAATCTTTATTGGAGCCATGTTTGTACACACTTCATATTGTATTGTCACCATATCTTTTTTTCGATTCAACTTTAACACCGATAATATCATATCAACGAGTTTAATGTATGTGCAGTCCATTGGGACGAGAATTCCAGCCGTCTCACCATAGTAAGTAATGAAGATATTTAACATTTCCATACCTGCAAATCATTGAAGTGGATAAACACATTGGTCAACAATTAGTTGTCTGAAAGTAGAAAAACACAATTCTAAAACAGAAATTAAATAAAACAGATGCCTCTAACATGCTGATAAACAAATAGTAACATAACTTGTTACATTTGTTATTCTGAAATAACATAACTTGTTACATTTGTTATTTTGAAATAACATAACTTGTTAATTTGTGGATGAAGATTAGATATTTTTAAAATAACAGAACTTGTTACATTTGTAATTTAGAAATAACAGAACGTGTTATATTTGTAATTTAGAAATAACAAAACGTGTTATATTTGTTACATTTGTAATTTAGAAATAACAGAACGTGTTACATTTGTAATTTAGAAATTAGATATTTGGAAGATTATCAAACAACATAAGTAATCCAACAAACAACTAGAGGCAAATCATTGAATTGGATAAACACATTGGTCAACAATTAGCTTTCTGAAAGTAGAAAAACACAATTGCAAAATAGAAATTAAAGAAAACAGATAATAACATAACTTGTTACATTTGTTACAATGATAACCAAGTTGGGGAATTCTGTCAAACATCTGATGGTCAATATGGTTTTGTGATTAATACACATCAATTTAACATGTTACCTGTATAGAAGGTGGATAGAAGTAAGTTTTTCGTCCAATTTGTTCTGCAGTTTTCACAGATGATGGTTGGGAGTGAGATTACCGTCCAATTTGTTCTGCAATTTCATGGATAATGGCTGCAAATTCGCGTTGATAAACCAAATTTGATCTGCAATTTCATGAATAATGGCTGCAAATTCGCGTTGATAAACCAAATTTGATCTGCAATTTGATCTGCAATTTTATTCGTTGCAAATTTCATTCGTTGCAAATTCGTTGGAATCTGAGATCAAATCTGAGATTCATTCGCGTTGAATAATGGCTGCAATTTCATGAATATTGGCTGCAATTTCATGCTTATTTGGATGAAATTTCACAGACGATGGCTAGAATTGAGATTTTCCGTCCAACTTTGTTCTGTAATTTCGCGTCGAATTTGTTTTTTGAGGATCAAATCTGAATTTATTTGGAATCTCAATCTTGCTTCTCGTCGGCCGTGCGATCTATATGGAAGGAATTGAGTTATTTGTGATTTTGATAAATGGAAAGTTTCCCAGCTTCTGATTTTGTTTGTTAAAACGATATATACATATACATACAGTATTTTGAAAATTTAGAAACAATGACAGTATTATAAGAAATACTTTGTTTTTTGTGGTTATTTGTAAAAAATCCCCTTCCAAGTATCTTAGTGTTTGCATCTAGGAAGTACGGGCGATTTCAAGTTGTGATAATGGAGATTTATCCATTTTACAAAGAAAATTTGAACATGATAATCAACTACTTCTTTAACGGTCAAATAGAATTTTTCCGTCAATTGAAGACAAGTATTCAGTGCGAGAAAAATGAATGCTCGAGATCTAGATACTACGGATTGAAGATTGGAAACATACTACATTTCAAATATCTCAGGACGGGGGACCTCAGCTGTAATTTCTCTATAGTACAGATATCATACAGTGATTTACATGTGGAGCTCTCTTGGAGTACCAACATCAACAACTCCAGCTCCTAAAAAAGGAAATGAACAATGATTTACAAGTTTAACCAGTGTATTATCTGCATATACTATCCTTTGGAGCTAGACTTGATTTCTCAACAAAGCTTGGTTTCTATGTTCTCTTGCTAATAATAACCTTACCGAAAATTTTACAGGAACCCACAATTAGATGAGAATCATACGCCGTTTCCGGAGTCGGGGAGGATTGGATTCACAGCTAATTTGTCCATCCGTGGCTACAACATCCTCATACCTCTTATTAGTCCTCTGCTGTTTTCAACCTCTGCCAAAATATAAACATATTACCAGGTAACTAAGTTCAACGTGTGTCGTGGCCGCAAAAACCCACATTAATAAGTACAGCATTAGAAATACAGTGTTAGTTAAAATTCATTTCATAATTGACATCATTAAAATATCCATAATATACATAAGCAAGTCCATAGGAATAGTTTCATAAAAATTTCCTAGGCTGCTATATAAAATTAGAAATTCCTTTATTCGTTAGCTTCTTTTGTCCTTTCCTTTTCAATTTTTATTTTTATTTTTTCGGATTCTCCTTCTATCGGTGCCATTTTCCACTTTTACTCTCCTGTCTGTCAATTATTTCTTTTGCCCACACAGCAGAGAAGGGTGACGGTATTCAACATTAACTATTTCTCTCTAGGAGAGGAGAAAAACAGGGCGAGCTTATGAACTAGCAGATCAATTGAACTTTTATGAAGGATACAACTTACTTTAGCTGCATTAGAAGCATCATTGGTCATACGTGAAAACATAGCTGTGTAGAGTTTTGCATCTCTTCTGTTGCTCTCTGCCAGAAGGTTTTTCAGATTCTTCTGGATTAACTTGACTTCCCTGAAATCAGCCATCAACACGGCACACAAGACGGGTAAATTTAACAAATATACAATCAGTACACGTCAAAATAGAATGAACCAATAGCTTGTGTATATACCTGTTCTGAGGATCCACTTCTAAGACCTTCTTAATGTCTAACTCAGCCAGATGCAATTCAGCAACCTTCATATAAGCTTGAGCTCTCCGGTATAATGCTTTCACATTGCAGGATTCCACATCTAGGACCTACCAACAATCAGGGTGATGATATTATATCATTGAATTTCTGATACAAGACGGACACAAACTGTAGAAGTGAGAGAATTTGAAGTAAAGAGGAGGAAGAATAAATGGAAAGAATTATCACTCCTATGTTCACTGTGTTTCTCAGTGCACTTTATGATTTCAAGACATATTATCAGAGCATATCATAGCTTATGAGACATACAGAATCATTACATGGAAATAACGAGATACAAATTTTATAACTTTATTGGGCATTGTTCTAAAAGAGGATGTCGCAAGAATTTAATTATATGTATATTGTTACCTTTGAACATAGCTTAATTACTTCCTGAAAATCATTCTGTTTCAGACTACAAGCTGCACCATTCAACCAGCATGACAATCTCAATGTTTTGACGAGCTTTTGGTCATCGTCTGTGAAGACTACATCTTCACTCACATACTCAGCTGCCTGAGAGCAGTATAAAGAAACAAATACTTCAGAGAGACTGAAGATATAGCCATTCGAATTTAATGTCAAAACGAATCACCTGAGGCACCTTGTCATATTTCTTCCCAGCTCTTTGATACTTTCCAATTTTGAAGAGTTGATTGCCTTCTTCTTTTTTCCTAACAGCTGCCTCGATTCTCTCCACATTACCCATTTCCCAAGGTGCTTTTTCCTTTTCCATAAACATGTATTAAGAAGTAATTAGCACTTGAACACTGTTACAATATCCTAGTAGGCACAAGATCTAGTAAAAAGCTAGCAAAGGCGTCTTAACAAACTACACTTTCGGTATGGGGAAAAGAAATCCTAATTACACTCTCCCATAGAAGGTTCTTGTAATCTTATTAATTTAAAACTATATAATATGAAGAATTCACCTAACTAATAATAAAGCAGGAACATAAATTACATGCATTATTTTGCAACATCAATGCATAATGGATAAAAAGAGAAGAGAAAACGAAGAAAAACAAGATACATTCCTTTTTGAGTAACAAAAGTTGGAAAATTGATAAATCTACCGGAACAGTATCCTGGATTCCAACTACATGTACTCAAGTCAAGCCAACAAAGTCTTATCCTATACTTATGTGTAGGGTCAGCTACATCGATCCTCTTCTTGCACTCTCCTCTATCAAGAGAGACGTCTCCAAAAGTTAAACAACATTGACTCCTTCCTTATATCTCATACCATGTGATTTCAATTGATATTGGGCTCACCCCATTTTAACTATATGTACATTTCACAAAAACAGAATGCATTTCTTTACTCCATAGTTCTCAGAAATCATCAAAAGAGACTTGGAATATTGGTCAGTAACTAATATGACAAAAAATTTAGTATCCTGAACTTTTGGTTATCCAGATAGGGTAATATCTTTCATGAATGTATTAAGTGTTGTCACAAACATATATTCAAGAGATCCAGCTTTCCTTTCACATTTTTGGTAAATTAAAGGGGACTTTCTTGGGTAGAAGCTCGAATAAATTAATATATATGCTTCTGGAAAGCTGAGTAAACACTTTGCAATGATTTTGGAATGGGAGGTTTAAAAGACATTATAAAGGTAATTTAATCACACACTGTAATTTAATTGTTTCAGCCATATGTAATCGTATGGGAATAAACTGATTCGACAATGACAAAACAGATTACTAGACGTTCATAAGCATTGGTTCGTTCTCTGCAGGATAGGATGCGATTATTATGCACAAACTAAAATCAGATTGAAGAATACAGAATTCAAGTTTACGTCTACTTAGTTCCAACTCCAAGCACATTATGCAAGTAACATATTATAATTTGGGGCAGCATCATAAAAAGACAGGGAAATATATAATATATTGTAACACTGCATAAAGGCATCCATTTGTTCTTTGACTAAGTAGAGACTCAAATAGCCACTTGGAGTTTCACAAGTTTACTTGCAAGCCTTACGTCCTAAGCAAATAATCAGCAGACAGATATAGCTGAATCTAGACCCAGAAAAACACGTTCAGATAGCCAAGTTTTTTCATGATTACACCAATATGACTGGATATCTCAATGTGTTCGCACCAACTTGGCTGACACTGGAGTGAAATGATGTAATAACAAAACTGCATGGCTGGAATATTAATATGTGAATTCACGAGCCATACTGAATAAAAATGAGCTAAGCAATAAAACAATAATAAATGAGAGGAATAACAGTCCCATATGTGAACCAAATCTTGTCAAGGAATCATTTTTGTATAATACAAGAAATGAAATGTCAATTCTAAACCGGAAAATTACATCTAATATGAATTCCCCATCATCATCAGGTCAATGGACCCTAAATGACTTTATATTTCTCTGGCCATAGAAACAAAATAAATCGTTTACAAATAAAATATTGCCATATCATCTGGATTCTATATCATGCAATCATGTTCCTACGAATGTGTTTCTTCTTATGGATTCTGCAGTTGCAATACTTACCCTTGTGAAATCCAACATTTCAACTTCATACACGATAGTTGAAGATGATGGAATTATAGCAAGATCCCGCTTTACTTCAGTGCTTCCAAATCCATATTCAGGGGAAATTGTTAATATCGCACATTCACCTTTCTTCATTGTAGTCGCTGCTCGGTCCAATCCAACAATTACTTGCTCTACAAACAATAAACACATAGAATATCAACTGATGATTCTCAGTTTCTTCATGAGTATATTCTGTAGGACTACTTCTAGAAAATCTAGTCTCATTCTTTGATACTATGGTACCCATTTCTGACACCAATCAGAGTTTGAGAGGTAACAGAAGTGTTTTCTTTGATTGTCATCATACACTGCATAGAATTCCAAAGATGTTATGGCTTATGAGAAGCAATGTGCCATGTACACATCCAATATTATATACCTTGAGTACCTATTCTAACCAAACATGTCTTTAAACAGGATATCTGGCCACATCCATCTATCGTACCTTCATTTCTTAACATGCAAAACTTAACTAAGTCCAATAAGTTAATCAAGTCATTTAAAGTGTACTGACCTTCATCTGTGATGAACTCCAATGGCTGTCCACCATCAAAACCCTCTCTCTCAAATACAGTGCCATCCTCTAATTTAGCAGTATACCTAACTGCAGAATTGGAGCAAGATCCAACATTTTGAGACCATGTAAGAGGAGAAGATGAGGTGATATCACTCATTACAGATGCCAATAAAAACAATTGGCCATAATTTAATCACTCTTCAAAATTCAAAAAGGTATAATATGTGGCAAATGACCATGTTATAGAAGCACAAAAGTTGTCTAACTGACAGTAATCTTATTCAAGGAATTCAGATCATTCCAGAAAATTGTGCATCTGTCAAATATACGCACATAAACATCTTCAATTTGACATCCTTTGCAACATTCAGGCTTCCACAAACACTTTATAATTCAAAACGTGACCTACATTGTTATAACAACATCTATAGTGCTGTGTTATCAAGAATTTAAAATTTTACTTCTCAGTAGCTACAGCATTTTTGCTAGCCTGAAAAAGAAAGCCATGCATTATAGAACACAAATGAAAGGGAGTGGCATCCATGTATAGTGCTATGTTTTGATCAACAAATTAAATTTTACTTGTCAGTATCTATAGCATTTTTGCTAGACTGAAGAGGAAAGTTAGTCCTTGCAGAACATAAAATAAAAGATTTAATCATACACTCATGTTAGGAACACTGGTAGGAATAGATCTCTGACAAAAACAATACATTCGTTTGAAGTTAAGTTCTCATTCAGACAGAAAGAGTCAAGAAGGAACACTGTGTGGCTTTGCAGGGAAAACAATATGAATTTAATTCCCTCGTCCCTCGTCTGACTACTCATGCATATCTAACCGTGGGAGGAAAATCCAACAATCATGATTTTCAAGCCTCAAATGCTATGGAAGACCATTGATGAAGAAAATTCAAAAGTTTTTAATCTGAGATTTTCTTTCATGTGAGATACAAAAATATACAAGCCATCATGTGAAATTAGAAAAGAGAGGTGAACATGCATTTTAGAGGTCAAGACGTTTTACTCAATCACAATCCATACTCAAGTATAGATACTTACTAGTAACAGCAGCACCTTCATTTGCTGTGACAACACCTTCTCCCTCCTTCAAAATCTTCTTTTTAACTTTCAGATCACCAGTGACATCTATTACAGGCTTAATTGCAGATAGTTCCATATAAATATTCAGCACAGAATTTGGTGGGATTGGAGGAAACTCATATAATGATTCCTTACCCACATCTCCAAATGCATCTGCATCAATTAGTTGAAGAAGAAAAAATTATCAGTTCAAAGACAAAATTTTGGATTTGACAGAGCTGATAAAAAGCACAGAATTTGGTGGGATTGGAGGAAACTCATATAATGATTCCTTACCCACATCTCCAAATGCATCTGCATCAATTAGTTGAAGAAGAAAAAATTATCAGTTCAAAGACAAAATTTTGGATTTGACAGAGCTGATAAAAAGGGTGTTGCAAGTTCAAATCAGTAAAATGTTATTGCCATGAAAGAAAGCTTACAACCTCAAATCTATATGGCATGAAAACTACAACCCAGGATCCATAAAATATATCTAAATGTTTTTCTTCTATGGTAACATACAGAGATAAGACATTCAGAATCATTGTCCACGAGCACATTTGAAACCTATTATTATATAACATTCAGAACCATTGCCCAAGAACACAGTTGTATCCCATTTTCTCATAAGAATAAGAAATAGTTAATATCAAAGAGGGTCTTCTTACTGACAAATAGCAAGCGAAATTAACTGCCTCCGTGTTAATGCTATACACCAGATATAAAGTAAAAATTAGTACTTTGGTCCATCTTTACTTGGTTCAAATTGGCATCCAGTTTTAGGTAAGAGTTGAAAACGTGAGTATATGATGTCACTTTTCATTTTTATTTTCAAAACAGTGGTCAAGAATCTTTCTGAGTCGCGCTCTGCCCTTAAATGAGGGTATTTCTAGAAATCGGATTAACTATTTCTTAGAAAGAGATTGTACTTTGTAGACATTAGATAAAACACAACTAAACAAGCATGGAGGATGAACTAAATATAAGACATTTTGTCAGTTTACCACGTAGATAATGTCTGGCATGTCATACCCTCACATAGATGATTTTTCACTACTTTAGCAGAAGACTCTGATGTATTAGCTTATGTCTGAAGAATAGGATACTATATAGCTCAGGAAAATTCAATTTACTCCACCTCCCTTGAAGCTTGGGAAAGCGTCAGCCACAATTACTCTAGGAATTGATGAATTTATAAATTTTGTTTTCTGTCCTCTTTTACTTTAAGAGTTACCCTTTTATCAAATATGAAAATTCACCCACCTCTATATTTTCTTGAAGTATATATTTTACTTTACACTACATACACAAGCCTTTAATGGATTCATCTTTTCTCGATTGAATCAGGTTTATTTTCACATGAACCAAATTATATACAACAACAATAAGGTTTATCTTGAGTAAAGATGACATACTCCCTCATCCATAATAAATAGTCTTTATTGACATTATTGTTGTTTATCTTGAGTAAAGATGGCATACTCCCTCATCCATAATAAATAGTAATTATTGACATTCGTGTTAATTTGTCACACTCCACAATTAATGCTTGATTTATTATTTCTTATCAATTTTTTAGATTGAAAAAACTTATATATAGCAAGAAAGCTGTCACCAAATGTTAGCATGAAATATTGTTTAAATGGGGAAAAATATAGACATTAAATGCACTCATGAAAAAACCATTTGACTTAAAAAAGTCAACCAGGACAATCATGGGTGGGGGAAGTATTTCAGTCTGAAAACCATAACCAATATGCATATTAACTGTGTACAAGAACCTTATTTCCGACCACACAACAGTTTATAATACACATAATACATCAAAAAATAGCTCACAGTGCACATTAAATTATAATGAGAAAATAAATAAATATCTACTTCCCAAATTTATATCTAAAATAAGTGTTCAATTTTAAAATGTAATCTCCAGCATCAGGAATGCGATCTCCAAAATTAGGAAATCAATCTTCATTGTTAAGAATGCAATTTTTTCTTTTAAGAATTCAATATCCATAAGAAGCCCATCTAATAAGGAAACATGGTGTGGAACAGAAAAGTTCATATGACAATTATGTCTAACCGAGAATGCTGTAGAAACTTACTGAGTAAAAAATGCAGACACTTTTAAAGAGTATAAGTAAGCTACTCGGAAAGCCAAGAGGATAATTAGAAGTCCTGTGCACAAACATGCAAGGAGTTGTATAGATATCTTGAACCAAGGATGAGAAGAAAGTTGCTTTCAACAATCTCGGCAAAGGATGCATGGAAGTTGAGATTTAAACTAAGTTAAGAGTTCTGTTCATAGTGGGGATCTTAGGGATTTGTCCAACTCATAAAACAGAGATATAATATTACTTTACTACAAAAATGTGTGCCTCGGGAAAGAGGAGGCTATGGAAAGAAATTGATTTGGATGAAGTATGGAAATGTCTGTGCATGCGAGTGTTTTATGGTTGACAAAATTATTTAATGAGATGTTAAAGGGTCATGTAAAAGGATGAAGAGTGTTATAATGCCTACTTACAAGAAAGAATGGGATATTCAAGATTATATGGATTATAGAAGTACTCAACTCTTGTGTCGCACTATGAAATAATTAGAGAGAGTAATTGAATATAAAATAAATGTGTAATTTAAAATTTTTACAGAACCAATTTGATTTTATACCAAGGGGATCTTGATGAGGATCGATAAAGATATTTAATATACTGTTGCCAAGTTTAGATAGTTTTCTTGTATTTAAAGTTATTTTCTTTAGTTGTTTCCTACTTAAATTAGATTAGTTAAAACCCTATATAAAGGGGCTTATACATTGTATTTTACACACTTGATTATGGAATAAAAATACAATTTCCTCTCTCTTTTCTTCTCTCCCCTTCTTCCCCCCTTCTTCTATAATTTTGTTCTTATTTACAAGCATCCATCATCGGATCATCTATGGAATCCATTTTCGAGATTGATAGAAAAATGAAGAGAAAAGAAAAAACATTTGCATATGATGGAAACAACGAGATTGACAGAAAAATTGCAAGTTAAAATTTTGAAGTATCTGAAATCAAACGGTTTTAGGTTAACTAGAAGTAAAGGAATAAGAATGATAGTGAAATCACTGTATATGATCATCTTGTCCTAAAGAGTGATTGTTAGGCAAGTAAGACGTGCTTAAAGCAGGTAAGATGTAATGAAGAAATGCCAACAGAACTTTAGGCGATCAGAAAGATATCTAGAAAGTTAAAGGCAAGTTCTACCGAACAATTATTAAACCCGTTGTGCTTTATGATACTAAGTATTAGGTTGTTAAAGAACAAATTGTTTGCAAGATGAAGATAGCAGAAATGGAGACATGTGTGGTCATGCTACAATAGATGAAATGGTAACAATAATGTGTAGAGTGGAGGTTACGCAATTTCAGGATAAATTAAGAGAAGGATGAATTAGTGGTTAGGACATATTCTGCACAAACCTAAAGAAGATCACATTCACGGGAGTGATGTGGTTTTAGTAGAAAAGGTTAGACTATGAAGAGGTTAACCAAATTTAAATAGCTTGATGTGATTATAAAGGATTTAATTTTATTGGATCTTTTAATAACGATGGATTAAGGGTCCGTTTCGCTCAGCTGTTATAAGTTGAGGTTTTAGTAGTAGAGTTTTTGTTAAATAGTTAACTGTTTCGCTGTAAATCCAAAAAGTACTGTGAATGTTAAATTAAGTGTTTGGCTGCA
The DNA here is from genome assembly GCA_030279155.1 of Forsythia viridissima. Taxonomy (NCBI): domain Eukaryota; kingdom Viridiplantae; phylum Streptophyta; class Magnoliopsida; order Lamiales; family Oleaceae; genus Forsythia; species Forsythia viridissima. Next base: position 20,937,520 of record CM059036.1, read on the forward strand.
TATTTATTAGAGTAAATAGTAATTAATTATTATATATCTCATATTATTTTTTTAAAAATAAATAATATTTTTTTCATATCATATAATAACTATTAAAATTAATATATTAATTAAACTATGATAATACAATTATTTTAGTATATATCAAATTACTTAAAAAATAATTTATTTAAATCAAACATATTATGTATAATCTATATTATAATAATAAACACACCAACATATAATTTTCACTTCATATAAATATATGAAATGACAATTTGAAATAAGTAATTAATGTGACAAATACATTAATATCTTATTTTGATGTATTACTAGTAATTTTGTTAATTTTTAAATTTCATTAAATATTAATTACAACTTCCCATAAAAATTCAATTAGAACTTTTTAGAGAAGCTCAAAATAGCTTTTTAAGCTATTTTTTTAGTCAAAAAAGTGCTTATTGACTTTAGCCAAACAACCATAAATATAACCACAAGCAATTTTGCTCTTTATGAAGTACTTTTGGGCTTCCAAGAAGCCCTTCCAAACACACTAAGCATAATAGTGAAAAAGCTAACCCAATTATTTTTTTTTCTTTTGTTGTTATTTTGGATGTCAGAATGGCCTTAGCTCTTGAACATTTGGATGATAGATAGAAAAGTAAATTGGATTATTTGTCTAATGCATCGTGACTCATGAAAAATTTGCAATATCTGAGTCACATAATCAATCATAAACAGTATGAACTCATTGTATAAACAATTGTCTCAACTTGTGATTTTGGAGAAACAATTTGTCAAAGTTTTTAGATCATTTGAAAGTGTGCAATTCTGATGATACTAATACTTATCTGGAGAGAAAAAAGTGGAGTAAACCTACATTGAGGCTGAACAATCAAATTCACTTTCTCCCCCTTTTGCATGGTCTTGATTACTTTGGGTAATGCTGGACAGAAGTTACCTAACAAAAGGAAACTCGGTCATTTTACATGGAAATTCCATATTGATAAAACTTGTCTGATATCACGTAACTTACCATCTTTGACATAAAACTCCACTCCCTCTTCAGGTGTTTTTGCAACAGTGGTGCCATCAACCAGTGTCACCTTGTAATTTACTGCAATGTAAACATCGAAGTCATAAAAGTGGCTCATGTGGAGAATGTCTAATGCACCATGTATCAAAAAATCAAATCTGACATAGTTGGGAAAGGAAATAGTCAAATTGAATCAATCAGAGTACCACAAACTTCATCTAAATCACTAGGAGGCCCAATTTGTTCCCCCTTCTCCATGATCTTCTTGATAATTCCACCATCCCTGCAGACATCTACCACTGTAATCCATGAGACTAGTTCCACCTCGAACTGAACAATCGAATTCGGAGGTACACCATCAATGCCTGCTTCCATATAACCCACTTCAGGAGGCAGCGTGAACAATGCTGTTTCGCCTTTTCTCATTGTAATAATTCCATGGTCTAACCCAGTTACCACTTGACCTAAACAAAAAAAGGATCAAGTATACAAAAGAGTGACCCACCACCTGTTATATAGGAAAAGAATAACAAATAACAAATGAAAGAAAAGTGGAAGAACCATAGAAGGAAACTGGAATGTAATTGTGACATCCGGAATTGTCGCCCCTAGCCATTAGATTCGAATTTAAGACATTATGAAAGTTTAAGGACCTAGTGGTGATTGGCAAGTAGTTGAAGGGCCACAGTACAATTTTCCGCAAAAATAGATTTTGGGAGGGTGCTACAGTATCCAATTTTAAACTATATATATATATATATATATCCATTAGATTATATCTTTATTAAGGGTAAAAGAAAATTACTCTATATGTGTATATATGTAAATAGGTAAAGAATATATAGAACTGAAGGGTGATTGAAATTAGTATGAAATTATGCTATTAATTAGGTACAAAATATAGAATGATGTGTGTATAATGAGAAAGACAATTTTCTTACTTTTCACGTAAATTAAGGGAGACAAAAAATCATTCTTTGCCATATTTAAGTGATATAATTTGACCTAGCCCTATCTTATTTAAAGGCACCAAAACACATGCCACTTTACACCACTTTCATCACCTTCTCTCTCTCTCTCTCTCTCTCTCTCTCTCTCTCACACACACACACACACTCACACACAATTTGTATACACAGGTATAAACCAACACCCACGCACGTAATTCAAGGTTGAAAATACAATCAATAATTTTTCGTTGTCTTTAATTATTCTCACGTAAGATAAGTGTGTACGTATGTTTTATTGTAAGTATATTATTTTATGTATTTCTACGGCTATGTTTAGTTTGGGTCCATATTATGTATGATCTAGTAAGAATAGACCGGAGTTTAGTAGCACTACACACGAAAATTGGCACCATCTAAGTTCGGTCCAATTTTCGTGTCTCCATGTGCAAGTATGAATCTTTCTGTTGAAATATATACGTATGAATTAATTATACATGCACACTTCTTAAGACTAATTCTCACCCCTTTTATGTTTCTTATTTCAGATAATTGATAATTCGAAATCATTGGCACGGGAGTAGTATACGGCTGCATGGATTCTCTTTTAAGAAATAAAAATATAAATAAAGTGCTCGTGGAGCTAGTTTCATGTTTTTTTTATTCTTTTTGAATTTTAAGACTTTGTTAAGACATGTTTTCCTTTCAAAAACTAAATTATCTGAATTTAGTGTTTGGAAGATTTATTGTTAAAATAACTGTTTCACTTATTAATTTATTATTATTATATTGTTTGATTTGCTGTTTGAATTCCCTCAAATAATTTTAAAGTATGTTTGGTAACACTCGACTCTTTAAGAATTCGATACCAGCATTAAACTTAAGTGCCTCATTAAGTAGAGATGTTCGGTTCGAATTGCTGAGGACGCGAAAAAAATTCGTGATGGGTAAGATGTGCTCAGGCACTCCCAAAGTAGACAATATGGATGAGTACGATTGGGACAAGATCCCGAGATGAGAGATCTCAGTCATTACAAAAGAAACATACATTTTTTTGTAACGACAACAGACTTTTTCCTACAAGCCTCTAGCACATGGCTATTTCGTGAACCGTTAACTTACGTGTTGTCCACTAAAATTTCGCCCCCAAATTGGATTTCCATTGCATCTCAGTAATTCGAACCTTTGACCCCCCCTTAAGAAAAATTTATGGAGAATGATTGTACCAACAACGCCGCAACAGCCACCACGCCAGCTAACACTATCATCACCGCCACTTCAGCCACAGGCACCAACAATGGCAGAGGACACAATGATCAATATTGATGTCATCGTTAAGCTATTTAGGAAACAACATCCCTAACTTTTGAAGGTAGTATAGACCCTTTAGAAGCAGAGGATTGGCTAGAAGGTATAGAAAGAATTTTCGATCTCATTGACTGCCCAGATTCCAGAAAAGTTACATGCACAACATTCATGCTGAAGAAGGGTGCTAGATGCTGGTGGGACTCAACTGCTAGGTCGAGGGCCCGTGGGTATATCTGGAAATAGAACAAATTTTAGGAACTTTTTTTTGAAGAAGTACTATCCCACAAGTGTTCGTAATCGAAAAGAGGTTGAGTTTCACTTTGACTCATGGCTCAATATTTTTAAATGAATATGAGTGGAAAGAAGTACTATCCCACAAGTGTTCGAAATTGGAAGGAGGCTGAGTTTTACTTTGACTCATGGCTCAATATCTTTAAATGAATATTAGCGGAGGTTTGAAGATCTATCCCATTATGACCCTGACACAGAAGAGAAAAAGACGAGACGTTTCAAGCAGGGGTTGAGGGATGACCTAAGGCAGGTAGTGGTAGTGCTGGAACTGGGGACCTACCATGAAGTGCTAGCAAAGGCGTAGTTAGCAGACATCATGGGCTGCTCTAATGGGGAGAGCAAACAGCAGGTAGAAAAGCGCAAGTAGGAAGATAACAAGGGAAAAGAGAGACAAAACTATGCTAAGAAGGGCAGAGGGGGCCCAACCCAAGGTAGAGATAAGAGATACCCGCTTTGCAATAAATGCCAGAAACACCACTTGGGGACAAATGCGTGTTTTCGGTGTGGGGAACAAGGGCTATGTTTTGCCCTAAGAACAAGCAACAAGGAAATGCACAGCAAAAGTAGGGTTATGAACCTAAAGGGCAAGCAAGGATCTTCGCACTGAGACAACTGGAAGAGAATTAGAACCGCAACATTTTAGCAGGTAACGTCCTCATATCTGACTTACTTGCCTATGTACTGATAGATTCTGGTGTCACTCACTCATTTATATTCCTTTAAGTTTGCACGAATACTGGATGTGATTATTGAACCTGCGTGTTTACCCATAGAAGTATTTATCCCATCCGTAAGTGTGTTGAATACAGATAACATAGTTAAGGCAGCAAAAATAGAAATTGATGGTAGATCTGTAGAGATGGAGCTGTATGTATTGGATTTGCACAAATTCAACGTTATTTTTAGGATAGACTGGCTATCCACAAATCACGCGACCATTCGTTGTTTCGAGAAGGAAATGGTCTTCCAAAACCTAAGAAAAGAAAATTTTCGATTATTAGTAACAAATAGGGAATTCTTACCCCACGTCGTTTCTGCATTTCAAGCACAGCAGATCTTACGATCGGAAGGTGGTGTGGGATTCTTTATGTCGATAGTAAGCCATGAAGGAGATAAAGATTTGACTGAATGATTTTAGAGTGGAATGGGAATACCCTAACGTTTTTCTGGACGAATTACCAAGCGTGCCAGTGGAACGAAAAGTAAAGTTCATGATCGATCTCATTCTCGGGTCAGCACCTATCTCTAAGACTCCTTATAGAATGGCACCTAAAGAAGAACAAGAATTAAAAGCACAGATAGAAGAACTATTATAAAAGGGAAGCACCAGTATTATTTGTCAAGAAGAATGATAAGTCGATGAAGATGTGCATCGATTATCGAGAGCTGATCAAGATCACTAACAAGAACAAGTATCCTCTTCCCAGGATCGATGACTTATTTGACCAGCTTTAAAGTACAGTGGTATTTCCCAAAATCGACCTATAATTCAGTTACAATCAGTTAAGGATCAAGACCAGTAATATTCCAAAGACGGCCTTTAGGACTCAATATGGTCACTACGAGTTCTTAGTTATGCTATTTGGTCTGACCAATACTCCCGAAGTATTCATGGATTTGATGAATCATGTCTTTCATAAATACCTTGATCGGTTTGTCATCGTATTCATCGATGATATCCTAGTCTACTCAAAAAGTGAGAAAGAGCACGAAGAACACTCGGGGATTGTGCTAGAAACTTTGAGGAAAGAGAAACTGTACGCTAAGCTTAAGAAATGTGAGTTTTGGTTGGAATTAGTAGCATTCTTCAGACACGTTGTCACAGCCCGAGGAATAGAAGTAGATCCAAAAAAAGTGGAAGCAGTTCTAAATTAGTCAAGGCCAACTAATGTAGGGAAAATTCGTAGTTATCTGGGCCTAACAAGATATTATAGGAGATTTATTGAGAGATTTTCAAGAATATCTAGACCATTGACTCAGCTAATCCGTAAGGGTGCAAAGTTCGACGGGATCGAAAAGTATAGTTTTGAAAAGTTAAAGCAAAATTTGGTAAACATACCGATGTTAACTATACCGGAAGGGTCAGAAGGTTTTGTAATTTATAGTAATGCAACAAGGCAAGGTGGTTGCATAAGCTTCGAGACAGTTGAAGCTATATGAACAAAACTATTCTACGCATGACTTAGAACTTGTTGCGGTAGTCCATGTTCTAAAGATGTGGAAGCACTGCCTCCACGAGGGAAGGTGTAACATTTATACACACTATAAGAGTCTCAAGTACATCTTCACTCAAAAAGAATTGAACATGAGGCAATGTTGACTGCTCAAAGACCTCTATGGAAAGAGTTCAAACGATTAAATCTCGAAATTATCAAAGCCCCGCCTAATGTTGTCGCTCAGATGACAACACTTCCGATCAGACCAACACTCCGTGACAAAATTAAAAGTTATCATAAGGGTGACCAGTCTTTTAAAGCTGAGATACATATAGAAAATCTGAAGGATTTCACCATAGCCGAGGATAAGTCACTGTATTGTTAAAGACGATTGTGCGTACCAGCCTTTGGAAAATTGAAAAAGGAAATTCTAGAAGATGCTCAGTCTGCTCCCTATTTATTGCACCCAGGAGGTACAAAGATATATCGGGACCTAAAAATGTTGTTTTGGTAGAAAGGAATGAAGAAGGATATAGCTACATATGTTGGGAAGTATCTAGTGTGCCAACAAGTAAAGGCTGCACACGAACGACCGCCTGTGTTACTTGTGTTACTTGAACCATTAGAAGTTTCAGAATAGAAATGGGAACATGTGACGATGGACTTTGTTGTCGATTTTCCAAAGTCAACAAGAGGTCAAGAGGCCATTTAGGTCATTGTGCATCGACTCACCAAATCAGCTCATTTCTTGCCAGTACGGATGATATTTTCTATGGACCAATTGGCACAGTTGTAAGTGAAAGAGATAGTAAAATTGCATGGGGTCTCATTTCGATTATTTCTGACAGAGACCCAAGGTTCACATCAAATTTTTAGAAAGGCCTATACTGAGTATTGGGGACAAAGCTAAAATTTAGGACAACCTTCCATTCTCAGATAGACGGGAAGTCTAAGACAACGATTTAAACATTGAAGGATATGCTTAAGATCTGCATCCTTGAATTTGGAGGACATTGGGAAAAGCACTTATCGTTAATTGGGTTTGCTTACAACAATATTTATCACCCTTCTATTGGCATAGCACCATATGAAGCATTGTATGGAATGAAGTGCAGATCACCAGTTCATCGGAATAAGGTTGGCAAGCATAAGATTTTGGGCCCAAAGATCATTGAAAAGGCAGTGCAAGCTATCGAAAAAATTCGTAATATGAAAACAGTTCAGGACAGACAGAAAAGCTATGCATATAAGAGAATGAAGGAGTTGGAATTTTTCGAGGGTGACAAAGTAGTTCTCAAAGTTGTACCCATGAAAGGAGTATTACATTTTGGTAAGAAAAGAAAGTTACGACTAAGATTTATTGGCCCGTTTGAAATCTTGAAACACGTTAGAAAAGTGGCATAACAATTGGCCTAACCTCTAGAACTTTCAGCAGTACATTAATTTCACATATCTATGCTCAGAAAGTACGTACCTGATCTGAACTATGTAGTTAATCATCAGTCAATTAACTTACAATGTGACTTGAATTACGAAGACTTGCACGTGAAAATCATTAATCAGAAATTCAAGCGCTTAGAAACAGAGAGGTTCCTATAGTAAAAATGCAGTTGCGTAATCACTCGACTGAAGAAACAACTTGGAAGCAAAAAGTTGAAATGCGTGCCAAATTTTCGTAACTTTTTGAGGAATTTCAAGTTAAATTTCGAGGACGAAATTTATTTTAAGAGGGGTAGATTGTGACATCCGAAATTGTAACCCCTAGCCATTAGATTCGAATTTAAGACTTTATGAAAGTTTTGGAACCTAGTGGTGATTGGCAAGTAGATGAAGGACCATGGAACAATTTTTCGCAAAAATAGATTTTGGGAGGTTGCTACAGTTCCCAGTTTTAAACTATAGATTTTAAACTATATATATATATATATTATGTCCATTAGATATATCTTTATTAAGGGTAAAAAAAATTACTCTATAAGTGTATATAAGTAAATAGGTACGATTGAAGGGTGATTGAAATTAGTATGAAATTATGTCATTAATTAGATACAAAATATGGAATGATGAATGTGTATAATGAGAAAGACAATTTTCTTACTTTTTACGTAAACTAAGGGGGGCAAAATTATTCTATGCCATATTTAAATGATATGATTTGACCTAGCCCTACCCTATTTAAAGGCATCAAAGCACATGTCACTTAGTGATGGCAAAAATATCCGATCCGCCCTGAACCCGATGGATACCCGATCCGAATGGAGCAAAAAATACCTGATCCGTGGATCAGCGGGGCGGATCGGGACGGATATCCGTGATCCGCCACGGATCTCGGGGCAGGGCGGGGCGGATCGGGGCTGCCCCAATCCGCCCCGCCCCGAATTAAAAAAAAAAAGGATTCAATTGTAAAAAGATCAAAAATTTAGGACTAGGATTGAAAATGCAATTTTAAACTTCCTAAAAATCTGAAATGAAATCTGAATCTCTGAATCTCTCCAACTCTCTTCCCTGTAAGAGAAAAATGGATCAAAGTTTACACAGCTTGTTTCGTTGTTTCAATTACAGCAAATTACTTATCCTCAATTAGAAAGGGGTTCGAATTGGAAATGTATTGGCAGCGTAAAAGAACACGTAAAAAGAGAAATGGAAATGGAAATGGAAATGGGAAGGGAAAAAATATAGATTTTCATTACATGAGTCAGCAAATGAAAAAAAAAAAAAAACAGAGATTAAAGTCAGATTTTGGTTCTTGTTTTGGTTATCACCAATGGGAAATTAGACGCTAACATATGTTCGTAGACAACGTGTATGAATTTGAATGAGTGAATAGGGAGAATGTTAACTGAAATTGGTATCCAATTTATTATTAATTTTGGGATTGGAGATAACTAAATTTTGAGTCGGATAAGTCTATTGTAATCAAGTAGAACAACTTTCTAAAAATAGTATAAATAGACTCCTCTGGTCAAATTTAATGCCCCTTTCCGAGATGGTTGATCCATTGAAAAAAAAAAAACGGATCAGTATACGGATCAGGGCTCCGATCTGCCCCCGATCCGTATCCGATCCGCTCCGAAAAATGGCGGATCGCGGGACGGATTTGAATCTCCTACAGTTATTGCAGAGCGGATTTGGATCAGGCCGATCCGCCCCGTTGCCATCACTAATGCCACTTTACACCACTTTTATTACCTATTCTCTTTCTCTCTCTGTCTCACCCATACATGCACTACACACACTCTCACACACACACGCGCGCACACACACACACACACACACACATATATATACACAATTTGTATACACATGTATAAACCACCACCCACGCACGCAGTTCGAAGTTGGAAATACAATCAACAATTTTTTGTTATCTTTGATTATTCTCACGTAAGGTAGATGTGTACATAAGTTTTATTGTAAGTCTATTGTTTTTATGTATTTCTACGGCTATGTTTAGTTTTAGGTCCATATTATGTATGATCTAGTAAAAATTGACTGGAGTTTAGTAGCGCTATGCACGAAAATTGGCACCATCTTAGTTCGATCCAATTTTCGTGTCTCTCTATGCAAGTACGATCTTTCTGTTGAAATATATATGTATGAATTAATTATACATGCACAGTTATTGAGATTAATTCTCACCCCTTTTATGTTTTTTATTTTAGATAATTGACGATTCGAGACCGTTGACAGGGGATAGTATACGGATGCGGGGATTCTCTTTCAAGAAATAAAAATATAAATAAATTGCTCGTGGAGCTAGTTTCACGTTTTTTTTTTCTTTTCGAATTTTAAGACTTTAATTTGTTAAGACATGTTTTCCTTTCAAAGACTAAATTATCTGAATTTATTGTTTGGAAGATTGATTGTTAAAATAAATGTTTCATTTATTAATTTATTATTATTATATTGTTTGATTTGCTGTTTGAGTTCCCTCAAATAATTTTAAAGTATCGGGTCATCATAGTAATAATTGCATATGCTTTATCTGCAAAAACACAAACTTCTAAGTAGAAGATCCCACGAATTTGTCTCAGTTCTTGTTTCTCTAAATGCACTATGAGATAATTAATCTGTTATAGCACCTTATGTTATACAGCATAGGAAAGCCAATAAAATCGAGCCTGAAAAACAAGCAAATAAAACATCTGAATCAGTTACTGAAAATCAAAATGAACTTGAAAAACTCACCACGACCAAGCTTGAAAGTGAAAGGCTTGTCCTTATCAGTGGTAGACACGAACTCCATACCATCCAACAAACTTCCCACATAGTGAACTACACTCCAACAGACCAAAAACAAGTCTCAAATGCAGCATAAAAGAATTAACACGGTTGAAGCATACTACTCCTTACACCCCAATTTGCATATCTCAATTTTAGTTCATTTCCTTGGACAAAATTCCATGTTAACAATTTAATTTAGTTCAGTACAAAATGTTCACATTTGTAATAACATTTTGCTAAAAATCCTATTCCCAACCTATCAAAATGAAAGTCCTAAATGATTTTTTAAGATAATTGAATAAAATGGTATGAAAGACAAATGAGCTGACAATGAAATGTCAAATGGGACATTGAGAGTAAAATTTAAAAGCATTTAACATCCTGATGAAAGAACTAACTGAAGCTACTCCATACCAGACACAAGTATTAAAACCCATTAATTTGCCAATACATTCATTTTCATATGGATAGAGTAGCAAATATGACAATGTATGAATGTGTAGAATTCTTACTGGTGACTTCATCACCAAATTGAGGGCTCTCCCAATTAAGGCCATGTTTGAGGAGCTTCTTTTTGAAGCAGCCAAATGGGGACTTTATTTCTCTTTCTTCACCCACTTTGAGCGGCGGCGCTGATTCAATTTCTTCTCCTGGCTCTTCTTCTTCGTCATCATCCTCGTCTTTTATGTCCTCAATGTTCACTTTCGAAAATTCCACCATTTCTTTTGCTTTCTTTTGGAGGGATTGGGAGCAGAATTAAACGTGGGTGTGGGTTTCAATCTTTTGTTATTAACTTGTTTATTTTTTCTGGGTTTTTGAGTGATCGGAGACACCGGAGAGTGGAGGGGTGACAAGAATGTGTAGTTTCGAGATAATTCGAGGGTGGTAGTTTTAATTTTTTGTCGGGTAAACTTTCCGTGAAATGTAAATGGAGCTAAACTTCGATTCAATTTCAAACTTTCTTGCTTTGTCGCCTCAGGTCTCCCATATACATGAAAATTGCATTTATTTATTTAGATAATCATCTTGCTATGCAATCAGGGAGGACCAGATTATAATTGAGTGGGGACGATAAGGAATTACGTAAAAAACTAGTATATCGCTTTTTTTTTTTTGCGGTGGGATCCGATTGTAGCAGAAGATTTTAATGGATTGAAGAGTTGAGAAGAATCTGTTGAAGATCGAGAGAGTGAGAGTTTTGTTTGAGGGGTGTTTGATTTTGAAGAATATGAAAAAATTGAGAGAGGGGTATGGGTTTTAGTTTGAGATGATGAAGACGTAGTGACAACATACTATTTTTTTTTGTTCCTGGTGGAGAAAACCTCCCTACAATCGGTGATAATTTAAAATAAAACAATAACGATAATTCAAAATGTAGTATTATTTTTACAATTGTTATTTACAACTTCTCATACGTTGAAAACGTCTCATTACCAATTTCATTAATGCATTTCTTATAACATACACAACTAAACCATATTCTATTAATGAGCTATTTAGAAGGGGGGAAAAACATTTCTAGACAAACTTACTAAAAAAATAACTTGTTTTGTTTTTATCTATTTTCATGTAGATTTTTATGTCCCCTTCGCATGGCCATGGAAGGAAAAAAAAAATTAAAAATTGATAGTATTGAACTATGGAAGGGGAAAAAAAATTTGATGAATTTGCCCCCACTAGTCCTGAGAGGGTTCGACCCTGTATGCAATCTCGAGCTATTGAACATATTGATCATATCAAAATTATCATCTTTCTTGAATAGTCGTCTCTATAATAATAACCATTATCCATTAAGCTGCTGCAAAATCGATCCTATCCAAATAATCATTGCACTTGTGTTGCTATGCACATGTCCAAATAATCACTACGTTGTCCTGAAGATTGTGTAGTTGGTCTTAAATCTTAACTTGGTGAGTAGCACCGAATGTACTGCTTGCAAAAGCGAACTCAACAGCTTGGTCAACAGCTTGGAAAACATGTTTACGTGTGCCAAGGGTGCACCAAGCTACTAATGGGCCGCTGAGTGAGCAGCATGGTGTAGTACTGAGCAAGGTCCGTTTTGCACAAATAATGTAAATAGAACTTTTACTACTATAGTTTTTGGCAATAAAGTTTTATTAAAAAGTTGTTGACTGTTTGAATATAAATTCAAAAAATACTATGAATATTAAATTAAGTATTTTGTTGAATAACTATAAAAGTACTTTTTGTATAAATTTTATATTTATTTAACTAAACAACAATTAATTATTATATATCTCATATTATTATTTTTAAAATAAATAATTTTATTAATATCCTATAATAACTTAAAATTAATATATTAATTTAATTATAATAACACAATTTTTTTTAGTATATTTGACTAAACAGTAATTAATTATTATATATCACATATTTTTTTTAAAATAGATAATATATTTTTATATCCTATACTGATTATTAAAATTAATATATTAATTTAATTATAATAACACGATTATTTTAGTATATTTGACTAAACATTAATTAATTATTTAAATCAAGCATATTATGTGTAATTTGTATTATATTATTTAACGTGTCAATATATATTTTTCACTTTATATAAATGTATAAAGTAACAATTTGATATAAGTAATTAATGTGGTAAATAAATTAATATCTTTTTTGATATATTAATGGTAATTTTTTTAATTTTAAAATTAATTAAATATTAATTACAACAGTTGTTCTATAATCTTTACTTTTAGTGCAAAAATAGTCTTTAAAACAGTTGTTCTTAGTATGAAAATCTCTAATCTATGTGTTTTGGTGCGCAATTGATCTTTTTTTTTTTACAAAAAAGACCAATATACCTTACATTTTATTAAAAAAAAAAATTACAGTTGGGTCTCTAAGCTTTGGAAAAAGTACATATGGAACTTAAAACTTTATTTAATAATATTTAATTTAGTACATTAAATAAATCATTATAGTCGTGTAATTAGTACACTATCATTATAACATTATAGTAAGCTAAATATATTTAATAATATATTATTTATTATTTTAAATTAAAAATTTATTGACCAATTTTATAATATAAAATAACTTAAATTTATGGTCATAATAAATTAACTAACGTGTTAAAGAAATTAAGTAATTATACTATTTAAAAATTTAAATTTTATTTTATGGTTATAACTAAAAAAAAAATTGTGTCACCAACTTGATCTTCAAATACTTTTATTTAATTGACTTATTCGTATATTATTTAAAAATATTTGAACTCCAACTGTATTATTCGTATTTTAATTTGTCGTTCTATTATCATTTGATAAAGAAAGAACATATAATTTGTAAATTAATTTTTATCAATATTTTTATGTTAAATAAAAATACAATAAGATTGGTTGAATGTCATAAAATTATATACATCATTTTGTTATATATTTATCGTAATTTTTATTCAAATTCTCATCACAAAGCAATTATATACATTTAAAGCACAATAATTTAACTTTATGTTTTGAAATGTTTAGTATGCTAAATAAATGTACATGATTCATTTGTACATTTTGCAAAGATTAAGAATCCAACTACAATTTTTTTTTATTAAAAAAAAAAAATTACCAATTAAGCACCTAAACACATAAGTTAAGAATGTTGGTGTCAAAAAATAAATGTAAAAAGCTATTTCTACACTGAAGTAAAAGTTTAAGGACCGTTTGCACTAATTTTCCTTTCTCAATATATTCATTACAAAACTCTTTATTCCTCAAATTTGTTTGGGAATACATACCCAAAAATTGCGGGCAATAAATGACAGAATGACAATGTCTGACTATCACTCGTTTCATGTCTACTCGGAAGGTTTAACTAGTACTATAACGTATACTACAAGAAAAATTACTTTTAGCAACGATCAAAATATGTTGCTATAGTGATTTAACAACGTTCACCCGTATGTTGCGTCTTTTGATGTTATCAAAAGATATACGACAACAAACAATGTTCGTTGCAAAAGATAAAAAGCGCGTTGTCATTTCTCTTTTAGGAACGTTCTTGTGGGTTTTAACAACGTGCATTGCTTGTAGTGGTAAAACTAGATATATGTGTAAAACTCAATCTATACACCTTTTCAACCCTTATATGAACTTTATACAATAATATAATTGAAATATAAACAAGGCTAAACTAATTTAATATGTTATATAGTATAATTTGTATAGTCATACAAAATATGGCATGTTTCAAACATGATGCAAAGTTTGAACTAAAATTTAACACATGAAAATTTCTTGAAATTACAAACATTTAATCTACCAAAATCTAAAAATCGACAACGATTGCTAGTGAGTAGAAGCTTGAAATCGGAAATCTAAGACATGTGCTCAATCTAATACGAAGAGCAAGAGCCCACTTGAGAAAAACATACTGCTAAAATAGTTCATTTTCGACAATTCTGCAAAAGAACTTTCCTTTAAGTAATTGAAACAACAATTGATAAAAACCATAAAACTCATATAAAAATGTTCAATATAGTACCTCACAAAGTCAATATAGCTCAAGACACCAACCACAATAGAGAATTATTGAATCAAGATGAAACATATGCATCAAAAGCACATCTAGATTACAAACCGAATCTATAGATTGCAACCACTTCGGAGTGAATCACTTCACTAAACTTGATTGGACATAAAATTCTAATAATCTAACAACATCATCAATCAAATAACCATTCATAGACACAATTAGTTTGTCTTCTTCTATCTCCTGCATAAATAAAAGTATCCAACTCTAAATAATTGTCCTAGTGAACCCACAAACTTAAATGAAATAAAAAGATTCTTTATTCAGAATAAACAAATTCTTCATTAATTCTGACCATCTACAAGAATGTGAATATATCTTTAATTGTATACAACACCAATAATACCTTAGAGAACTACACATTTCATTCCAGACCCCACAAAACTGCCTCAACCTTGGAACGAAAAGAACAAATTCAAAACTATTTCTTGAACACAACTTTATTAGAAATTCAAATAGGACGACAAAGTTAAGTTTGGGTTTTATGAGTTAAATCCAAGTCACTAAAGAAAATGATTCAAACAATAACAATTTAACTATAGATAATATTGATCTGTAGATTCTTTCTACCACTAGGATACAAATTTCAGAGAACTAAGCATTTCATTCTAGGCTTATTTCCCAACATTGGATATTTCAAGCCACATCTAATACACCAGGTAATATTCAAACAACATGACAATAATGTCGTTTCTTTTCAACTTGACATCCTGCTGGATAACTGCTATAATCACAATTGCTCTTGAAGCCAGCCAATCCATGAATTTAGTATGTTCATACAGTTGCAGGGATTTTAATTTTAGCAAATAATATTAATGCCAACCAATAAAATAGAATATTGTTCATCTGGGCACATAAATTCATATTGATCTTTGTTGACCTTGGAATCTGCATTATCTACGTGTCAATGGATTTCCAGCCAATTATCTGTCATCTTGTATGTTATATGTACACTAAGACAATTGTTAGGCACCAAGAAATAAGGAATTGATGAATACATGCACAGCGAAAATTAAATCTACAATTCCTATAAGTCGGATCAACCTTGTACTTAGATAGAATTCGTGATAGAAGTTTACCTTTGATGAATATTGTGAAATATGATTATCTTTTTAGCTGGATGTGCGATCTTCAATACCACAGTTGTCCAATTATCTAGCCTCCAATAGTAATCTACACAGTAAGAACAGATGTAACTTCCACGATCAAGAATAGATGAAAGTAGAACTTTAGAGAGTAATTGTATTGGGTTGTCTTTTGTTTGTGCTAGCAAGTAATGAAGACCAACTTCATTTTTCTAATATGTGGTGCCTTTTTATTTATAGGCGGGGCTAACCCTAGTCCTAGTCCTAGTTCTAGTCCAACTAGAAGCCATCAGCAAACGGGCCAAATTAACCCAATTAATTAATCTAATTAATTAATTGGGTCCAATAATTAATTAAATCCGACCCAACTAATTAGACATTGGACATTAATTCTTACAATTTCTTACTTAGACAAGGTCCAACTCCAGATGCTCAATTCTCGCCTTATGTGTGTAACCCATTAGGTTCCCATTCACGATGACAAACACAATGATATTCTCATCGATTCACCGAGATCGATCAATTCACGTCACCGTCCAAGATTGATATCTAGCAATGTGTCAAGACAATCTATATGAAGAGAAATTTCATGTGATATAACAGAACCAATATATATGCGATTATCATAGAAATATAATACCTTCATAAATATAACCCAATTGGTTAAGAGATATAGATCAGCGTCAATCTCATTTCAATCAATTATATTATTTACCTCAACTCTTCATTGATCTAATCTAGTTATGATTGAAATATTTTCAACTCATAACTTCACCCCAACCGAGGAAATTTATATCAACTTAAGTGGAGAAAATCAGGTTATAATCTCCTACTTTCCAAGAGTGACGAATTCTCATATTCGACATTCACAACCTTCATATGATTCTCACTATACCTATACGATGTCTTCCTGGTGACTCATAATCTATAAGTCCCATCAAACACTCGCCAAAGTATAGCAGTCCTCACATAAGATTCTATGATGTCCTCGAGTCGAAGGACCAAATCCACTACCGCACATTAGAGATTTACCACTGACGCTTGGATAATTATCCATGTGAAATCTCTAGACAGATCATCTAATGTCATGTTTTCATAACTATGCATTCATGTGTTCAATTAGATGTCCCTCTACATCTTAGCTTGTAAGATCAGCTATTTTTTTCAAAAGAAATGCAACACATGCTAGTCTGCAATAATGATATTAGTATCTCATTATTACTATGACTAGAGATATTTCAAGAATAAGTTATTTATAACTTGTTTCTCAAAATTACAACACCTTGTGATTAACAAGTTACTATGAACTTTTCTTTAGACTCTATTATTTTAAATAATAAAATTTAAAAAATAATAGATCTGCTATTAAAATGTAGACATGCATTTAATTAATCAATTTGTTCATATACTTCAATTTCTAACAAAGAGTATATCACAAAATGTCACATACAAACTACATTCAATCCCTCAAGTATCTTAATACCATCAAATTTATCATGACCATCATGCTTGTATTGGGATAACAACTTTGTCAAAGGATCTGCTGCATTATCGTATGTTAGAACTCGTTCTATCTTTATGTCATTTTTTAAGATTATCTCCTTAATGAAATGATATAACCTCAATATATATCTGGATCATTGATAAGACCTGAGTTTCTTCGCTTGTGCGAAGGCTCGATTGTTATTACAACACAAGATATTAGATCAACAATGCTAGGAACTACTGCAAGTTCAGTAATGAACTTATTGATCCAGACCGCTTTCTTTGCTACTTCTGAAGCAGCTATATATTTGGCTTTTGTAGTTGAATCAACGGTCATACCTTGTTTGGAACTTTTCCAATTGACCGCGCCATTATTTAGAGTAAATACATATCTGGATTGTAAGTTTCTATCGTCTTTATCAAACTAAAGGCAGGCATCGGAATATCCTTGAACTCTGTGTTCATTTTCTCCATACATCAAGAACATGTCTTTAGTCCTTCTTAAGCACCTAAAAATGTTCTTGACCGTGATCTAATGTTTCTCGCTAGGGTTCGCTTGGAACCTGCTTGTAACACTCAAAGCAAATGAAACATTCGGTCAAGTACATAACACGGCATACAGGATATATCTTATTGTTGATGCATAAGGAATCATATCCATGCTATCTCTCACAATCTGTATTTTGGACACTCTTTTGAAAGATAGATCTCATACCCGATGGGACAGAGTCTTCTATTGAACTCTTCTATGTTAAATATTCTCAAGATTTTATCTATGTACGTAGATTAAGATAGGCCAAGTATTCTTAAGATAGGCTAAGTATTCTGTTAGATCTATCTCTATAAATCTTTATACCGAGAATGTACGCTGTCTCTCCCATATTCTTCATGGAGAAAATTTTGGATAACTACAATTTTACTGATTTTAGCATCAGGACATCGTTTCCTAATAATAGTATGTCAGCCACATACAAAATTAGAAACATGACTTAACTCCCACTAGCCTTTTTATACACACACGGTTCATTTTCATTTTTGATAAAATAAAAATATTTTGATTGTCTCATCAAAACGAAAATTCCAACTCCGAGATGCTTGCTTTAATCCATATATAGATTTCTGTAGTTTGCATACCTTGTTTGGCTTTGTAGATTCAAAACCTTTGGATTGTGTCATGTACACATCCTCACTAAGATTCCCGTTAAGGAATGCATCTTTGACATGCATTTGCCAGATCTCATAGTTATGGTATGCTATTATCGCAAGCAGAATCTGAATTAACTTAGACATGGCTATTGGTGAGAATGTTTCATCAAAGTCAATCCCTTATCTTTACTTATAATCCTTCGTAACCAATCTTACTTTGTAAGTATGAACATTACCATCCATGTCGACTTTTTTCTTATAAACCAATTTACAGTCCATAGGTTTTACCCCTTCAAGTGAGTCATACAAGGTCTAAACCTTGTTTTTGTACATGGAGTTCATCTTGGATTCTATGGCTTCCTACCATCTCTTTGAATCAACACTTGACTTCGATTCTGCGTAAGTAGTAGGTTCATATTCCTCGATTAGTAATACATTACTAGTAATCAGGAGATTATATCTCAGAGGAAAATGAATGACTCTGCTCGACTTACGCAGAGCTCGTGTGTCCTTGAGAATTGGTGGTTCCCACTTTTTCAATCTGTGCTTCATCAGACACAAGCTCAACCATTGGAACATCTAATTGGTCAATTTTATTTGTAGTTTCTTGAACTTCTTCAAGGTCTACTTTACTCCCACTGTCCTCTCTAAAAATACAGCAAGTCTCGATACGATGACTTTTATCTCGATGGGATTGTAGAAATAGTATCCAGTAGTTTCTTTTGGATACCTCACAAATAAGCATTTATCAGATTTAGTTCCTAGCTTGTCTGATTCTACGCGCTTCACATAAGCATCTCATCCCCCAAACCTTCGTCTATAAAAGATCGAGTCTTTTTTCCTTTCCATAACTCGTATGGAGTTTTATTGACCGATTTAGATAGGACGCGGTTTAGTATATAACATGCAATGTTATGTGCATATTTCCAAAATGATTTTGGAAAAACTGCGTGACTCACTATTGATCGCACCATAAAGTACGGTTTCTTCTTTCATATACACCATTTTGTGTTGATGTATACGGTAGAGTCCACTGCCAGAGAATCTCATTCTCTTTTAGATAGTCTAAAAACTCATCCTTTAAATATTCTCCACATCGATCAGATCTAAGTGTTAGAATATTTTTCCCCCTTTGCTTTTCAACTTCTTGCTAGAATTCTTTGAACTTTTGAAAGGCTTCATGCGTAAATTTCATCAAGTAGATGAAACCATATCTAGAATAGTAATCTGTAACTAAGAAAAGCTACATCTAGCATCTGTAGATATTTGTCCATATACATCAGTATGTACAAGATCCAAAATGTTTACAACTCTGACTCACTTTTTATAAAATGGGTCTAGGTCATTTTGCCCAACGAGCATGATCCACACTTATCAAATGATTTGTAATCATTTGAATCCAAGTATTCATCTTTATGTAACTTGGTGGTGCATTTTCATTTATATGACCAAGTATACAATACCAAAGATATGAGTTGTTAGTTTTATCTCTTTTATGCTTTCCAGTTTCTCTTTTAATGTCCTTTGTTTCCACAGTAAAAACACAAATCATCAGTCTTAGATATATCTCTGTCTACTTTAACTGTTTTCAGCTGATTTGGCCTTGGATCCTTTCGAAAAGGTCTTTTTAGATTTCTTCTTACTTCCCTTTGAGGTGTCAATGGCCAAGGTCTTCCCATTCCCTTGGGTTTAATAGTTTTCAACATGTTTAGCAACTCGGGTAAGGTATACTGAATCTTATTCATGTTGAAGTTCATAATGAACTGCGAAAAGTTATTAGGTATGGACTGCATAACTAATTCAACACTAGCTTGTGGTCCATGGTAAAACTCAATTGGTTTAATTTTTCAATATAACCAATCATCTTCAATACATGAGCACTGACTGAAGATCTTTTTACCATCATACCTCTGAATAACATTTTTGGATGTCTCATACCTTTCAGTCCGTGAGTGTAGATCATTCAATTCCTTGAAATGATATATATATTGGTATAGGCATTCATACCATCATGCTGCTTTTCTAACTTAAGTGACATACTATAAGCATCACATGTTGCAATGTTAGTGTTATCACTGTATTTTTGTAAGCCTGCAAGTTCTACGGCATAGCTACCTCGGTAGGAACTTCCGACATTGGCTGCTTAATGACATATCTATTTTTTTTTTCATGCTTGAGAACAATTCTCAGATTGCGGTGCCAGTCTAAAAAATTTGGTCCAGTATGTTTGTTGGCATCTAATATGCCTCTCAAACTCATATGGTTATTCATGATTCAACTATTAAATAACAAGATAGAACAATTAATTAAATGCAGAAAATTATTTTAACATAGACTTATATTAAATTATTTATACTCCTATTGTTTAAATTGTATTAATGACCCTCAAGCATTAATCAATAGAACCGGTTAGATTCCCAGTGGGTTAGGATTCCATTTGTTTTATTAGAACTTTGAGTGACTCAACAAATCCTAATAAAACATTCAGATAGATACTTTTATCAATCACATCTCTATGTGACTCCTAGATCATCAAGTAGACAACTTATTGTCGCACACATCTTATGTGTTTACTTAATTGTGCTCCTAAAATTTTATTTCCTTGAGTGACTCAACAAAAAATAAAATTTTAGTTAAATTTGACCCATTATTTAGAAACATCAAATGTTTCATAGTGACTATAACAATCCGAAAATTCGTACTTCTAATAAATTTATTTTAAACATGAAAAATATAATAAAATGAAGAATTTAGATGAGTTGTCCCGAAAATTTCTTCAAAAGTCATAACATTTAGAATTTAATTTAAATCTGAATAATAAAAAAGAGAAAAAACCAGATTTAATAATTAATGAAGGGACTAATATGAATTAATAGCTTTTGGTAGGGCTTGATTGGTTAGGAGTGAAAAGTTGGGTGGGAACCCCAAAAGTTAAGAAAGTAAAATTTTAAGTCTCTTTGGATAAGTCACGTAGCCATATTTGGAGCGATTGTATGAATTATGTTTTCGTCGAAATTCTACGAATCTTGTGTGTTGCGAAGTACACCACGAGACCTTCGAAATGGTACCAAATACACCTACATTCGACTAAGGATTCAGCCCCAAAAATTTATGTCAAAAACGTTTTAGAAAGTTTGAAATCTGGAAAATAGTTGAGTTTCTAGCAAAACCATGTTTGGGTGCCATTTTTAGGACGATGTTTTATTCACTGTGGTGGTCCATTTTCTACGATTCGAAATACGTTGCGAAGATCCCCTTGAGATCTTCGAGATGGTATAAGAGACGTTGAAAAATAAGCATGCATCGATCATCAAAACCCGACCCAAAAATAGGTCCAAGAAGTTAAGATATTTGCCAAATTTATTAAATAATTGGGATTTCTACATTAATTATCCTAGGTGCTATCCATTTTGTCCCTATTGCACCCTACAAAAACTATGGGCAAATTGGAAAGCATTAAAGAGGAAATCTTGAGCAAATCTATCCAACTTTACATGTGTCACAATGGGGATAAAAGCAATCATGAATGGAGGGTTGGTTTCTTGCTATAAATACCCCTTCCAATTAAGGCCAAAACGTACCCATTTCTTCTCTCTATAAAATTATCATGACACTTTCACACACTCTTTAACACTAAAGAAGAAGTAAAGAATCCACTAAAAAGGGAAAAATATATCTAATAGAAAGAGGTAAGTAAATATTGAATGAAAAAGCTTGGTGTAGAAGTTCCCTAATTTAATAAAAAAATCTCCACACCCGAGCCTCATGACCTCGAATCGGGCAGTAGCATAGGAGACCAAAAACCTTAGAATTCATGGTGGAGAAAGTCAGATTCCAAGGGCTGAAACTTAGTTTTCAAAATAAAAATACTCTTAACACCTCTTTGCCCCGGAAGGTATTGGTACCCTGTATTTACTATTCTACGATGGGGTATTAGTACCCCCAAAATCTCTGCACCATGAATGCCTGAGACCAATTTCTACACAGTCCTGTTACCCTTACCTACATATTCAAGTAATATTCACATCCTATGAGATTGTGATATGCAGAACCTCTTATTTTAGGTGGACCAAGGCTAACCACAACAAGTAGTGAGTAACTTACGATATTTTTCTTATGTGCAACACAATAAGTATATATGTGTGTGTGTGTGTGGGCGCGCGCGCGCGCATAAATTATATATGCTCTCATGTGCTCCAAATTACTTATGTTGATGAGATTTATGAGATATTATGAGCATCTTGAGCCTATTTGTCATTTATGCAACAAAAAGGAAAAATGAAAATGAGAAGTTATTTTGTATTATACATGCTCAATTTGATATGAGAAAACAAAATTTATATGTATTCAAAGAAAAGTTATTTTATAACACAATAAATTTTTCAAACCTATTTGTACACCATAGAGGATGGCAAGGGTCACAAGAAAAGAGTTGATTCAACTATGGCCAAGGGTTAGAGTGACCCACATGAGGACACGAGGTCCAATTAAAGAACGGCCAAGGATAAGAGTAGCCTATAATAGGACGGTAAGGGTCCCAAGAGTTGATCAACTATGACCAAGGGTAAAGGTAGCCCATAAAGGGACGGTAAGGGTCCAAAGAAGTTTGGCCATCGTGCTTATACACAAAGAATGTTTATTTTGAACGCTCGGTGTACAAATATTGCTTAAGAGAAGGGCCCTATGAAAGATAAAAGATATATTTATGTGTAATATTACACATGCACTGTATTTTACTCATTGAATGTCACCATTCATAGTCGTTTCATTACTCTTGTAGGAAATGGATCGAGATTACTGTGAAGTCATGGGACAAAGGTGGAAAGTAGCTTTGGATGGCCAATAATACCATTTGATTACCAAGATTGATGTATGGTCTTCCTATCCCTATCAAGCTGGACTACAAAAGTATGAAGCCACCTACTTTTTCATGGACGTATATGACTATTGGACTATGGAGCATCTTACAACCCGCTTTATAAAATATAATAGCTTAAACGAACTCGTCTTTAACATATAAGCACCTCCCCTTTTGATGAAGTATCTTGTAGTACTTTTAATGGGCTTAAGACCTATGGATTATTCATGAGACGTAATAATTTTTCATGAGCCATTTTGGTACGAAATTTGTAAGTGATGTATTTACATCCCTTACTTAAGTCACTGTTTTGTAGCAATCTACGATATTGGAGGTAAAATAAATCAAAAGACGAGATTCACATGTTTTAACTCTTCCGCTAAATTCAAGTTATTATACCTTATTCTTTGGCTTTTATTATTACTAAATATACATGTCTTTACATATCAAAAATATGACGAATCCGAAGCAAAAGAGAAAGGGCGACCTACAGATGTTGTCTCTAATTATTTCTAACGATTTTCCAAAAGAAATAACAAAAAAAAAATATTTCAAATATGTTTCACTTCAGTTTTTAAATTAAACCAAAAAACTAATCTGTTTTCTACGTATAGGGGTACCAATACCCTCATATCCAGTTCCTAATACCCTACTAGACAGAATACAAAAATTAGACAGAATTTCAGGGTCGCCACAGTGATAAACATATCCATGAGCGAGCAACCTTGAATGACTTAGCAAACTAACATCGATAATGGACTCTAGTTTATTACTATAACAATAGAAGATACGTTGTATTAACCATTTAATACGGATTTAATATTTTGATAAAAAAGAGTTTGTCTCATCACATTTATGTATATTAACTAACATCTAACATCCAATCAATTTTATATAATAATAAATGTGGATGATTATGGACTTTATCTATCTAATCTTCCTAAGCCAAAAAGAAGATTAGTCGATCAATTCCTAAGGGACGTTGTATTCGTTCATCGAATGCTAAATACAATCACCTCCATCTCCTGCTGCAACCTGTATCTTATACTAGTTGATTTCTTGTGGCCCATCTGCAACATGTATCCTATACTAGTTGGCACGCAGGCCTTGATAAATGGACATGCAAGTCCATAATAAATAAATAGCTTGAAAACTCAATTAAATAAAGTGGAAATTAGGCTACTTACTTCTTTTTTCCCAAAAAAAATGAAAAATACATCACATTTTCAATTTTTTTGGAAAACACGTATATAAGTTGAACTGTGTTTGCAGCTTTGAATTCGTCTAGGCTAAATGGACTTTCATACAAGGGAAGGAGTTTCACTTCGTCCGAATTAAGAATGGATGGTGTTTCAACTTTTGCTCTAGTAAATTGTGGACATGTATCTTTTCACAGGCAAAAGGTAGATCTAAAATGCATTTCACTGACTTCTCTTGAATGAATATTTCTGTGAAGTTCATCATCAGAACATGTTCAAAGAGATCCTTGTTTTTTAAGTGCGTTAACGATTAAGCTTCAAAATTCAGAGAGATTCCACTTGGTATGGTCTTCCAAAGCACGATTTCTTGATGAGAAACATGATTTTGTACGAGCGTCCGAGGTCTAGAAAACATCCTAGGCCATGATCACTGAATCGAAGGTCATAGCATATCACTTTTCTATACAAAGCCTCGATTCATATTCAAGATAAAAAAAAAAGAATACATTAATATTTGATCATCTTCAATAATTCATGTCACTCAATAATGCACAACAAATATCAAATTAAATCCATTGGTTAAATCAACCATAGAGAAGATTGTAATCCAAATTCGTTTGTGTCACTTATATACATTGTTATGTCACTTTTTAAGCAAAAAGTGACAGAGCATATCATTTTCCTATCCAAAGCCTCAATTCATATTAAAAAAAATGATACATTAATTTTGTATCATCCTCAATTATTCATGTCACTAATAAGGCACAACAAAAATCAAGTTAATCCATCAGCTAAATCAACCACATAGAAGATTGGGTCCAAATTTGTTTGTGTCACTTGTATACATTGTTCTGTCACTTTTTGCTTTATATTCAAGAAAAAAGAAAAAAGATAGATTAGTGTTTGATCATCCTCAATAACTCATTTAACTCAATAAGGTACAACAAATATCAAGTTAATCCATCAGCTAAATCAACCACAAAGAAAATTGTGATCCAAATTTATTTGTATCATTTGTATACATTATTGCTTAAAAAGTGACAGTGCATGTCACTTTTCTATCCAAAACCTCAATTTATATTCAAGACAAAAAAAAAAGATTCATTACTATTTGATCATCCTCAATAATTCATATAACTCAACAAGGCACAACAAATATCAAGTTAAATCATCAGTTAAATCAACCATGGAGAAGATTGTGATCCAAATTTGTTTGTATCACATGTATACATTGTTCTATCACTTTTTAAGCAAAAAGTGACAGAGCATGTCACTTTTCTATCCAAAGCCTCAATTCATATTCAAAACAAAAAAAATGGTACGTTAATGTTTGATCATCCTCAATAATTCACGTAACTCAATAATGAACAACAAATATCAAGTTAAATCCACCGTAGAGAAGATTGTGATCCAAATTTGTTTGTGTCACTTGTATACATTGTTCTGTCACTTTTCTATCCAAAGCCTCAATTCATATTCAAGACAAAAAAAAGATACATTAATGTTTGATTATCCTCAATAATTCATGCCACTTAATAATGTTTGGTTTTGCTCAATAAATCATGTCACTTCGTAATGCACAACAAATATCAAGTTAAATCCTGCATTCAAATCAACCACATACATAATTTTGATTCAAATTTGTTCCCCTAACTTGTATACATTGTTGTGTCACTTTTTGAGTAAAAAGTGATAGACTATGTCACTTTTTAAGCAAAAAGTGACAAAGCATGTCACTTCTCTATCCCTAAGTCTTAATTCATATTCAAGACAAAATAACGATACATTAATGTTTGGTCATGCTTAATAATTCATGTCACTTCATAATGCACAATAAATATCAAGTTAAATCATGTATTCAAATCAACCATATAGATGATTTTGATTCAAATTTGTTCTCCCAACTTGCATACATTGTTGTGTCACTTTTTGAGCAAAAATGGACAGACCATGTCACTTTTTAGGCAAAAAGTGACAGATCATCTCACTTTTCTATCCCCAAGCCTCAATTTATATTCAAGACAAAATAACGATACATTAATGTTTGGTCATGCTCAATAATTCATGTCACTTTGTAATGCACAACAAATATCAAGTTAAATCCTGCATTCAAATCAACCACATAGATGATTTTGATTCAAATTTGTTCTCCTAACTTTCATACATTGTTCTGTCATTTTTTAAGCAAAAAGTGACATAGCATGTCACTTTTTAAACAAAAAGTGACAGAGCATGTCACTTTTCTAACCCCAAGACTCAATTTATCTTCTAGACAAAAATAACGATACATTAATGTTTGGTCATGCTCAATAATTCATGTCACTTCATAATGCACAACAAATATCAAGTTAAATTCTGTATTAAAATCAACCACATAGATGATTTTTTATTCAAATTTGTTTGTCTAACTTGCATACAATGTTCTGTTATTTTTTAAGCAAAAAGTGACATAGCATGTCAATTTTTAGACAAAAAGTGACAGAGCGTTCACTTTTCTAACCCCCAAGCCTCAATTCATATTCTAGAAAAAAAAACGATACATTAATGTTTGGTCATGCTCAATAATTCATGTCACTTCATAATGCACAAGAAATATCAAGTTAAATTCTACATTCAAATCAACCACATTGATGATTTGATTCAAATTTGTTCTCCTAACTTGCATACATTATTGTGTCACTTTTTGAGCAAAAAATGACAGACCATGTCACTTTTTAAGCAAAAAGTGACATAGCATGTCACTTTTCTATCTCCAAGCCTCAATTCATATTCAAGACAAAATAACGATACATTGATGTTTGATCATGCTCAATAATTCATGTCACTTTATAATGCACAACAAATATCAAGTTAAATCCTACATTCAAATCAAACACATAGATGATTTTCATTCAAATTTGTTTCTCTAAATTGCATACATTGTTGTGTCACTGACAGAGCATGTCACTTTTCTATCTACAAGTCTCAATTCATATTCAATACAAAATAACGATACAATAATGTTTGGTTTTGCTCAATAATTCATGTCACTTCGTAATGCACAACAAATATCAAATTAAATCCTGCATTCAAATCAACCACATACATGATTTTGATTCAAATTTGTTAATCTAACTTGGATACATTGTTGTGTCACTTTTTGAGCAAAAAGTGATAGACTATGTCACTTTTTAAGCAAAAAGTGACAGAGCATGTCAATTTTCTATCCCCAAGTCTTAATTCATATTCAAGACAAAATAACGATACATTAATGTTTGGTCATGCTTAATAATTCATGTCACTTCATAATGCACAACAAATATCAAGTTAAATCATGCATTCAAATCAACCACATAGATGATTGTGATTCAAATTTGTTCTCCTAACTTGCATACATTGTTGTGTCACTTTTTGAGCAAAAAGAGATAGACTATGTCACTTTTTAGGCAAAAAGTGACAGATCATATCACTTTTCTATCCCCAAGCCTCAATTCATATTCAAGACAAAATAACGATACATTAATGTTTGGTCATGCTCAATAATTCATGTCACTTCGTAATGCACAACAAATATCAAGTTAAATCCTGCATTCAAATCAATCACATAGATGATTTTGATTCAAATTTGTTCCCCTAACTTGCATACATTGTTGTGTCACTTTTTGAGCAAAAAGTGACAGACCATGTCACTTTTTAGGCAAAAAGTGACAGAGCATGTCACTTTTCTATCCCCAAGCCTCAATTAATATTCAAGACAAAATAACGATACATTAATGTTTGGTCATGCTCAATAATTCATGTCACTTCATAATGCACAACAAATATCAAGTTAAACCCTGCATTCAAATCAACCACATAGATGATTTTGATTCAAATTTGTTCTCCTAACTTGTATACATTGCTGTGTCACTTTTTGAGCAAAAAGTGACAGACCATGTCACTTTTTAGGCAAAAAGTGACAGAGCATGTCACTTTTCTATCCCCAAGCCTCAATTAATATTCAAGACAAAATAATGATACATTAATGTTTGCATACATTGTTGTGTCACTTGTATATATTGTTCTGTCACTTTTTAAGTAAAACGTGACTAAGCATTTTACTTTTCTATCCAAAGATTCAATTCATATTTAAGACAATAAAAAATAATACATTAATGTTTGATCATCCTCAATAATTCATGTCACTCAATAATGTACAACAAATATCAAGTTAATTAAATCTACCATAGAGAAGATTGTGACCCAAATTTGTTTGTGTCACTTGTATACATTTTTCTATTCGTAACCTCAATTCATATTAAAAAAAATGAAACATTAATGTTTGATCATCCTCAATAATTCATGTCATTAAATAATCCACAACAAATATCAAGTTAACTACATTAGTTAAATCTACCACAGTGAAGATTGTAAGCCAATTATTTATTTATTTATATACATTGTTCTATCACTTTTTAATCAAAGTGTGACAGAGTGTGTCACTTTTTTATCCAAAACCCCAATTCATATTTAAGATAAAAAAAATTGATACATTAATATTTGATTATCATCAATAATTTATGTCACTCAATAATGCACAACAAATATCAAGTTAAATCAATCACAGAGAAGATTGTGATTCAAATTTGTATGTGTCACTTGTGTACATTATTTTGTCACTTTTTAAGTAAAAAGTGACAGAGCATGTTACTTTTCTATCAAAAGTCTCAATTCATATTTAAGGAAAAAAAAACGAAACATTAATTTTTGACCATCCTCAACAATTCATATCACTTAATAATCCACAGCAGATATCAAGTTAAATCGATCACGGAGAAGATTGTGATCCAAGTTTATTTTTATCGCTTGAATACATTGTTCGATCACATTTTATTCAAAAAGTGATAGAGCATGTCACTTTTCTCAGTAATCCAAAGTTGATCTGTTAATTTGTATCCATTGTTTTGTTACTTTCTCAATAAAAAGTGACAGAACTTGTCACTTTTCTCAGTAATCTAAAGTGACATTGTGTGACATTTTTATTAAAAAGTGACACAACCATGTCAATTTTTAAATGCATAAACTTAATTTATAACTAACCTAAAAAGAGTATGAAGTAAGATCTAATTATCAATTTAAAATTTTTTATAAATTTAATATAATGTTTTATTAAAAAAACTCAAATTAGATTGTGTCACTTTTTAGTGACAGAGAATAAAATTTATCATTTTACTTCGGGATTTTTTTTTTATTTTAAGTTCTGATTTTGTGTTCAATTGGAGAAGAAACAACAAAAAATTTGTTGTAATAATATGAAAGGGATCCTTTTTTATTCTGACTTTGGATTTGTAACGAGGAAAATTTTGTTCATTTCTAATTTAGGTTTTAGCGTGATAGGTTTTGTATTTGATTTGGAGTTAATTTGTATTTTGAGTGTATTTAATACTATTTTAATGTTTAACAATCTTATTTTACATGATTTTCAAAAGGTCCTCAATTTATCGGTATTTGTGTAGTTTGCCACTAGGAAATTGCTTTAATTGTGGGCCCATCTTATTTCCTAAATTATTGTGTATTGATGTTAAATTTTTGTGGGACACATCTTATACCTAAATTTGTTCATGTGTGGCAGGCCAATGAATTGTGAGTGGAGGGCATTGCTAATTAATTACCGTAATTTCTAATGTTTGAGTTTTCAACGTATTTTTCAATTTTTTCAAACTTTTTAATGTATTTGTCTAACTTCCCCTTAAATAAATAATAGGCTCGTAGGCCCAACCAACAATCAACAGGAATAATTAACCATACAACTCATCACATGGGTCGAGTCCATAAACATCTATTTTAATAAATAATATTAAAAATATATTAATTTCTAAATTTGTAGCTTTAACAGTATAAGCCTAAATTTTTTAGACGTATCAGAACGGACTAGCCGGAATTAATCTAATTAATTAATTAATTTTTCAACAATAAAATTAAATAATTAATAAAATTAATCAATTAATTTTATTCATAAAGGGAATTTTGTAAAATTTATTTTATCTTCCAATTTAAATTGAAGACAAAATTTGTATAGGATCAAAATTACAATTTTATGAATTAATAAGTTAAAGTTGAATCTAATCAAAAATTCAAAATATGTATTTGAAATGATTTTAATATAATTTTGAATATTTGACCAACATAAAATAAATTAATAATTACAATTTTTCCAAAAAATTGAAATTGCATTTGAGACTCTATTTTTTTTCTTTTTCTTATTTAAAATTTGAAGACTTACTGTGTAATTTCTGAAATTACATAGCCAGCCCTTGAATTTTTTAAAATGGTGGGTGCTTCAATGCAATTTTCAAAATTGCACAGAAGACCATTTTCTTATTTTAAAACAGTGATTCCTTCTTATGCAATTTTAGAAATTGCAAAAGAGGCCCTTTGAACTCCTTTTGAAATTAGGAGCTTCTTATGCAATTTTCAAAATAGCACAAGAGACCCCATCTCCATTGGAACCAAAACGCAGAGACATGAACCCTTCTCCAAGCGGCGCACGAACAACACGCTACAGTTCGTGAACGGAGAAGGTGCCGCTGCTAAACGGCTCCGATGTCAAAGGCAGCAGACCAGCTGCTCTCAACAGCAGCGAGGGCTTATGTGTCCGCTGCCTAAAAGGCAACGGACCAGCAGTTGATCGCCATCTTCGACGGTGGCTGACTTTCAAAGCGTCGCCGCCAGTCGCCAACTTCTTCAGCCAATTAATTCCGTTCCCAAATAAACCCAAAATAATTTCAGATTTCTTTTTCCAAAAAAATCACAATTTTTATTTTAAACTTTCAAAACTCAAATCAAATTAATACACCAATAACAATTATTGTTTGATTCATCAAAACAGTATAACGAACTCTAACAAATAATAAAGCAAGCTCTGATACCACTGTAAGGAATTGATGATGTCAAATTTTAATTAACTCGCAAGTGTACGAATCTATTGGAATATAGAAAAGTAGTAAAGAGGTCGATCACACAGAGACTGCAATGAGGAATGTCTAATTTAATCCAAATTAACTATTATTCTAGGCTAGTTGAATCGAAAGGAATTTAGTTGAAATAATTTAACTTAAAAACTAATTAAATAAGCTGAACAATTAAGTTGAAAAATCAAGTTGTTTAAAGTACCAAAGTTTCAGAATCCACCATTGTTTAACTCAGCAATTCTCCAGTTATTGATTTAATCCAAAAAAACAAATGACAATTCGAAATCAATCAATTGTCGTCTCAAGATATTTATCAATTAATTCCAAAAGAAGAAAATCCAATATAGGCTCCCCTTATGCTTCAAACTTAAATTACATAAGCATTCTCCCTATCAAATTCAATTAAAAGAAAACAAAGAATCAAAAGTTTCCTAAGCATTCTATGTATCCCAAATTGATAAAAAGATAACGAAAAATCAAAAGAAATTAATATAACATGTTTAAGCACCAAGCACGAATTAATTAAATCAATTTCTAACAATCAAGAATACATGATATTTAAGATGAAAGAAATTTTGTTTAATTAATTCAACAAGAACAAACCATGAACGTTAAAGCTCTAAAACGGAATTAAACGAATAAAGAAATAATCACTTTGGTAAAACAAAGTTTCATCATCTACCTTGGCTCAAGAAAATTAAAAGAACATAATTAAATTAAAAGCAAAAGAATTGATAGAACCCGACATAGATTGAAGGAGAAGAAATCTTCAAAAAGAATTCTTGATCGCCAAGTAGTTATATTCTCTTGTTTCTTCCGTCTTCCTCCTAATTCGGCTCCCCCAAAATTCCCCATTGTTATGAGTTAATAACTCCTATTTATACTACCCTAATTTTGGCCCAAAAGATTCCAAAAAGTTACAAAATCCGCGGGCCAAAAGTTACCTAACTAAATTAGGACTCAAAAAAGGAAAGAAAATTCGCGGACAACAATTAACATTGGGCGATCGCCCAGGCCACTGTTGTTGTTCTCTATTCTTCTTCAGTTGTTGGGTGCTCGCCCAGCTTGACTCTTTGGAGTTCTTGCAATTTGGTCTTTCATCTTTGGTTGTTGGTCATTTTAGTCCTCAAACTTTCATATTATCTTCTTTAGTCCTCCAACTTTCTATAATCTCTAATTTGGCCCTTCAACTTTCAATTGAGTGCAATTAGATCCTCACACTTTTGAAATATCTTCTAATTTATTGTTCTTTTCGTCCAATCTTCTCCAATTGTTCACAAACGAGTCCAAAACTGAAATAGAAACAATAATAAACTAGATTAAGTAGAAAATCAAATATATGACGGGATAAATGCTTAATTCAAAGGCCAAAATAAGTACACAAAACACACTTATCAATTGACGAATACATGCACAACGGAAATTAAAACTACAATTCATATAAGCCGGATCAACCTTATACTTAGATAGAATTCGTGATAGAAGTTTACTTTTGATGAATATCGTGAAATCTGATTATCTAATTAGCTGAAGGTGCGATCTTCAATACCACAGCTGTCCAATTGTTCAACTTCCAATGGTAATCCACACAGTAAGAACAGATATGGCTTCCACGATCAAGAACAGATGAAAGCAGAATTTTTGGAAGTAATTGTATTGGGTTGTCTTTTGCTTGTGCTAGCAAGTAATAAAGACCAAATTCATTTTTCTAATCTGTTGTACCTTTTTTATTTATAGGCGGAGATAATCCTAACCTAGTTCTAGTCCAACTATAAGCCATCAACAAACGGACCTAATTAATTAATCTAATTAATTAATTTAGTCCAATAATTAATTAAATTCGACCTAACTAATTGGACCTTGGACATTAATTCTTACACAAGATCACCGAGAAAAAAGGGGTCGGCTATCATTGGTACTCTGACGATCAAGTCAACTGCCGATGTGTGTAAAACTATACGGAGAATGGTGTATTTGGGTGTGAATGAGACAAGCAGACATAAATTTGGGCAGAGTTTAAGGGTGAGAATAATTCGTACCTTAGAATAACCGGAGATGTTGTATTTATAACTTTAGATTTCTAATTGATTTAGGTAAGCAATCAATTAAACCTCTGATGGATTCTCCTTCTTTATGGGATAAGGAATAATTGGGTGTCAACGCAGTCTCCTACATTTCAACACTTATTTGAGTTGATCCTCAATAACACACTGCCTAATCATTGGGAGATTGATATTTAGTTTTCTTGTGAGAATCCGTGCGGCAATCAAACACAATCTTCTTTTAAATATCTCTCTGGTCATTCTGAAATATCACATTGTTTGCGAGCTATGATGGATTCGAAGACCAGCGAAGCGCCCTAGGTTGGCCATGAACGACAAGGCCCTTCACGGGCTTCACTGTACTTGATTCAGGAGTGCTAAGATCTTGCTGGGTCTCTGAGGCCTTTTATGAATTCACGAGGCCCTCGCGGTGCCTATGAGGCATTTGTTGACATGGAGTTCTTACCAAAATCAGGTGGTAACAATCTCTATTAAGGTGAATTCACGAGGCCCTCGTTGTCCTATGAGGCCTTGTTGACATGGAGGCCTTACCAAAATCGGGTGGTAACAATCTCTATTAAGGTGAATCAGAGGTTGGCATGACGACATATATAGATAATCTCACAATGCTACTTTTTAGCTTTTCTAAATTTACACAACAGAAGAAATAATTTCTATTTTCATGTACCGAGATCAAATATTTTCAAGTAAATCACATCCAAGTCTAAACATAGCATTTAGCAGACTTGCTCTCTGTTGATGTTGTACAAGGTCATTCTTCCTTCAATTGTAATTGGATCCAAAACTAGTATAGTTGTATAATTTCTAAATAATTATTTGAACTGATAGAGCTTGAAGAAGGAAGACCTTGCTTCCCAAAATAAGGTACATTTAACTGATTGGAAAGTGTCTCTTGGTAATCATGGCATGATTGTTGTAATGAAGGGAGATTCTGATATCAAATTTTAGCTGCACTCGGAATGGCTTTAAAGAATACGTGCATGCAAACTATTAGTATGCCAAAATATCAGCCAAAACAAAAGTTTGGGACGCAAGGATCAGAACAAGCTGTTGAGCTGGATTCTGGACTTGAAATTATAATCAATAATTCTCAACTTAACTATATTGCAACAATTTTAGTCAACTTTAACAATTGCATGGATGCTAAAGCAAAATTACTATAAAAGTCTGAAAGTTTAAATCTGCACAATTACTTTAACAATTGTTAGTGCATATGGCCTCAGTATACCATTTTATTTCATGTCTTCTGCAAGATAATACCTCATAACTCAAATCATTAATTCATTAACTTTCTAATTGCTAGAGCTATTCATCCTAAAAATAAAATTGATTTCGAGGTCGTTTGTTAACTAGTTGATTTTCTATTAAAAATGCCACTTTTCTGTTGTAGTTCTGCTTCTTGCTCCCCTTGAGGACCGGATTCAAGTACATTTCCTTTTAAACGATCTTTAGAATTAATGGTGAAGGGTGAGGGGTTGTTAAACAAAATCTGGACGGTATAGTACAAATAAACTTTTTATAAAGTGTAAAACTCTAAACGAAATGAATCCTAATGCAAATACAAAACCAATTCCAGATCTTCTCAGACACAAAAACCAAATTCTAGAATGAAATATCGAATACCAAAGTCAAATTAATAGGATCCAAATTTCAAATTCCAGATCACATGCAAATTTCCAATTCCAGATTACATGGATGCTGATACAATGCAAATAGCAAGTGCCAAATCAAGAGGAGACAAATACCAAATACTAAATTTGTTGCCACAAATTTTCCTCCTACAAGCAGTTCTATCTGTCTCTAACCAGAGCTAGATGAGTGAATCAGATTCATATAATCAACATAGATACTTGCTGCTAAATTTTAGATAAATGAGATAAATAGTTTTTTGAAGTCTGCATAAATTTCTAATACATAGATGATCAATAGAAAGACATCATGTACATTAGAAAAGTACTTGTACATTTATGTACAGATCTTTGATACAAAAACAAACACAGGTGTGTGTTTATTATGTTTTAATTGCACACTAAACCTTAATGCATTTTAGGCCAGTTGCCACCAGTATAGTATGAGAAGAAAATGTAGTGAACTTTGCAAATTTTAGGTGCTCTGGTTTCTTATTTTTAGATGCCATTGGATCAAGCATGGAGATGTCACTCTAAGTAACTAAGAACTTTGTTCTCACTAAACAAGATGTCACTCTCCCTATGGTCGATAAAACAACATTCAAGGCATATCGTTAAAGAATAACAAAATAAAAAAATGAATCAACAACATTCAAAATCCACAAGCTCAATCACATCTAAAAACAAAGGGTATTCTATTAAACTTCCAACACAAAATTAGATTAAAGAAATCTATAGCCAAAAAATCAATTGATAAGTAGAATTGGTGAAATATGGTGGAAAATCCACAAAGAATTTCAACCCACATGATAAAACCAAAAGTTATGCCCAATTGAAACAATTGCACCCATTGCCTTAATTTCTACCTCTGAGAATATTGCTAACATTATTCACAAGCACTCCTTACCACCTAATAAGTACAGTTTTGTACTTATTGGAGCTCACAAAAAGGGACGATTATGAGTCATATTAATTGTTTTCAGTTTAATGGTGCATTGTTTTCTTATTATTTAAAGAAATAATCAAATTCAAGTGTCA
Source organism: Forsythia viridissima (assembly GCA_030279155.1). Lineage (NCBI taxonomy): Eukaryota > Viridiplantae > Streptophyta > Magnoliopsida > Lamiales > Oleaceae > Forsythia > Forsythia viridissima. The sequence goes on from CM059036.1 coordinate 20,973,452, forward strand.
ATCTGACGAAAAGACGAAAAGGGAGCAAATAGAAGAACAAATGGATTCAATTGAGCATATAAAGAGACTTGAGGAGTTTAGCATGCAAATAACAAAGAAAAGAATCCAAGAAATCAATCAAAATAACCATGTGATTGTATGATTATATGAAGCTGCGGTCGCAAGGTGTCAAGAAAATCAGCAGAACAAAAAAAAGGTAAAGCCATGCGATCGCAAGGCTATACGCGGTAGCAGTTTGGTAGAGTCCTGATTGAAATAGAATTCTACAAGTTCTAGGATAAAACAACTACATAATTCACGTCTTGGAGGGTTTTGAGAGGAGTATAAAAGCCGGAGAATAGACATCACGCGGGAGACGAATTTTGAGAGAAGAAGATACAAACGAAGAATCGAAGATTAATGCACGAGATTGAAGATTCTTAAGCCGGGATCACAGATTTTATTTATTTTTTGTTTTTCTTTCTCTGGATCATGATAAATTCAATTATTGTAATAATTAACAAAATCATGTCTGGCTAAATTTACTTTTTCTAGGATGAACGATGAAACCTCATATTTTTAATTAATTAGAAGTTTTCCGTTTTAGTAGGTAATTGCTTCTTGATTGATTATTCTTTATTCAGTATTTTTAATATTTTAATGTCTAATCACCATTAGAATATTTTGTGATCTATATTGAAGTCGAGAGATTCAATATAGACTTAGCACATGGTATTGAATAACATATGGTCCAATAATAGATAGAGATTACTATTATACTCTATGAAATCTGGTTAGGTGTTCTTGAGATTTAAATGTATATTTTTATGTTCGAAATCTGATTAGAGACAATTAGGTTCTCATATCGATATAGAATTGATTGACCATCAAGAGAGGCTTTTGATTATTGTAGAATCACCGATTTTCAATCTAGGGTAATTAGCAGCTAAAGCGATTAACGAATAATTGATTAAAGAACGTGTAGGTGGATTCGCAAATCCTAGTGTTAGTAAAAACTCGAATTCGTTCTCACCATTTAAAGTTGATTATTGATATTTTAGATTTAATTAAAATAGGTTTAGAATCACAAACCAAAACAAATCTGTGTTTTTCATATTGTTAGAATTTGAATTATAAATTAATTGATTACATTGATATCTAGTCCTCGGAGGTTCGACACTCTACACATTACTATATTACTTGTTAACGAACCGTACACTTGCGGAATTGAAATCGCACAACAAGTTTTTAGCACCGTTGCTGAGGACTAGTTTTATTAATTGCTACGTTAATTTATAATTTAGCTTTTAACAATTCTGTTTAGTATTATTTATTTTATTTTTGGTTTTATATTTATTCTTAGTTTTCGTTACTACCGCCTTTCAGCTATTTTCTAAAGTTTCAAGTGTCAAGTGTGTATGCGTCATCCAAAGGATCTTGATCTATTTGATTTAGACCCAAAAATTGAACAAAGCTTTCACCGACGACAACGTGAAAAATGAGTAAAGAAAAGACAACAAAAAGACAATATGACAGACCACCAAGTACATGATCAATTACCTGCAGGTGTGATAAATAATCAAGCACCAATAGCTCGACCAGTTGAAGTTAGTGAACGAGATATTCTTATGGGTGAGTATATGATGCCACCGATTGTTGAGAATCGGTCCAGCATAGTCTATCCACCTTATGGACACGATAACTTCTAGTTGAGGCCAGATGTGATGAATTTGTTCTCGAACAATCTGCTGTTCTATGGGATGACAGATGAAAATTCTCACTACCTAATTTCTCGTTTCGATGAATACTTTAGAAATTTCAAATACCACGGTGTTAATGAATAGGTACTTAAGATGAGACTATTTCCACACACACTGAAGGATAGAGCTAGAGAATGGTTAGATTATTTACCACCTGGGAGCATTACTACTTGAACAAATCTGATCTATAAATTCACACTGAAATATTTCCCTCTAGCCAGAGTAAACAGACTGAAGTATGAAATCTCCAATTTTCAACAATATGAGTTGGAAAACTTTCACGAGGCATGGGAAAGATTCAAACAACTGCTCCGAAAGTGTCCAAGTCATGGTTTTCTTTTAACAGCTCAGAATCATTATTTCTACTCTGGACTAGCTCCAACCAGTCGTTCTTCAGTAGATTTTGCAGCAGGTGGCTCTATCTAAAATAGATCCATCGGTGACCTTTACAATCTATATGAAACCATTAGTGAACAGTTCATTATGTGGCCAGAAAGAGGATTGTAGAAGAAAACAACAGGATTATGTGAAGTGGACACCAATTCGCTTTTACTGGCGAAAATCGATGCATTGGTAAAACAGATAGAAGCACTGAAATATTCTCACTCAGCCAATATGGTTCAGATGTCTCCACCAATCCGTGTAACATGCAGGGCAAACCATCAGTCATCAGAATGCCCTTTAACCAAAGTTGATATGTCATCACCTGAACAAGCTGCATATACTCAGAACTTTCAGCGACAGCAAAATAATCCATACTCACAGACCTACAATTCTGGATGGAGAAATCATCCAAATTTCTCATATGGCAATACACAAAACATTCAAAATCTGTCAAATCAAGGAAGACCCCAGGAAAGAGAATGAAGATTAGAAGAAACAGTCGCTAAATTGTCAAAACGGATGGAGATGGGATTCAAAGAAGTACAGAAAATACATGATGGCGCGATAAAGAATATAGAGAATCAGATTGGACAGTTAGCTAAACTAATGACCGAGCGACAACTAGGCATATGGCCAAGTAATACTAAGGTCAATCCAAAAGAGCAAGTCAATGCAATCACCACGAGAAGCGGAGCTGAATTGCCAAAAATTCATGTAAAAAGGCCAGGTGTAGAAAACGAAACTGTGTCCAGCAAAGAGAGAGAAAATAAATCAGATGCATAAGTTGCACAAGAAAATTGGAACTCTCCACCAGATTATATTCCACCACCGGCTTACGTCCCTCCAATCCCATTTTCTCAAAGGCTGCGAAAACATAAGTTAGACCAACAATTCAAGAAATTTCTGGATGTTTTCAAAAAGCTTCACATCAATATACCTTTCGCCGATGCCTTAGCTCAAATGCCCAGCTATGCTAAATTCATGAAAGAAATTCTTTCAAACAAAAAGAAGTTGGAGGAGCACAAAATAGTCACGTTTACCGAGGAATGCAGTGCTATATCACAAAACAAGCTACCTCCAAAATTAAAACATCCAGGGAGTTTTAATATTCCTTGCACTATTGATAGTTTATTTTTTGACAAAGCTTTATGTGATTTGGGTGCTAGTGTAAATTTAATGCCTTATTCTAATTTTAAGCAGCTCGGTTTGTGACAAGCAAAACCAACAACAGTATCGTTGCAGCTTGCAGATAGAACAATCAAACATCCAAGAGGAATCATTGAAGACATATTAGTGAAAGTGGACAAATTCATATTCCCTACAGATTTCATTATATTGGATATGTGCAAAGACAGTGATGTACCACTTATTATGGGTCGACCTTTCTTAGCTACTGGTCGAGCATTAATTGATGTACAAAAAAGGCAGTTAAAGCTGAGATTAAATGGTGAATATATCACATTCGATGTGTTTAAAGCTACTAAATTTTTGAGCTTTTCAGATTCCTGTTTCGAGATTGATGTCATTAATAAGAAGGCTGGTAGTTTAGATGATAGAGCTGTCACCCAACATCAGGATGCACCACTTCGAAAATAATGGTATGTGGAGAAAGAGAAGTTCCATCCGTCTTCTGTGATCAAAGCCGATGACCGATGAGGAGGCTGAAATCTTTATAGTTGAAATCGAGCAAGGTGGAAAAATAGAGTCTTATCAATATGATAAGGAAAAAATCAAACTTCAGAAGGTGAACAAAAATTGGTGACAAGACAATCAAGCCAAGCAAATCAAGTCCTCCAAAGATCTATTCAAAGTGTCTTGAGTGATCACCACAACAAAGTCGAGCTAAAGACTTTAAACAAGCGCTCAATGGGAGGCAACCCATTTTTCTCCCTTTTATTTAAATTTCAGCATCATTTAAGTTTTAGGAATTGATTCACATTTTTGTACGTTTTTATACTTATAGGATTTTTGAAGTAGATTTTTAATTCTTAGGTAAAGAGGCATACATCATCATCTTACATAAGCACGTTTTTAATTATTTTTAAAGTTATATTTAGAATAACGTAAAAAGTAGTTAGAAAAAAAATAGAAACAGGGTACATAACTATGCGATCGAATGGTTACACCCATTGCGATGGCATGGACTGGGCAGAAAACATTCTGCCCAGAAATTGGCATTCCTGCGATCGCAGGAATTTCCTTCCTTACGATCGCAATGAATACCAGATTACTTAAAACCGGATTTTGAAGTCTCATTTTCAAAAACATAAATTTTGACTTCCAACGGTTTCCTTTCTTCAATCTGTGCTTCCAACCTTCAACAAGCTTCACAATCATTCATCCTCATATAGAAATCAATCAACCACAACACTATCACGCAAATTTGAAGATAAGATTGAAATTTTCATGAATGAAATTCTATGTTTTAATTTTTTTTTGTGCCATTTACCTTATTTCTATGAATTGGTGGAGAAGTGTATTGAAGGGTGCAAATGAATTGGATTGGGTTTAGATGAATAGGTGGTGGAAAATTTTGGTTTTGATAGAATCCTCCAATTTATTCAAACCCTTGAAGATACATCCTTGCATACAACGTGTTTGATGAAATGCACCAACCACGACCTTTGCCAAATCTTGGGAAAATGAGTTCTTAGGCTAGTTTATTGAACTAATGTTATCGTCTAGGAGCATTCACCTCGGCCTGGGCACATTTTTATCACAAGAAAATTCCAACTGTAACCATAGGGCCTGCAGCCTGCCATGGCAGCTCACTGCAAGCCACAGCAGCCTGCCTCCGTTAGCACTTTCGTCCTCCGTCCGTTTGGCCCAAATGACCTCGAAACCCTATGAAATTTGAATATGTGGTAGACCAAAGTGTGCACTTCCATGCCACCATCGTCCATTTCACTTTTGCTCATTCTTAGGTAGATTTCTCAGAGCACGAAATAGCCTAGTCTAACACAATTTTTTGAAAATTTTTACCTAAATTTTAGGATAGTTTGGGGGTAAAAAAAACTTAAACCATATATGTCATTTTTCCTATCTAAAATGTTTTTGTTCATTTTATAGGTTATGGCTCCGAAACGACCCCCAACCGCCGCCGAAAAGGGAAAGAAAAATGCATCAGGAAGCATGTCAAAAAGAGCCCGAGTAGAAAACACTGACTCTCGTCATTATCTTTCCGAAGAGCACGAGAAAAGATTTCATTAGCCAGTGGACCATATTGGAGGAGCGGAGATTACAATTGGACGACATTCCTTACTCTGAGCTTTATAACATCATTGACATATGCGGATGGTCCAAGATTGCTGATACACCTCACAAAATTTACTCCCAGCTCGTCTATGAATTCTACACCAACTTCAACCAAGAAATTGACATTCACGGGACAAAGCACTATGGGACAGACTTGGGTACGGAGTAAATGGTTCACGTTTATCCCGAGGGTCATCAACGACTACTATGGTATAACCACTGAAGATATTCACCCTCTGCCCACTATTTAGGATATGGGTGAGGTGGCCTAGTTTCTATATGGCCGAGATGCTGCATGGCCACTACCCGGGAGGAACTTCGAGCATAGTAAATTAACAGACTCCCTTCTCATCCTGAATGTGTTTGTGAGCCACAATATCGATCCGACTGCGCATTGTACTACTATCAATGATGCTAGGTCTCGATTATTATACCATCTAGCTCACGAGAGGAAGATGGATTTGGAGAATTATATTTTACACCCTAATCAATATGCTGGGCTTCCAAACAGACAAGAGGTACACATCCATCTTCCCAGCTCTTATAAGTGGTATCTACAAAGTAGCAGGGGTCCAGATCTTACCAGCAGAGCCGGTATTAAAGGTAAAAGGACCTATCAACCGCTATGCCTTAGAAAATGCAAGAAGGCATACTGCACGAGCTGTAGGGACAGTCCCAACTGCAAACAAGCAGGCTCAAAAAGAGCTTCCAGCCACACCTCAGCATACTGCACCTCTCGGAGACATAGCATCCATGCTACATCAATTACTAGAGGGTCAGGCTGAGCAGACATGGCTTATTGTCGCTACGCGGACTGAGCTGCGCACGATGCAGTATGAGTCGACGATGTTGCGATCTCGAATGGATGTATTCTGACACACTCAGATGAATATCGAGATTAGTCAGTGACAGTCTGACCTGGAGCAGAGTAGGATTCGATCTGACTACGACCAGGTCAAGAGGTAGCTAGACAAATGTGCAGACAAGCTGGATGATATTCATGACCAGATTTGCAGGCCGACACCCATGCCAGCACCTCCACCGGTTGATCCTTCCACACTACTTCTTCCTGTACCATCAGACCCACTTCTGGGAAGTCTCTAAATTTTTATATGTTATATTTCTTTAGAATGTTTACATTGGGGACAATGTATGTTTCATGTTTGGGGTGATGTATGAAAAATTTGTTCTTGACTTGATAAATGATTTTTGATTTTTGATTTTTAAGTAATTTTGATTTTTAATTTATTCCGTAAAAAAAATTGAAAAAAGCAAGTTTATGTGATATGAATAGCCTTGCCGGCTAATGATGCAAATTTTTCATTATTATATTTAATTTTAGCTTTAAACATGACTTGTGAGCAGATGATTAATTTGTTTAAATGTGAAGCTATTTAACTATTTTTGATATAGTAATGTATTGGTCGGTTATGATGATTTTCAGCTATGTTGGTACACCTAAATTGAAAACAATAGGATACTTTTTAGAACTTAGAATCATTTGTATCTCAAACCAGTAACCAATGTAGTGAGAAAGTGTGGTATACCAGCAGTGATGGTGGCTATCTAGGTTGTGATGGATTCCATGTATGCTGAAAAATTGTGTGGAGCACTTTAGACCAATTAGAAGATGCTATGTATTGACAGAATGTTAGGAATCTAGTCCCCTATCATGAACTTATAGCACGCAAGGAACAATATTATTATTATTATTATTTAACTCTTTTCGTAGCCTATTTGAGTTGAATGAAAAGGTCCGTAGGGGTTTCTCAAAACCTGGTGCCCTAAGGTTCGAAAGACTTGGGAGTCATCCACCTCAAGCTCGTTACATGAGTCATTTAGAAAACTTAATAGACTGAGTTTTGCACCCTATTAATATCTTATAACTCTTTTCGCAGCCTATTTGACTTGAGTGAAAAGGCCCGTAGGGGTTTCTCAAAACCCGGTATCCTAAGGTTCGAAAGACATGGGAGTCATCGGCATCAAGCTCGTTACATGAGTCATTTAGAAAGCTTAATGGATTGAGTTTTGCACATAAGATTTATATATATAAAAAAAATTAATTTAATTTAAATAAATAAATAAATAAATTTTTTTGCTAAAGCCAATGAAATCTCCTTTGCAAAGTAAATTTGGGGATTAGATAATTAATAGGTTTGACTTACTTAGTAGAAACGTTTTAGCCGAGAGTGCTCAGAAATTATAGAATCTTCACAAACCTAGGTTTTCACAATTACTAGTTTTCAACCAGCTTCGAACAAGAAAATAATGAGTAAACAGTAACATTTTAACCAAAAATCTCAGGATTTGAAAGAAAATATCATTTTGGGAAAAGTATGCCTTACGAGAGGGAAAGGAAAAGTTGACCAAGTGGTTGGGCTATCACCACCATAGAACTTGCGGGGATCGGATTAACGGGGATCGGATTAACTACTCTCACACACATCTCAAGTATGGTTTAAGTAGAATCACGTTTGCAACTGTATTACCTGAGCAATCGTCATGAATTATAAATTTTTCTTTTTACAAAAGCTGAAGGAAGAACGACAAGCTATTTATATTTTGAATTGTGTTACTGCTATTTTATTAAGTGTATGATTATCTTTAGCTAGTTTATTCGAGAAAGAATAAAAGTTTAAGTTTGGGAGTGTTTGATAAGTACAATTTTGTACTTATTAGAGCTCACAAAAAGAGACGATTATGAGTCATATTAATTTTTTTCAGTTTAATGGCGCGTTGTTTTCTTATTATTTAAAGAAATAATCAAATTCAAGTCTCAATTTGACGAAAAGATGAAAAGGGAGCAAATAGAAGAACAAGGGGATTCAATTGAGCATATAAAAAGACTTCAGGGGCTTAGCATGCAAATAACAAAGAAATGAATCCAAGAAATCAATCAAAATAACCATGCGATCGTATGGTTATACGAAGTTGCGGTCGCAAGGTGTCAAGAAAATCAGCAGAACATAAAAAGGTAAAGCCATGCGATCGCTAGGCATAAGCCCATGCGATTATAAGGCTATACGCGGCAGCAGTTTGGCAGGGTCCTGATTACAATAGAATTCTATAAGTTATAGGATAAAACAACTATCTAATTCACGTCTTGGAGGGTTTTGAGAGGAGTATAAAAGTCAGAGAATAGACATCTCGCAGGAGACGAATTTTGGGAGAAGAAGATACAAACGAAGAATCGAAGATCAATGCACGGGATCGAAGATTCTTGAGCCGGGATTACTGGTTTTATTTACTTTTTGTTTTTCTTTCTCCGGATCATGATGAATTCAATTATTGTAATAATTAACGAAATCATGACTGGCTAAATTTACTTTTTCTAGGATGAACGATGAAACCTCATACTTTTAATTAATTAAAAGTTTTCCGTTTTAATAGGTAATTGCTTCTTGATTGATTATTCTTTATTCAGTATTTTTAATGTTTTAATGTCTAATCACCATTAGAATATTTTGTGATCTATATTGAAGTCGAAAGATTCAATATAGACTTAGCACATGGTATTGAATAACATATGGTCCAGTAATAGATAGATATTACTATTATGCTCTATGAAATCCGGTTAGGTGTTCTTGAGATTTAAATGCATATTTTTATATTCGAAATCTGATTAGAGATAATTAGGTTCGCATATCGATATAGAATTGATTGACTATCGAGAGAGGCTTTTGATTATTGTAGGATCACCGATTTTCAATCTAGGGTAATAAGCAGCTAAAGCGATTAACGAATAATTGATTAAAGAACGTGTAGGTGGATTCGCAAATTCCAGTGTTAGTAAAAATTCGAATTTGTTCTCACCATTTAAAGTTGATTATTGATATTTTAGATTTAATTAAAATAGTTTTAGAATCACAAACCAAAACAAATCTGTGTTTTTCATATTGTTAGAATTTGAATTATAAATTAATTGATTACATTGACATCTAATCTTCGTGGGTTCGACACTCTACACATTACTATATTACTTGTTAATAAATCGTACACTTGCGGGATTGAAATCGCACAACAAGTTTTTGGCGCCGCTGCCGGGAACTAGTTTTATTAATTGTTACGTCAATTTATAATTTAGCTTTTAACAATTCTTTTTAGTATTATTTATTTTATTTTTAGTTTTATATTTATTCTTAGTTTTTGTTACTGCTGCCTTCCAGATATTTTCTAAAATTTCAAGTGTCAAGTTTGTATGCGTCGTACACTGCCCTAATGCAAAAAATAAAACTTGAACAACCCAAAAACTCAAAATCATAATGGGTTTTGGTATAGAAAGAAAAGAAAAGATGTTTTCCAAATTAGTGAAGTTTGAATCACATACATGTATGACAGATTGATCATCGTCTAAAATCTCACCAACAAGGTTCATATTTTAGAATGCTCAAAAGCGCAATCACTCTTCTTCTCAGCCCATACGATGAGGAAATTGAAACATAGACATTTTTACTTGGATTTTGGATTTAGATTTTGGCATATAGAGAGAGTCGATGCAATGGTAGGAGATAGAAATGAGACTGGGTTGGAGCCAAGAATTTGGTCTTCGCGGGTTGGGATTTGATTAAATGGGCTTCTAGTTGGGGTTCTATTTGAAAACCAGAAAATTAGATCCTAAATAGAAACGAGCTGACAATAGGCTATAAGTGTTGCTAAAATAGGTTTTTTTACATCTTTTGGTGAACGTTGCCAAATGCTCTATTATATAAAAAATTTAGCAACAGACTATAAACGTTGCAAATTGTTCTAAGTATATGTTGTGAACGTTACCAAATACTCTATATTTTGACAACGATCACTGCAATTTGTTGAATGACGAAATATATCATTTTTTGGCAACAGACTCTGACCGTTGCAAAAGAATACATTGGTAGCATTCATTTAAATATTGTTGCTAAATATAAATTGTGGCAACATACATTTGATGACTATTACGATAAACCCTTTTTAGCAACAAGTTATTAATAAATATTGTTGTTTAAATGTTACAAAAGACTATTTTTCCTGTAATAATAGTTTCGCTGAGACAATGCAATAATTTTTTTTCTAGTCTACGGTTTACATTAAATGCATTTGTAATATTCTTGTTAGTCATATTACAATTTTAAATAAATATAGTTGTATTTATAGGAGTTAAAATATCATAAGATTTAATAAAAAATTAAATCTCATAACCTCATTTTTAAAATTCATGACCCATGAAATTTCACAATAATAATCTACATAATTTCACCACAATAATGTCATGTTACTTGTCAGCGATTTTTATATGTTTAATATTCCGCAAGTGTACAAATCGCACAAGTAATAAAGTAGATTTTGAGTCTAAGTATCGTACTCACATAGATTTAAATAGTTCAATGGCAATTACAATAACCTTAACCAAATTAGTTAAGTTTAGAAATTTGCTTAAAAACTAACTAAAATATAAACTAAGAATAATTAAATAATTATAAGTCAAACAAATAAGAAATTAAATTAGATAAGAATTATTTTAACTTTGAAAAAGAAAGGAAAAGAAAAGCGTACTAGGATCCCGAATCTACTTATACCAATTCTCTTTAATCCGAACCATTGAATTTGATAATATGATTTAATTATGAAGATCTATATTTCAAATTTGTTTAAAAATCTCTCTCGAGTAAAATTAAACATATCCATATATGTGACCCGACTATATCTCTATGACGGATGCTAACATACAAGAATGCATTAGAATTTGTGAATACTTAGATATCACGTAAAGTATAGAGGTATATTTCTATTCTCTATCGGACTCTACGACAATTGATACTATGTATAACCTATTTTTAATCTCTCGATAGTAAAATAAGCCACAAGACTCATACAACTATTGCGCACATAATTGTAGATGAACAAAAATCAATATCAATTATTCAAAATTTAAAACATTTTTAAATATCAAAAATTAGGCTCAAAGAGTTAAAGGATCATGATACAAGTTTTAGCATGATCCTAGCACTAAAAGAATCTAGTCTAACATACTAAGAAGAAAAAAATAAAAATAAAAATAAAATATAGAAGCCATCACCCGGATAGGAAGAAAACTTGAAAGAGAAGAAATTTTGATCTTGATCTTCTTTGAATTCTTGAAAGAGTAATTCTTGATTTCGTTTTTTGTTTCTCTTCTTCTTTTTCTCCCAAAAATCGGCTCTAAATCGGCTCCCAAATTGGCTTTGATTACGAGTTAAGAACTCATATATATATAGTCTCCTCATTGTGCCCCCAAAAGATCCCGAAAAATCATTAAAATCGTGTCCCAAAAGAGCGATCCGTTTTTTGTCAAAAATACATTGGGTGATCACCCAGTGCAAATCCGGGAGATCTCCCAAGCCAACTAAAAAGTATTCTGCTAATGAAAATAAGTGCTGGGCGATCGCCCGGATTTAGCCTTTTTTTCCTACGCGAATGTTTTTCAAAAGGCCATAACTTTTTGTAGAAAACTAAAAATTGAGATCCGTAAAAAGTGTTGGATTCTTAATTCAATTATCTTTCCAATGGTATATTATTTTCCTTGTGGAGATTTTAATATCAAAAGTTGTGCTCAAATTTTCCCACGTGCTTCAGTAGGTAGTTTCTCAATTCGGTTCTTTGACTTTCAAGTGTTTGATCATTTGCTTAAACTACTCTTTATCACTCCAATATACTTTAAACTGATTGATTTTATCTTAATCCTCATCCTCCAATATTTGGCTCTTGATATTCACTTATAAAACTCAACTTCTTCTCATTTACTTATCGATTTCACCAAATTGTTGCTTTTTTTGTCCATTCTTCTCCAATTGCTTGTAAACGAGTCCAAAACTGAAATAGAAAAGAAAATATAATAAACTAAGTACAAAATTAATAGAATAACAGAATAAAATCTTAATTTAAAGGCCCGAATAAGTGCACAAAATGCACTTATCATTACTTCCGCCCTTCCGTGTTCTGCAATAAAGATTCATTTAAATAATAAAATGTACAACATTTCTCCACTCCTTTTGTTATTGAATTATAAGTCAAAATACATTGGCAAAGAGATATATCATTATGCGTCATAATAGGTGTGACTCTGCCCAAAACATCTATTAATGAAACAATCTCTATTCTACATTTAGTAGTGATCTCAGAATTGAACTATAATTGGTTAAGAAAAATAAAAAATTATTGTTCACACATAATAATCCAGATGAGCTTTAATGGCTAGCACATTATAGTCTTGTGTTCATCCCAAATTTCTATAAGTGTTTTTTTATAATAAGAATATGCCCAAATCCTCATAGAGTGCGACCCATTCTCTGACTTTCACAGATAAAATCTGTCAATAGTGCTCCTCTAATTATTGCACCCCACTAATATGAGCCAAAGACCTTATTAAGTTTTTTTTTTAAACTCAACCCTGCGATTACCCCATAGGGATGGACAAAAATAAATACTACATTTCTTACTACCGCCTTATATTTATTTTGTCCTATTAAATTCAGTTACATGATTTCTAGTCCTAAGTTGGATATCCTTATATGTGGTTCATGATAATATGGGCTTAAGTCTCATCTCCCTCGATGTATTCCAGATCTACTCTCTCTTGTCAAGGCTTTGGTTAATTGATATGCAAGATTATCACAATATTTGATATAATTTACGTTAATTATATCACTACTCAATTAAGATCTCACAATAATGTTCTTCTTATAAGTCTGGATTTACCATTATAATAAAGATTGGTAACTCCACCAATTGCAGCAATGCTATCAAAATTAATCAATATATGGGGCATTAGTTTTTCCCACATTAGGATTCCATGTAATAAATTTGTTAACCAATTTGCTTCATCACTAGTTGAAGCTAAAACAATAAGTTGGGCTTTCATAGTTGAGTTAGTAATAATTGTTTGTTTTTAGATTTCTAACAAATGGTACTACCTCCCAATTTAAAAATATATCCAGAGGTAAATAAAGAATGATCACCTAACAATGTATTCAAATTTGCATAAGAAAAACATTCAATAACAGCACAATATTTCTTTATAAAATAAGTCATAGTTTTTTGTACCAAGTAAATGTTTCACACGGTCCATAGCATGCCAATATTTTCTACATGGCTTACTTGTAAACCTGTTGGGTATTCCTACTGCAAATACAATATCAAGTCTCGTGCAATTAGTAGCATACTACAAGCTACCAATCATGCTGGCATATTCCTTTTGATTTGTCATATCATTTTCAATTTCAACATGAAACAGATGAATATTATCAAAAGTTTGTAAAACCATATGGTGTAAATGAGTCATAAGGAACAAATTAAAACCTAATAGAAATATAGACAAGTATATAGCAAGACTTGTTGTGAATGAGTTTAAACAGAAAGATGATTTAGACTTATTAATACTTTTTTCTAGTTACTAGAGTGATATCCATTAGATTATTTATTGGGGTTGCTAGAATTCATAATTTTACTATTTATCAAATGGATGTGAAAATGACTTTTTAAATGGTGAGATAGATGAGGAAATATATATGGACCAGCCTGAAGGTTTTATACAACTCGGTGAAGAAATGCAAAGTTCGTAAGTTCTCTATATCCTTTTGTGGCTTAAAGCAGGATCCAAAATAATGGCATGAAAAGTTTGATTCATTTATGATTGAAAACGGGTAATAAAGTAAACGACTGTGATAAGTGCATATAAATCATGAAAAAAATTCACATTCTATTATTAATTTCTATGTGGATGATTTATTGATTTTTGACTCTAATATTTTATAATCAATGAGACAAAAAATTTGATTAAGAGACATTTTGACATGAAAGACCTTGGAGATGCTAATTTTATTTTGGAATGCGAATTAATAAAACATGTGATTCGGTCGCATTATATTGGAAAAATGTTGAAAAAATATAACTATGTTAATTGCAAGCATGTTTCTAATCCTAGTTATCCCATCTAATCATTTAGAGTCTCTTTCTAAAATAAAGCGCCACGTGATGGTAAATCGTCTTGTAAAGAAATTAAATTTTTTTGAACATAATAAACATATTAGTCCGGACCAAAATATTTCTTAACTGTAACTTTTTTACTCATTCTAAGTTCATTTTGAGAATTTCCTTAACTTTGTAAAATTGGAGTATAAGAGTTAGGTTGCATAACATTTTGTTCAATTTATTTACCTCCACTATTTTTTGATTTAAAAAGAAATTTTCTTAATGAAAAATAGCATCAACGGACTCAAAAATCACATTATTTTCAATGTCTAAAAATCTGTAAGTTGTACTATTTATCGCATATCCAAGAAAAAACACAAGTGGTAGCTTTTGCTCCAAAATTTGGTCTTTAAGATCTATTAACCTTACAAAAGCTAAACAACCTCATACTCTAAGATATCCCAAAATTGACTTGTGCCACTTGCACACCTCAAAAGGTTTAACTTTTGTCTTTTTATGTAGTACTCCGTTAAACATATAACAAGCAGTTAAAACCGCTTCTCCCCAAAGATTTGAAGGTGCGCCTGAATTTAATAGCATAACATTTGCAAGATCAATTAAAGTTTTATTTTATCTTTTTGCTACACCATTAGAAGCATGCGTATATAGTGGAATAGTTTCATAGATTATTCCTAAGAATTGAACATCAGAATTGAATCTAAAATATTCATGTTATAGACATCTATCACTTTGAATTCTTTTAATCTTTCTACCAAATTTATTTTTAATTTCAAGGAAGAATCTTTTAAAATAATGAAATGTGTAACTTTTATTTTTTAATAAATAAGGATGAGTTTATTTTGAACAATCATCAATAAAAGTGATAAAATATTTATTAACTCCATAAGTTAAAATTTCTTCAAATTCACATAAATCTGTGCGAATTAACTCCAACAATTCGGTATCACACTTTTATGAGGTCTTTCTTTGTAATCTTCACTTTACTACAAATTTTACAATTTTCAAAATCTTTTTTCAAGTTAGGAATTAATCCTAAACTACCCATGACTCTCACATACTTACTATTAATATAAGATAAACGAGCATGCCAAAAATTCAAAGAATATAGCATATAAACAAAAATAAAAGCATTATTATTAACATTCTTGACATTAAGTTTAAACATTCCATCACAAGCATGACATTTGCCTACAAAAGTACCCTTCTTGGTTATCACATATTGATTAGATTTCATAGTTTGTTTAAAACCCGTCTTGTTCAAAAGATAACTTGACATCAAATTCTTTTTCATGGATAGTATATGAAACACTTCTTTCAATGTTAAAACTCTTCCAGAAATGAATTTGAGATCAAATTCACCAGTTCCAAGAGCTTGATTAGTATGAGAATCTCCTAGAAAAATAGTTTTGGACTCCTTAAAAGGAATGTAAGCTTTGAATCAATCTTTATCATAACAAATATATCAACTTGTACTAGTATTTGCCCATCATTCTTCAACACTCTAAACTATATTGATATCTATTATCATGGTCACAATGGATCCTCGATAAGTTAGCCTATGGCATAGATTCACGTTTCCGAGATTTGTAAATTTGAGCAATGTGCCCATTTTTGCCACGTACAAAACAAGTCATCCCCTATTGATTTTGTGAATGGTGTGATTGGTTCTTATTCCACTGACTTGGATTTCTCTTATCATGTTTATAGAATTTTTTCACATTTTTTTTTTTTAGGTTTAATGCATTATTTTTGGAATTCTGATTAGTAGGCAAATTTTCATTGGTAGAAATTAAAATTTACCTTAGTGGAATGTCTATTGCTCTCTTGAAGAAGTGCATCTTGTCCTCTGGCCACTTCTTTCACGTAAATGCGTGTGACCAACATTTCTAGCGACAACTCCTTTTGCTTGTGTCGCATATGTTTCTGGAACTCTCTCCACGATGATGGAAGTATCCCTTCAGATGTGATGACTATTATTTGATAATCTTGTGCTTGCTCCACCACAGATTTTCCATTTATCATTTGGTAACAAAAAAATTGGCTTGATGCGTATTTTTTTTCGTCCGCCTCTTTAGTATCATATTTTTTTTGCAAGACTTTCCATATTTTCTTAGTAGATGTGAAAATAGTATTATAATAATCATATAAGTGATCAGTAAGACAATTTAAAAGATAGCAACGATAGTTTTACTCAATTTTTTTTGTATTTTTCGACATTTTCTCCATGTTCAAGATATTCATCATCGCTTATGCCTTCTTACTCTTTTAGAATTCTTCTCGATGAGGACATAGTCTACCTTGAGAAGAGTGGAGTAAAAGAGGACTTTACCCTTTCACCTTTTAAAGTTTGCTCCCTTGAAGCGAAATGACTTGTTGAGATCTATAATATTCTCATTTGGATTTTCAAATTTTTTTTTTTTCTGTAGAATCTCCTTAAAATTACAATTAAATTGAGAAGCAAACTCGTAAACAATTAGGGTAAGGCATGGGTATCTCCCTCTCTTTAATTAAGGAGATTCAAGCTCTCTGCGGTGTTGGAAGTCCACAATCACTAGTGAAGGCCACTAGATAAAAAGAAATGGTGGGTCTCTGCTCTACTTCCTGGCGATCTGGCGAGGAAGCGACTTCGCCCATTATGTTGAGGTTGGTGTCAAGGGCTGACTGGTTCGGAGAATCATCATTCACGGAAGACAATGTTGGGTAGTTTTCTCGGGCTAAATAACACAAAGCCGCAAGAATTGCTGGAGAAGAAAGTACATGACTGTCCGGAATGAGAGACTAGGAAAGTAAAGAATACCATGTAAAGAAGAAGTAAAAAAAATGAAGATTTGTGTCTTTACCTAAATAATTGAGCATGGTTGATTGAACTTTCGCCAAAAAAGAGTTAGGAAGATAGTCGGAGAACTCTAGGAAATTTGGAAGGTTTTTTTTTAACAAAAGTAAAGAAGACAAAAATGGAGTTGCTAGAGTTTAAATAGACAAACCCTACTCATCGTAATAAGACACGTGGCAATAGGCGGAAGGCTAAGGGTTTCTGGAATTAATTTGCAGGGGCTGACGCACCATACGAGTACCCCTATTCTAGCACCAGGACGCTAAAGATGGCAAAAAAGAAACCCCGTCGTCCCGAACCTGCCCCACGCCTTGCCTTGCTTATTCGAGTAATAGAGACAGGTCTGGTGTAAAATTTTCTGCCCCGCCAGCCCCATCAAGTTTTTTTTTTTTGTAAAATCATAAAATAGAATACAAATTAAAATTTTGTTAGAAATGGACTAAAGAAGAATCGAACCCGAGTTGAAGTTATAAACTACAATTCTCGACCACTACACCACAACCTCAATCTTAAATTTTTTTTGTTTTGTTTGTTACAAATATTTAAAAAAAAATTATTTATTTTTAATTATTTTTTTCAGTTTTACCACAAAAAAAATAAAAAAATTTCATGGAACGGTTTGCAAGTCAAAAGATTGCCCCACCCTGTGAATTTGCGGATCGCAGGGCGGGTTAAAAATTTTGTGGGGCAGGGCAGGGCTAACTTGCCCCATTGCCATCCCTACAGGACGCCTGCATCAATGATGGCGCTGTCTTTTTGGAGTACAAAAAGACAGTGCCATCATTAGTGGCCTTTACTACCTACTGTGGTTGTCTATCCCTTCAATACTAAGAAACTAACACCTCAGCAAGACAACGACACGTGGACACCACCAACACAAGTTTTACATTCACCCAAGTCAAAGCCCTCGCCTATCATGAATGAACAAGCCTCGACTTCGGTGGACTCTAAATACTCTGAAAGCCTTGAGAAGTTTCATGATTCCTCATTTGTATCGCTAACTTGGTGAAGGACTCCCTTCACAGGCAAACTTCGCATAAGGTTCGTTACATAAGGCCTTTCCCTTCAGAAAAAAAATCCTTATCCGCTTAAGTCCTGCGCATAACATAAATGATAGACTCGGACTTTGGGGACTATTGTTACCACCTGAATTTAGCGAAGACTCTATGTCTGCAATGTGCCCCTGCGAAGGCCACATTGGCCCTCGTCCCAACCATGCGTGCATCCAAAGCTCCAAAACACAGTGACAAGCCCTCGCCTTCTAAGATATCACCAAGCGAAGACTATAAAGGTCCCGTTTATCAGACGAACCTATTACTCTATGAGGATCTTTCACACCCCCACAGAATCCTTTAGGAAATCTGATATCTCGAGCAACCAGAGAGATAATTTATGAAATGATTCTATATGATTGAAAAACTATGCTCACAAGGAAACCCCGTATCAATCTCCTAAAAATCAACAGTGCAGTCCTTAAGATTGACAAGAAGAAGGACACAATCTTAGAAGATCACGATGAAATTGGATTCTACCTTATTCCACAAAGAAGAATAATCCCATCAAATATCTACTTGATTGCTTCCCTAAATCAGTTAGATCTTCCTCCTATAAATACAAAATCTTCATTCGTTCCAAGTTATGTATTATTCTTTACCCAAAAACTCTGTTTGAATCTATGCCCGCTTGTCTTTTCCATACCCATATTCAACCATATATTTTCTACCGACAGTTGACTTGATCGTTGTAGTTTCCATGATCGTAGATCTCTTTTTTCGGTAATCTTGGTGCCTAGCGGTTGTCCAAGCGTGCAGGTAACATACAGGTTGACATATGATTGACTGGAGATATGTTGACACATGGTAGTGCAGATTTCAAGGTCAACATTATCATCATAATCATAGAAATGATTACCAAGACAATTTAAAAGATAGTAACGACAGTTTTACTCAACTTTTTCATATTTTTCGACATTTTCTTTATGTTCAAGATATTCATCGTCGTTTATGCCTTCTTACTTTTTTAGAATTCTTCTTGATGAGGATATAGGCTACCTTGAGAAGAGTGGAGTAAAAGAGGACTTTAACCTTCCACCTTTTAATGTTTTCTCCCTGAAAACGAAATTACTTGTTGAGATCTCTAATATTCTTATTTGGCTTTTCAACAAAATCTCCTTAAAATTGTCAGTCACATTATAATTATAAATAAAAAATTACAACTAAATTGAGAAGCAAATTCGTAACCAATTAAGACAAGGCATGAATATCTTGCTATTTAAGGAGATTTAAGCTCTCTATAGTGTTGGAAGTCCACATTACCGATTTAACATCTATCTTCCTGACTTGTCCCCTCTATTTATTATACAACATCTCAAGTGAACATTGTATAATTTAAGTGATAATTTCATCATATACTACAAAATATAAAATAATTTAAAAAATACTATCTAATTTTTTTTATTCTAAAAATACAAAAAAATAAAAAACAGTATTTTTATAATAAAAAAAGTATGACAAGTATTTTAAGAAATATTTTATATATTGTGGTTATTTGTGAAAAAATTCATCAATTTAATCATTTTTGCACTAGATGATGAACTCAAAACTCTACTATAAAAACACATGTCTTTTGGAAAATATATCCTAATTTTATTAGAGAAGAAAATAAATAATATATTCTATCTTATCAAATATTGAATGAAAAGAGTAGTATTAATAAGTGTTAAAAATATCATAAGATTTAATAAGAAATTAAATTTCTTAATGTCATTTCTAAAATAAAGCTCATGATTCATGAACTTCCATAATAACAATCCACATAATTTCATCATACTAATGGCATGTAACTTCCACACCCTCATATGTTCTACAATAAATATACATTTAAATAATAAAATGTAAACAACTCTATATAAAGTAATTTTCACATGAAAATTGAAGCAGTAACAATAAAAAAATGATTGAAAACCTAGAAAAATAAATCAAAAGGCTGATGTTGTTGCCACAGCATGGCTTTTGCTTCTGGGATACTTCAATTCCTTCAACAAATTCACATCCATTTCTCCAAAATAACAACACGGACGATCTTCATCAATTTTCCCCATGGCGACGCTGCTACTCCTCGGCATCGCCCGTATCTCGGCCGCGGAAACCGGCCCAATTTTCTTCTGTTGCTGCAGGTACAACTCCAGGTCAATTCTACTGCCGATGCTCCGGCTCGAAGCAGCCCGAATGAGCTCATTGAAATCCTCACTTTCCGACGACCTAGTTGAGCTGACGCTGTAGCTTTTCGGCAGGCCAGACACCTTCGTGGGGCGATAACTCGCCATGTCTGAACAATCTGTAATGCTTCTCACGTAGAAATCCCGGGCTTTGCATAGAGCCCGATAGGGAATTGTAATGACTCTAACGAAACTGTTTTGACGGCTAACTTTGGACTTCATAATCTGGGTTATCTCAAAACTAGAATGAAGAAACAATTGATTCAGAGGAAAAATAACTTAAAATAAGCAACTTATAAGTATTTTCTGAAGGGATGATTTTTTGTGCGTAGATGGCGTAGAGTGGAGGGTTTTTGTAATGGAGAAATGGAAAGTGATATTTATGGAATAAAAATATAAACTAATGAAAAAAACAGAGGGCGACGTGGAAATTTCTCTTAGCACACCGGATAAGAAGAAAATGATTGTATTTGTATATAGAGTCAGCTAAACGACGTAGTGTGCCAAACTTGACAATTATTATTAATTTGAATGCACTTCTTTTTTTTCAAACTTTTGACTTTAATTGTGCCCTCCATTTTTATCTTATCCAATATTTATCTTATTAGTTTCAACTATATAATCAAATGCTTTGAGTTTACGGTTTACCTTTTCCATTTTTCTTTGTTTTCAACCGCTCTTTTGTCGTCGATATTTCTTAAAAGAATAAGATATATAACTTAAACGTATGGTTTTATATAAAAATATTTCGTACGTTAATAATTGTTAACTGTCTAAAAATGGAACACATACAAAAATTCCTATAATTTACATGGTCCAACAAGTCAATCACCATATATTTTTAAATTATTCAAATAATTAATAATCAACGAACTAATATATAAAAAAATTCTCATATTTAGGGTTGGCCGGAAGCCTATGGGAGCTATCCCCTATTATTGAGTAAAGTAATAAATATGAATTTATTATAATTGAGTAACGTGTGAGAAAATTAAAGAGTAGTGTTTAATATGATAGTCAACAGTTTTAAAAGTCAAAAAAATAGTAATATAAATTCATAATTTTACACAAACACGTTTTGTTATATAATATTGAAACCATCGTTGATGACTATTAAAACATTTTTTATAATCATATTTAACACTATTCCATCTACACTGAACGTTCCCACACATAAATAATTGTGGATTAGGATTATCCTATTAAACTAATTATGTTAAAAATGGACTTTTTCTTTAAAGACTAAGGGATGTGGACAATGAGGGACTTTTTTGGTCGTACTCGTGCTAAAAATACTTGTACTTTTCTTAAAAGATTTTGAATTTTTCAATTTTTTTGGGAGGTTACCACATTCAAAATTTTGGTTTTTAAATATTCTTTAACTGAAACTCATTGGAAGTCGGACAATTTGATTAGAGCATCTCCAATACTAAACTTTTTAAAAAATCTATGTAGTAAGAGAGAAAAAAAATGAGCAGAGAGAGTGTGGAAAGAGGAAAGACAATAAAAAATAAATGGGAGAGATAGACACAATTTAATGAAAAAATAGGTGAAACGTATCTAACATGATGTCTAAAATTAAACGGTCTTCTACAATAAATGATGCAACATCAGTTTTGTCTCTTCCACCTCATCACCACATTAACTAGATATTGTTGTATTGGAGATGCTCTTAGTGTGTCTAACTTAAAAGCCCTAAAATGACAACAAAAATTGTAAATGAAATCTCAAAAAATAAGAAAAACCATATTGGATCACCTACTATTAAATTACTAACTTCCATTTCCACATGTCAATTTTGTCAGACCAATTGTTCAATCTCTTAATATTAATTAATAATTGTTTTCATATGACGTGAGAATTTACACTTAATGATTCTGCAAATTTGTGATTTGAGAACATCAATAGTTAGAGTCAATTTGTTCGGTTAAGTTTTAGATACATCAAGTTACTCGTTTAACTATTTTAATTCTAATACATATTGAGACGTGATGTTCCACTTTTAAAGGTCAACTTCCTCTTTCTTTCTTTCTTTCATTTTTTTTTTTTTAAAATCAAAATCCATTTAGCTTATGTGGAGATTATTAGGCCTCTCACTTTAAAACTAAATAGGGAGTTTGTCATTGTCCCCTAGAATAAGAAACTACTACTACTTCAGCGGAGGGAGACTTGACCAATAGAACAACTTTACACCTAACAAAGGCAGAACAAGCAACTTGGGCCTTGGGGGGTCTTAGGAAAGATCGCTGAGGTGGATTTTTAAGAATAATGATAGAAAATAAAATTAATTGAGTTAATGATAACTGTGAAAATTTTGTTGGTAATTGTTGACAATATTATAGTTAAAGATTTTGATAGAAATTAATATTTGTTAACTATTCAGACAAAAGTTTCGACAACAATATCGTCAGTGATCACCGACGTACCTCCGTCAAACTTAGACAATGTCGTCCTAGCCACCGATTGGCTCATGTTGATGATCGGTGACAGGAAGTTGTCGATATCAACACCATATTGAGTACTGCAACTATTTCTAATTATTTTTGTTTTGCAGGATAAGACATGAGCTCTAATTTACAAAAAAAAAAATACTTATCATTTGCAAGGTTAGTCGAGCAAGGAAGAAGAGTTTCTATCGTGAATTAGGATAAGGTGTGAGTAAGCCCGTTTATAGTTATTTTTTTTTTTTTTTTAAATTTGTTGCAAGGGTAAAGTGTGAGCTTTAATCTCAACAAAAAAATATGTCATTTTATCATAGACGATCCAAATAACTTGGGGGCATTATGCAAAATTACTGAGGAGGTATTTTCAAGAATATTACTAAAAAATAAATAAAAATTAATGGGGTGCACGATACGTAAATTCTTTTGGTGATCGTCGACAATATTACTGTAAAAATTTTTGACAAAATTATTATGTGACGGTGATTCACACAAAAACTACACACAACGATATCGCCAGTGATGACTAACACAACTCCATCAACAATTAAAGAAGACGATGTCATCGTCGATGTCGGCAACCATCAATGGTGCTTCATCGATAGGAAGTCATCGATATCACTAACGAAATATTATTCTTCTTATATTTTCTTTTATCTTTCTATAAGTTGACATTAAAGTTCAAATATCTTTTTATTTATTATTTTTAAAATAATATTAAGGTATAAGATATTTTTTAAAATCTTATTTTAATCCGACAAAATTTTCTTTAGTATTTATTTTTATTACTTTATTTATTGGCAAATTTTTTGTTGAATTTTTTTTATAAACTATATATGTTTTTGAATATTACTAAGTAATTTTAAATTATTTATTTTATTGTGATTTAATTAATGACATATTTTTCTGAAGTAAATTTCAAATTTTTATTACTTTATTTAACTATAGAAATTTTATCGGGAATTAAATTTATTAAGACACTTTTTTATCACCTACAAAAAACTCCATTATTGTTTTTAATTGTTATATTGTTACTTGTTGATTTTTTGATCAGTAATATTTATTATTTTATTACTTTATTTAGAAAAATAATTTATATCTATAAATTAAATTTATATAAATAAATTGTTTAAACTAAAAAATCTGATTCGAAGATTCTGTGAGTAAAATTATTTAGAATGAAAATTTTCTAAAATTTGTAGACCTTACTTAAATATGGAACTTAGACAACGTTCATGGAGTCGGGTTTTTCTTTTGTTTTATGTGTGGTTTTGCGTTGAGACATTTTTATAGTCTTTTCACTATCTAAAAGTAATTAAAAACATTATATAAAAGAAAAATTATGTTTCATAGTCGAGCAGCTAGCTCATCTAATGACTTTTAAGTAAATATGCGATTTTCAAATGAAAATGAACCCCTTATTTTATAGGGTCAGGGATAGGGGTATAAATGTCATTTTTTAAAATAATGTTGCCTTTATAGCACCATTTGATGGAATTCTATTGATTGTAATTATTTATAATATTCATATTGTTATACTCATTGCAACTGTTACTATTTACATTGCGCAATGATGACATAAATATTTTTCACTTTCAACAGTTTATTTTTTTATTTTTAAATGGTAACACATTTTATATTTGGTACCGATAATAGCACCAGTTCCTAAAATTCCTTAAAAAAAAATCCTAAAATCACTGTAAAATTCCTAAAACTGCATAAAATTCTAGGAATTACACCTAGAGTGTCTCGAATACATAAATTTTGAACTAAAAATTATGTACAATAATTGGTTTCAATTTAAATATGTTTGAAAAATGAAATCATATATAACTTGACATAATAAAGTGAAATGTCAATAACTATATATAAAGTTGTTAATGAATTAAAACCAAATAATAAACATTAACAACCGTGTAGTTTAAAGTTTAAATATAGACATAGTCAAGTCATGTCTTGCAAAAAGAAAAGTTATTTATGGTACCAATCTAATGCCAATGTTAACCACAAATAATCTATACGGTCATGCATTACATTTCCAATCAATATTCTTGTTGACAAGCATTCATCATTTTTAATTATGTATTCACACTACATCCACTACAAAGAAAATTGCAACACATGATTATAAAATTAATTGAATGATTTGTTATAATTTAAAAAGAAAATGTTAACAAAGATAATGACATACTTTGTAACACCATATAATATGTATATACCATTACTGTCGATTCTAAATAATTTTGATGAACAAATCAAATGCTTGGAAAATAGAAAGTTATGAACCAAACACTGGAGAATTGGTTCCAAACTTCCTATTTTTCAATACAATTTGGAAATTCAAACTGTCTTGACTGAGACAATTTGAAAATTCAATTGTTGACTAGATAGCTTAAAATTGTCTTAATCGAATTCAATTTTTGGTTCCAAATTGCCATAATAGATAATAATATTATCAAATTGATGAAATCTCTAAAACAAAGTCTTCCAAAAATTCGAAAACCATCATAATCAACATTGACTCAACTCTCTTCTCCAAAACTCCACACAAACATTTCTAATGGTCTAAAAAAAAATGCAAAATATAAGATACAAGAACAAATTAATATATATCACTTCTAACAAAATGAAGTTTCAATAAAGGAGAACACAAAAAAAAAAAAGTAGTTCTACACATGAAAAAAAAAATTCTTGAAACTCTAAATATCATTACTACGATGTATAAAATAACAATGAAATCTAAAAAAATAGGAAAACACAATTTTTTGAACAAAAAGAACAAAATTATCTCTAAATACAGTGTGTGAATATCAACGATAGCAGATGAGATACGAAAGAGTGAAAGCGTTGTGTCGAGAAATTAACAAGTCGAAGGGTATTGTGAGAAAATGATAAAAGGAAGATAGTGAAATGAATTAAGATACATATAGGTTTTGGATATAGGTGTAATGCGCGAGAAAATTTGTTGGGTTGTCAAATCAAGTCTAAAATGAAAAGATAACTTTTGAAATATATCTAGCATTATAATGGTATTTTTGGTAAATTTTTTATTAAAAGTTATTATTTTCATAATATTTACAAAAATTAAATATATTGACAACATATTTTTTTTTATTTTTTTATATTTGCATTAGATTTTAATTGCATGATGTTCTTAATCTTTATTTATTGCTACATCTATGTATCTAACTTTTTTTTTAGTCGCATTTCTACTTATTAACTTTCTATTAATTAGAACATTTTGTCATTGATAACGATTTTTGTCCAAATATAATATTAAAAGTGAATAAAAAATCTTATTCTATTAAGAGGGAGTAAAAACAAACATAAAAATAAAACAACAAATATAAAATTTCAACTAAATATTTTGTTTTTATTTTAAAGCACATATATAGATTTTTTAGACAAAAATTATTATTAAAGACAAAATGTATTAATTAATAAATATTATAGATCTTTAATACATTTAAAATAAAAACTGTCACTTTGTCTATGTCCCTACCTAACCCTTGTTACTATTGTGTGTCGTTTTAAAGTGGCAATTTGTTTTGATACAAATCTAGGGGTGCCGTCCTGCCAAGTTTTACAGTGGGCAAATAAAGGTGGGGGCCAACAGAAGAATTTTATCACTTGACTGATTAATTTGACTGGAATAAAAAAAGTAGAAGAGGTAGAAAATAAGTTATTTTTGTTTTACATATAAGAATTAGTATGGAAATAATTCTAGTCACTTTATAATTACATTATGTTTTCATTTATATTTATCATATTACAAGGATTAGTGACGATCATTTATTTGTATTGTCGTTATAGAGTCTTGGTGGTATACTAGGAAGGGAGTGGGTCCCACTTGCGTTCCAGACAAAATTAAGAGCTTGTTTGATTTAGTTTAATAATCTACTAAAAGTCACAAGTCAAGGATAACAATTAATTTTAACCACGTATTTTATGGGATCCAAAATTTTTATTAACTTTTCAACAACACATTTCATTAATTTTTTTCTTCAAAATCTACTATTAGTAATTTTATTTTGTGAGATCCAAACGGATTTTGTTTTGACGATAGTATTGATATCGACATGTAATTGAAGAAATGCAAAAGAACTCATTGTATCCCCTTTATTTTATTTGTACAAGTTTTTGGTGCATTATAGATATAAGGTTTTATCTTTGCAATCCGAATATTCACCTAAAAGATTGGTGTTATTATTTATTGATTGTTTACATTTATCCGTCTAATAATAGTTTTTTGTGCTTGTTTGTCATTGTTTAAATTAAATTTTAGTTGGTTAAATTGATCAAATATACTTTTCGTTCATACATTTTGTAGGATCCACAATTTACTATTCACACATTTTATAGGACCCACAACTTATAAACAGTTAAAAAATAATTTCAACGTCACTAAACATGCACTAAATTCTTTTTTGATACTATTGTGGTAATTTAATTACACAAATAGTGGACAAAAAAATATTTGTTGCAATATTTAAAATTCTGGTATTATATATATATATATATATATATATATATATATATATATATATATATATATATTGTTTTTTTTTTCACAACCAAATTAATTGGGATATTTTTGTGTTGATTGAAGAGATGATTAATTTGAGTAATGATAAAAAAATTTGGGTACAAATATTTAATTTGAGAGTCAAAAGATTTGAATTTGAATACACAAGAAATTAATGAACCAGAAAGCTAGTTTGAAAACTTAGCTAATAGATTGACAACATTGTAAACAAATTCATGTGAAAAAATATAAATGGGTTATTATATGAAACTTGTTTTTCAGAAATTTTTTAGATTGATTAATAAATAAGGTGATTATGATAATTTCTCATTTGGCAATTTATGACGTGGGTTTTTGGAGTAAAATGCGACATACTTTAATACTATGTAACTAGAAAAAAAAAAAAACCAACATGAAAAATATAACAACATCCCGTATTGCAAAAATAAATTAAGAGTTTGTTTGATTTTGCTTAAAATTTTGTTAAAAATTAAAGTTAAAGTCAACAATTAATATTGATTATGTTGAACTCCAAATATAGTTGTCAACAAGAACCCACGCCTAATTTGCCTACATGTATTTTACCAACACACTTGGACGACCACGTGGACCTGTGAATCACTATGGTGCACTTAGAAACGAGTTGATAAGATGTTTAGGTGGCAGAGACACGTTGTGGCGGAGGTAGTGGCTTGAGGGCTCCTAATCACTGATTTCCTAAGTTGTATGAACAACACAGGTTAATCATTGTAGAGAACTTTTGTTTAGTATTCTCTCTTATCAGATCTTTCCTTTCTTCTTTTTCTTGTGGGAGTGGCTTTGGTATTTATAGACAAATTCCAATAGGCCGACCCCCTTTTGATGGGCGACAAGTGGCACATTCCTAAAAGTCTTCGTATCACATGTTAGGTGTCATATCAGTGGTTTAACAAAGATGTCCATTTTAGCCGCATGCTAGGAAGCTATGACTATGACAAACCGTATTAGCAGGCCGTCCCATTAGTCTTTTCAGATCTAACTCAGTGTTAGGGTAGGACTCCTTGACAAGCACTTGGGGTTGGTCCTCGACTGCCTCTTCTCAACCCTCATCGGCATAAAGGGCCTACCTCTTCTTCACCACCTCCTTGGATGGGAAGGGACGGACTTTGACTAGGCCATGTGGCGTCCCCTCCAACCTCCTCACATAGGAGAGGACAGCCTACTAGGAAAATATTGACTTTGACTAGGCCACATGGAGCGCCATGTGGGACTGATACGTAACAATAGTCTTCCAAGTTCAGGACCTGAGTCATTTTGTGAGGTGCTGGACTTGGTGAAAAGGCCTCTATGCTTTTTTGGAAGGCTAGAACGATAGGGCCGAAGCCGAGGTAAGGTGACCGTGGGCCTACTAGGCAAACAACATTTTTTGGAAAGAGGCTTGTTTGTAGATGTTCTTTCAGTATCAGACGAAGCCTGATACTGGGCTGTCAAATCTAAAATACGCTAAGTCCCAGCTGGTGCCTTTCTTATTTGGAGATGCGAGTCCCTAGTGTTGGAACTAATGCATCTTCAAAAGATGTCCCAATGTAGGGAGAAGCCCTCCCTTTGATGGGAAGATGTTTGTTTGCAGATGCTCTTCCAGTGTTAGATGAGGCCTGATACTGAGCTGTTAAATCTAAAATACACTAAGTCCCATCTGGTGCCTTGCCTATTTAGAAAGGCGAGGCCCTAGTGTGGGGACTGATGCGTCTGCAAAAAGATGAGTCCCAATGAAGGAAGAAGCCCTTCCTTTGTGGGAAGACGCTTGTTTGCAGATGCTCTTCCAGTGTCAGACAATGCCTGATACTGAGCTGAGACGTGGCAGCTGTAGGTTGGATGGTTATGGAGAACATGAAACGTTTCTTTTTCCATGCTGACAAGATGGCTGTAGGTAATAATTATGCTTAAATTTTGGAGGCTTTGAGTTTGCCAACGAGACTCTCCTCCACTCGCACGTGCAGGGCACTCCTATATCTTAGCCCTTTAGTGAAAGGACCGTTACGCGCCCCTTGGTATTCAAAGGCTGGGATGGCTTGTTGGTTCCAAAGGTGTGGATGAGCATTGGTCAGATCCAATGGTTATCACTGACTGACCTCCGTCTATATATAAAGGATAGGTTTCTTCCCTTTCACTTTCTTTACGCGATACTCAGAGCTGTACAAGATATTCCCGGCATCCATTTTACTCTAGTGAGAAGGTTATCACATTTCTCCGTCTACGTTTCTGGCGAAGACTTAGATTTAGGTAAACACTTTCTCTAGATATTTTGATAATCCATTTTCTTTTCTGTTTCCCTTAGAAGTTTGTTTAATCTTGTCCACCAACTCTGGCGATAAAAGGGCCTCTTGTTATCCTGATGAGATAGAATCTCCTTATGTGCTGCCTTATTTGGCCGACGTACTTTTTATCCGTTGCGTAGACATATCTACTAGGAGGAGTTGGCTACTAGTTGTGGGGCGATCGAAGGCGGAGAGGCCCCTGGCATAGCTCTTATTAGCTAGGCCGCAATAGATGTTCAGTCAATCATTGTGGAGGCGGACATGGAGTTGCTAAGGAAGTCGTACATGATCTCTGACGACATAGAGTTTATCGTGTTGGGGCCCCATTAACGGGCTTGCTTTCCGAGGAGAGAATGCACTGCTTTGCACCTGCACTCATTTGTGGCTGGGATGAGGCTGCCCTTGCACCCATTTTTTTGAAGAATTCTGGGAGCCTACAGTTTGGCTCCAATGCAGGTTGCACCAAACAGGTGGAGTCAAATGGCTGGGAGTCTGTATTTGTGGTGTAGGCACTTGTTTGGATTGAAAATGCCTCTCTACGTATTTCAGACGGTGTATTACTTTGGGCCATGGGGTACCCACAATCCTTTGGTGACTGATTATCCCTCATCCACCAAACAATGAAAAGAGTCCTGGTTTTGGGTGAAAAGAAACTGGCAGAGGGTAGTGGACGACCCTGAACCAAATCTGGATGTCCCCAGTGTTTATGGCGTAGCTAGTGAGTGGGGTAGGTGTTGCTAATGTAATGGTGTTCATTTCAGAGACTATCTGTTCTTTTCTATTGCAGACGCTTTTCCTCGTTGTGAGCTATCAGGTAGTATGAGGCGTTGTTGAACAAGCACGCCCACTTGGTGGAACTAGGTCAAATGGATTTAAGAGGTATAAACCTATGCCTCGTCCATCACTAGACTCTTACGTATTTTTCTAATGCTATGTTTTGTTGCAGCTGACTTTGAGCAGTGTAAATGCCCAAAGCTAAAAGTGGTGGACCTGAAAAAAATCTGAAAAAAATTAAGCCGACTGAGTTGCGGCCTAGGTCGTCAGGAGATGCTAAACAAAAGAAGGTGATATAGGAGATAAGTTGTGAGGTTACTTGCAATGTGGCTAAGCGACCCGTACCCAAACGAGTAGATGAGGAAGGTACTCTTAAAGATGAGATAGTCTTGGTGAAGAAGACTCGCATGGGGATACGGGGCCACAGAGGCAGAAAGAAGTGACTGAGGATCGCCTCAGACCTTCGTTGTCGAGGTTGGATATTGGAGCTTCTACTAGTGAGGGCATAACACTTCTTGTAAAAAGGAATGTGCATTATGAGGGTAAGAGAAAAGTGATCGAGGTAGTTGAGGATAAATTCGCTATGCCCCTTTGCCTCAGTAGATGACCCTTTCTGTTACTACCACTAGGGTAGTGGTGTTAGACAACTCACCAGCCACGACTCAATCCTCTAGGGTTTGCTAGGAAAAAGCATCAATTGAGGCTGAATCTAAGAGGATATTGGAAGAGCTTGTTGGGGCAACCGAGAGGAGGCTGTCTGACGAGGACATTCATACTCTTCTTTTGTACCTCGCTCTCGGGGCTCAAGTTTTCGTAAGTACTTCAATCCAAAGTGGGAGGAGTTTTCCACGCACGGAGGGTTGGAGGAACTTATTGAAGCCAACCTAGCCTCGACAATAAGGCTGTCGGGTTACAGATGAGGACCCTTAGTTCACTAAGGGAGCTGATTATGCAGCAGAAGAAGGTCTTGGCAAAGGCTTCAAAATCGGATGAGCATAAGAGGGCTCTCGATCTTCTTCAGGCAGTTATAGAAAATATACGTCTTGCCTATGAGAAGATGCAAGCTGACGTTAAAGAGTCTAAGGCCAATGTGCTTCAGCTAATGAAGAAACTTGACGACGCTAATGCTGCTCAGAAGGTGACAGTCGAAGCTCTGAAGAAGGCTAATGAAGATAAAAAGATCACTTCGGTAGGAAGCCTCGTCCCTTCAATTAGAAGTGGATAGAGTGAACAAAGAATTGGAGTAGGGATGATAATGGGCAGGTTCGAGGTGGGTCGGCCCTGCCCTGCCATGCCACACAAAAAATTTGCCCTGCGCTGTCCCGCATCGTCCTGTGGCCTACGAATTCGTGGGACGAGGCGGAGCGGCCCTTTGACCCGCCAACCATGCCGGATAATTTTTTTTGTAAACTTAAAAAAATAATTAAAAAAAATAGAAATTTGTTACATATTTGTGGCAAACAAAACAAAAAAAAATTTACAAGATTGGGATTGTGATGTAGTGGTTAAAATTTATAGTTTATAATTCCAACCAGGGTTTGATTCTTATTTAGCCAATTTTATAGTGAGAATTGTATTTTGTATTCAATTTTATGATTTTTCCAAATTTTTTTTAGGGACACGACTGTTCCGGACCTGCCCGAAACCTTTGCGTGGCAAAAATTTTTGCCGCGGACCCGTCCCTATTACCCGAATAAGTGAGGTGGGATAGGGATGGTGGGTATTTTTGCCATCCTTAAATTGGAGGCGAGTCATTTGGAGATTGCCAAGGCGAAGGACGACTTGGAAGCCTCCGAAAAGTCTAAAGGAGACGCAGAGGCCGAAAGAAGAAGTCTCTGGAGGGACAATTGGAGAATGTCGAGGCCAATTTTATGGTGAATTTCCATAATATCGAAGCCTACGTGAATTTCTCCAACTACTTCACCAAAGTAGGAAAGTAAGAGGTGCTTACTGCTCTGCGATCGAAGTATCATGAACTCAACTTTACTTCTCTAGAGTCGAGATTCCCTTCGAGGGACATTGAGGACGAGGCTGAGGCATCTGACCCCTTAGTCCAATTGTAATAGGATTTTATGTAATGTTTATCTTTGTAATTGATAATGAAATTTTGTTGCTACTGAATAGCCATATTTTTGTAATTGAAAATGAAGTAACAGTCTATTCTTCAGAAGAGAGATTAAAACAAATTAATGAACGAGGCACTCTGCATACTAGCAACCGTGTTAAATAACAACCTCTTCCTCAGAAGACAAACAACTTAAAACAAATTAATAAAAGAGGCACTTTACATATTAGCAAACATGTTGAATAACATCATCTTCCTTAAAAGAGAAACAACTTAAAACAATTTAATGAAAGAGGCACTTCGCATTTTAACAAGCGTGTTAAATAACATCCGCTTCCTCAGCTTGAAACAAATTAATGAAAGAGGCACTTCACATAATAGACAGACTAAGAATAATAAACTCACTTATTAATAGTATCGGCATAGGTGCTCAGCATTCCACGGATGCGGCTGAAGCTTACCGGCAATATCTTTGATCTAGTACGTCCCACGGTGTACCTCTTTGATGATTCGATAAGGCTCCTCCTAATTGGGGCCTAGGGTTCTGACCCTCGTTTCATTGGAAGATAGGAACACCTTCTTTATGACCAGGTCGTCAATATGAAACGATCTTTTCATCACTTTTTTGTTGAAGTATCGTGCCATTTTCTTTTGGTACGTGGCCAATTTCAATGGATAGTTATCTCTTCGTTCGACCAAGAGGTCCAATCTTGCTCGCAACAGGTCATCGTTGGTAATCTCATTGTAGAATAAGCAACGAGGTGAAGGGAGGCCTACCTCGACTGTACTCATAGCCTCGAAACCATAATCCATGGAAAAGAGAGTTTCTCTTGTTGGTGTCAGGACAGTGGTTCGAATCACCCAGAGGATGTGGGGCAGCTCTTCAACCCAAGCCCCTTTGGACTTATCAAGTTTCCTTTTGAAGTATACTTGATGGTTTTGTTAACAATCTCCACTTGAACGTTAGCTTGGGAGTGATGTGGGCTGAAGAAGTGCTTGGCAATCCCCAGCTACTCTAACAGGTCCTGATTTTCTTGTTGTCAAATTACCTTCCATTGTCAGATACTAGAGAATGGAGAATACCAAACCTGCAGATTATGTTTTTCCATATGAACTTGGATGTTTTAGCCTTGGTGATCTTCATTATAGGTTCAGCTTCAACTTACTTAGTGAAGTAGTCAATTGCGACTATAGCATGGCACACATTGCCTCTTCCCCTTGGCATGTAGTATATAAAGTCAAATCTCCATTTAGCAAAGGGCCAGGGGCTGGACACAACGATCAAGTCCTGATGAGGTTGGTGCAGAATTGTGGAGAAGTGTTGGCATTTATTGTACTTTCGTACGTAGAGCAAGGCATCCTTCTTCAAAGAAGGCTAGAAATATCCTTGTTCTAAGACCTTTTGTGCCAGAGCCAAACCTCCAGCGTGATATTGCATATTCCTTTGTGGACCTTCCTGAGGATATCTGCATCCCCACTGCCTACGCACCTAAGGAGGGACATGGAGTATCCTTTTTTGTAAAGGATATCATCTAGTACAAAGTGCACTGCATTTCTCCTTAGCTTCCAGGCCTCTTCCTTATCGTTAGGCAGGGTATGATCTTTGAAGAATGCGAGGGTATGCTCAATCTATGTGGAAATCCACATTACCTCAGCTAGAGCCTCTATTGATGGCTTTACGAGGTGCTCGATTGGGACTAGTTTGAGGAGTTTTGAATCCTTATTGCTCGCAAGTTTGGACAGTGCATCAGCATTGGCGTTGTTCACTCTCAAAACTTGAACGAGTTTGAACTTGTCGAAGCACGGGATAAGCTCCCCTGCCAGTTTTAGGTAGGAGGCCATTCATTTTTCCCTTGTAACAAAGCTTCCATTGACTTAGTTCACAACCAACTAGGAATCACTCCCAACTGAAAGCCTTTGTACCTGTATTTGTTTGGCGAGGCGAATTCTGGCTAGCAGGGCCTCATATTCAGCAACCTTGTTCGAGGCCTTGAAACCAAACCTGATTGCACAATTTAGCTTGTGGCCTTCGGGGCTTGTGAAAACGAACCCAGCCCCTGATCTTGTGTTCCCAGAGGAACCATCAACTAAAAAGCACCATGTAGGCGATTCGAGATGGGTTATGGAGGCTTCCACCTCGGGGGTATTGGCGAATTCTGCCATGAAATCTGCAAGTACTTGTCCCTTGATGGCTGTCATTGATTTAAAAACGATATCAAACTGGCTAAGATTGACAACCCATTTCAATAACTTTTCCGAGGCGTCCGGCTTCT
Source organism: Forsythia viridissima (assembly GCA_030279155.1). Lineage (NCBI taxonomy): Eukaryota > Viridiplantae > Streptophyta > Magnoliopsida > Lamiales > Oleaceae > Forsythia > Forsythia viridissima. The sequence continues at coordinate 21,008,198 of CM059036.1, forward strand.
GCATAACTTGTCTTAAGGAGAAGTTGGTGAGAACGTGGATGTTATGGGCCTAGAAGTAGGGTCTCAACTTCCTAGACGTGGTGATGAGTGACAAGGCCAACTTCTCTATGTCCGGATAACGTGTCTCTGCCCCTATGATGGCCTTGCTTACGTAGTAAATAGGCAGCTATTGTTGCTTCTCCTTTTGGATCAGAGCTGAGCTTACTAACTTAGATGAGACCGCTAAGTAGAATAGTAGAGCCTCTCACATCTTGTGTTTTGACAATATAGGGACTTGACCAAGGTGTTCCTTTAGGGACTAGAATGGGGTTTCACACTCCTTTGTCCATTCGAATTTGTTGCCCCCTTCAATATCTTGAAGAAAAGAAGGTACTTATCCGTTGCTTTTGAGGTAAACCTATTGAGGGCTGCTATCCTTCCACTGAGGCGTTGCACCTCCTTAGGCCTCCTTGGTGACTTCATCTCAATTAGTACCCTGATCTTTTCTGGGTTAGCCTCAATGCCTCTCTAGTTGACCATATAACCCAAGAACTTCCCAGAGGCAACCTCGAAGACACACTTCAAGGGGTTAAGCCTCATTTGTTAAGCTATAAGGATCTGAAAAGTTTCTCCCAAGTAATGAACATGATCCTCAGATTTCAGGATCTTAACTAGCATGTCGTCCATCTAGACTTCTATAGTAGAGCTAAGTTGGTTGGCAAACATTTTATTGACAAGCCACTGGTAAGTTGCCTCGGTGTTTTTCAGGCCAAATGGTATTACATTATAGCAGTAGAGTCCTTTGCGGTGACAAATGAAGTGTGCTCTTTGTCTGGGGGTACATTGGGATCTGGTTGTAGCTCGAATAGGCATCCATAAAGCTCATAAGTGCGTGACTCGATGTGGCGTCCACTAGTTGTTCAATCTGAGAGAGCAGGAAGTTGTCCTTAGGGCATGCCTGGTTGACATTGGAAAAATCTATACAAATCATTAGCTTCCCGCTTGCTTTCCTCACCAAAACAGGGTTGGAGACCCACTTTGGGTATCGGGCTTCCCTGGTAAAGCCGCTATGCAAGAGTTTTTCTATTTCTTCTTTCAGGGCCTCATACTTTTCGAGATTGAGGAGCTTCCTCTTCTGGCGGTATGATGGAAACTTAGGATTGACATTGTGCCTATGAAAACTCACTTTTGGGTCAATCTCGACCATATCCTCGTGTTTCCATGCAAAAACATCAAGGTTTTGGCACTTGAATTTTTTCAAAACCTCATTGGATTTCTCTGGAAGGTCTTTTCTTACTTGGAGCATTTTTACTGGCTCGGAAGGGTCAACCAAGAAGTTCTTTAGCTCTTCCACCGACGAGGTTGGGAGGTCTATTTCAGTGATCTGGGGGTCAATATTTTCAGGCGAAACAGCCTCTGTCATCATGACATCTCCATGGAGCTGCTTTTCAGGGCCACGTCAAGCTGTGGGATGAACCATGTAGCCTCTTCCTAGGCATCCTTCATGTCAACAACCCTTAGAGTCATATTGTGTTCTTTTTTCTCCGCTTTCCGAATGGCATTTCTATAACACTTCCTTGCTTCTGGCTAATTTTCCTTTACGGTGGCAATTCCTCCTTCAGTGGAGAATTTCAAGCACAGATGGTGGATGGATGTTACGGCCCAATGCTCCTTCAAGGCTGGCTGACCTAAGACCCCATGGTAGGATGATATTTTGTCCACAACAAGGAACTCTATGAAAGTGTGTACGGCCTGGAGCTCTTCGCCCATAGTAATGGCTAGGTATACTACTCCTTTTGGAGGTAAGACAATCACCTTTCAAGTCGTACAGAGGCTTTGGGAAGGGTCCAACGGGGTCTCAATGTGCATTTGCTCATAGGTATTCCAGAAGATAACATTGATAGAATTCTCGTTATCTACTAAAATCTTCTCCAACTCGTTGCGTGCTACAACTGTCTTTTTTACCAAGGCATCACAGTGGGGGTAGTGAACATCTTTCATGTCCTCCTCTGTAAATATGATAAGATTGACCCTTCCTGATCTAATGGAGGCGACTGTTGATCAACTAGTTGGTTATCAGCTTTCTCTCGACCTCCCTAGCGTAGCTCCTCTAAGTGTTCTGGGTTTGACCTTATTAGTAGAGTTTACCAAAGATTATATCAATTTTTCTGATGGGGGCCTTATCAAGACCCTTGATCAGGTGTTACTCCGTGCCTCTTTCTAACTGAAGCTGTCGTACAGGCCTCCTGAAGTTACAACGCCTCTGTCACTCGTAGCCTACGAGTCCCTCATCTCCATGTTGGGAGAGATGTCTATTCCTAAGAGGGATGCAACAACCCCTCATATGAGGTCGATCTCCACACCTAAGATATCATCCTTGCTTGGGTTGTATTAGAGTCTATTTGGTTTGCTAGGTTCTCTACCTCCCTGAATTCCTCCGTGCTATGGCCATAGCTCCGGTGGATTCGACAGAAGCTCACGGGTACCTCCTAATAAGGAAGAGGCATTGAGAGTGTGTTAATTCCATCTTTGTAATAAGTTGGGGGCCGTTCCATAGTTGTAGTACCTAGTGGTAGAGCTTTAAGCTCTAGGCACTAGAGAAGGAGACGTCAGACCCTCTTGTGCAAAGGCTACATAGCTCATTCTTGAGTTTGGGTCAGATGGATAGTCTATCTGATGTTTTGGTTGGTGGTATAGGGGCCTTCATTGGCCCCCGCCATGCCCAGCTCCTAGCACAGGACTGGGGGCCATTCCGACGTGGTTTCTATGGAAGATCATGTTTTTGTTGGTGATTTCATTTGTGATCATTTTAACCAATTGGTCAAAGATGGTTAGGTTCTTGTTGCGAACATCTCTCCAGATTGGGATATTCATGTTTAACCCTCCTTCAGGATGGAGAGGGCCTCGGCATCTGACACTTCATAGAAGAGCATTTTCTCAATGAAATGGTTGATGTAGCTCTGCAGAGGCTTGCACGCTCATTGTCTCATGTCGTGGAGGCGTTGTACATGGGCGGAACCTGGCCTTCTTGATGAGAAGTAGTTGTTGAATGTTTTCTTCAATTCTGGCCAACTGGAGATGCCGTCGGTTTTGAGTTTGTTGTACCACCTCAAAGCTTTGCATTTCAGGGTTGGAGAAGATCCTTGGAGGCTCATTTTGATCTTATAAGTGTTTACATGATCCAAAGGCTCACTGATAAGTATATTTTGTGCACTTATTTGAGCTTTAAAACTAAGCTTTTGTTCTATTAATTTATCAATTTTCTACTTAATTTAGTGTATTGTTCTTTCTATTTCAGTTTTGGACCCGTTTATAAGTAATTAGAGAAGAATGGACTAAAAGAGCAACAATTTGGCAAATGTTTAAAGAGTATTTGGACTCAATTTCACTCAATTGGAACTTAAAAGGACCACATTGGAGGCATTGAAAGTTTTGAGGACTATCGAAGACACAATTCAAAGTTGGAGGACTAAAAGGCACAAATTTGAAAATGTTAAGCTGGACGACCGCGCAGCACCAATTGGTTCCAGCAGAAACATTTCACCTTGGCCTGGGCGATCGCTTAGTGTATTTTTTTGCAGCGAGATTTTATTACATTTTTGAGTTCTAATCCAACTAGGAAACCATTTGGCCCACAATTTTTATGATATTTTGGATTCTTTTTGTAGAGAATGAGGGACTATATATATGAGAAAAACAAGAGAAGAAACAATAAACTAAGTTTGAAGGAAGATCAAGACTTATTCTTTCAAGATTGAACGAAAATCAAGATCAAGTCTTTTGAGTTTTCTTCTTCTCCGGTTATGAATTATATCTTTTCTTTTTCTTTTTATTTTCTTCTTCTTAGTATGTTAGGCTAAATCCTTTTTGTGCTAGGATTAGTCACTTTTGCCAGTGTAGGGGTAATTTTTGGTACGTAGAACTCATGAGGAATGGACGCGTTCCTAATCCCGGCCGAGAACGGAAGGTTTTCATTGTTGCCGTCTATCTCGAATGACTTCGCTAGTTTCGGGACCTCGGCCTCAGTGTTTACCTCGGGTGCGTACGAGGGCACTTTTTGAGGCTGTTGCTGGTGGCTTTTATAGTATTGAGGTTGTTGATATTGCCAAGGTAGTGGTTGGAACTCAGACTTTTCCCTAGCCATTACTTCTTTCGGCCTTCTTTCTCGTCTATTTCTAAGCAGACTTTGGGGCTTTGGGAGGCCCATTCCTTAGCCTGTGTCCAAGCTTGTCAAAGATGCTGGCTAACATTGCAGGTCGTGGTCTCCTTTCGCCCTTCGAAGGGAAGGGGGTTGGTTTCTTCTCTGCACGTTCCGGCCAGTGAGGCTTCTGCACTTACTTGGTAGCCTAAAAAGTGGCTGCTATCTACCTTCAGCTCTTCATCGGATCCCTAAGGGTGGTTCCATCCTTGCATATTCATCGGCTAGATGAAACCTTTCATCTGGGCGTGATGCTGGGCCAACTGCCTTACACTGGCAGCCATGGTCCTCATCTCCCTCTAGAGGTTTGTTAGAGCCTTTCTAGGACGTCTTTTCCAAGGGGCTTCCTTACCCATTGCAGTTGAGGTGTGTCTCTTGGCATCACACTGGGCTCTTCTAGGGTTCTCATATTCATTGTTTCTGCTCATCTTCTTCTCCGATGGGTTAGTGGGTCCTTTGTTCAATGAAAATCCTTTGTTCAAGAAGGCAAAGGCTTTTGGTCACGTGTCACTCGTGGTTAAATATGTGGTTTCCTACAGACCGCGCCAATCAGTTGACCTCAAAAAATAGCTACCAACAAGAACCACATGTCTATTCTGCATATGTGTATTTTTACCAACACACTTGGACGACCACACGGGCCGGTGAATCACTATGGTGCACTTAAAAACAAGTGGATAAGATGTCTGGGTGTGGGAGAGCCGCGTTGTGGCGGAGGTGGTATTTTGAGGGCCCCTAATCACAAATTTCCTAAGTGGTACGAAGAACACTTAGTTTAATCACCGTAGAGGACTTTTGTTTAGTATTTCTCTCTAATCAGATCTTTCATTTCTCATCTTTCTTGTGGAAGTGACTTTGGTATTTATAGGCAAATTCTAATAGGCAGACCCCCTTTCTATGTGTAACAAGTGGTACAATCCTAACGGTCTTCGTATCACATCTTAGGTGTCATATCAGTGGTTTAATGAAGATGTTTATTTCAGCCACATGCTAGAAGGCTATGACTGTGACAAGTCGTATTGGCAGGCCGTCCCATTAGTCTTTTCAGATCTAACTTGCAGTGTCAGGGTAGGCTTCATTGACACGCAATTGAAGTCGGTCGTCGACCGCCTCCTCTCTACCCTCTTCGAAATAAAGGATCTGTCTTTTCTTCTCCACTTCCTCTTCCCAACCTCTTCGGATAGGAGAAGATGGACTTTGACTAGGCCACGTAGCGTCCCCTCTAACCTCTTTGGATAGCCTATTAAGAAAACATTGACTTTAACTAGGCCAAATGGTGCGCCACGTGGGACTGAAGCATAACAAACTACATATTTTTTCAACTTTTATCAAAATTTGTTAAACAAAACCTAATTTTTAACAAAACCAAATGTGCACTAAATATGGTAGTGAATTATATACACAAACAAAAATGTATTGTCTCTAATTTTCATCCTACGGTAACATATTGTGTTACAATTACAAAACAACACATTGTCGCCTTTTCAATTCATAAAAGGTGACCAAATTGATAATTTTTAATTGACATAAATACCAGTCTAACAAGACATATAAAAAACACAACACATTGTCAAGTTTTTTTTATTAGGGTTTTAACGAAATGATGTATCATAAATATGTGAAATTTGATGGGATTTGGCAGGGCCGGTTCTGACATTTTCGAGGCCCGAGATGAAATCCAAAAATTTGGGCCTCAAGGAATTTTTTTTTTTAAAAATAGGCTCCTTCTATTTTGGGCTACTAGCTACCTAATAATAGTCATGGTTCTCATAGAATTCGACTTGCTTTGCTTTGTTGGACTTCAAACTTTTGTACAAATATTTTTTTTAGGACAACTTCAGTAATCACAAATATATATATATATATATATATAATGAAAATGACACGACCCGTCCCAAGCAATATTCATATACTCGAGACGTGATGTGCGCCGATGGTGAATACCAACTAAGGGTTGGACCCACCATCAAGACTACTACAATCACAACTCATTATTACTTATTTTTAAGAAAATTTCGACATTATCTCTCCTGTAATTTGGACTAACCAACCTGGAATAAAATACCACATATCCCAACAAACTGATTCGTAACTAAATGGGACAATTTTCCCTTTCAATATCTACAACAAAACAACACAGTAGAGACTAGCCAAATCATAAAACTTTTACTATTTAATTAACATAAAATGTACATACAAATACAAAAATATATTGTGAGCCCATTTAACTATTTACATGTGATGCAAAATGATATCCAAAAATGAACATGCGTCCCAAAACAATGACTAGATGCTCTATGAAATGAGTCATACTAACTAACTCTGTCGTGTGGCTCCAACTTTGAACTCAAAAGATTTATATCCAAAAACTGCCCAGAAACTCAACCGCTACCTGATAAGAAAAATCATTGTTCGAAAATAAATGAGTTAATAGGCTCAGTGAGTGGAGATTTTAGAAAAATAAATATACTCTTTTCATTTATAGATATTACCAAAAACGAGCTCACGTCACTTAACAATTCACTATAACTTCAACAAGTAATATCATCTCATAATCGTAGAATATTAATCAACTAAAATATATATATCATCATTTCATCATATCCTCATATCACAGTGTAATGGAAAATCTCATCAAAATGTACTCATTTTGTATAATCTCAGCATGCGTGAACAAACTGCTTCAAATGACTAAGCTTTCTAGTATACGGCCAAGACCCCTCAGTGTATATGATACACGGTCAAGACCCTTCAGTGTACGAATACACGGCCATGACCCTTCAGTGTACTAATATACGGTCAAGACCCCTCAGTATACTAGAATAATCAATAAATTCACCGGGTACTTTTATGAAATTAAACGTGAGGAATTTAAACGTCATCTCAACTTACGTTTAATTTCATAATAAGCAATTTCATAATCTTTAGAATTTACAAGATAACATAATTCAATAAAACAATTATAAGAAATCACGTAATTTAACATCTAGTGATATAATATCTTATAATTGAAATCTAAATTTTCTAAAATATATTTTTCCACTCACAGAGTTATCTACTGAAGATTAACTCGGCTGATAAACTATCCTGATATTTGAATCGCTTCCTGAGATAACAATAGGATTATCCAAATCAAAACTCACTTATAATTCTCCTTCTTGAAAAATCCAATGATTGAAGCTAGGAATTGAACTGCTAATTCTTAACCCACTATAAACACATAATTAAACCAATTCTTAAAATCAAAGTTTCTCTTCTTACCTCGTATCGTAGCCCAAGCCAGAAATTAAATTATTCAAACTTAATATTTCCTATTACTTCTTCCACTTTCAAATTTTCTTCTTGAATTCCAAATTTTGTTGTCTCAAGTTTAATGTGAGGAAAAGAGAGAGAAAATGAATGTTGTTTCTTTCTGCCGAAGGTATAAGATGAAAAGAAAATGGAATTGATTTCCATAGCCATCCACTGCCTAAGCCATCATTATCCACATTTTTTTTCAAAAACTTGGCTTGAGATTTTTGACCAAGAAATTCTTGGTTTGACTGGAATATTACAGAAAATGGGTCCCCTTCGATTTTGGGTTCGAGACGGTTGCCTCACTCGCCTCGTCCCAAAATCGAGCCTGGGATTTGGGATGGGTTTCTGCATTTAGGGTCTATCGGGAACTAATGATTTGATGATGAAAATATTGGAGAGATTTTTTACGAGTTTGGATTTGGAATATTAGCGCTTTTAAAAGGTTCTAATTTTGGGGTTTTTGTCAGACTTGAAATATTGAGATGTATGTTAAAATATTTTTCAAAATAGAATGAGTTAACAATATTTTTCAAAAAGAATGTTTTCTAATGGTAATTGGAGTACTTTCTAAGGAAAATTAGGCATACACCCGTGATTGTTAACAGTTTGGAAAAAATGACTGGAGAAAGAAACAAATCTTAAAATTACAATTGATTAAAAAAATGGAAAATCCTGGAAATTAAAAGAAGGTGAGTATTAAAGAATTATATCTCATAATTTAATATCCCGACTGTTAAAACATAATCAAATCCAAAATCTCTCCAGAAATTAAAATTCAAAATTCAAAAAGAATTCTATTGGATTACAATTCATGGTTGCCAATATCAAAGCAATGGTCTATAGGTAACAAAAAAATTCCAAGGACAAGTCTGTTGAAAGGAAACAATTGGAAAAAAAAGATGTAGAAGAATGAAAAATTTAGAAGGTAATGAATATAGATATCATGATTATCTTCACAATATGATACTTCAATGCATGTGCATACTTTATAATCAATTTTAGGGTCATCGTCTTTCATTTGCTATTTTTTCTTCTTCTGGAAACTAAGTATTCAAACAATTCTGGAGTTTATTTGAACATTGTTAAAAGAGAGCTCGAAAGTGAAAAAATCATTTAAATTGAGAAAGAAACATCATTTAACCGGTATTATTGCATTGTGTTTTGATGGGATCCGTTTGTGTTCATTTGGAATCTTTTAAATTATCGAGAATTCACAGTTTCTACCCCAAGTTTCGTACAAGCTGATCATTATACGTTTAGATGTCGTTCTTAATGCTCACAATAAAAAATTATATAAAAATTTATATGACAGCATGAGTTTTATATAAATGTGAGATTAATATCAATAGATACTAATAAATGTATTAGAATTACATGTGAGTGTATCTTGTACACATGGATTGCATTAGTGTATTCGTGTGTTACGGTGGGCAGTGGGATGAGTTTAGGAACTACAGTGGCTACTCGATCTTTAGAATAATGGTGCCATTGAATTGTACATATAACATATTATTTGATATAATTATGAGGAATTAGAGTGTGATACATCAAAGTTTGCGGTTGCAATTTTAGTGTGAGGTTATGAAGAAATGACCACTCATAAAGATTACAAATGACAATTTAGTAAATTTCTATATACAACTAAAGAATGGTGAGAAAGACAAAACCAGTTTCCCGATTTGCCTTCATCTTGATCTGATAACGATGGAATTGTATGGTATAGATTACCATTATACTTCGATGCATGATACTTGAACATTTATAATGTGTAATACAATGATTACCGAAACTCATTTGGACCGATGTTCATCATCAACATTAATACCTAGGCTACCCACGATTGAAGAAATGGGTGTTCAACTTAGTGAAATCATACCGGACCATGTCGTATAGGACATGGACACATAATTTGAAGTGGTTGCCCATCCTAGTTTCGAAGTAATAAAGAAAGATCATATTTTCAATACCAAAGAGTTGTTAATGACCAATTTTGCTTTATATGCAATCCAAAGCAAGTTTCAGTATTAAGTTTACAAATCAGATAAGAGTGAATACGTCCTACAAAGCGTGGAGAATAGCTGTACTTGGATTTTAAGAGGATAAAAAATAGGTTCAATTGCTATGTTCAAGATAAGGAAGATAGAAAATAGACACATATTCCCAATAGAAATAGTTTTGGGTGATCATTGACAAGCTACCTATTTAGTAATTGCTAGTTGTATTAAGTACAAGTACATATCGGCAACGAAGATTTACACACATGGTGACATAGTGAGGGATGTGTTGAACACATATGGAGTGTCGATTAGTTATGATAAGGTATGGAAGGCTTAGTAATGTGAATTAGAATTGATAAGAGGGATCCTGAACAATCATACGATAGTCTTCCGTCTATGCATATGCTAGAGATTGCAAATTCGAGTTCATTTACTAGAATAGACACATATGAAGACAATATGTTCTTCTACCGTTTTGCTGTATTAGGAGCATCTATTCAGGGCTGGAAAACATTGCAAGCCTTTTATAGTTTTCGATGTAACATTCTTGATAGGTTGTTATGGTGGAACATTCTTGATGGGTTGTTATGGTGGAACATTCTTGATGGGTTGTTATGGTAGAACATTATTTACTGTGCACAGGATGCGAATAACAACATTTTTGTGCTTGCGTTTGGTGTTGGTGCTTAAGAAAATAATGGATCGTGGGAATGGTTTCTTCTGAGACTCAAAGAGGCATATTGGGAATGTGAAGGACTTTGTATTATCTCTGATAGGCACCAAAGCATCAAAAACACAACTGAAAAGGTGTATCCAAATACAATGCATGGTGTGTGTACGTAACACTTACTACAAAATCTCAAGGGATAATTCTAGAAAAAAGAGAAGGATATGAGACAACCATTCAATGTTGCGGCAAGGGCATACACTACATCTGAATTTGAAATCCACATGCAGCGTCTCACATTATCAACAAAGGCATATGACAGTGTTTGGTAAGTAAAATTACTATATTTTGATAATATTATTATTATAGTATACATAATTTTTAATTTTGAATGATTTTGATAAAACATGATAGGGTTGGGAGCCATCGATAGTTTAGATCCTACATGACATTGAACAGATTCTCCACATTGATGTCAAATATAGTGGAATGTGTTAATTCAATAACCAAATTAGCAAAAATAATTATGATAAAGGCTTTGTTTAAGAGCTTGCGTTGCATAGTTTAGAAATGATTTTTCAAAAATTTAAATGATGAAAAATTAACATATACAGAGCTTGGAACCACAATCGAGAACATGTTGATAGAAAAGTCAATAGAATCAATAAGATTGCAAGTAAGTACTAGTTGTTGTCTAGTGATAAATAACAAAAATACATTCATTCGAAATGTTTCACTGGTTGTTTTGATGTTGCAAAGATAATTAATTGATTTTTCTTTATTACGATACCTTTGATAAGGTGTTTCCATTGAGCAACGTAGTCCACCAAGTAAACGACAAGACTACTTCATGCAGATTGATCATTTGCCATGTTCACTGGCAATAGCTGATATCAGTATGTGTGCTCTCTCATTATATAATTATTGTTCAGATTCGTATCAAATGAATACACCTAAAAGCTTACAAATGGAAAATATATCACATTGGTAACAAAGATGGTTGGATAGTACCAGAGGAAATTTAAAGGAAAGGTACTCCTACCACCTTTATCAAAGAGATGGTTGGGAAGGCCAAATGAAAATATAATAAGGTCATGTTGTAAAGCTAAACAACTGTCGCGATGTGGCCGGTGTGAGGAATATGTTCACAATAGAAGAAACTGAAAAAATCCAATGTCGGTAAAAGAGAAGACCATGGGGAAAAGGAAGGCGATATCTTGGTGAGACTTAGAGGTAATGAAAAGTGCATTAATTATTTTACATGTTTCAATATGTGGTTATGATACTTAGTCTACTAATTTGATATAAAATTGGCTTGAGAGCAATTATTTTACTATTGGAGTGGATGTGAATAGATATTTACTCCATTCTCATGAAATTTTGGATATTGCTGATGTTCCCAAAACATGTTCATTGTATGCACAAATACCAAAACGAACGCAAAAATAAGTACTTCCATGGCAATCGCGTGGGGAATGTCGTGATGGAGTAGATTTCTTACCTACATCTTATTTAAGAAGAAAGCTTATATTATTTTATATATTTCATTGAACAGTATGGATGTTAGTATGAGTATTGCTTAATAAAAAAATGAGCTTGGGTTTCATTCTAGCATTATGTGGCATTAATATGATGGTTACTATCTGAGTCAACAAGTGTGGGAGCTTGTGAGCCATGATTTAATTTCGAACGTAGCCATTGAATTTTCTTGAGAATTTGAAGTGATAATGTGTAGTTGTTAAAATTTATATGTTATTCAACTTAAGTAAAAAAAGTACTTCAATCGACTTGAAGAAAGGACATGTTCATATGTGTTTGTAGGTGTTATAGAGAACTACACGAGTTTCATTCAAGCACATTTGTGAAACTTTAAAATGAACGTGAATTCAAATGCAATTGAAAAAGGTTGGTCAAATTTTATAATTTAAGGATACCACATACGCAACATGAATTATACAAAATAATCAGTGTGAGATTTTAGTAACAAAAAGAAAAGCAGATATTAGGTACAAACATCACGATGAAAAGAAAAAAGAATCTAGATACTTAAATATTAATGCCATGAGATGTAATATATTAAGCATATTCAGGAGTCTACACATAACTCAGAAGGGAATTAAAAATTATAAGGCAGGTTAATTTATATTTTTTCAAAATGTTGTACTTCCAAAAATTAACAACTCGAAATTCATGGCACTACAACACTGCAGGATTCTGAATGGCTAAGATGTTTGGCTTCTCCAACATGAATTTGTATAGCTACATGGACAAGTTGGAATGGACAAGTTTTGTATCAAACCATTGGAGCACCTCAAGAGTCGACTGAGTATTCTTAATCACAAACAAGCCACAGTTATCACTACGAAAACAACAAAAACGTGATCAAATTAAGCTTCAAATCAAACCATCAGTAATAAAGATGTATTGACTGAAATAGCTAATCCATTTCTTTGTTAAAGAATGTCTGTTATAAGATTATAGGTCAATGGATGGTCAGGAATTGCATGGTTCTACACATGAGGAGAATGCACTAAGTATGGTATAATAGACCGAAATGGCTCGACAATGTCTAACACCGCAACATCCCTAACGCACTTATAGTAGGAGTTATACACATCAAGATGCCAGTTCGAGATGTCGAAATGAGAATAATATCCAGCGAACCTTGCTTCCCATCAATATAGGAATCAACATGTGATCAACATCTGCCCACTTTACATTGAATAAAATATTACCTCTTGTTGGGTATAGGAATGGAGAACTTTGATATGCTATTGAGCCCGTGTTGCTGGTAAACCTTTTAAAAATTCATCTGATATTCACATAAAAAATGCAATCAATTGATCTTGCACTTTTTTTTTACTAGAACTCAACTTCAGCATCATTTGCATGAAGTAGAACTCAACATCAATATGCTGCAACATACATAGAGAAGATTTAAGAAAATCGTTATATTGGCGTAGTTCGATAACATGAAGTAAACTTAAGTTTTTTTTTAGAGAAAAAGGCTTACATAATCTTTTAGATGGCATGCTACCTCATGCAGGTTGTGCCACCACATCTTAGAGTCCACATATATTGGATCAACTTTCAGTTTTGGTGATATCGACATTTCATCTTGAATAAATTTCTTCATCTTGTACGAGTAAATATTAATTCACATAACAATGTTTTAGAGCTTAAGTACCATATATGTATTAATAAATTTTAAGATTTGATAACTTACTTGTTGTATGACTTGTAACATTTGCGCAAAAAAGAATTGAATGCAATAAAATTCAATACACGTGGAGGGTCCTTGCAGAGCTTGTAGACAAAAGTCACATTGTCATCATTCGACAAGTCACCAGATGCAGGGCGATGAGGAAAACTATACAGTGTTTGTCGCATTTTCAGATGGAGTAGTGTATATGAATATGGGAGATCTAGTACAAAATGGTAACATGGAACATCAAATGAGAAACACATAAGCACTAGAGTGTGTGAGGGTTCGAGTGTTTGGAAAATTTTTAAAGCAGATTACTTGTGAATCTGTGAAATCATCAAACTTGGATTTCTTCTCAAACGATTGGTCCACTACACTTAAGTCTTTGTCAATGAACACCATCCCATCTTCTAATGGATTAAGATTGTGGTCTCTTGTGTTTTGAACTATGGAGACTGGCTTGGATGGTACAAGACCAGCGTCTTGTTTAAGTTCGTTGATTTTAGACTCCAACAAATGCCAAAATCAAAATTTGAGTTTATGCATAGGATAGTGACCATTAAATTACTCCATACACAACATAATTACATGTACATTCTTCTAAGCAATGTCGTCCATTTTAATAAAGTCTTGTTCAGTTCATCATCTAGTTCAATACAACGGTCGTTAAAACTAGTATATTCAATTTTATAAATTTTATTGCCTTTGTTGGCTACCGTCCCAACTTCAACTTCGCTTAATTGTATCATCTCCTAAGTTGTTTTCTAGGCATCCATCTAAATGGACAATAACATGTTCCATAACCAAATTTATTTGATACAAAATGTACGATGACATAATTGAATTGACAAACCTTCAAATACAATACAAGCATGGTTGTGGTAGCTGTAGTCTTTGGGTCCAGATCACGGGTGTCCTTGGCTATGAATGATTTAATCTCAACATTGATTTCTTTGGATGATTTCTATCCACCGACATAGTAATAATGATTTGTTAACTAAGCTAGAACAAATATACGCATAAATGAGCATAACAGAATGATCGTTAGAAAGATTAGTTAGCGGCCTAACAACACCTTTGAATCTAATTTGGAAAGATATCTTGTGGCAGCAATATGAGAATTAATAGGTTGATGATCATGATCATCAGAACTTACTGTAATCCTTCGAGCCTCTCCATTTTCGTTCTTTTAACGAAGGACATTAATTTTTCCAATTGCAACTCTAGAGTGAATTTGTCGGATGCTAATTTGTTATGTATCTCTTGAACGTGGTTAAATCGTTTGTTTACAAATTCATTTGTACGATGAAAATCCTAAAAATTTGTATCAAAATTAATATACAACTCAAAATAGTATTCAAACAAAAATCATAAGGACAAGAAGCAGCATACCATCTTCTCTTTGCCTTTTTCTAAATTCTGGTGATTGACTAAAGTTGTGGCCGATGTCCAAGAAAGAATACTATAATTACACGTAGTTACTAGTGGAACATCGAAACCACCATCGTCATTGACTCTTCACGGATGAAGGTTACGATTTCATCACCATGTACCACTGGCTCACCAATCTGAAAACATAAGGTTCCACCCTCTCTTCGCTGTTCATCACAACCATACAAACTTACAACTAGTGCAACACAAACAAAAAAAAAAAGCACTAAGTGAGATAAGTGTTAAAGCTGACGTTGTATGATTTTTATAGTAAAAACATAAAAAATTGTTTAATGCATTAAGGTATTGAAACAAAAAATGAAGAAAATTAACATCGGGCTGGCTGAATATGTCCTTGTGTATGTTTAGACTGGAATATTTTGCATAGACATCAGATGTCCAATTTAGAAAATGGGGGCGTAAAGAACCTATGTTGGTACATATCTTTAAGTCTAGTATATAGGCAATCTCGTAAATCTACACTTGAAATGCAATAAGAAATTTGTTTAAATTATAAGACAAACACAGTTTATCTCCTCCATCTACAGTAAGTGTTTTGTTCTTAGTGTAGACTTTAGGGATACAAAGTGGTCCTATATAACTCTTTGCCTCATGCAAATGAGTTGATGTCAACGAAGTCAATGAGTATCATTAGAGATTCTTCAATGCACATTTTGTAAAATGAAGTGTACATTAGGCGCGTAATAAAAAACAACATGCCAACAACAGCAACATCATGGTTATTTCAATCAGACATTTTCAAAAAGAAAACATCATGCACGTTGAACCTCGATGTGCTGGGTAGGTGACTAAAAGACTCATGCTTGAGACGGCATTACCTAATATCGTTATCATACTAGAGTATCGTAATCCAATAATAAGATAGAATTATTCAATAAAAAACCTGACATTATTATCACAAAATTTGAACCACGTCTCATTTGAATTTGACTATTTCATCTTTCTCAGAAGAACTTGGTGAATCAATTGTTGGTTTATAGTAATTTCCAACATATCCAGGTGTTGTGAAAATATTGTGATTGCAAGTGTACAATATCGCAAACAAGTAATAAAGTGGACCTAATGAGTCCGGATTATCGTTTCCACAAAGACTATCTTATTTAGATACTAGTTAAATTAATCGTAATGCTAATTTATTTAAAACAATTTGAATTGAGTTGATTTGAAAGATTTAAATTAGAGCTATGAATTTAAGGAAATAATATAATAACGAATATCAAGAATTAATAAAATATGGTTATTGAAGAGTTTGGACAAACGAATTCACCAAGTTGTCATCTCTAATTTCTCTTCTCAAGATTTGTTCATAAAGTTGTATTCATTCGAATTCACGAATTTGACCTAATTTATCTCTCTCGACTTCAAATTAGTCATATCTAATTAAGTCAACTTAGACAGTCAGAATGATCTTTAATTAGATGCATTAATTCTTCTAAGAATTCAATTCGGACCGCATCAATAATAAAAGCGTATCTCTACCTTTTATCCAATTGTCGAATTTTACTACGTAGTCTAGATTAATAATTTACTTCTCAGTTCATTACAATCCACAAAATCAATGAAATAATGACCATTTATTCCAAGCATTAAGAAAAGAAGCAAAATCAAATACTTAGACAATTTATAAGTCAAAACTTGATATTCGAAATTAAAAAATTAAGCTAGGCTACATAATTCATCCAAACTATGAATTTAGCTACTCATGATTCGGGAAGAAGAAAACATTAGAAGATTTGAATACATAACCAGGTTATGAAGAAAAGATGAAAAGATGTTGATTATCTTGCACCAAGATATCTCGATCTTCACGTTCCAATCTTCTTGATCTTGGTCGTTCTTCGTTTTATTCGCTGTTCTTTTCTCCGTCTTCTTGTGTTCTCCAAAGAATTAACCTTCCATATTTTGACCTAGATTAGGTCTTTATATAGTGTTTTACTAATTTAACAACTCATGTACATGAGAAGATGAAAAAGGCCCTGACTGGAATTAAAAATAAGCCAAACAACACCCAGACGCACTGTCCATGCATTGCTGCGGTTAACTGCGGTTTGCAAACCGCGGTCACCCCGCGACAAACAGTATACAAATTACCAAATTTGGTTACAATCACCAAATTGCACACTTGGTCCTCCAAGGTTCAACATATATATGGTTTGGTCCTTTTGTCCTCTTTAATCTTCTTATTTGTATTCCAAGTCCTTCATCTTTGGATTTTGTCCTCTTTAGTCCTCTAATTTCTTCTTTCATTTCAATTTAGTCCTCTTTTATTTGCAACCCAAGTCCTTCAACTTTTGGATATTTGCAAGTTGATCCCCATATCCAAGTTTTCGTACGCCTTCAGTCCCTTTTTGCTTATTTTGCTTTGTTTTTCTCCAATTCCACCCGATCTCTGGTTTTGATCTAAAACAATTAAATCAACACATAATCAAATAGAAAATCACTTAAGAGTACTTACAATTGTCTACTTTTAATGGTCTAGATAAGTGTAAAATCACACTTATCACCAGGTATCTACTAAAACATGAGTCTTTGAAAAATTTATTTTGCTCATCAGTGAGCCTGCCATGCAATGTGTTAATCATACTTGTAGATGTGATATTGAATTTTTCTAGGAACCAATATTCTGGGTGTAAAATATAGTCCCATTCTTCTGAAATAGAATTAAAGTGACTGAAGCCATTGGTACATACCAATGTTTGGAAACAAATTGGAATATCAAATAATTCTTGAAGAAATCAATGTTGAGTAGCAACTAAAAGTGCACACCCACCATCATAACTATCGCCAGCAACTATTTGTTGCAATAATTTGTGAATTAAATATCACAGATAACATAACAATTCAGAAATGCAGGATGTAAAAAAAGTATTGATTTCAATAAACTTTCACATCAAAATATTCAATCAATGGCTCGAGACCAGACATATCGACACGTGTTATGTTTGGTTACAAATTAGAGTACCATTTGGCTGTATGCTAACAATTGAAGTCATTCCAAGAATAATTAGAAAATATAGGAGGATGTAATAAATTTCGTATTAAGGTTACAAACAATAACAAGGGCTCGTAACACTTTCATGAGCTCTATAGACAATTCCAGTGACTTAATGAATTCGATGGTAAAAATGAGTTTGGTAACAACTTCATAGACCAAAGTTGACTTGGTAACAATATTCATTACCACATAAAAGAGCTAGTAAAATTGAATTTAAAATAAGCCTTAAAACAATATTAATAAGGCTGTGTTTGATTCCCTTTCTTTTCCATGGAAAATGAAAATTTTCCACTAATTTTCCAGCTTTGGTCTGTTTGATTGGCAAAATTTTTCATGGAAAAGCCATTTTCTCACCTATTTTCCAACTTTTGTTTGATTGCAACTTTTTTTTTCTATGGAAATTTTTTTCGAAGTTTTCCACTTTTGGCCATATTTTCCTTGTTTTCAAGAAAAATATTTTCCAGGTGGGACAGGAAAATTTATTTTCCACGGAAAATTTGTTAACCTTTTCCAACCCATTTATTTTCTATGGAACATTTTCCAACCCATATTTTCTTGGTAATTCATTTCTATGAAAAATATTTTCTTTCCATCCAAATTTTCCACTTGCAATCAAACACAGAGAGGAAAATATGGCTTGTAACACTTTTGCCTTCCAAATAAATTGGATTGAGAGAGCATTAGCGAATAAAAAGATTGACTCGATGTAATTAAAATAGAAATATTATTTTTTTGTCATTATGCAATGTGAACGGCTAATTCAATAAATAGATATATTAAACATTGTGTGACAATATATATATTACATCTAAAAGGCTCTAAAATGAAAAAAAAAAAAAAAAAAATTGGAATATCCTCACTCATATTTTAGATTTTTTAATTTACCATTGATTAATTTAAAAGGCATTTAAAATTGATTCAATTAAATCTTAATTCATTAAAACATTTAAAATTCATCTCCTATACATCTACATCTAACAATTAAATCTTAATTAATTAAGGTCTTTAAAATTCTTCACATATATATCTACATCTAAAATCTACATCTAAAAGGTCCTAAAATGGATAAACATTTTTGGACCAAAATATCATCACTCATATTTTAGATTTTTCAATTTATCCTTGATTAATTTAAAAAATCTTTAAAATTGGTTCAATTAAATCTTAATTAATTAAGGCTCTTAAAATATTTCACCTATATATCTACACCCACCCCTTCATTTTATGAATTGAATATAATTAATTGGAAATACTAGCCTCCAACTCTAATCTACACTAATCTAAAAGTAGCTTAATGGGAGAAATATTTTTGGACAAATATATCCTCATTAATATTTTATATTTCCTAAATTGTCCTTGATTTAATGCTGTAATTGAATTCTTAATTTAGCATTTATAACCACATATAGTCCTTATAAGTTGAAAAGACTAAATATCTATTTATTATATTTAATTACTCGATCTTGAAAATATTTTCTTTGAATTGTGAGAACGGATTTGGTCAGTTACAGGATTAATAGTAATTGATATTCCACCAACAATTTATTCAGCTTATTTAATGTCTAATTTGAAGTTTAAGGTTGTTTTATTTGAAAGTAATTATGTAGTTTGTGATGTCTATGAAGACTTCATTTGAAGATTTGTATTTGTGATTATGGTTTTTGTTAGTTATTGTGAATAATCCTCTCTCAATGCTCATCTTTTTTCAAAACAAATAATAATTTGCGTTGGACTATAAATGTTAAGGAGTATATTCATGTGTATTTGTATATTGTATACACATCTAATTGGCTTGCGGCTTCAGATTTTCTAGACGAAAAAAAACTTTGTAGGCTAACTTCAATACCACTATTGATACGTATCTTATTTCTATTATTCTTTTGTGATAATTGCATCAAAGGTCTCCAACGTTTCAAAATCGTTAGGGATATGCCCCTAACCTAAAATAATAGCACCAAACGTCCCAACGTATGAAGAAATAGGCATCAGAGGTCCTCATTAACAATTTTTATTCATTTTCTTCGTTAAATCCAAAATTTGGAATGCACGCGCTATAATTTCCCAAAAAAGGCGAGTGGAAATTACCTCAATTGTTCAAGCTCATTTATCCACGAATCCATTCCAGTTGGTCCACCGCTGCAAGGAGCTTCCAAATGCCGACGATCGATGTTGGCGCACTGCGTAATCGGCTTCCATTAGCTGTTGGTGTCGGCTTCGTATCCTTCGCCATCAAATCCTGGCTTGATTGAAAGTGAAAAAACGTCTTTACTTTGCGTCGAATCTCCGCCACCGGCTCCTTTTTGGAGTTGAAAAATGTGCAACTCTGGTTGGCAAAGGAGTCCTCAATTTGGTACTCCTCGCATGGAATGCTGGACACTTCCACAGTCACGCTCGACCGTTCGATTATTGATGATCAGCTCACGCTGAATAGTGGCATCTTCGCCTCCATTCTCTCGCCGATGAAGCCTTCCCACCTTTGATGTAGACTCGGCCTCTACTACAAAAGAAAGAACAGTATCTATCTTCACTGAGTTTACTCAGACAAATTGAGTGAATTATTATTGTTGGTTACATGTTCGTGTGGAATTATTGTTGGTCCTTTTGCTGATTATGATGGGAGAGGAAATTAGGGGCCTGAGATTGAAGGAGGAGGAAATTGTGGATCTGGCTACGAATAAACTCTATTTTGTGGCTTAAATCAAAACCTAACTTCAACTCGAGCTGTCGAACGACGCCATTCAGGGAAGCAAAAGCGTTGTTGTTTATGCAATCGCGGAGGAGAGACTCTAGCGCCTCCGCTATTACCTAGTCGGAGCCACCATACCACATTTGGTAGGTGAGGAAACCAAGGTTTCATTTGCTTGTATCGGTCTGAAATTGCTAGCCTTTGAACAGCTCTTGTTGCTTCTTGCTGCAGCATCAGAAGTTGCAGGTTCTTTCTACCATTTTTCCTTCATCTTCACTCTCTGGAATGCGGCCTCTTTCCATTTTCCACTAGAAGCATATATATTAGACAAAAGCATATAAGTGCCCACATTTTCTGGTTCCATATCCAAAAGTTTGTTTGCTGCAAGTTTTCCTACATCTTCATCCCCATGAATGTTACATCCCTTGAGAAGAGCACCCCCAAACACCTGCTCATACTTTGTTTCGGAGCTGTTCTATAAGATCATATGCCTCTTTGAGCCTCCCTGCTCTAACATCATTTGGTTTGAAACCCATATTTTGCATTTTTTTGAACAACTTGATTGCATCTCTTCCACATCCGTGGTGAGAGTACGCTGCAATCATAGTATTCCAGGAGACCAAATCCCTCTGCAAAAAAAAAAAAAAAAAAAATCTCCAATCGCTTAATTTGGAGAGAGAAAGTGCGTGGAGTGCAATTTTGAAGTTTAACGGAGAGAATGGACGGAAAGTGTGAAGAGGGACCTCTGATGCCTATTTCTTCATACGTTGGGGACGTATGGTGCTATTATTTTAGGTTATCCCCAACGATTTTGAAACGTTGGGGACCTTTGATGCAATTATCCCTTATTCTTTTTTATGTCTTTGAATTGAATTGTTATCTATTTGCTTAAACTAATTTTTCTTAACTATTTATGCTCCAACGTGAATAAGACGCTTAAATCGCTAGAATATATAATTTTGATAATATTACTTTACTTTTTCATTACAATTTGAACAAGTTCACGTGAAGACATCTGGGCATTGAATTGTGTAAATGAGAATATTTAATTTTGCCAATTTCTAATGTAAATGTTCTTTTGTTTTCTTTTATATATTGATTGATAAATCTACCTAACTTGAGGTGCTATGAGCCCAAATTTCATGTGATATTTTAGGTTAAAACTTCTTCATAGTTGGAGAGCTATATTAAATTACAAAGATTTGTTATAAGTTATTTGTCATCTCATAAAGCATGAAAATTCAATAGGTTTGAGTACTCGATATATTTAAGAACTTATGTACACTATTTTTTATTCTTTTTGTTTGTGTTCTTTAATTGACATTATTTGACTATATTACAGATCTTAAAAAATAGATATTCAATACTAGTCATACAATTGTAGAAAGTACTTTGTTTGAATACAAGAACAAACATTATATTTCACCGTATTTTCTAATGTCAGATTTTTATATTTTAATGCAGTATTAAATTAAGTTATAATTATTTAAATATTTGAATAAATATATATCTCACAACACCATTATTAAATAACGTGCAACGCACATTTTACATACTAGTCTACATCTAAAAGGTTCTTAAAATGGAGAAATATTTTTGAACCAAAATATCCCCACTCATATTTTAGAAATTTTCAATTTACCATTGATTAAGGCCCTTAAAATAGAGAAACATTTCTGAACAAAAATATCCTCACTCATATTTTAGAATTTTTTTAATTTACCATTGATTAATTTAAAAAGCCTTTAAAATTGGTTCAATTAAATCTTAATTAATTAAGTTCTTTAAAATTCTTCACCTATACATCTACATCTAAAAGGTCCTAAAAGAGATAAACATTTTTGGTCCAAAATATCCCCACTCATATTTTAAATTTCCTAAAAGTCTTTAAAATTGGTTCAATTAAATCTTAATTAATTAAGACCTTTAAAATTCTTCACCTATACATCTAGACTCATCCCTTCATTTCATGAATTGAATATAATTAAGTGGAAACACTAGCCTTCAACTCTAATACATCTAAAATGCCCTAAAAGGGAGAAATATTTTTGGAGCAAAATATCTTCACTCATATTTTATATTTTTCTAATTAACCCTTGATTAATTTAAAAAGTTTTTAAAATTGGTTCAATTAAATCTTAATTAATTAAGGCCTTTAAAATTCTTCACCTATACATCTACATCTAAAAGGTCTTAAAAGGGAGAAATATTTTTAGACCAAAATATCCTCACTCATATTTTAGATTTTCCAATTTAGCCTTGAATAATTTAAAAAGTCTTTAAAATCTGTTCAATTAAATAGTAATTAATTATGGTGTTTAAAATTCTTCACATATACATCTACACCAACATCTTTATTTCATGAATTGAATATAATTAATTGGAGACACTAGCCTCCGACTCTAATCTACATTTAAAAGGCCCTAAAAGAGAGAAATATTTTTTGGCCAAAATATTCTCACTCATATTTTAGATTTTTCAATTTATCCTCGATTAATTTAAAAAAATCTTTAAAATTAATTCTATTAAATCTTAATTAATTAAGGATTTTAAAATTCTTCACCTATACATCTATACCCACTCCTTCATTTTATGAATTGAATATAATTAATTGGAAGCACTAACATCCAACTTTAATAATCACACATCACTCTAATTCACTATTGTATCAATTTATTAATGGGCATAATTTTTTTCGCAGTAGTAGGTTTAAGACAGTAAACAAAATTGTGAAGGAACCATGAATCATGAAAACTATAGTGGAAAATTACTTTGCGTACCTATTAGGTAAAGTCTTGAATTGTTATTACCACAAAAGGCATAATTATCTTGAAATAGATGTTGATATTGGTAGCTCAACAATCGTCACCGCAATTTAGTGCCTGACTTTGGTGTGCGTTACGGTGGTGACGGTGGACATGTGTTTCTGGGTAGAGGCATAGTCGGATAAGAAATTATCAGAGAGATTGTTTGGTGTTGTTAGGATTTGTCAAATGGAGGTGGATTCTGCAACATTTGTTGATAATGCCATCCCATCAAGGAAAGTTTTGCCCTACGAAGATGAAAGTGAAAATGAAGATGAATAATGAGTTTTATTGTAAATTTTATCATAAGTAAGTTTATGATTTTCTGAAGTATAGTGAGAATAGAGGGTAAAATTGAAAACTTTTGTATACTTTATATTGAAGGCACATAGTCCTAATAGATACCTAATCTTTAGAATAATGGATCTTTAGAAAACTAACATTACCACCACACAGTAATAGTGGAGCACCAAGTGAATAAAATTGTATGAGAGCTTTGACTTATGCATTAACTTTTATGCACGAAAGATAGATGTACAAAGAATGAATATGAGTTACCAATTATTCTTAGCTTATCAACGCATCCTCTAATTTGAAAATGTCAATTTTAGTTTCTTTATGCTTGAACATTCGTTATGCTTGAAATTTCGTTATAAAAGTTTAAATATGTTTGGACAATTATTTTTAAATTGAAATGATTTTCTTACAATATGTCAATTTTAAAATATGATGGTGCTTGAAGTTTTTAATATTTTTACAAGAATTTTATATAAAACCGACATCTAATATATCAAGTGTACCCATATTAACAAAAATAAATTTCAAGCACAAAAAAAAGTAACCAAAGACTGATTTCGAGTTCCAATGGCTAGCAATCAGGTGGAATATAAACTCAAACTTTTAATTTTTGAAAAACTATAATTTACTTTCTTGTTGCTCTTTCCAAAAGTTCATGGTCAATCATGTTCAGTACTCCATTGTTTTTTCTGAATTTCTAAGCAAATTTTTAGTTTCTGTAATTTTTTAATCCAAGTGACCTGATGTACTAATTGAGGGTCGGATAGATAAAAATAAAGAAATAGTTACCAAGCTTTTATTATTTAAAAATTTCAACAAATAAAAATAAATTCACAATGTTATTACAAAATCACGTACAAAGCACGTGTTCTTAACTAGTGAGAAAAAAAGAAGGAGAAGCCAGAGATATAGCTATAAATATAAGGAGGACGTAATCAATTTAATTAGGAACTTATTAAAGTTACGGACAATAACAAGAGCTTGTAACACTTTTGTGAGCTTTATAGACAGTTTCGATGAATTCATGAATCTGATACTAAAAACTAGATCTGTTAACAACTTTGAGGGCCAAAAATTGGTTTGGTACGATATTCATTATCACATAAAAGAGCTCGTAACACTTTCAATTATGAAAATAATTAATACTCAATTAAATTAAAATAGGTCTGGTAACAATATTTATAAGAAGAAAATATGTCTTTTAAAACTGTTGACTACCAAATAAATTGGATTGGGAGATCATTAGCAAAAAGAGAGATTGACTTGCTGAAATGAAAATTGACATATTGTTTTTTCACCATTATGCAAGCACATAGTGAACTACTTGTTCAGAAAACAAATATATTACATATTGTGTGAGAATATGAAATTTTTTTTGGGGAAATTAGGGATATAGCTATGAATAAATAGAGACGTAAAAAACTTAATTACGAAGATATAAATGTTACATATAATAGTAAGTGCTTGTAACACATTCATTAGTTCTATAGATAGTTTCGATGACTTAATAAATTCGATAGTTAAAAAAGGGTATGGTAGCAACTTTGAGTACCCAAAAAATAGCTTATAACCAGGGGCGGATTTAGGGATGGCCTCACTAGACCCCGGCCCTGCCCTGCCC
The DNA here is from genome assembly GCA_030279155.1 of Forsythia viridissima. Lineage (NCBI taxonomy): Eukaryota > Viridiplantae > Streptophyta > Magnoliopsida > Lamiales > Oleaceae > Forsythia > Forsythia viridissima. The sequence goes on from CM059036.1 coordinate 21,033,396, forward strand.
TGCCCTGCCCTGCCCTGCCCTGTTCTTAACCACAAGTCTTACATAGGCTTAAAAAAAAAATCAAGGCCCAGTCATGTTTAAACCTGCGTCCCAGCCCAATAAATGTTTGATATGTTTAAACCAGCTGCCAAGCCCAAACCAGCTCTTTTCACATTTAAACCAGCAGCCCTTCTCAGTTTTCGCGTTCAATCCATTGCGAAATTTTGGGAAATCAGTAGCAAATCGCAGCAATCCATTGCGAAATCGCAGCAAAATTTTGCTTCTGCTAAATCCGCCCTTGCTGGCTGCAAAAATTTGAAATTGCTACTAAATTTGCCCTTGTTCGAAGTCTCCTGGTCATGTCCTAATTTCGCAAATCACAGCATCCATTTGAAATCATCACTTCATCAGCATACCAGGCATTTCAGTAAGTTTAATTGCTGCTGAAATTTTGCTTTTGATGTTTTAATTGCGAGAAATGTTGCTGCTGAAATTTGATTTTTACTGTTGAAATTTTTGAAATGCTGCTGAAATTTAATTTTGAGAATGCTGTTGTTCATCATTTAATTTTCGTGCTATTCATTGATTATTTTTTATGGTGAAAATTTTCATTTTTCTGCCGATGATGCCGCTGAAATTTTAGTTTGCTGTTGAAATTTTCAGAATGCTGTTGAAATTTTAATTTTGAGAATGTTGATGTTCGTCCATTGTATTTAATAGTGCTTTGGTTGCAAAACAAATGTTTATTGTATTTTCGATTCTATAACTTAAAATGTCAACTTACAAATTAGGAAGGATAATTTTCTGTGCCTGTTTATATGGTATTGTATTTGAAGAAGTGTTAGCTGTAGAAGAAAATGAAAAATTCACATATTTACCTTGTTAAGATCCATTTTTCATTAAAAATAGCTCAAAAAAATTTCGGGGACGTTGCCCCCGAACCCCATGTGGCTCTCCCTTCCCCCATCCGCCCCTTTACCATATCCTGGCTCCGCCCCTGTTTATAACGATATTCATTACCACATAAAAGAGCTCGTATCACTTTCACTTACAAAAATTCTGCCTCCCAAATAAATTTGATTCAGAAATCAATAGCATAATGAAAAAGGTTGTCTCGCTGTAATTAAAATTGAAATATTGTTTTTTTTCATTATTATGCAAGCACATTGTGAATTGCTTGTTCAAAAAATAGATATGTTACACATTGTGTGCAAATATGAAAAAGAGAGGAAATTATGGATATAACTATAAATAAATAGGGTTCAACATTGTTGAGAAAATATCCGATATTCTCAAAATAGGGAATGTTATTAAAACGACTGCACCAATGTAAAAATAAAAAATAAAACAATGAAAATATGCACAGGGATAAAAAAAATAAATTGTTTTGTTTAGGGACTAAACATGTCGTTTTCTTCTTCTGGGTTTTGTTGTGGGGCTTATGTGATTAGAGCCACGAATCGGCTAGTCAGGACTCGTTATATATTCCAGTAGGTCAATAGCGAAATCAAGAGCCAAGGACGCCATACAAGGTCTTGTCCAAACTACGTGGGCCGAAACCGACACCCAAAGTGCAACAAGTAAGACACCAATCTTCAAAATGAGTATGACCAAGGAAGAACCAACCTTAGTACGTTTGAATAAGACACCAATCTTCAAAATGAGTATGACCAAGGAAGAACCAACCTTAGTACATTTGATTCAAACTGAGGATCATTTTGGAAGTTAGTGGAATATTGGAGGGTCAAAATGAGCATAATTTAAAATTTAGAGACCAAAGGGCGAATAGGTAAAAAATGGCATGGGCGAAAAATACGGGGCGATCGCCCATGCTAAAATTCGGCAAATCTAGATTTTGTTTCATTTTTCAATTAGAACTCTGATTTTGTTAAGTTTTTAGTTATTTCTGTATTAGATTAGAATTCTATTGATTTTTGCTATATAAACACTTCTCATTGTAGATAAAAGACAACTTTGATTATTGAGAGATTAAATTAAAGTGATATTCACTTTTCTTCTTTGTTCTTAATTGAACTAACCAAATTTATCAAAGACTTCACAAATCTTTGTAGCGTTCAAACTTGGTTCTTTGATTAAAGAAATCATCGGGTCAAGGTCTTATGGCTTGATTTTAGGTTTCTTGGGGTTCATTATCAATCTTTGTCGTGGGTTCCAAGATTCTATCTTCGCAGGTTCGTATCAATTGGTATCAGAACTTTGCCTCTAAAATCAGGTTCTATCTTTTTTTCTCTCATCAATTTCATCTTAGAATCAGTCCCCCCCAAAAAAATCTTTCTAGCACCAAAAACATTCAAAAATTGTTAGGGCATGATCCATTAAGGCACAAAAGTTAATTCTTTTCTAATTCTTGCTTTGTGATATTTTTTTATTAGTTTCTTGTGTTGGATTGAAAAGTAAAAAAAATGAAATTCAAAAAAAAAAAAAATTCTTGTGTTATATTTGGCAAGAAACACACACTACATATTGTCATCCAGTGCTTAAGTCTTCAAATCTGATTCTTTTTGTGATTTTTCTTCTTGTGTCGTTCTCGTTGTTTTTTATGTCATTCTTATTTTTTCTTCTTGAACGTTGTAGAGACCGAATTCTTGATTGAGTTTAGTTAGTTACTTAGAGAATTTGGCAAGAAAAAAAAAACAAAGAAATGTAAATGGCAAGAATGGTGAGATTATTATCAGGAAAGAGCTAAATAGAGTGAAACACAAGTGTAAACACGTGAGGTTAGATTTTTTTTCAATACTAATTTCTATTTTTTTTTTAAAAAATGTCTAATAATGAAGAAACAACACATAGGGAAGAGAACAACCATTTTTTTTGTTAAAAGCTATGCAACAACAATTTGAGCTGATGAACATGGTTTGACGAGATGAGAGATAGCAATAACACGATGAGGGATATGATAGATAGGCATGATATGGTGATTACAATCTTACTAATGGAACAACAACCTGAGATCTCTAATGGTAGGAAATAGGATAGGCATGAGCATAATCCTATGGCTGAATTTGAGGATGATGATGATGATGACTATAATTATATAACTGAGATGGGTAGGATGAGGCATAGAGAAGATAGGCATGAAAGAGCACCAAGAGGATGAAACTTTAGAGGCCAATATGGGGTAGATAGAAACATTGTGAATATAAAAATAAAAATACCTTCATTCTAAGGTATGAATAACACTAAAGCTTATTTAGAGTGGAAAATTGGGTTGGAATTAATATTTGATTACCATAACTATTCAGAAGAGAAGAAGGTAAAATTAATACTAATTGAGTTCACTTACTATGCTATAATGTGGTGGGATCAATTGGTGACAAATAGGAGGAGAAATCACGAGAGATCTGTAGAAACTTGAGGTGATTTAAAGACTTTCATGAGGAGGAAATTTGTACCTAGTCATTATTATAGGGACTTCTATAAAAAATTGCAGAGCCTTACTCAATATTCAAATAGTGTAGAGGATTACCATAAGGAGATATATGTGGCTATGATTAGGGCCAATGTTGAAGAGGATAGGGAGGCTACATTGGCTAGCTTTTTGAATAGATTAAATAGGGATATAGCTAATGTAGTTGAATTACAACACTATGTGGAGTTGGAGGACATGGTGCACATGACTATAAAAGTATAGAGACAATTGAAAAGAAAATGAGCAGCAATGTATTCTTTGGGATCTAACCCTCATTGGAAACCGAAGTGGAATAATAATGATGGGAGTGATATGGCTGTTTCAAAGGAGAAGACTGAACCATCTAAGGGAAAAGAGGATGCAACTAGCAACAATAAACCCAAGTCAGATTTTCAACTTTCTGGGAAAAGGGATATCAAATGTTTTAAATGTTTGGATTCCGAGCACAATGCGTCACAATGCTCAAACAGAAAGATAATGATTTTGCATGATTATAGGGAAGTGGAGACTAGGGATGAGTGTGATAGTGATGTGATGCTTGAGTTGGATGATGATGTTGTAGAGTACCTGTAGAAGGTAAAACCCTATTTGTGAGGCATGCTCTTATAGCACAAATTAAGGTAGATGATTTGGAGCAGCAGAAAAGAAAAAGTGAGGTAGAAGTACAAGAAAAGAAATCGGTGGAGGAAAAAAAATGAGATTAAAGTTGAAAATAAAGTAGAAGCATGAGAGAAAAAAGATAGAGTGCCTACAGAGAAAAAAGAGAAAGACAAAAGTGAGTTTCTTTGTAAAAGAAAGTGAGATTAAGGGGGCTCTCATAGAAAATCAACAAATGATTTTGTGAGTATACAATGAATCCTATCTTGTACTTTGCAAAACTAACCAATCCCTCTCCAGTTTGGCTATTTTTTACTGCATGAATTTAAAGACGTGTTTTCTGAAGAGATGTCTAATAGGTTACCATCTATTAGATACATTGAACATCAAATTGACTTTGTACCTGGAGCTGTTATTTCAAACGGATCAGCCTATATAAGTAATCTAGATGAGACAAAAGAGCTTCAAAGGCAACAAATTGAAAAAAAGAATAAACAATATACAACTAAAGCCAACAAAGGACGTAGACTTATCTTTGAGCCTGGTGATTGGATTTGAGTGCATATGAGGAAAGAAATATTTTTTTGCTCGTAGACGGTTTAAACTACAACCTAGAGAGGATGTGCCATTTCAAGGCTTTCAGAGGATAAATGATAATGCTTATAAGTTTGACCTTCCAGGTGAGTATAATGTGTCTATAATGTCTCTGCTACTTTTAATGTTGTCGATCTTTCTCTCTTTGATGCAGGTGATGATTCGAGGTTGAATCTTTTTGAGGAATGAGGGGATGATGCGAGCCACGGACCGGCTAGCCAGGACTCATTACATATTCCGGTGGGACCAATAACGAGATCAAGAGCCAAGAAGATCAAGGACGCCGTACAAGGTCTTATCCAAATTACGTGGGCCGAAACAGACACCCAAAGTACAACAAGCAGGACACCAACCTTCAAAATAAGTATGACCAAGGAAGAGCCAATCTTAGTACATTTGATTCAAACTAAGGATCATATTAAAGGCATATTAGAGGCCAGTGGAAGATTGGAGGACCAAAATAAATATAATTCAAAGTTTAGAGACCAAATGGCGAACAGGTAAAAAATGACATGGGCGATCGCCCAAGGCTATAATTAGGCAACAGAGGCTAAAATATTAGCTTAGGCGATCGCTCAGAATTGCACTGGGCGATCGCCCAAGCCAAAATTCTGTAAATCTGAATTTTTTTGAATTTTGTTTCATTTTCTAATTAAAACTCTAATTTTGTTAAGTTTTTAGTTATTTCCGAATTAGATTAGGATTTCATTAATTTCTGCTATATAAACACTTTTCATTATAGACAAAAGATAATTTTGATTATTGAGAGATTAAATTAAAGTGAGATTCATTTTCTTCTTTGTTTTTAATTGAATTAACCAAACTTATCAAAGATTTCACAAATTTTTGTGGCGTTCAAACTTGGTTATTTGATTTAAGAAATCATCGGATCAAGACATTGGGGCTTAATTTTAACTTTTTTGAAGTTCATTATTAATCTTTGTTGTGGGTTTCGAGATTTAATCTTTGCGGGTTCGTATCATTATTGTTGACTTTGTTTCTTCTCTTTTTACACATTTGAACCCCAATGCCTCTCTGTGTACTTGATTTACCTCCACTGTGGGTAAGCGCCATCTCAATATGTCTGCAAAGATACAAAATATGTCGGGGGAAAAAAAAAAACCAATGTTACAACTAAAATCTGAATGGACCGAGATAATCATCTTGAATAATATGCTTTGTGAAGAAACAATGAATGACAAAGAATAAAAAAGAACACATATTTTCAAATGTAATTCTGGCCGCAAAGTGACATGTGTAATTCTGGCCGCAAAGTGACACAAATCAGAAAGTACAGATGTTATGAAACATGAAAGCAAACACTAGTTACTGTGTAAAAAACCAGGGGTGAAATGGAGGTGAATTTTTTGGATTTTGGATTAAATGAAGATGAAGTTGAAGACGAAGACGAACAACAGGGAGACGTGACAATGTGGGGGAGAGACTATTCTGATAGCATGTAGAAGTTGGAAAAGAAAGGCCTCTGACTTGATTGGACACAAGAATAGCGATAATTATGGTAGAAGATTTTGATAATGATTATTAAATTTAACGTTATGTGTTAATTAAAACATTATACCATAATTAAAGAGATATATTTAAATTTCAAAATTATCTTAAAAGGGTATGTATCATTAAGGATTTCACGAGTCCATTATTTATTGGAAGAATTATACAATCTAGTATATCTATACTACATCTAAAAAGTACTAAGTAGGAGAAATATTTTTAGAATATTCTATCCTTACAAATTTTTTAAATTTTCATGTTTACCATTAATGTACAATTGATTTTAATATTTTATTTATTATTCTTTTATTATTCATCGTTAGTATACATTAAATTTTTAACAATTTATTAAATGTACAATTAAAAATTTTAAATAATTAAATCTATTAAATTAAATAAGAAGGTGAAAAGATGATCTCATTTTATTTTTATTTTTTTTGCATTACGTAGATGAAATGAAGGAATAAGAAATGGGTTTTAAAAAATTGAATGAGAAATGTTGTAACCTCGTTTATTACTGCATTAAAATTTAAATCATGGTTGTCAAAATTGACATGGAGATAAAAATATTATTTTTAATGCATTAAATTACAGTCAAAACTAACGTTTGAAATATATATATAACATTTTTATCATCTTATTTATGTCCCTCAACAATATTCTCACAACATAGATAAGTATTGACGCTTCTGTTATTTTTGTTTCTTACTTACATTTATGTTGTTCTCATTTACATCGTCAAATCAGACACGACTAACAAAAAGAGAACATACACCAATAATATTGTTTACAAGAAGCTACAACTCTAACAAATATATATTGTTATTTTGTCAATTATTACATTCTCTCAAATAAAATTAATAATTATTAATTTTATTCGTAATAAAATGCAGCCTACAACATCAATTCCACAAGATTTAATATTAAGATTCGTCAATTATCAAAGCTCAAATCATTAAAAGCTCTTTAATGGATTCAAGTTACTGTTGGTATTACCACCATATAAAATTCATCTCTGATTGCAATTGTACTTCTATAAATGTAAATAAAATATCAATATTTTTCATTATAATATCAAACAACACAATACAATATGTTATCATGAATTGTATTATTTTATCTATTTTAACATTCTAATTACTAATAATTAAAAATAAAAATAATGAAATTATTAAAAATTGACAATATTGTTGTAAAAACATGTGCAACACACGCGTGTCTAATTAGTTTTATTAAATGATTGCAAAGTAGATAGGGAGAATGATATAATGCTCCTAGTGGGCCAAATAAGAAGTGCACATTGGACAAATATGTCCAGTAGGCATTGGAGAAGTGTTTGATTTATTTGTCAAACACTTTTCATCTTCTCAGTGGGCACTTCTTATTTGGCTTAATAGAGATATTAGATTATTCTCCAAGTAGATAGATGGCTTAATTTTCACTAATTTGCACTTATTTGATTGTTAGAGGCTAATGAGTTCACCTTGTCTTGCATGTTTTAGTTAGTCCATTAAATTGAATAACTCTATGTAGACCAAATTTAGAGTAGACTTATGACATGATCACATGCTCATAAACTGAATAATTATCTATTATTGTGGACTTTAACCCAATAAGCTTAGGGTCATGCCCCTATCCAGCCCCATGGACAGGGTGAGCTCAAGCCCATTTTGCTCAAAAAAAGAGGGAAAATGTTTTGATTCTAATTTCACCGAGCTAGTATGCGGATAATTTTCGAATTACAGATCTCGAACGTTAGGAAATATTCTTCATACCGTTTTTGAATTATTCACAACATACTTCATAACACGCTTTCAATTTACACAATCATCAAATGATGAAGTCATATTAGTGAGTTAAAAATAACTGCACAAAATAGGTTCAACGAATATAATTCATGGTCGTTACTTCTTTTGACTTATTTTTGGACTATATCTTTCGATTGTCGAGATATGTTCTTAGTATTATTTCAAAGAACTTACGACCAGCTATGTGATACATATGTTAAACGATGGACTTAAAATAGCTAGTTCAATATGTCTACTTAAAATGGGTTTATTTATCCTATTTCATTTCTACTAACTCCGACGTCAACTTAAATAAATTTCTATTTATTGTCAATTGATTATCATCTGATTTGAATAATTAAATATAAAAATATGATGTACTTCGGGTCGTTACAAGTTATATATTATTATTTTTAGTTGAATTTATATATGGAGTTAATCATTGGTAAGTTTGATTTTTGAGGAATCAAAAGTTGTGAGTTAAGTAGTCTTTTAAAGCATTTATACTGCACGTTTTTTTGTACTTTTTTTTTGTATTTTATTTTTGTCTTTTAAGTTAATATTGTGTTAAGGATTAATCACACTCATAGTCCCATTTATTTCAACTTTGTAACAATATCATCCCAATTCAATTTTATTCGTAGATATCGTCCACATCCTTTCATTTATTCGAACATATGGTCTCCAAATATTTTTTTGATAATTTTACCCATAACTTAAATAAATTAAAGAGAAAATTAAAAAAATTGCATTTAAAATCTCAATCCTTTTTAAAAGTGTAAATAAATTATAAACCTTTTATTTTTACAAATTAAAAAAATAAAAAATAAAAAATAAAAAGAAACCAAAAAGGGTCTTCTTTCCCACCCCACCCCACCCCACCCCACCCCACCCCACCAACTGGGGGATTTCTCCCCCCGTTTGCCAGTCCTAACTGCTGAGGTTTGGACTGGTGGCAATAGAGGACGTTGCTCGGGTGGGTGGGAAAGATGATCTTTTTTTTTATTTTTCTTTTTTAGATATTTTAAATAATAGAATCTGAATAAACTATTTTGTCTATGTTAAATTGGTCAAAGTTAGATCACAAGCTTATTTTTTGTCAATTAAGGGACAATTGGACGAAATTTGACCAGAATCCAAAGGTCCTTTCGGTTAACATAATTCGAAGATTTTGGACTTTATGATACATTTTTTTATTATTTTAAATGAGAATTTGTGAAAAAAAAATAGAAAGTTTATGATTTATTTGTACATTTGAAAATGTTAGGGTCTCAATTGTAACTTTTTCATTTTTATTTTATTTTTTCTATTATTTTAATTTATTTAAGTCAGGGAAAAAATTGTCAAAAAAATTATTTTGGGACCATTTGTGCGAGTGAAATGAAATGATGAGGATGATATCTGCGAATAAAATTAAATGAACATGATATCGTTACAAAACTGAAAAAAATAGGACTGTGGGTATAATTAACCCATTATGTTAAATATGCAAATTGGAGGGTAAAGCTCGTTACGCCCCATTTTTGTCTTTTTGTTTTTCTCTTACTATCGAAGTCTTTTTAAGAAATTGCAAACCTTTCACTTATTCATCTTGAATACGTTCATGTTTAGTACATTCTTTAATATACGTCATATTCTTAGTTTGTAACTGACAGAGTTAGGCAAGTCTAGTGAATTCTGTTAGGAATTAAATCATTCATGCACAATGAAAATTAAACAAACAATTTCTATAAATTGGATCAACCTTGTACTTTAGATAGAATTCATAATAAAATTATACATTTGATAAATATCGTGGAATCTGATAATCTGATTAACTGGAGGTACAAGCTTTGTTATCCCAGCTGTTCAATTGTCCAGCTTCAAATTGTCATCCACACAACAATAATGTATATGGAATTCCATAGTCACGAGTAGATAAAAGCAAATTTTTAGAGTAATTGATTAGTGTTCGGTCTCTTTTTTGTGCTAGCAAGTTATGAAGAAATATTAGAATTCCCTAATCAATAGTTTAGTATTTATAGGCTAAAGTTAACCTTAATCCCAGTCTTTGTAGAACTTTAATAGTCCATAATTGTGCTCAATTCCATAAGTAATTAAGTTCGACCTGATTAATTAGATCTTGGATATTAATTAGTATAATTTTCCATTTGGACAATGTCCAACTCCATCTTTTTATGTGTGAATTATTAGGTTCCTATTCACGATGGCAAACTGTTGTGATATTATCACCGATTCACCTAGGTCGATCAATTTACGTTGTCGTCAAAGATTGACATCTAGCAATGTGTCAATGCAATCCATGTGAAGAGAATTGTCATATAATATGACAAGACCAGTATACGTACGGTTACTGTAGAAATATAATATCTTTATCAATATAACTCAATTGGTTGAGAGATATGAATCAACGTCATTCATATTTCAATCAGTTATGTTATTCACCTCAACTATTTATTGATCTAATCTAGTTACAATTGAAATAAATATTTTCAACTTACAACTCTACCATGGCGAAAGAACTTTATATCAACTTAAATGTGCAAAATGTAAGTTATAATCTCTTACTTTCTAGAAGTGGCTAATTTTCGTTTTAGACATTTACAATATTTCACTATACCTGTACGTCATCTTGTTGAAGACTGATAATCCTAGAGCCTCATCAACCATTCATCAAAGTACAATGGTAGTCACATAAGATTCTATGATGTCTTCTAGTCAAATGACCAAATCTACTACTGTATATTAGAGATTTACCACTAACGCTTGGATAGTTATCCATATGGAATATCTAGGCGAGTCATCCAATGCATTGTTTTTATAACAACACATCCATGTGTTCATTCAGATGTCATTCTACATCTTAGTTCGTACGATCAACTATGTTCTTTCAAAGAATACAACACACTAGTCTATCCGTAATAATGATATATGCATCTTATTATTCAATACAAGAAAATGAGTGTATAGCAGCGACATCAATTGTGAGGACATTATGTCGTCCTATTGGTACAGTACAATAGAGACAGCAAAGAAATGTCGTCGCTATAATGTCAAAAATTATTGCGACGACAAATGTCGTCGTTATATGTAAACAGTCGTCTCTATTACCTGAATTTTATAACGACGTCTTTTTATATCGTCGCTAATTACTTTTCTAAATGTCGGGAACAAATTGCGTCATTTTGTTGTGCCTTTAGAGACGACATATGTCGTCTCAATAAATATGTAGATGATGTCGTCAGTCACGTGAATCATGATTTTTCTCGTAATATGTGATGTGATCTATTGCGATGACATGTGTCGTCGCTATATCAAGATTGGCAGAAAATTTGGCGCCTTGTAGCAATGACACGTGTCATCGCTATAAACGTATTGATGATTTTCTTTGGCACGTGACTTATTAATGTCATCGTAATATGTGATGTGGTCTATAGAGACGATCAATTCATCTATAGAGACGGCACATGTCGCTGCTATAAATTCTTCTTTTTCATCTCACCATCCCCACATTTCTGTATTGTATGTCTGTAATAATTCCATTTCCATTAACATAAATATTTTCAAGTCCATTGTTTTCTTCCATAATCAACTTCTTCACATTTCATATCTTCATCTCCATCTTTTATCTTTACCGTATTTGTAAAAATATAGTATTTTTCAATTATGGATATTGACAAAAGTTGGACAACAATTAGAAATCGCACAAAATCTGCATATTTTCAGAACGGTTTGAAAGTATTTATAAACATGGCAAGGCCGTAAGTAAATGACAGGGGAATGATTAAATGTCCGTGCAAAAAATGTTTAAATGGTCTCACACATCCATTGAAAATTGTCGAAGCTCACATATTTCGTAATAGTTTTATAGAGAGTTATGTAACCTGGATGTATCATGGCGAGACTGAGGTTCAGATTTCGAATGTGTATAGACAGAATGAGCGAGCTGGTTTGGAGGATGAGATGATGGATGTTATGGACGACGTAGTCGATGATGAGCATCTTGGTATAAGTAGAGGTGTCAATTCGGGTCCCGGCTCACCTTCGATAAAGCCCGGTGATGGCCCGCATTAGAAAAAGCCTGTGCCATGGCGGGTTGCGGGCCGGGTCAACCCAGCCTACAAAAATTAAATACAAGCCCGGCCCACCTATTGGCCCATGTGGGCCGTAGTTCAATCGGGTTCGGCCCGTGTGATTAAAAAATTAATTTTTTTTGAAATTACTAAAAAAATTTAGTTACCTATTGTAATTAAAAAAAAGTTTATATATATAGCAAACAATGTGTTAAATTACTAAATAAAAAATAAATAACAATGATAAATTCACATTTTTTTAATTTTTAAAATTCAATTTCTATTTTTTTTTTAAATATTTAGAGACTAAAACAACATGCATTTGTCACATTTTTCACATTAAACAGCTCTCTGCCATTTATTTTATAAAAAAATCAAAATAGACCGACGGTTAAAGGCCGAACCGCCTGGGTAGTGAACAGTCCGTTCGGTTCATGGGCTGGCCCCCAATTCGGCCTCCTTGGCCTGTGAACAACCCACGGTTCAACCTCTTTGGCCTGTGAATGGTCTACCCAATTCACGGGCCGGACTGCAGTTCCGAGTCGAGACGGGTGGGCCGATGCGAGTTCGGCCAGCCCGCCTGTCTTGACACCTCTAGGTACAAGCACCGATGGTTACTATGACGAATTGTTTGAGGCTCTGCATTCAAAACTATACCCGTGAGTTTCATCATTTTCGTTCCTAAATTTTTTAGTCAAGTTGATGCATATTAAGGTTGTGAACAAATAGACAAATAAGTCTGTCGATGATCTTTTAAAATTGCTGAAGTTCGCTTTCCCAGACATGAACTTGGTGGACTCCTACTACGAAGCTAAGAAAATGATGACGAAGCTTGGTTTGGGTTACAAATCCATTCACGCCTATAAGAATGACTATGCACTGTTTTGGGGTGAACATGCTGATAGACAAACTTGTTCAATTTGTCAGAAAAGTCGTTGGGTGCATACTTTCGGGAAGGTGAACGGAAAGAATGTTTCGCATAAGATATTGCGCTATTTTTCCTTGGCCCCCAGACTAAAACATATGTTCGCAACGAAGGATACTACAAAACACATGATGTGGCACAGTATAGGAAAGTCTGTGGATAATGATAAAATGTAGCATCCCGTTGATCGAAAGGCATGGCAGAATTTTGACATGAAACATCCACTGTTCGCAAGTGAGATCCAGAATGTCAGGTTAGGTTTGGCCACAGACGGATTCAATCCATTCGGTGACATGAGTCTGACATATAGCATGTGGCCAATAGTTGTAACAGTTTACAACTTGCCACCTTGATTATGTATAAAGCCCGAATACCTCATGCTTACTCTGTTGATACCTGGTCCTAAAGCATCGGGTAAGGACATTGATGTATTTTTATGACTATTAGTGGACGAGTTGAAGGGTTTGTGGACCGATGGGATTGACACGCGTGATGCTAGAACCAATAACATGTCGGTATTCAGAATGCGTGCATCATTGTTGTGGACTGTTAACAATTTTTCAGCGAGAAGTAATTTGTCAGGTTGGAGTGGTCAGGGGTACATGGCATGTCCTACGTGCAATGAAGAGACTCCTTCTGTCTGTGTGATATGTAAGACAGCTTATTTGGGTCACCGTCGGTTCCTACCATCTATGCATCATTTTCGGAGCAAGTGTTATCTTGTCTAATTGGAAAGAAGTCACCAACAACGTTTCCTACTCATGTTCAAAATCAAGCGATATTATACGTCCTGAACAACTGTTCTAAAATGCCATTCTTGCAGTAAGACTTCGTTTTCAAATATTATTCATTTATCTCGAATGAACTTTGTCATGTGAAACGAACTAATTAGTTGATCTTATATGCTTTGTACAGGGAACATAGGCAGGAGCTACTGAACAATGACTGTCCAAACATCGAACTAGTACACATAAGAGACTTTCACAGTTGATTCTACAGGAAGGTAAACGAACAACGACCAAATAAATTTCAAATATGTCCACATTTTTCATTTCAATAACATTGAATAATCTTCTTCATGCAGGTATATGCAATGCGCCAAAGCCACAGCCATCAAGTTTCTCATGAGTTGTTTTCATTGGCTAGGAGATGTTTCTTCGAATATCACGATCATATGTCAGGAAGCGAACTCCTTTCACAACACAAGACGTGTACGACATAACCTGCTGGTAACATATGAAAACAACTCATGAACAGTGGTGTATCCATCCTAAGGACTGGGGGTGAAGTTTACTATGGGCAACAGCAATAGATACTGGAGTTACAGTACGGACTGAAACTTTCTATTTTTCTGTTCCGATACAAATTGTTTAGGTATGATGGGAGATGGATGGTAACTGAGAATAACATTACCAGTATTGACATCAGTGCATAGGCGTTCAAGGATGATTAGTTCAAACTTGTTAGCTAAGCACAACAAGTGTTCTACATTGAAGATCCTTTCCGTGGTCCGAACTGACGAGTAGTACAAGTAGTCCATCACAGGAGGTCGTGGGATATGATGGGATCTAACATCACAGAGATAGACCTGCTCCACAATTTAAACTCTTCTGGTTTATCTTTGATCGTTGATCTTGGCAACATAGAGAATATATACTTACACTGGGATGATGGTGAAGCTGATAAGATAAGAGCATCGGTTATCAGGAGAGCCTCGTATGATACTGCAGGAGATACTTCGTTTATTAACGACGATGATGTGGAAGATGACATTTATGAAGAATACGAAGATAACGAAACATCGAGTGAAAGCAGTGAGGACAACAGTGACGATGATGAATATTAATAGTGAATCAGATTGAATGTTGTTGTGCGTCAATAAAATGTATAAAATAAATTTATAACAATTTCGTTCTTGTTGTTGTTACTATTTTTCGGTCTGAATATTTTTCGTTCATACTATCATTACTACAGGTCAAAATGAACGTTTGGATGGAGTTCCAACATTTGCGGACATAATATAGGACAAAAAGGACTGCAATTGTGAAAAAAAATGCTATTGGGGACCTATATATCTAACCTTGTAAAACTTGAAGGACTTACGTTGCAATTAAAAGATGATGAAATTGAAATGAAAGAGAAAATATAAGGACCAAAATGGAAAATATCTAAAGTTGAAGGACTTAATTGCAAATAACAAACAGAGACGACTTTTATAGCGACGACATTCGTTAAAAAATTTGGCGCCACGTTTTCAATGCATGCACCAAAATATTAAAAATTATGTCGCCCCTATTATATGTATAGCGACGACATATATATCAATGTTCTGAAAATCGGACTAGCCATCAACCTGAAAAAGGCAACGGGTCAAGAGTCAAAAGGTCGAACCGGGTTGAACCGATTTCAATTAAAAAAATTTAAAAAATAATCTATAAATCTCACAATTTCTAAAAATAAGTTATTTGCAAATAAACCAACATTTATCTTCTTTCCCAATGTTCAAGAGTAGTTATAGACACCATTTTGACAATAAGTTTACATCAGTGGCTACTTGTACTTGTACTTGTACTTCGTCATAAATTCTGAACTACAAAAATACATAATCCCAATTCTCTGTTATCAAATATGGCCATAATTTTGAAAACAGTTTCCATTGATCATAAAAATAAAAGCTTAAGCACATCTAACTTAGCTTGTAAAGTATTAAATTTTTTTCTGCATCTATAACTACATAGGCGGTACTGCTATCAAGAATCAATCAAAATTATGACATTCCATAACATTATTCATCAGCATTGTTAAAATGCAAATGAAAATCACACACAAAGAACACATTTCAACGGAGAATATAAATTCACCTTTGCTAGCTACAAGGAAAAACCCATTGGATGTGATCGGGCTGTAGAACAGATCAACAACCGGACGAGAATGTCGTGGCAAACCAGTGGTGCTACTGCCTTCTTCTTATCCATTCTTCAAATGCCCAAAACATAATCCAAGAAAAATGACTCTTCTAAATGTAAAAGAACTAAAAAAAATGACCCCAAATCAAGACGAAATTTTTTACCCAGAATATGACAATTGATAGCCAAAAAAAAAAAAACGCATAATTGCTTTGGTGTATTTATAGGAAAAAATTGGGGAAAAATAAGAACTCCGCAAGAACAATTTTTTTTATCATTCATCTGATTATTAGCTTCAAGAAACCAAGAAGACAAGAACACGCACTGGCCAAAGCAGCAAGAAGTATTGAAAAATTAAAAATCAAACCCATATGACATAAACCCATAAAATCAAATATCATAGACACATACAAACAAAAAACCAGCAAGAAAAAGTGAAAAAGCTAGAAAAATGTGATTTGTGTGCATGCGCAACTTAGAAGAGATTCTGCGATTCCAAAACCCCAAGAAATGTTGAAGTGAGATAGTGAGGAAGAATTTTATCCGTAGATTTCAAAGATAAATTGACAAGAAATGAAAAAAATGGTTGAAGAAGATGATTTGTGGGCAATTTTCGAAGGAGAAATGAGAAAATAGGTGGATAGGGAGAGACTGCAGATGAAAAAATTGAATTTGCCCTAAATCAATTCTGATTTTAGTTTAACCGGGTTTTATGTCCCAACCGATTCGCGGTTGAACTGCCAAAAAACTCGGTTCCCGGTCCGATTATCTCATACACGGTTAAATAACTGATCTGAACCGATTTTGAGGCCGGTTCTCAGTTTTTTCAGTTGAACCGGCTGGTTCGGTCCGATCTGATCCGATTTTCCAAACATTGCTATATATAAAACCCTTGTTTTACGTGCATCTACTCTTTTTCTTCTTCTTCTTCTCCATTTCTCCATTTTCTCTCCCTTTGCTCCCCGTTCTCTCTGGTTTCTCCAATGTCGCATGTGGAGCTCCTTCTTCACACCAAAGTAATCTGCTTGAAGGTTAGATTTGATTTTAGTTAAAAAATTTAGTTAAAAAACATTTAATACTGAATTTTCGTGCTGATGAAGTCTAATTTTCATACTGATTTTTGTTGTTTCTCATGTGCAGTCTATTTTTTGTTGAGCTAAAAAAATATAAATTGTGCATGTTATCTGATGAAATTTGGTATAAAATCTCTGTTTTGGTTGGACTAATGACATTTGGAATAAAATAAATGTTGATAATTACATGTTTAATTTTTGCTTTCGGTTGAACTGATTTTGGGACTGTTTGCCGCATCATTTTTGTTCAGTTTTTTGCTTTAATTTTTTTCAGTTTTTTGGCTTTCGGTTGAACTGAATTTGTGATGATTTTTGGTTTACTTTGGACGAAGTTTGATTGAGGTTGAATATTAGGGATGATTTTTGGTTTACTTTGGATGAAGTTTGATTGAGGTTGAATATTAGGGATCATTTTTGGTTTACTTTGGATGATGTCTGATTGAGGTTGAAAATTAGGGATCATGAAGGGTATGTTACTCAAAATGTAGGGACTTCTTTGAAATAAAAATTTTTAGGGACTTCTTTGAAATAAAATAAGTCCCTAATTAGAAATTTAATATAAATTCAAAATTTAGAGGCTTATTTGAAATAAAATAAGTTTAGGGACCAATTCATTCATAAAATAAAACTTATTAAAAACTTAACAAAAAAATCAAAGTTTAGAGACTTATTTGAAATAAAATAAGTTTACAGACCAATTCATCAATAAGGTAAAACTCATTAGAAATTTGACATAAATTCAAAGTTTAGGGACTTATTTGAAATAAAATAAGTTTAGGGACCAATTCATCAATAAAATAAAATTTATTAAAAATTTAACATAAATTCAAAGTTTAGGGACCAATTCATCAATAACATAAAACTTATTAGAAATTAAGAAAAAATTCAAAGTTAAGGGACTTTTTTGAAATAAAATAAGTTTATAGACCAATTCATCAATAAAATAAAACTTATTAGAAATTTAACATAAATTCAAAGTTTTGGGACTTATTTGAAATAAAAAAAGTTTAAATACCAATTCATTCATAAAATAAAACTTATTAGAAATTTAACAAACTTATTAGAGACCAATTCATCAACAAGATAAAACTCATTAGAAATTTATCATAAATTCAAAGTATAGGGACTTATTTGAAATAAAATAAGTTTAGGGACCAATTCATCAATAAAATAAAACTTATTAGAAATTTAACATAAATTCAAAGTTTAGGGACTCATTAGAAATAAAATAACTTTAGGGACCAATTCATCAATAACATAAAACTTATTAGAAATTACGAAAAAATTCAAAGTTTAGGGACTGATTTAAAATAAAATATGTTTAGGAACCAATTCATCAATAAAATAAAACTTATTAGAAATTACAAAAAAATTCAAAGTTTAGGGACTTATTTGAAATAAAATAAGTTTAGAGACCAATTCATCAATAACATAAAACTTATTACAAATTCAAAGTGTAGGGACCTTTTTTCGCACTAATTGATGTTCAATGTTATCATGTGTTAGTATGGCTGACGTGATGTCACACGAAGTTGATGGTGCAGGCGACCCTCCCATTATCCACCTCGTCGTCTCAATTAGTCCTGCGAGTTTGGTAATAATTTTCGTTAAAATCAATTTTTTTGTATTTTATAAACATCGTTGAATTTCGTATACCCTAACCACGTATTTGTTCTTTTTCAGTGCCCTCGTCTAAGCGACGGGGTATTTTTCGAGGCATTAACCTTGAGAAGGTTTGGCAGGCCAATGGGAAGAGGTCACTTCCCATTGTGTTCGATAATGTTGAACGCACAATGCAGCCGATCGAAAATAACGCGAAGTATTTCACGCGCTTGGTTGGGAACCAATTGTGGTTCACCGTGCCCCCTTGCTACTCTTCATGGACAAAGGTTCCAGAGAAGCAGCGGGCACGGTTACATAGCATCATCGAGGTAGTTACTTAAAATAGTTTTTACAGTAGCGCATTCTATAAATAATTGTTTTATGTAATATACATTAACGAAAATTTTTCCTTTGTTGCAGAGCTACTTCGATCTTCAGGGCGATCGGTTGCTCGACGAATACCGAGTGGTCTGTGTCGTTGTAGATCGCCTGGTGGCCGATCCTTATCGAGATTACAAACTCAATGCGCATAATCACTTAAAAGTGCACAGACCCAGATGTCCATATGGCGAAATGTCTGTCGAAGACTGGTAGAAGTGCATTGACTTCTTCACCAGTCATACTTTCGTGGTACATATTGTTTATTTATTTTTTACGTTTTTATTTTAATATTTTTATAATTATTAAGTTTTCTGTTAATCAATTATTTTTTATACTTTCAGGAACGGTCCACGAAAAATAAGGCCAATCGGGGGTAAGGCTAAATACCCGAGCGTGCAGGGGTCGAAGAGCTTCTCTGCCACTCGTTACGATGAGGTACAACTAAAATTTTCAATATCATTATAGTAATCTTCAATGCATTACGTAACCATGTTGTCTAACTAAATATGACGTTTAAATTGTTGTAGTGGGACCACGAGACCTAGCAGTGGCCGGGCATTATTGAGTCGTTCCGGACTTTTCACATCTTCCGATATGACAATTGGGTGAACCCGCAGGCGGCTGGTAACTATGTGATGACTTTTAAATGATGTTAATTTAATTTTATCTGACATGATATTATTATTTATTATTTATTTTTTTCATTAAACAGGATAAACTTGTTGAGTTGAGAGAGACTCAACAGACACAGGTCACCTCCAGTGGCGTGTCGTTAGACGAGCGTGCTATTGCAAAGGAGGTTCTCGGAGAACGACGAGATCACGTCTGTGGAGTTGGATGGGTTCCGAAGGGCACCTTTCCCTCCCTAGATTCGACCGCTGCATCGAATGCCTCACAAGGAACTTTCCATCAGTTCTAGACCTCCAGAATGACGATCCTCGGTTTGCTATGTATGAGGCTCAGCTGCGCCGAAATGTAGCGAAAAATTGAACTTCCGAAGAATAGCATACCGGTGGTTGTGCTAGGGAAGGACGAGAACGAGGATGAGGACGGGGAAGAAGACGAGGGCGAGGGTTTGAGAGATTTGTAGACTTTTAGCATTGTTTATTTATTATTTAAAATTTAAAATTTTTTTTTAAAAAAAAATTCATAATGTTTATAGCGGCGACATTATCGTCGCTATAATAAAACAAATCAATTCACATTAACGACAATTTTGTCATCGCTATATATTATATAAAAATAGCAACGACATTGTTGTCTCTAATAAATGTTGTATATGAAAGATAATAGCGACGACTTTGACGATGACTATGTTGTCTCGTTTTTCTAATTTCGAGATGTAGAGCACGACAATGTTGCGATAAACTTGTCGTCGCTATAGATTCAATCATATGTAGTGACGACATTATGTTGTCGCTTTTAGTTTAGAGGCACTAATCTATTGTGGCGACATTTAGCGACGACTTTGTCGTCTCTATACATGTAAAGATACAATAGTTTATCCTTCAGCGACGAAAAAATCTCCTTTCTCGTAGTGATTATTGTGACTAGGGATAATTAAAGAATGAGTTATTTGTAACTTGTATTTCACAATTACAACAACTAGTGATTAACAAGTTATCATAAATTTTTTCTACGGACTCTATAATTTTGAACAATAAAATTTGAACAATAATAGATATGTCATTGGAATGTAGACATATTTAATTAATAAAATTATTTATATCCATCAATGTCTAACAAAGAGTATATCACATATATATCCCATACAAACTAGATATAATCACTCATGTATCTAATATCAATAGATTTAGAATGACCATCATACTTGTACTGGGATAACAATTTTGTCAGATGATCTACTACATTATCATGAGTCAGGACTCGTTCTATCTTTATGTCATTTTTCAGTATTATCTCCCAAATAAGATGATACTGTCTCAATATATGCTTTGACCGTTGGTGAGACCTATGTTCTTTTACTTGTACGATGTCTCCATTGTTATTACAACACAGCTATATTGAATTAACAATGCTAGGAACTACTTCAAGTTTAGTGATAAACTTCTTGATTCAGACTACTTCATTTGCTGCTATATATTCGACTTTTGTAGTTAAATCAATAGTCGTATCTTGTTTGGATCTTTTCCAACTTACCACACCTCTATTTAGAGTAAATACATATTCGAATTGAGATGTGCTATCGTCTTTATCAGATTGAAAGATGACATCGATATATTTTTGAACTCTCAGTTCATTTCCTCCATACACTAAGAATATGTCTTTATTCTTTCTCAAGTACTTAAGAATAATCTTGACTGCAATCCAATCTTTCTCTACAGGGTTCGCTTGGAACCTACTTGTGACACTTAAAACATATGAAACATCAGGTCTAAAACATATGAAACATCAGGTCTAGTACATAACATTGTATACATAATAGATCCTATCGTCGATGCATAAGATATCATATCCATACGATCTCTCTCGATAGGACACATATCTTTTGGGAGATAAATCCCATACCCTATGGGACATAGTCCTCTCTTGGACTATTTCATACTAAATATTCTCAAGATTTTTATATATGTATATGAATTGAGATAGGCCAAGCATTCTTCTAGATCTATCCCTATAGATCTTTATCTTTAAAAATATATGCTGCCTCTCCCATATCCTTTATGGAGAAATTTTTAGATAACCACAATGTTATTGATTGTAGCACTGGAACATCGCTTCCTAATAATAGATGTCATCCACATGCATAATTACAAATGAGACTTTACTCTCACTAATATTCTTATACACACATGGTTCATCTTTATTCTTGATAAAATTCATATATAGATTTTTGTAGTTTGCATACCTTATTTGGCTTTGTGAATTCAAAATCTTTGGGTTGTGTATACATCTTTGCTAAGATTCTCGTTAAGGAATGTAGTTTTCACATCTATTTTCCAAATTTCATTGTCAAAGAATGCTGCTATCGCAAGCAAAGTACAAATTGACTAAGACATGCCTACTGGTGAGAATGTATAGTCAAAGTCAACTCTTTATACCCTTTACTACCAATTTTGTCTTGTAAGTATGAACATTACAATCCACGATGACCTTCTTCTCGTAAACTAATTTACATCATATGGTTCTTACTCATTCAGGCAGGTCAACTAAGGTCCAGACCTTATTTTCAAACATAGAGTTCATTTCGGATTCCATAGATTCCTGCCATCTTGTTGAGTCAATACTTGATTTCAATTCTGCGTAAGTAGTAGGTTCAT
The DNA here is from genome assembly GCA_030279155.1 of Forsythia viridissima. Taxonomy (NCBI): domain Eukaryota; kingdom Viridiplantae; phylum Streptophyta; class Magnoliopsida; order Lamiales; family Oleaceae; genus Forsythia; species Forsythia viridissima. The sequence continues at coordinate 21,055,533 of CM059036.1, forward strand.
CTTCCTGGATTAGCAATTCATTATCGGGAATCAGGAGATCATATCTCCAAAGAGGACAAATAACCTTGGTCAACTTGCCTAGAGTTGGCAAGTCCTCGGGGAATGGTAGTTCTCCATTACCAATTTGTGTCTCATCAAATGCAGGTTAATCTATTGGATCATCTAATTGGTCAATTTCATTTATGCTCTCTTAAATTTTTTCAATATCTACTTTGCTCCAACTGTCATTTATTAGAATGAACTCTTTCTTTAAGAATACAACATGTTTTGATATGATGACTTTCATCTCGACGGGATTGTAGAAATAGTATCCAATAGCTTCTTTTGGATATCCTACAAAGAAACATTTATCGAATTTAGCTCTTAACTTGTCCGACTCAACGTGCTTAACATTAGGGTCTTAGTACCAAATCTTCATGTACGAAAGATCGAGCACTTTCCCTCTCCATAACTCGTATGAAATTTTATCAACCGATTTAGATATGACACGATTTAGTGTGTGACATGCATTGTTATGTGCATATCTACAAAACGTTTTTGAGAGAACTACGCAGCTCATCACTAATTGCACCATATTAAGTAAGGTGCGGTTTCTCCTTTTAGATACACTATTGTGTTGTGATGTATGCAGTGGAGTCCAGTGCGAGAGAATCACATTTTTTAGATAGTCTACAAACTTATCCTTCAAATGTTTTCCACCTCCGTCAATTTTGAGTGTCAACATATTTTTCCCAGTTTGCCCCTCCACTTCTTGCTTGAATTTCATTAAGAGATGAAACCATATCTAAAAATGATGAAGTAGGAAAAGCCACCTCTAGCATCTGTATACATCGGTCCACATACATTAGTATGTACAAGACTCAAAATGTTTGCAACTTTGACTCCCTTTTCCAATAAAAGGAGTCTTAGTCATTTTGCCCATAAGGTATGACTCACACTTATCAAATGGTTCATAACAATTTGAATCCAAGTATCAATCTTTATGTAACTTAGTGATCTATTTTTCATTTATATGGCTGAATCAGCAATGCCAATGATATGCGTTATTAATTCTATCGCTTTTATGCCTTTTATTGTTTATACTCATCTTAGGACATTCTAAGTCTAGAATATAGATACTATTAAATAAACATCAAGGTAAAAAAGGACAATGTTCATTCTTAATCTTAGGGCACTATACAAATAACACATTTTACCACATACAACAGCCCTAAAGCTTATATAATAGAATGGTAATGTGAATTAATCACCTAAGATATCACACATTCTTTACCAATTCTTCTTTGTCTTGGTTGTCTAGGGATTTTGTTTTCCACAAACAGGTTTAGAGTTCGAGAATTCATAACTCTCCCATCTTCCCTCTAAAAAGAAACAAAAATGTTTTATGTATTTTAAAGTGTTGTGCGTCGATCCAAAGAATTTTAATGAGATAACAATGGTGAACCTAACACTAAAAGATGATACAATTAGAAAATATATTTACGATTTTGAAAGAGAACTGATGTGTGGATAATTTGTGTTTATTATTGTTGACTGTTGTTGCTTGTTTATCCAATTTTAAATGATAATTTAAGTTGGTAAAGCTGGTTAAACATACTTTTTATTTACAAATTTTGTATAACTTACTTATTAATCAAACACTCTATATCTACAATTTATAATCACTTAAAAAAAAATTATTGCACTGCCAAATATGCACAAACTAAATCATTAATGAGTGTCATTGCCAAAGAAACGAATATTTTAAAAGTTAAATTTCAAACTTTATATGTCGTCATTGCACAATTTTTTTTTTCCAACTAAAATATAACCGAGAAGAAATAAGGACAAAAGGGGAGAAAGTAAATGTTTGGTGTAATTTAAAAGTAATTTTTTAGTAGTCTTTGATAAAAGTTGATGAAATGTGTGATTGAAAAATTGATAAAAGTTGTGAATTCCATTAAATATGTGGTTGAAAATGAATTTGAGAAAATAATAATAATTTATTTTAACCTTTTATTTGATGCATTAACCATTATTCACTACCACTCGATTTCAACCTTTTATTTGAGTACAAGTTGTAGGGATGACAAAATGTCCTACCTCCACCTTGCGTTGTCCTGTCTTATCGGAGAATCAATGCTAGAACAAGGAACATGGTCATGGTCATGGTCGTGTTCTCCACCTCAAACCTATCTCGATCGATCTTAATTTTCAATTTATTTATTTTATATGTTTAAATTTAAATGTATTTAAAAAAAATAAGTAAATAAGTAAATAAAAAAATGACGTGAAAAATAGAGATATTTTAATTTTCACTCCATTTTGTCCCGTCTTGTTGCTGTCTCTTTAGAATGGATACACCTACTCGAATTTATGCTTGTATTAATAGTTATATCGAATCAATAACAACCAAACGGGGCCTTAAACAATTTATGGCATGAGCATGAAGACGTGAACAATTTCCCACCACAAACTGCTGACTTCAACTCCATATCCACTCCAATCCAAACCAATGCAACCCGACCCATTTTCCCAAACCCCCCCCCCCCCCCCCCCCCCCCCCCCCTCCTCTCTCTCTCTCTCTCTCAACCATGAAGGGTCCACTTCTGCACATACAAATGGTCATTGTTTCAATGGCCGTTGTATGTTCCAGTGAATCCATAACCAATCTGCACCCAGTGATATTAATACCTGGAAGTGGTGGCAACCAATTAGAAGCCAGGTTGACTTCAAAGTACAAACCTTCAAGCTTGTTGTGCAACCGATGGTTCACGCCGAGAAAGGATAATGAAGGATGGTTTAGGCTGTGGTTCGACCCGAGTGTGCTATTCATCCCCTTCACCAAATGTTTTAGTGAAAGAATGATGATTTACTATGATTCTGATAAAGATGATTATGAAAATGCTCCTGGTGTTGAGACTAGAGTCCCTTACTTTGGCTCCACACAGGCCCTTCGATTTCTTGACCCGCACCTCAAGTAAGCATTTCATCACTAGTTTTCTATGTTTAAAATGTTCAAACTACAATTTATATTCAATAATAATAAATACAAATTATTCAAATAATATGCATCGATATCTCTTTCAAAGATTGTAAATTTATTTTTTAATCGGAGAATGCTTAGATATTCAAAATCATATCTTAAATGTTGTTTGTTTGTTATCAATCGCCTTTGTTTGTTTGTTTTTTTTTTACAACGTTTACAACTGCACAGAGTTTTAAGAGACAAATAACATAATCCGTTGGATCCTCTCGATAGACATTAGGTTTTACACATATTAAAATTTGTTGTCTAACTAAACCAAAGTGTAAGAATATGTCATATTTATAACATATTAAACATACCCTTAGCACATTGGGCTAAAGCCCTTCAACAAGATAGAGTTATTTAGTTCAATGAGCTAATTGTAAGGTGTTCGTATGAACCTCATCAATAAAATAAGTCAAGTCCATCACAGTATGGCCCTTTATGTAATAAGATATTTGTAAATTACTCAAGAGTATAGTTGTCCATAACATACTTTATTTGTATTTATTGAGTGAATAGTAATGATTATTTTAGTCCAAATAAAATATTCCAACATAAAAAGCTCTATTTTGCTATAGAATTCTATTTACACAAATTCGTCTAATAATGAGAAAGAGTGTAAAGTAAGCTGGGTTGTGCAACACGACTCAAGCTTTACTTGTCCCAGGTGATGGGAACTTTGAAAGTAAATCGTTTGAGAGTGCTAGTATGAAATGCCTTCTCGTGAAAGTAGGGGTATTAAAATAGATGAATTCGTTAGGACAGGCCTGCATCTACATACATGTCGGCCCAGTTGCCCATCTAAATATATTGTCCGGGGCTAATCCAAATTGTCTTCTAAGTTGTGGACCAAACCAACTTGGGGACCTACCAATTGCAGACTAGCTATGTCAGGTTGGACTGAATTAGTAATTATACAATATTTTTAATAAATCGAGTCGACTGAGTCGGTTCTCATGGGTCGTTGGACTGAAAATCCACCTGGTACGGCCCATCATAATTGGCATACCACCCCGTGAACTGGCTCGGACCAAGCTTGGCTTATTACAATTTGGTTTTTTATTGGGCTGGATCACCTCGAGAATGGGTCGCCGTCCATTTTGACACCACTATGTGAAGGCTTTCAAATAAGAAACTTGTTATTTTCAATTTCAATGTTTGCTTGACTTAGTTTCTCTGACGTTAGCCAAACATGTTACTCACATGTTCCAATTGCAGGCACATTACATCTTACATGGAACCCATAGTGAAATCTTTGGAAGAAATAGGTTATGTTGATGGCATAAACCTCTTTGGGGCGCCCTATGATTTTCGATATGGATTCGCTGCAGAAGGTCACCCCTCCAATGTTGCCTCTAAATTCTTGACACAGCTAAAAAATCTAATAGAAACAGCAAGCAATTCCAATGAAGGAAAGCCCATAATCCTTCTTTCCCATAGCTTAGGAGGGCTTTTCGTCCTCCAATTACTCGTTCGAAACCCGATTTCTTGGCGCCAAAAGTACATCAAACACTTCATTGCCTTGTCGACCCCATGGGGTGGCACGGTCGAAGAACTGTTGACATTTGCTTCTGGGAATGCACTTGGAGTACCCTTAGTCAATCCATTGCTTGTAAGGGAAGAACAAAGAAGCTGCTCAAGTAACTTATGGCTCATGCCATCTCCTGAAGTGTTCAACACTACAAAACCACTAGTGATCACGCCAAATGCTTCATATTCTGCAAATGATATCGCGCAATTTCTTCAGGATATCGGGTTTCCACAAGGGGTCAAGCCTTATAAATCACGTATTTTACCTTTGGTTGAGAAGTTAGTTGCACCAGAAGTGCCCATTACGTGCATAATTGGAACCGGTGTTAAGACACCGGGAACATTGTTTTACGGGGAATGTGCGTTTGACAAGAGGCCGGAGGTGGTGTATGACAACGGTGATGGTACAGTGAATATGGTAAGCTTGCTAGCAGTAGAAAATGCATGGGCTAACGAGAAAAGTCAACCCCTTAAAGTGATCAGGCTTCCCGGGGTTTCTCACACGTCTATACTTAAAGATGATCTTGCTCTTGATGAAATTATAGGGGAAATTTGTTCCCTCAATTCTCAATTTTCAAGTTATTAGCTTTAAGAACTTAATTTATGGTTTAAGAACTTAATTTTCGAGTTATTAGTTCTTCAGTTGCTTGCTGTCATAAAGGCGTGTTGGATTTTCTCGGCCGACCCTATTTTCTGTTCTTCAGCCCGTGGCCTGCCCATAGGGCCAATGTGTTAGGGTCCGCAGCTAAACTTAGCCCCCTGACAGCATTTGTAGTCGTAGTTGCCCAACTTCGGCCGCACTTTGTAAATATTACTTTCAGTTGTCATTACCGTTAGTTTGTAATAGTTTATTTTTTGTTATGATTCTTCAACTTTTTGATGTCTACTCATGTAACTTAAATTTTTGTTACTTAAGCTATTATAGGGGGTAGTTGGTATTCGAAGTCTTATCAAGCTTACAGGTGTTCACTCCCTGCACCATCATTTGTAATTTACTGCTTTCGTCAATCAATGAACAAGCTATTTACAACACCTTTAAATCTTCTGTTGCTAAACTTTCTCTAATTTGTTGAATCGATCGAGAAAAGGTGCTAGGTAGTCGAGAAGAGTCGTTTACTGCCGCACGGTGCCCCTTTCTGTACTAGAAAGAAAGGCGCCTCGTGAAAGTTGGTATTAGAGCTGCAGCTCACGACCCACAAGAAGAAAGTGATGGATACGAATGCATCATACATCACTGAGATGGTGGATCACAAAAAGAGTATTAAGCAGCACTTGGATGCGCTCGATGGGCAAAGTACTAGGTTGTGTGTCGCTGTCGAGACCCTTGAGGAAAAGGTCAAGACAGTAGAAGCGGACATCCATGAATTGAAGATCCAGCTGGATGAGAGCCGGATGATGTGCGTAGCGATGACTGATGCTATTGCACTCCTTTCCGATCTGCGGGAAGAAATAGAAGCCATGAGACTTCAGTTGCGAATACTTCAACGTGTAGTTGGCAATGGATAGGCCCTTGCACAAGAGTATGCACCTAGGCTCAAAATTCCAGAACTGCACACCTATGGTGGGGCGCGCAACGCGAAAGAAGTCGAGAACTTCTTGTTCGACATGGAACAATACTTTCTTGCTGCCAATATTGAAGACGGGGCAAGAAAAGTAACGACAGCTACCATGTATCTAGGTGGAGATGCAAAACTATGGTGGCGAACAAAATATGCTGATATTCAGGTCAACATGGTTCAGATAGACACGTGAGATCTTCTTAAGAAAGTGATCATAACATAGTTTTTCCCAGAAAATGTGGAATACCAGGCCCGACGGGCGCTATGAGAACTGAAACATACTGGTTCTATTCGGAACTATGTGAAAACCTTTTCAGGACATATGTTGGACATCCGAGACATGTCTAAAAAGGACAAGCTCTTCACTTTCATGGAAGGGCTGAAACCATGGGCGAGAACTGAACTCCAAAGACAGAAGGTGGCTGATGTAAGAACGGCTATGGGAGCTGCTGAGTGCTTGATGGACTATCAATTAGAACCCAAAAAGGAGCGGCTGCAAGTAAATAGCCAATCTTGAGGGGGAGAAAATAGATCCTTCAAGCCTACATCAAACTCAAATGGGAGAGAACGATACTCTCACGATAAGAGAGGCCATCAGGGTAGCTATTAGGGTAACCATCAGGATAGCCACTGGAACAAAGTAAAGGCGCCAGAAACCAAATCAAGTACTACTCCTAGAAAGGATAGGTGCTTCTTATGCGGTGGGCCTCACCGAGTGAAGGATTGCCTATAGAAACAATTTGTGAATGCATTGAGCCAACTAACAAGTGGAGCATCGGGTTTGAAGCAACACGTCTCGCAGGCCAATAGTCATTGCGATGTCGATTCCGAGGAGGATGAGGATGTCGTTGGTGCATTCTCGCACCGATGCAGCATAATATCGCACCGAGTGATTGAAAAGGACAATGTATCTCAGAAAATGGTAGAAAAAGAAGTGCAGATACCTCGTGTTTGTAAGGCTCAATGCTTGATGTACATTGATGTGAAGATCAATGGAAAACCAATCAAAGCTATGGTAGATATTGGTGCTACTCTCAACTACCTTGCAAGTCCCGAAGTAGAGCGCCTCGGGCTTGTGCTGGAGAAAGGTAGTGGGAAGGTCAAGGCAATCAACTCAGTTACTCATTCAGTTGCTGGAGTAGCCAAATCTGTACTTATTAAAGTTGGTCCATTTGAAGGGATGACTTCAAGCTGATTTTAGGATTGGAGTTTCTTCAAGATACGAAGACAGTAGTGTTGCCATTTTCTGATTCTTTGATGATGATGGGAAGCAAGTCCTGTGTCATCCCCATGCTAGTTGGGAAAATGGGTGAGAAGAGCATCTCAACCATGCAGTTCAATAAGGGCTTCAAGTGGAATGAACCTTCATTTTTGTGTACTATTCGTCCGGAAGAGATTGATGAAGCAACTGGCCCTATCCCAAAACTTGTTAGAAGACTTCTACAGAAATTTGAAGATGTTATGCCGGAGGAATTGCGAAGGAGATTACCGTCAAGGAGGGCTACTGATCACAAAATTGAGCTTAGACCGGGTGCCAAGCCTCCTACTAGGGCGCCCTATCGCATGGCTCAACCTGAGCTAGAAGATCTTAGGAAACAATTGGCCGAAATGCTGGACAATGAGATTTGTGCCTGCAAAATTTCCATATGGAGCTCCAGTGCTATTTCAGAAAAAGTCTGATGGTTCTCTTCGGATGTACTGTGACTATCGAGCCTTGAATAAGATCACAATGAAAAATAGTTATTCGATTCTGCTAGTGGCAGATTGCTTCGACCGTTTGAGCAGGACGAAGTACTACACAAAGATTGATCTAAGGTTCAGATACTGGCAAGTTTGGATCAAAGAAGGCGATGAAGCAAAGACTACAGTGGTAACTAGATATGGAGCATTCAAATTTAAAGTTATGCCTTTTGGCTTGACAAATGCTCCAGCAACATTTTGCACGATGATGAATCATATACTTCATGGGTTTTTGAATGATTTTGTGGTGGTGTACTTGGACGACATCGTAATTTATAGCGAGACTCTAGAGGAACATGTTCAACATGTAAGAAAAGTTCTTACTTGACTACGAGAGAATGAACTTTATGCTAAACTGTCGAAATGTTCATTCGCTTAGACCTCGATCAGCTTTTGGGCTACATTATTGAGCAAGAAAAAGTCCGCATGGATAGTAAAAAAGTTAAGGCTGTCAAAGATTGGCAACTGCCAAGTCATATACATAATGTACATTCGTTCCTCAGGTTGGCCAACTACTATCGAAGATTTGTGAAAGGATATTCAGAAATCGCCCTGCCGCTAACTGAATTAACAAAGAAAGAGAAAGCTTGGGAGTGGTCAGCACAATGCCAAGCCACTTTTAAGAAACTGAAGGAGTCTATGTGGACATATCCAGTTTTGGCGTTACCAAATATGGCTAAAGCTTTTGAAGTGCAGACCGATGCCTTAGATTTTGCTCTTGGAGGAGTCCTAATGCAAGAAGGACATTTGGTGGCTTATGAGAGTCGAAAGCTGAATAATGCAAAGCGCCGTTACTCGGCGTATGAAAATGAGTTGTTGGCAATTGTCCACTACCTCAGGGTATGGCGTCATTATCTGCTTGGGTCTCCTTTCATTGTGAAGACAGACAATACTGCTGTGAGTCACTTCATGTCTCAACCGAAACTTTTAAGCAAGCAGGCTCGTTGGCAGGAACTTCTTTAAGAGTTCAACTTTATATTGGAGTATCGGGCTGGATCTAGCAATCATGTAGTAGATGCACTCAGTCGGCGAGCTGACTTGGCTTCTATCTGCTCAATAGCAGCTCTTTCAGGGAGCAATGTTACTATAACCACAAGGGACCGAATACGGGTACTTCTGGGGAAGGACCCTTCAACAATTTATTTGGTCGACCTTATCAAGCAGGGAAAAACTCAACAGTTCTGGTTGGATGAGGGTCTATTAAAGACGAAAGGAAACCGCCTCTATGTTCCAAAAGGGTGGAGATTTGAGGAAATCCTTAATTACAGAATGCCACGACACGCTTTGGGCCGGACATCAGGGACAGGAACACACTTCTGCTCTGTTACAGCGTGCATACTATTGGCCGCAAATGAGGGATGACATTACGACTTATGTGAAAACTTGTTTGGTTTGTCAACAGGATAAGCCAGATCATCAGAAGAAGGTGGGCTTACTGAGCCCCTCCCCGTCCTAACTAGACCATTCGAGAGTGTATCGATGGACTACATTGTTAGCTTGCCAAAGGTTGGAGATCTTGGCACTATCATAGTCGTGGTAGACCGTTCATCAAAATATGTAACATTTATTGCAGCACCTAAGTATGTATCCGCTGAAGAAACTGTTCGCCTCTTCTTCAAGCACATTGTCAAATACTGGGAGTTGGCTAAAGATATAGTCAATGATCGAGACCCTCGATTCACTAGCACATTTTGGACTGAGTTGTTCAAACTCCTTGGTTCAACTTTGAACACGAGTTATTGTTTTCACCCACAATTTGACGGACAAACAGAGCGGTTCAATTCTATGCTGGAAGAATGTCTTCGACACTTTATCTCTACTTCGCAGAAAAACTGGGTAAAACTCTTGGATGAGGCTCATATTTGTTTCAATGCCCAAAAGAGCTCTTTCACCAATAAGTGTCATTTTGAGATTGTTACTTGCCAGCAACCGTTACTCCTTCATACTATGGACATTGATCAAAGTACCAAGTCTCCTCAAGCTAAGGGCTTCTCTCAAGAGTGGAAACGAAATATTGAAATCTTGAGAAAGCACAGAAACGGTACAAAAAGGCTACTGATCAGAAATGTCGTTTTCTAGAATTCAACATGAGAGATCTGGTGATGGTGAAACTCCCGCCATTATAAGGTAATAAGAGGGACAGATTCTCGATTGATGCCGAAATATATCGGGCCATTACCCATCATGAAGCAGATTGGAAGAGTTGCTTACAGAATTGAACTTCCTTCATGGTGCAAAACCCACAATGTCCTTCATGTTAGTACACTCAAGCCATATTTTGCAGATAAGGAGGATGCATCCAGAAATAAGCCAAAGCGACCTACATTTGAAGTGAAGAAAACATGTAAGAGGATTGCTGAAGCTATTATTGATCACGGAGTTACTCGAGCTTCCAAAAAAGATCATCAGGAGTACTTAGTTAAATGAAGCGGATGCAGCAGCGATGAAAATACTTGAAAAAGAGTTAAAGACATTGGAGCCTTCAAACCTCTACTTGAAGAATATCATACAAAGATGGCACCGAGGACGTCGCCAAATCAAATGGGAGAGAATGTCAGGGCCCGCAGCTAAACTTAGCCCCATGATAGCATTTGCAGTCGCAGTTGCCCAACTACGGCCGCACTTTGTAAATATTACTTTCAGTTGTCATTTTCATTAGTTTGTAATAGTTTATTTTCTATTATGATTCTTCAGATTTTTGATGTCTACTCATGTAACTTAGGTTTTTATTACTTAAGCTATTATAGAGGGTAGTTGGTATTTGAAGTCTTGTCAAGCTTACTGGTGTTCACTCCTTGCACCATCATTTGTAATTTACTGCTTTCGTCAATGAATGAACAACCTATTTACAACGCATTCAAATCTTCTGTTGCTAAGCTTTCTTTAATTTGTTGAATCGATCGAGAAAAGACGGAAGGTAGTCGAGAGGAGTTGACTACTGTCGCACGGTGTCCATTTATGTGCTAGAAAGAAAGGCGCCCCGTGAAACAATGAGCCTAAACCTCTCAGATCCTGTTCAGCCCCTCGATGTCAGATGGCCAGCCTTATTTGTCTGTGGGCCCTATAAATTAGGGTCACAATTGACTCGTCGAGCTTTGACGAACTGGGCTAACGGGCGGCAAGTAATAACCCATTTGAAGTGAAAATAATTTGACAAATTAGCCTTGCATAAAGAATCTGCATCTTTTGAAACAAAATCAATTATACAAACGCATGACAGTAATACAAAAGTCAGAAGAAGTCCACATTGTATAAACAAAATTTTGATTAATCAGAACTCCCAGTCTTTTAAATTATACAATGAAAAGGGATCACGCTAATTGCAATCCAGAATAGGAAGTATAAAATATAAAAAAGCAATGTATTCCATCATTTTTTAGTTTATAACTTAGTGGAGAGGTTTGTACTCAAAATTGATGACTGGGTGCTACTATATCGAGGATCATGCTTGTATAAATACCAATTCCCAAACTAGAAAATTTTAATTTTTGCATTGTATAACTATAATTGGATTTTCTAGGTTGTATGTCTATTGTATAACCTGCCAACCAACACTTGTTGGTTGCCTCAACTAGGAACCCGAGTCCCATCCTTCAGTGGATTGAGGGGGGTGCCTTAGCTCATTGGCATACTTTCCATATCTTCCAGCAACCCCAGTGTCCGATAACAAATCCCACATCTGCAAGTATTTTAGCCAAGATGATGTGATTCTTCAACAGTCGGGGGAAGGTGTGGAAATAATATATATAAAGACATCGACAGGAAGATAATTCTTACTTACTTGCAATTTTCCCTTGGAGCCTCCTATGGCCAGTGAAAAGGGAGCATCTTCTGAGAAGGAAATGGAAAATACGACAATCCATAATAATACAATCATTCCACAAATAATACATTGAATTCTTCAAAAAATAAATAGACAAAGGTAACATACAGCTTTTGGATTCTGGGAGGCAACACATGAAGGCTTGTTGTTCTCAAAAGTTAACTACCAACTATGTGTTCAAATTACTTTTAGTTCTTCTACTGGGTTTAGAGAAACTTCCAATAAATAATAATGTTTTAGGTTAAAATCCTGGTTTTGCGTTTGGCAATTGTAAAAACAACTTCAATTGGTAGTTAATGTTTGAGTTTATTGACAAAATTGGGTGGAGTGCTAATGAGGTGTAAGTAAATAAAAGTTGAATTCTAAATCTGCAATAAATAAAAAAAGATGAGTAACCAAAATGGGGCACACCCACAAGTTGAGTGACCAAACAGGTTTTTTAATGAACCCTATGTGCAATTGGATATTAGATTACTTAAATGGGCACCAAACACCTCATATGTAGGAAATTACAAAAAATCAAGATGATGCATTTTACCTAGCCAAGATCTCCAAATGAACTATCAATTGAATCTTCAGAATGAAGTCGCATTAAAGCATAAAACTTAAAGGGGTATTTTTTTAAAAGGTATAGTCAAACAACTCATGTTTTTTTAAGGCCTCTTTAGTAAAAAAAGTCTATAATACCCTTACCATATTTCTATAATAACTAAAACGCCCTTAAAACAAAAGACCCAAAAACTTGGGGTATTTTCTTAAAAAGTCTAGTCAAACAACTCGTCTTTTTGAGGCCTAACTTATTCTTCATATTTTTTTAAGGTCTCTTTTGTGGAAAAAGTCTATAATAATCTTACTATATTTTTATAATAACTGAAATGCCATTGACACAAAAGACCCAAAAATCCTCAGCGTTGATCTCACTCCATTAACGATGTGAAGTTGCTAAATTGAAGAAATCATACTCCCTCCAACACTGTAATATTGGATTTCTTCCTTCATTTTCTGTGGGCGAAGAGAGACTTGTCGCCATTTGTTGTTTTCGCGAAGAGAATTACTTCTCACTCCATTTGTTGTTGTAAATTTGTCATTGGTAATATATTCTCACCCTTCTCATTATTTCATATGTACATGGCATTCTTTTGTGTCTGTTCGAAAATAGGTGTTGAGGAATGTTGTTTATCTGAAATGGTGGAACTGAGGAAGAAGCTGCATTATTTGTGCTTTCTGGAATGTTTGAAACTACTGTGGAACGTTTTAAACTACTGTAGTCTTGTTGAATGATAGGAGTCATTTTAAACGACGGTGGTTGTTATAAGATGACCATCTGTCGTTTTAAACAACGAAACACATTTTGAACTACTATTGCAGCGTAGTTGAAGTTGTTTGAAATACAGTATTTGATTTTATCATAAATAAATTTTTTTAAGATTAAGTATGAATTGCAGGAATATAGTCACCATTATGGATCACTGTATTTTATTTTGATGAGTTTGTTAGGGATGATCAAGAAAAGTGGAATTGGAAACGGGGTGATAGTCATGTTTTGGATGGACTTGAAATTGTTACTGAGATTTCATATAAAAAGATGTATGGTGAACTACTGGACCTGTGTAATGTTGACTCTTTCTTGCATGAATTGGAGATGAGGTTTCTTCTACCTGGTGATGCAATATTTGCGGAGCCAATCTAGATTATATTAGACAAACATGTGCACTAGTATGTAGGTCTCACTAAACAAGGCCAGCCTCGTCCTATTTGTGTAACCCGTGTGAGCAAAGGTCCAGCACTGGTTAATGATAAAACTGATGCAGTCGAACCGGGTGAACTCAAGCGTAAAATCGAAACGGAGACATTGTTATTCAATAATGTACAATCACAAGGAAATGACTATTGGCAAGACTTGGAGATACTTCCAGAAAATGATGTACGATTGTAAGCCAACGGCGATAATAAAGTGGATGAAAATATAGATAATTATCGGGATAGAATGGATATAAATGCAGATGACCAGAATGTCAAAAGCCCAGTTGGAAATTCTAAGAATACTGCCATCAGCTATTCTTCTGGACCTAGGGTGGTCGAAGATAATCAGTTCACAAATGAGCAACTTCTGGCTTTGACTTCACATATTACAACGCATGTGATTTCCACAGATGAAGATGTGTTAGATGACAAAGTCTTTAAGTCAAAAAAAGATCTAATGTTGGAGTTGCACTTGCTTGCAATGAAGTATGACTTTGAATTCAAAGTGAAGAAATCAAACAAGCAGACATACACCATTGTTTGCTTCGATCAGAATTGCAAATGGTGTTTGCAAGCAACGAAGTTCGCACAGTGTGATTACTTTAAAGTTCGTAAATACAAACGTTAACATACTTGCTCTCTGAGCATTCGCGGCAATGATCATAGATAGGTAAGATTGTGGGTTGTCGGGAGACAGATAGTGCCAAAGTTTCTAAACCCTAGCACGGTGTACAGACTAGCAGATGTCATTAATGATGTGTAAAACGACTTCGGGATAGTCATGAGCTATCGGAAGGCACGGAAGTCTAGAGAATTTGCCCTTACATATCTAAGAGGTTCACCTGAGGAAAGCTACGCTAAATTGGCCTCGTATGCTCACAACTTGTTCGTTAACAATCCTGGTACAGTAACATGTCGACAGATTGATAGTGATAGCAGATTCTTATATTTTTTTATGGCTCTCGGACCTTGTATTCGTAGATTTCACAATTGCATGCGGCCAGTAATTATTGTAGATGGAACATCGCTGAAAGAAAGATTTAAAGGTACGCTGATTGTTGCTACATGTCAAAATGTGAACATGTAGATATATCCTATTGCATGGAGAATAGTTGATTCGGAGAATGATGCATCGTGGAACTGGTTTTTTACATAGTTGAAGGAAGTAACTAGTGACCAATCGGACCTTGTTTTAATATTTGACTGAGGGTAGAGTATCATCAAAAGAGTTGAAGCTGTATACCCGAACACGTACCATGGCCACTGCATCTATCACATAAAGGACAACTTGAGACTGAAGATGAAAAATTCAGATGTTTTATCACTATTCAAGAAAGCGGCGAAGGCCTGTACTGTGGAAGAGTGTAACAATTTATATGACTCAAATTAAGCATATACATAAATGTAGTTGGGATTATTTACAGAAAGCAAAGTATGAATGTTGGGCCAGGTCACACTTTAAGGAGAATCGCTACAACATCATGACATCGAACAACGTGGAGTCAATCAACTTGTTGTTGAAGAAAGATCGAGAGTTACTAGTCTTTAGACTGATTGAGAACATCTGAAAAAAGTTGCAGAAACGATTTTACAAAAGATGCATGATTGCACAAGGTTGCACCAGCACTCTAACTCCATCAATGGAAGAAAAACTCATTAAGAATCATGGTAAGGCCAGAAAGTACATGGTGGATCCCATTGATCTAATAAGGTATGATGTGAGCAATGGAATGTTGAGGTACACTGTAAAGTTGGACGATAAAACATGTACATGTAGATGGTTTCAGTTGGAGCGCTTACCGTGCGAGAATGCAATCGCAGCGGCGAAGGTGAGTGGGCATTCGATTTATCTATTGTGTTCGTTGTATTACACGAATGATTATTGGATATCGGCGTATGCTGAAAAAATATTCTCTGTGCCTAATGAAGTTGATTGGGTTGATCCTGAGTATATCAGGACATTAATAGTCTTACCGTCAGTAGTTAAGCGCCAAGCTGGACGTAAGAGAACATCAAGGATACCATCTACTGGAGAGTTTCCCAAGAGGCATAAATGTAGCAGGTGCGGAGCAGCTGGACACAAATGTCTAAGATGTACACACCATATTCCAATTGGTGACAGTAGAACAGAAGAGTAGTGCAGATCTATGTTTTTTTTTTTTTTAATTTGTTATATGGACAACAAATGTGAACGTAATATATTTGATTAATCGTTATGTCGAATGTAGATGTTGTATTTATGTTGTTTATCTTTATTTTGGACTGTAGATGTTGTGTTTTTTGGCTACATACTATCCATTCTGTGTGTAAAAAATAACATAACAACACCAGTCATTTTAAATAACCATTGACGTTTAGTACATAACAAGTAGAGTTGTTTTGAATGACCCTAGACATTTTTGGTAAAATTGACGAACCAATGAATTGAACATGTTGTGAAACGTATATTATTATTGAAAACAACCAATGATGTTTAGTATGTTATTATAGACGAACATAACAAGTACAATTGTTTTAAACAACCAATAACGTTTAATATAGAACGATTGCAGTTGTTTTAAACAACCACTGACGTTTAGTATAGAACGACTACAGTTGTTTTAAATGTCTATAAACATTTTTCAAAAAAAAAAAAACGTGTTGATTAATTAATTGTACATTACTTCGATCGTCGAACTCGATCGTGTCGATCAATCAATTGTACATTACTTCGATTGTTAAATTTGATCATGTCGATCATATTGTTGTACATTACTTCGATTTTCGAACTCGATCATGTCGATTAATCAATTGTACATTACTTCGATCGTCGAACTCGATCGTGTCGATCACATTATTGTACATTACTTTGGTCGTCGATCTCGATCGTATCGATCAATCAATTGTACATTACTTCGATCGTCGAACTCGATCGTGTCGATCAATCAATCATACATTACTTCGATCGTCGAACTCAATCGTGTCGATCATATTGTAGAACGACGTAGTTGTTTTAAAATGATTGAAGTCGTGTTGGAAACATCTCTAAACGTTTTTGAAAAATCCTAGGGCTGATTACGATGACATGTAATAAAATGGCACCGTCATTTTATAATATATCTAGATGTTTTTAAAAACTACCACTTGTATGCTTTTTACTTAAATTTTACTTTATTGTATATGGTACATTCACCCGGTCACTGAATGACTGTTAAAAAAAACAAGAAAAAGTTCGTGACGTAAAACCTCGCCACCGTTCGCACGCAACTGTACTTTTGAAGTTTCACAACCTAACTCCCACTGTCAAGAAGCAGAGTCACATGACAGGATTGTCATTAGGGATGGCAAAAAAATCCGTCCCCGACCCGCTCCGCATGGGACGGGGATTCCCTTCCCCGATGACTAAACGGAGTGAGGGCGGAGATCATGGTCCCCGTCCCGAATGTTTTTATTTTATTTTATTTTTATTTTTTAAAATTTAAATTGTATGTTAAAAATAAAAATAATATAATTAATTAATTAAACGGGACGATAAATAGGAATTTTTCTATACCCGCCTCGCCCTGCAACCGCACCCACCCCGATCCCTGCCCCGCTTTCCAAAAATCCCCGACGAGGAGGGTATGGAAATGGTCGACCCGGCCCAGTTGCCATCCCTAATTTTCATAAAGATTCCAAATCTCGATTATTATGGTTGTTGTCAAATTTATTTTGAAATTAGGAGTTTCTTGTGTAGTTATTTTAGAAAATAGGGTGTGTTTGGTAAAGTTGATTTTGAAATTAGGATTTTTGAGGTAAAATCACAATGTCTCATTGTTTGGAAAGTTGTGGGTTCTAGAGATTTGTTGACATTCCTGTAAGAAAGTCGTCCCAAACATATCTTTATGATGAACGACAGTGAGTGGTCCACAATATTCTCACTTGTACAAGTTTACAATGTGACTGTATTTATTTTCACACGTGATTGCATTTGTTACTGAACGACTACATGACGTTACAGAATGAATGTTATTGATCCAAAAATATGTAGTTTTTCTAGAACTATACTTGATGTTTTACTAACTGATTGTGTTATGTTATTTGTAGGATGGTGTATTTCGTAGACATGAATCTTGTAACTAAATCTAAGGTGTCATCGAGATCCACTCTACCAAAAATTGATGCAGTATACGATGCATTAGATGATGAACATAAGGAGCTATTCCTCAACTCATGTTTTGGGAAGTTGTACAATGTGAGGTCAATACAAATATCTCCAAAGCTAATTCACAACATGTTAATCAGGAGAGTAAATTCAAAAAATGCAAACGAGCTCTGGTTTTGTTTAGAGAATGAGCAAGCTACCCAGTTCTCTTTTTTTAAGTTTACGCTCGTGACGGGCTTTAAGCCAGGAGATGAGGCTGAGTACATAAACAGGATAGTGTAGAATGGGCCGTTGTTTGAGAAATACTTTGGAGATGGGGATAAGATCACCCCTAGTCATTTGTATGAAGCATTTGACAATGAGGAAGATGATATGGACAACAAGTACAAGTTAGGACTGGCATGTATCTACGAGTCGATGTTGAGAGCCAAAGAACTAAACACAAAGATAGATGGTCACATATTGGATTTGGTTGACGACTTGGATTTATTTAATGAATATCCATGAGGATGGAAGATTTATGACCTCACAAGGCATGCATTTATGAGAAGTTGGGAAGACCTGAAGGAGAGATATTCTTTGTGGGGGTTCTCATTGGTAGTGCATGTAATGGTCATTGAAATTGAATCTAAAATTTCCATTACGTGAAAAAATTTGTTATAAAAAATTGGTAAGTAAATGACAAGTACATCTATCTGTAGGTTTGGGCATTTGAGGCAATACCACGCATAGCGCACTTGTTCCGAGCTTAGATGCAGAAAATGAGAGAATTCGTGCTTAACACCTGAATCAAGAGATATTACAGAAGTCTTGGACGATCCATAGCTACACGTCTGTTGTACATTGCATGCTAGTCCCGAAGAGAGAGAAGAAGAGTATGTGAGATTGTTTGTCTCCAGCCCTAGAAGGAAAGATCCAATCCTCGATGCCTACCTTACAAGGATGGAGCCGACGGTGCTGCTGGAGATGAAGAATCCGATGATATATTTGAACAAGTATGAGAGGATGACCCCCCCTCCCCCCACGCTCTCCAGTTGCACAGGATGAGCATAAGGTATGTATATTATAATAAATGAATTACATCTAATCCTGTCACTTACATTTGTTTGTAACACTCTGTTTTTGTTATTCTTTGTCATGTCCAGGCTGGTCAATCATCGTCTGCTGTAGCACCTCACGCACCTTTACAAAGGAGTCGTCTGTGTTGTGAACACGAAAATACTGAGGTAAATACTTGAACAAATAAAAAAATTGACGGATTAAGTTGACGAGTTGAAGAGGAAGGTGGACAGGTTAGAAGAATGGAGGCAGCGTAGCCCACATTTGCATGGAGAATATATGGACGACGATAGAAGAATGAATTGGGATAGGGCTGACGTATCATTTGGTGATCAGGGGGCAGAGGGGTGCAGAGGAGGTGGATGATAGAGAAGTGGACACAGGGGTAGATGAAACAAGGTAGAGGAGTGTGGAGGAGCCGGTAGATGTTGGAGTAGAAACAATAGTGGAGGGTGAAGTAGATACGGTCGTAGATACAGAGGTCGGGACAGATCGTGTCGTGGGTAAAATGGAGGCCCCAATAGATACAGAGGTCAGGACAACAGTAGAGAGTGAAGGGAGGGAGGCTGTAGATACAGGTGTAGACACAGTGGTGGAGGATGAAACGGAGGCGGCCGTAGATACAGGGGTTGGGACAACAATGGAGGGTGATGTAGAGGAGGCGGATCAACCACGTAGGGGGACTAGACGATCTGTTAGACAGAAGGATGTATAAGAAAAACCTAAGGTGTTCCTACGCAGGAGTAAGAGAAAAGCCGTAGAAAAGCCTGATGTAGACGAACAACTGCAAGAAACGAGAGTTAAAAAGCCTTCACAGTGGGTGACTTCTCTATACATGACTGAAGGTCAGTGGAGAAAGCACGTTGATGCCACGACGTTTAATCTTTTCCGAGATGTTGACCATGTGAAGGATAAGGAGTTTTCTGCATGGTACAACCAGTTATGTGACAGGTAAACATCGTTTCTTACTTAGTGGACTTATTATACAGCTGTAATTTCTATTTTTGTTTTTTCTTCATTCATATTTTTTCTATTATTGATTTACGCCCAGTTTCAGCTACCAATTGGACCATTTAAAGTTGAAGGATGCAAAAAAAATGGTTCCATGATGTTTTCACGGAGGGAGCTTGGCTTTCAGATGAGGTAAGTAGCTTCAACGTGTGAAATATATGTTCAACATACTTAATTACTTTGGCTAACACTTGCTTATTTTGAAGCACGTTGATTTGGCAATGCAATTGCTGCATTAGCAGACGATAAAATATCCCAAATCCTACGACTGTCTGCAAGTCATTTTGGACGTGAACTTTTACGTCAACTGCATGCTAGCGATGCTTGAGTTAGATACAATAGAACATCCGACGGAGTTGCCAGAAGGGTTCAACAGTTACCTCGAAGGCGATTTCCCAAAATATGGTCAGAAGTGGAAGGGGTGCACCCATTTATATTTTCTAGTTTGCAGTCGTAGTCACTCGTAGTCACTGGTATGTTGTCAAGGTGGACATCGCCAAATCGATGATGTTCATATACGATCCAGATAAGAGCTGCTCTATGGATGATCAAATTAGAGCTGACTTGAAGCCCATGACAATGATTCTTCTGAAGAAAATAAACATTGTCATCGATACTCTAACAATAGAACGAATAACGAAACAATCCATCTCGTAAGTTTCATATGATATTAAGCAACTACTCAACAGTGGTCATCTATTTTAATTTGCACTATTAATGTCCAACTTTGAAACTGTGTTGTAGGCAGATACATAGAATTCTTGAGCATCGACAGACAAGCAGAGCTAGTTAACGGATTCTACATGCAGAAGTGGAGGAGAAAACTAGGTGCTCAATTATACACCCTTGATTGTACCCCATAAAACATAATTTTTCATTTGCTTTGGTTTTTGATTTTGATATGCTTTTTGTTCAGTTTAATGCTGTTGATATCAGGGTAGGGTAGTTGCAAATGTTGTTTAAGATGTATATTTTAGGCTAATAGCATACTAAAACGACAGCAGTAGTTTATAAATGATGGAAGTAGTTTTAGAACAACAACAGTCATTCAAAAACATGTGTCGTTGTTTTAAAACTCCTATATGCGTTTTAGACTTTTGTGAACTAACTTTGGCAGATTATTTTGTAAGTTTTATGTACTTATGGGATAAAGACTTTTGTTGGTTAATTAAAATTGTGTTTGGGATTCAATTTGTCAATAGGATTCTACAGAGTTTTCATTTTACATTATATCTCGTGTTCATTGTCATTACACAGTTTTCACTACGACCATAATTGTGTGAAACTCTAATAACAAATTGATGTTACTATTATCAATGAAAACTGATAATACATCCATTCAAACAAAACTGTAAAACAAAATCAAAACTTTATCGATGCCAAAATACAAAGAAAAAAAAATGCAACAAAACCAACGTAAACATAATTTCTTCAAAACAATACTAAAAGAAAAACTATAACAATCATTCCAATCAAACTTCACAAGCGACCAATACAAATCCTCTTCTCTCTAACTACTTAATTCCCTTCATCTGAATCTGATTGCTCAATCTTGTCATCCATGTCATCAGTCTCCAAATAGCAAGAGTAGACTTCATTAAAATACTCTTAAGTGTGCAAAAACATGTCAAGCAAAGCTTCTACTTTCCAATGCGCAACAATATTTGGTGGGTATTCTTGAACTTTCCATTGATGTTCATGCTTGACAAGAAAGACATCAAATATGTGTGTAGCCAATGAAATATGAGGGTCGAAGAAGAAAAGACCAAAATGATCCCGACCACAATGGACACTCTTACCACATTGTCAAAGCAGTTTCCATGTGCGATAGATGGACGAATTGTGTGGCATTGAAATAATTTCGGTGTCTCTGGAAAATGGAGCTGATGCTCCCTGGGGTTGAATTGGTTGGAGAAGTGGTCTGTTTCGGTACGATAGAAGTAGACCATAAAAAAATACCAATAGTAGCAAGTAATGATAAAATAATTGAAAAACATGCGTAACTTATAGCACATAATAGAGCAGACCAAGAGTCATTAACACAACAGGAAGGAGAAAAGCCTCAGTCCAGGGGTGATCAATCGAATTATTCTTTACCAAAAATTTTTAACACAAAGGAAATGTGAAAAGCTTTAGTGTCTCATTGGACGTTCGATTTATTTACTGCTATATGTTCAATTCGATTTATTTGCTACCATATGTTCAATTGTTAAAAAATTAGCATATTCGTTCCAAAACGACTACTGTCGTTCCATGATGAATTGATGTAGTTTTATAGATTGTTCTGCTCATCTAGTTTTTCCATAAACCACACATTCAACAGATATCCACCATCAGAGGAAATTGTATATGGCTAACATTACCCATGAAGTTCTGACTTAGATCAGCGATAAACAGTAAAAAAAAAATTTACATAGCTTCTGAAAAAATCAATAACAAATAAACAGTGTACCTCAGCTATACAAATTAGTATCATATTCTTCTTTGCGCCTCGAAGATTCATGGAAATGTTGTCGAATTTGAACACCAGTACCGTTGCTATTTTGCCGCTTCTTTGAATGGGCCTAACCTCGTGAGAAAAGACGGAGGTTAAGTAGATGGAGATGAAAGATGGGAATTAAAATCACGTTGAAAGTAGGGGTAAAATAGAAAAACACAAACTAAACAATTTTTTTTTTCTTTTTTTCTCCCTTAATTTTGGTCAAAGGCTTCAAAAGTCTATTGACTCTTTTCAAAGGCCATTTGAGGTGATTCTCACCAAAATTCTTCAGCATCATCTCACTCCATTAACTACGTCAAGTTGCTAAATTGAAGAAACCCTATGTTAATTCCAGAAATTACTTCTCCCTCCAATTTCTCCACTGTAATCTTGGGTTTCTTCCTTTATTTTCTGTGGGCCAAGAGAAAGACTTGCCACCGGTAGTCAAGCTTTGTTTTTGCAAATTTATCATTGGTAATATATTCTCATATTTTTCATTATTTCATATGTACATGACATTTTTTTTGTCTGTTCCAAATGGTGGTATTGAGGAATGTTATTCATCTGAAATAGTAGAGTTGAGGAAGAAGTTGCATTATTTGTACTTTCTGAAATGTTTTAAACTACTGCAGTCTTGTTAAATGACATTAGTCATTTTAAATGCCAGTAGTTGTTTTAAGACGACCATCTGTCATTGTAAACAACGAAACACATTTTGAACTACTATTGCAAGGTCGTTTGAAACACAGTCTTTAATTTTTTGAATTTTTTTTTTATTTAGATTACATATGAAAATTTAAAATAAATTACAAGAATGGACTCACCAGTATAGATTGCTGTATTTTATTTTAGTGAGTTTGTTAAAGATCATCAGGACAAAATGTATTTTATTTTGGTGAGTTTGTTAGGGATGATCAGGGAAAAATATAAATGAAGTGAATTAAAATGTAGATAATAATTGAGATGTGATGGATATAAATGCAGATGATTAGAATTTAGATATTCTTACTGCAAATTCTCATAATGTTGTCTGGCTGCTATACATTTGGACCAGATGCGATCGAAGACAATCAATTAAAAAATGAGCAACTTCTCGCTTTATTTTCTCCTGTTACAATACACCATTGCCACTACATCTACCAAGACAACAAGCTGAACGTAAAAGAACAATGAAGATATAATCTGTTGGAGAGTTCCAAAGAGGCATAAATGTGTGGACAATGGGTCACAACCGTCTAAAATGTACACACAAATTCTAATGGGTGACAGTAGAGAGGAAGATTAATGCATTGTCCTTTTTTATGTAAATGTGATCTCTTTATTGTATGAATTGAGATTTATCTTTATGTGGACTACATAAGTGGTGTTAATAACGAATACTTATGTTTCTATCGTAGTTAAACCAGACAAATATTTGGTTAAATTGTTAAGTTATATATTTTTTCTTTGAACTACAGATGTTATATTTTTTAGCTTCATGGACCTTCCTGGTTACGGAGTGAAAATATACTACAAACTTAAAAAAACAACATTTGTGGCTTTAAACAACCACAGACGTTTCGTCCAGTACAAAAAGAGTCGTTCTAAACGTCTCCAGACGTCGTCTGTTAGGAATTTTCCAAATAATTGAATATGTTTTGAAATGACTACTATCTTTTTAAACTACTGTAGTTGATTAATCTAGATCGAATGTAGTAGTTCTAAACGTTTCTCAACGTTGTTGGTAGGGAATCACAAAGTAACTCGATCGTATCAATGAAATGTATGTTACGCTGATCGTACCCTATTATACATTATGTTTAACTTATTCAAGTTCTAATGACCATCGACTAACTCGATTGTGTCGATGAAACATAACTTGTGTCGATCGTACCCCATTATATGTTTTGTTTAACTAATCTATGCTCTGGTGACTATTGACTAGCTCGATTGTGTCGACGAAATGTAAATTACGTTGATTGTACCCCCATTATATATTTTGTTTAACTAATCCAAACTCCGATGACCATCCACTAACTCAATTGTATCGATGAAATGTAAATTATGTAGGTCGTACCCCATTATACATTCTGTTTCACACTCCGATGACCATCAACTAACTCGATCGTATCGATAAAATGTATATTACGTCTATTGTACTCCCATTATACGTTCTGTTTAACTCATCTATTGTACCCCATTATTACGTCTATTGTACCCCATTAGGTTGATTGTACCCCATTATACGTTCTGTATATTACATTTATTGTACCCCATTATACGTTCTGTTTAACTCATCCACACTCCGATGACCATCAACTAACTTGATCGTGTTGATGAAATATAAATTACGTCGATCGTACCCAATTATATATTTTGTTTAACTAATCTATGCTCTGGTGACCATCGACAAACTCGATTGTGTCGGATAAATGTAAATTACGTTGATCGTACCCCATTATATGTTTTGTTTAATTAATCCAAACTCCGATGACCATCTGTTAACTCGATTGTATCGATGAAATATAAATTATGTTGATCGTACCCCATTATACGTTCTGTTTAACTAATCAACACTCTGATGACCATCAACTAACTCGATCGTATCGATAAAATGTATATTATGTCTATTGTACTCCATTATATGTTCTGTTTAACTTATCCACGCTCCGATGACCATCGACTATGTGACGTCCCAAAACCTCCTCTACGAGGCATCGGTTCGTCTCTCATCTTCTTACCATTTTAGAGCCCGAAAGTAAACTAAAATTTTGCAAAATTCTAGATATTATTCAAATAGCTAACAAATGTGAACTTATCAACTACATGGGCTCTAATATGGAGGTTATCAACCCTTAGATTATTTCAATGAAAGTCTAAATCCCTAGAGTACATAATTGTAACATAAGTTTAATGCCATTTATTTCTTATACACTCAAATGAGAAACCCAAAGGTCATAAAAGCTTATGAAGTTTTAACCAAATAATTATAACTCATCCATCAAATACATACTAAAATTTTACAATTTTAGGAAATGGTTAAGGTTATCAAAATGGAATCAAAGTATACAAGAAACATAAGCCAGACAGCTTTCAGACTCATTTTAAATCCCAAATTTTCCTATCAAAAGGCCTTGAAAAATTATAATATTCTTAGGAATAAAACATAACATAACATATCAACTCATATCCAAAATTCAGAATTTAATAAAATATGTAAGGTCTCCAAATCCACTTCTAAATTATGGAAGGCAGATTCTCGAGTAGAACTGTCCATCGTCACCAAAACTTACATATCTTTCTCTACAGACATCCGAACGAGATGATTCCAAGTTTCGAAGGACTGAAATTGACAGGTCATCAATCCCACCAAATTGCGTCCCAAAACCTGAAGACTACCATTTAAGACGTCCATTTGAAACTGAACTTGCAAGCTGGAAATTCTGTAGAGTTGCATCTCAGTCAACATTATACCATTTAAATATCCCCTAACATTCATCAAGTTCAAAATATCATTTCATAGGGTTCCAAACAAATTCATGCCACATTATTGATTAACAATCATATAAAAAACATCTTATAACATATAAAATTCAGGAGAAGTCTCTTTTTCCCATGGCTCAATCCCTTTTCTTTTATTTGTCTTCTTGACCGAAATCTCTTTTTCCCATGGCTCAATCCCTTTATCATCAAGCCTTCATCCAACCCTACAATAAATCTAAGAATAGGAGAAGGGTGAGTTTGGGAAAAACTCAATAGGAATATCATCATTTATAAATATGCAAATCTCAATATATGTATCGCAATTTAATGTAAATAAACCATGCTAATATTCATATTCCGGTGAACTCAAAGGGTCGAAACCCTAAATTCATTCATAAGTTTAATCCCGAAGGATAAAAACCAATAACATTCTTTCTTAAGTTTAATCCCAAAGGATTTAAAACCATAAACATTCTTCAATTTCATCTAAAGTAAGATAAACATTAATTCTTGTTCATTCCAAAGGAACAAACTACATTCATATCCGGATGGCCAAGAACATTAAATCATATAGCATAGCATACACATGATTACAATACATAAAGGGATTTAAATCAACTTGCATAAAAATATTCCTACCTTGTTTCTTGAAAAAGAATGAAAAACCTTTGAAAAAATATTTCTTCTTTTCTTTCTTCTTCTTCTCTTTTCTTTCTTTGTAAAAATGGCTTAAGTGTGTAAGTGAAAGTGAAAAGGGAGAGGGGGGCCGAATTTGAGAGGGGGAGAGGGAAGAGGGAATGAATTTTGGGAATTTGGGGTATATTCCATTATATTGCAAGCACTTACCTATTTGGAAAATGGTAAGTTTTTTATATGGTAAAAATACCATAATTTTAAAATATCTTACAAATCTTGCCTTTTATATAAAAATAATTATAATTAATTAATCTAAAAAATCGTTAGATATTTTCTTTAGTGGACTCGGGTCGTTTATTATAATTGGACCCCGTTTGGACTTTGGACGGACATGTGGCCATAACTATTTGCTAAGAATTTTACTTAGCCTGAAATAAAAATTCTAAATTTTTGGGGCGCTACATCCTCTACTCCTTATAAAAATTTCGTCCTCAAAATTTATCTTATGATGGAAACAGCGAGGGGTACTTGGATTTGATCTCTTATTCTTTCTCCCAAGTGGCCTCGTCCACTCTATGATTTCGCCATTGAACATTGACTAACGGCATTTCTCGATTTCTCAAAACATGAACATTTCTATCTGAAATATAGATTGGAGTCTCCTCATAGGTTAGATCCTTTTGCATTTCTAAAGACTGATAGTCTACCACATGTCTGGGGTCATGAACATATTTTCTAATCATGGACACATGGAAGACATTATGCACCATTGAGAGTTTTGGAGGCAAAGCTAGACGGTAAGCGACGTTACCAATTCTCTCAAGTATTTCAAAAGGTCCGATGAACCTAGGTCTTAACTTTCATTTCTTACCGAAACAGAGAACGCCTTTCATTGGTGCAACCTTAAGGAAAACCTTTTCGCTAACTTTGAATTCTAAAACTTTCTTTCTTTTATCTGCATAGCTTTTCTGTCGGTCCTGGGCAGATTTTATTCTAGCTCTTATTGTATTGATAGCCTGAACTATTCGTTCGACGATTTCAGGGCCTAACACTTTCTTTTCTCCAACTTCATCCCAATGTACTAGAGATCTACATTTTCTGCCATACAGTGCCTCGTAAGGAGCCATCACTATCGTAGCTTGAAAACTGTTGTTGTAAACAAACTCCACTAACGGCAAGTGGGACTCCTAGATGCCGCCTAAGTCCAAAACACATGCCCGAAGCATGTCTTCTAAAATTTGAATAGTTTGTTCAGATTGTCCATCTGTCTGAGGATGATATGCAATACTAAAATTAACCTTGGTGCCTAAGGCTGTCAGCAAACTCTTCCAAAATTTTGATGTAAACCTCGGATCTCTATCTAACAATATTGATAAGGGAGTTCCGTGCAATCTAACAACCTCTCTAAGGTATAGTTGCGCTAATTGATCCATGTTGAAAGTCATCTTTATTGTTAAGAAATGGGCTGACTTGGTCAATCGGTCCACTATTACCCAAATGGCATTGTGACCTCTTGCTGAGTTTGGAAAACCTACTACGAAGTCCATGTTTATGTGTTCCCACTTTCATTATGGTATTTCTAACGGATTCAATGGCCCTGATGGCCTTTGATGTTCTGATTTGATTTGCTGACAGACTAAACATTTTTCCACAAACAACCCTATACTTCTCTTCATGTTTCTCCACCAAAAGGTGACTCGGAGGTCACGATACATCTTCGTTCTTCTAGGATGTGCTGTGTAAGGGGTTGAGTGAGCTTTTTCCAAAATTTCTGTTCTCAATTTCTCATCCTTAGGTACACATAATCTCCCTTTGAGCATGAGTGCACCGTCTGTATTCAAACTAAAATCTTTGCGTTTATCTGTACCAACTTCGGCCTTAATCTTTTGTAGAAAAAGGTCCTTATCTTGTTCTTTTCGAATTCAATCTCTAAGAGTAGGTCGAATGATCAAGGACATTATTCTTGTAGTATCTTTACTCGATGGTGCCAAAATTTCCAGTTGTAGTCTCTTGAAGTCCCTTACTAGTTGTTCCTGTACTGTGATCATCGACATCAACTGTCCTACTGTCTTTCTACTTAAGGCATCAGCCATGACATTGGCTTTACCTGGGTGATAATGGATTGCACAGTCGTAGTTCTTCACTAACTCCAACCATCTTCGTTGTCTCATATTCAACTCCTTTTGGGTGAAGAAATACTTGAGACTTATGGTCCGTATAAATATCACACTTGCTACTATACAGATAGTGACGCCATATCTTTAAGGCGTGAACTACTGCTACCAATTCTAGGTCGTGCGTTGGATAATTTTGTTCATACGGCTTTAGTTGTCTCGAAGCATAGGCGATAACTCTCCCATGTTGCATAAGCACACATTCCAAACCTAGTTTGGATGCATCACTGGAAATGACAAATCCTTCTGATCCTTCTAGTACTGCTAGTACTGGGGCTGTGACTAAATGGTGCTAAAGTTCTTGAAAACTTTGTTCACATTTGTCATCCCACTGAAACTTTACTCCTTTCCTAGTTAACTGAGTTAACGATCTAGCAATTTTAGAGAATCCTTCTATAAATTTTCGGTAATAACCGACTAACCATAAGAAATTGGGTACTTCTCCAGCATTGGTTGGTCAGTGCCAATTTGTTACTGCTTCCACTTTGTCTGGGTCGACTTCAATCCCTTGGGCCATAACTATGTGCCTAAGAAAACCTACTCGATCTAGCCAAAATTCGCACTACTTGAATTTAGCATACAAGTTCTTCTTTCTTAATATCTCCAACACTATTCTGAGGTGTTCTTCATGTTGTTCACGGTTCTCAGAGTATACCAAGATGTCATCGATGAAGACTATAATGAACTTGTCCAAGAATTCATGAAACACTCTGTTCATTGGGTCTATGAACACTGCTGGTGCATTGGTTAGGCCGAAAGGCATCACCACAAACTCGTAATGCCCATAACGAGTTCGAAAAGCTGTTTTTGGTATGTCGCTGGCCTTAATCTTCATTTGATGGTACCCGAATCTTAAGTCAATCTTAGAGAAAACCTTTGATCCTCTCAGTTGATCAAACAAATCTTCAATCCTTGGAAGATGACACTTATTCTTTATTGTCAACTGATTTAATTCTCGATAGTCAATGCACATTCTCATCGATCCATCATTCTTCTTCACAAAAAGAACTGGTGCACCCCACGGTAACACACTTGGTTGGATAAAGCCTATATGCAACAATTCTTGAAGTTGAGACTTTAGTTCTTGTAATTCCTTTGGTGCCATTCTATAAGGTGCTTTAGACATCGGTGCCGCTCTAGGAACTAAGTCAATCGTTAACTCCAGTTGTCTGTTCGGCAGAATCCCTGATGGATCTTCAGGAAACACGTCGAGAAATTCTCGTATCACCTCTACGTCATCAATAGTTACCTATGGCTGGGATTTACCTAAAGCACTAAAAGATTTTCCTTTACTTGACCTTTTCATCCCAGAGAAACAAAACTTATCTTATCATAGTTTCTGAAGTATTACCTCCTTTTCGTGGTATTTGATCGATGCGTGGTTACGTCCTAACCAATCTATGCCTAGGATTACGTCAAAATCTCTCATTTCTATGATGTAAAATCTACTTCTAGTACTTTCCCTCCAATTTCTATCTTAACTGACTTAGCTAGTTGATTCGTAAAAAGTGACTCGCCTGAAGGGATGCTAACCTCTAGTGTACTAGCCGATTTATCACATGCAAGTCTAGCTTTAGTGATAAAAGATGCAGAGATGAAAGAATGTGTTGCTCCAGAATCAAAAAGCACGTAAGAAGAAAAATGTGACAACAGAAAGGTACATGCTATCATGTTAGGATTCTCGTATGCTTCTTGCTGGGTAAGAGCAAACACTCGCCCCTTTCCATTCTTATTGTTGTTTCTGTCTTCTTCTTTCTCTTTCATATCTCTTCTTTTGGGTGGTTCTGGGTAATTCATAATCATGTGGTTCGGTTTTCCACATCGGCAACATACGCTTCTCCCAAACAAACACTCTCCTAGGTGAGTCTTGTTACATTTTGGGCAGGGTGGAGCGGAGGCTCTTGGGTTAACGTTATTAGATCCGGTATTCGGCTTCTTTTCTTACCATTTTCCTTTTTCCTGTCCACTCCACATTCTCTTCCTAGAAAAATCCTTATTTTGAGGAGCGGATTGATCTGAACTGGATTTACGGTACCAAACTATCTTGGCCCGAGCTAGCATTTCCCTATAAGAAGTGAAGATATGGGACTGGAGAATTAAGCTCATATCTGTGCTCAATCCTTGCTCAAACTTTTTGATATTATTAGCTTCTATATCAACAAGGTGAGGAGCATACTTTTATAACCATTCAAATTTTTGCTCCTATTAGCAAAATGTTTAGACGTCGATATGGTTTGGAAAGAAATAATAATACGGAAAGTAGCAAGAGCAACATTATATTACAACAGCGAATCAAGAAAGTGCTCTCAAGAAAAGTCTAAAGGAGAATAATATAATGGAAAAATATGTAAACGACGCCTAATCTGAATCTTCTTCCCGATTGGGCGTTGGTTGATTGACGAAGGTCTCTGATCCTATATTTGAGTCTTCTTCGTTATTTGGAAATTTCCAACTCATATAATCTTCGTGATAGTGATTTAGGATGCAGCAATATGTCTTGACATCGATATGGTTTGGGTATTCATTCAACATTTCGTTCTTGATAAAATTTCCCATCTCTACTCCAGATGGGGTAAAGGTACGCAAAAGATGATCGATAGCTTCAATGTCACTAATTCTATTCCCATGTCTCGTCGCATTTCGCCACAATTGAAGGAATTTCGCAGTGTGTTGAGGCATGGGCATGTAGGAATCGAAGTTCTCATAGGCTCGTAGTGCTAAGGCTTTTGGTCTTAGGTGACGCAGTAAACCTATAGACTTTCTGACGATATGTCTCACTTTAGCCATCTTATTCTAAGTCCATTCCAACATAAATCCAAAGAAATTTAGAAAACTTTATATCAAAATAAATAGCATTCTATTATTTGCAAAAATCATAACTTTATGAAATTTAACTTAGCAAAATTCAATGCTACAAAACTTTGAAGCAATTATTTCATGTCCCAATTAAAATCATATCTGAGGGTTTGATGATGGTAGCCGTCAGATGAAATAGGATAGCCATGGGGAAATCCTTACATTTAAAATTTTCTTTATTACCAATAGAATACAAATTTTAATGTAATCATGTAACACATTTCGGTAATACAAGTAATCATCATACACTTAGATAAATACACATTAGGAGAAAAGAATTTTTTTTTTATGATGAACAATGTTCGCTCGAGCGGATAGAGGCCCGCTCGAGGGAAATTTTTTTTATTTTTTTTTTGTTCCCCATAGGTTCCTAAACTCTTCTTAGTCTACATAACCGATTTAAAACTCTGGACTCTGATACCAAGCTGTGACGCCCCAAAACCTCCTCTACAAGGCCTCGATTCGTCTTTCATCTTCTTACCATTTTAGAGCCTGAAAGTAAACTAAAATTTTGCGGAATTCTAGATATTATTCAAATAGCTTACAAATGTGAACTTATCAACTATATGGGCTCTAATATGGAGGTTGTCAACCCTTAGAGGATTTCAATGATAAATCCCTAGAGTACATAATTGTAACATAAGGTTAATGCCATTTATTTCTTATACACTCAAATGAGCAACCCAAAGGTCATAAAAACTTATGAAGTTTTAACTAAATAATCATAACTCATCCATCAAATACATACTAAAATTCACAATTTTAGGAAATGGTTAAGGTTATCAAAAGGGAATCCAAGTATACAAGAAACATAAGCCTGACAGCTTTCAGACTCATTTTAAATCCCAAATTTTTCTATCAAAAGGCCTTGAAAATTATAATATTCTTAGGGATAAAACATAACATAACATATCAACTCATATCCAAAATTTAGAATTTAATAAAATATGTAAGTTCTCCAAATCAACTTTTAAAACATGGAAGACAGATTCCCCAGTAGAACTGTCCATCGTCACCAAAACTTGCATATCTTTCTCTACAGACATCCGAACGAGGTGATTCCAATTTTCAAAGGACTAAAATTGATAGGTCATCAATCTCACCAAATTTTGTCCCAAAACCTGAAGTCTACCATTCAAGATGTCTATTTGAAACTGGACTTGCAAGCTAGAAATTCTGTACAGTTACATCTCAGTCAACAATATACCCTTTAAACATCCTCTAACATTCATCAAGTTCAAAATATCATTTCATAGGGTTCCAAACAAATTCATGCCACATTAATGATTAACAATCATATAAAAAATATCTTATAACATATAAAATTCAGAAATCATAACAATATAATGAAATTTCCTTTTATTCGTCTTCTTGACCGAAATCTCTTTTTCCCATGGCTCAATCCCTTCATCATCAAGCCTTCATCCAACCCTACAATAAATCTAAGAATAGGAGAAGGGCGAGTTTGGAGAAAACTCAATAGGAATATCATCATTTATAAATATGCAAATCCTAATATATGTATTGCAATTAAATGTAAGTAAAACATGCTAACATTCATATTCCGGTGAGCTCAAAGGGTCGAAACCCTAAATTCATTCATAGGTTTAATCCCGAAGGATAAAAACCAATAACATTCTTTCTTAGGTTTAATCCCAAAGAATTAAAACCATAAACATTCTTCAATTTCATCCAAAGTAGGATAAACATTAATTCTTGTTCATTCCAAATGAACAAACTACATTCATATCCGAATGGCCATAAACATTAAATCATATAGCATAGCATACACATGATTACAATACATAAAGGGATTTAAATCAACTTGCATAAAAATATTCCTACCTTTCTTCTTGAAAAAGAATGAAAAACCTTTGAAAAAAAATATTTCTTCTTTTCTTCCTTCTTCTTCTCTTTCTTTGTAAAAATGGCTTAAGTGTGTAAGTGAAAGTGAAAAGGGAGAGGGGGGCCGAATTTGAGAGGGAGAGTGGGAAGAGAGAATGAATGTTGGGATTTTGGAGTTTATTCTATTATCTTGTAAGCACTTACCTATTTGGAAAATAGTTAGTTTTTGATATAGTAAAAATACCCTAATTTTAAAATATCTTACAAATCTTGCCTTTTATATAAAAATAATTATAAATAATTAATTTAATTAACTAATTAATTAATCTAAAAAATTGTTAGATATATTCTTTAGTGGACTCGGGTCGTTTATCAATACTGGACCTAGTTTGGACTGTGGACGAACATATGGCCATAACTATTTGCTAAGAATTTTACTTAGCCTAAAATAAAAATTTTAAATTTTTGGAGCATTACAGACTAACTTGATCGTGTTGATGAAATATAAATTACGTCGATCATACCCCATTATCTATTTTATTTAACTAATTCATGCTCTGGTGACCATCGACTAACTCAATTGTGTCGATGAAATATAAATTACGTTGATCGTACCCCATTATATGTTCTGTTAAACTAATCTAAACTCTGATTACTATCCACTAACTCGATCGTATCGATGAAATGTAAATTACGTTGATCGCACCCCATTATATGTTCTATTTAACTAATTCAAGTTCCGATGACCATTGACTAACTCGACCTTGTCGATGAAATATAAATTACGTTGATCACACCCCATTATACATTATGTTTAACTAATCCACACTTTGATGACCATCGACTAACTCGATCGTATTGATGAAATGTATATTGTGTTGATCGTACTCCATTATACGTTATGTTTAACTAATTTAAGCTCCGATAACCATCGACTAACTCAATCATGTCGATGAAATATAAATTACGTGGATCGTACCCTATTATACATTCTGTTTAACTAGTCCACGCTCTAATGATCATGGTGTAACTTGATCGTGTTGATGAATTATATAGTACATCGATCATACCATATTATACGTTCGATTTAACTAATCCATACTCTAATGACCATCATCTAACTCGATCATGTCGATAAAATGTGTACTATGTTGATCGTATCCCATTATACGTTCTGTTTAAGTAATTCATGCTATGATGACCATCGTCTAACTTAATTATGTTGATGATATACTAGAACTACACACAGATATTTTAAAATGACTATAGTCGTATTTGAAAAAATCTCAAAACGACTAGAGCTGTTTAGATTGACAAAAATAAAACGACTGCGTTGTTGTATAACAGCTCTAGTCGTTTTACAAAACTACCACTTGAAGACTTTTTTAGAAAAATTGGCATAAATGGTCCCTTACCTTTGTCCTCAATGCAAAAATAATCCCCAACGTTTGTTTTTGGCACACAAAACTCTTAACTTATGTTTTGGTGCGCAATTAGTCCTTATTTGATAAAAAAGACAAATATGTCCTTAGTTTTAATTGAATAAAATTATAATTGAATTTATAATCTTTGCAAAATGTGAAAATGGGTTTGTTACATTTATTAAATAATATTTGATTTAGCATCTTAAATATATCACTATTGTCATGTCAATAAATTTTTCATAAGAGAAACATATAAAATTATTGCGCTTTAAGTATATATAATTGCTATGTGATTTGAAATGTTGGTTAAGATATACATTTCAGGTTGATAGTCGTTTCAAAACATTAGTAGTTGTTTTAAACATGTCCACTGTCGTTTTTTGAACGTACTAGGTCATTTTGGCAATTTGAAATGTTGGTTAAGATATACATTTTAGGTTGATAGTCGTTTCAAGACTACATGTCCACTATTATTTTCTGAACGTACTAAGTCGTTTTGGCAGAACTGTTTTGAAAGTTATAAGAACTTGTGGAATTTGGACGTTTGTTGGTTAATTAGTGTGTTTGCATTCAGTTTGTCAATGAGATTTTACTCATCTAAATTTATTATATCTTTGTTGTGACCACAGTTAGATGTTTTACAAATTAAAGCTGTCAATAGTGTTGTTATTGCAACGGAGGTTGATGAAACAACTTTGCAAATGATCTAGATAATAAATTGATGATTTAGTTTTCAGTACGACTATAATTGTGAAACTATGATAATGAATTGTTGTATCTCTAGTAAAAAAAATAGAAATAGTTCATTTGATCAGATTTAAATGACAAACAACATTTTACAAAAACAACTTTTTATTCATAATAAACTTTCAACACAAATATTTAAACGTAAAATAACTTTCGAGGCAACTATTAAAAACCATCCATCCATCCATACAACTTCCAAACAACTATCTGAACTACACCTTTAAAATAACCTTCCTAACAACCTAACAAAAAACCTTTCAAACAACTATTAAAACACAACTATTACAACTACTCAACCTTTCAGACAACCTTGCAGATAACTTTCTAGACAAACTTCCAAACACCAACCATTAAAACAAGCGACAAAGACAAATTTCACAATCTTGAATGTTAATCCTCTTCCTCTGACTGCTCAATCTCTTCCTCCATGTCCTCGGCCTCTAAAAAGTGAGAGTAGACTTTATTGAAATACTTAGAAGGGTGCAGAAACATGACAAACAAAGCTTCTACTTTTCGTAGTACAACAAAGTTTGATGGGTATTCCTAAACTTTCCACTGGCGGCCATGCTTCGCAAGAAATACATCAAATATACGTTCGTCTAACTGCACCTTAAATGTGGCGAATGAAACGTAATGGTTGAAGAAGAAAATATCAAAATGATCTCTACCACCAATGGACACTCTTACCACATTGTCAAGTTGGTTTCTATGATAGAGATGGACGAATTGTGTGGCATTGAAATAATTATGGTGCCTCTGTATAAGAGAATGCATTGGAGGCTGGATGGTGTTGAATTGGTTGAAGAAGAGTTGATTTGGATGCCATCAAAGAAGAGCAGGAGACAAACCAATAGAAAGTGATAATAAAAATTTGCATGAGACGCTAAATTTATAGCACATAACAGAGCAAATCAAGAGTAATTGACACATCGGGAAGGGAAAAATTCTCAGTCCCTCACTGATCATTCAAATTATTATTTACCAATAACCATTAACACAAATAGAAGGTGAAAAGGGGATGGAAAAAGCCTTAGTGCCTCAGTGACCATTTGAATTATTTTTCTCCACATTTTTAAATGCGTACCAAAACGTCAATAATTATTTAAAAATGAGTATGGTTGTTCCAAAACGATCAGAGTCGTTCCAAAACGACTATTGTCCTTCCCTGGCGACTTTCATCTTTCACAAATCATTCTGCACATCTGGGTTTTCCCTAAACCACACCTTCAACAGATATCTAGCATCAGAAGCAATTGCATATGGCTACCATTACCCATGAAGTTTCAACTTAGATTAGAGATAAACAGTAAAAAAAAACTCTACATAGCTTCTAGAAAAATCAATAAAAAATAAACTGTGTGCCTCAGCCATACAAATTAATATCACATTCTTCTTTGCACCTCGAAGATTCGGGGATGTTGTCAAATTTGAACAACAGTGCCGTTGCAATTTTTCACCTTCTTTGGATGGGACTAACGTCGTGAGGAATGACGAACGTTAAGTGGATGGAGATGAAAGATAGGAATTAAAATCATGTTGAAAAAAGGGGTAAAATAGAAAAACACAAATTAAACATTTTCTTCTCTCCCCCTCCCACTCAATTCTGGTCAAAGGCCTCAAAAGTCTATTGACCTCATTCAAAGGCCATTTGAGGTGATTTCTACAAACTTAAAACTCATGTGTGGAAGTGTTCGATGTCAACATAGTTGTTTGTTGACCAAGATTGTTGACTTTCAATCTTGTTGACCAAAAATGTTGATTTTTCACTTTGCTGACCAAGAATTAAGTCGTGTTTTGGCATTTGAAGTTTTGAGGAAATGCACCTTTTTTGCAGTGGAAGTCTTCATGGAGATTTTGACACTTGGCATTATATAGACCTTTGGATGGCCCCAACGCTCCACTTTCCTGATGGTGCCCCTTTTCATTTGTATACATTCTGGACTCTTCATCTGTGGTAAGAGATATACATATTTATCTTCTTCTTGGTTTTGTCTCTGGTTCAAAAGAGTTTGAACCTCTTTTTCTTTTTCTTCTTTCTCTGTTTCCATTTCCTTCTACTAAAAAACTTAGTGTTCTGTAATGACGTATGGAAGGTTTTCTTTACTGTGAGTGAACAGTAATTGGTAGAAGAGGAGTATGGTTAGTTAGGACTTTGTACTCTGAAGAAGATTTGTGGGTCTGTAACTGTTTCGAACCTTGATTCTTGGTGCTAGTGCATTTTGAGCATTATCTTTCAGTGGATGCTCAACGGGTGATATAGACCATTCGTGGTTGAACATATGAGCCTTAGGGCAAAACAAATTTCTATATTCTTTAATATTTTGTGATTTACGCTTTCTTGGTGCTGGTTGGGTCAATCTAGGACCAACAGTGGTTGAAACCTCTCTCTTGTTGAAAAATCATCAAATCTGAAATTTTGTAAAAGAATCTCCTCAGATCTATCCAGATCTGAAAGTTTTAAAAAGGCGACTCTCTGGTTTTCTTGGAACAAATCTACTGGATTCTTGGTTTTCTGATAATATGAACTTCTTAGACATACATCTGGTAACGAATTTTAAATTCTTTTAAATATAGCAATTACTTGACGTATTCTTCATTTGGTCTCTGATTTTTAGCGCAAAAACTCCATTTGTTCTCTGTCTAGAGGTCCCTTAGAGAACCTTTGAATCTGAGGGGACTCTTGGTTCATTTTTTACTTCAGTCAAAATCTTGAGACCTATTTTCTTTCACTATTGTTGCTTTATGCTTATACCTCAAGTTTGTTGTGAAATAATCAGTATAAAAACAAAAGTTGAAATATTCTTCCAGCTGTGTAAATATAAGTTTGAGTATACTTACCAAGTTTTTGTTTGTAAACTTAAGTGTGTTTTTTTTTCTATTGTTGTTCATGTTTTTTCTTTTTGTGTGGGTGGGTTCTATGGTTTTTTAATTTTTTCTCTTAAACAAGAAAAATGGTTACAACTAAATTTAAAGTTAATATTTGGGATGGCAAATGAGACTCTAATCTCTGGAGCCAAAAGATGAAGGCTATTCTTTTACAACAAAAATATTCTAAAGCCATAGATGATACGTAGCCTGATGAACTTGATGAAAGTAAAATGAAGGAATGAACTTGCGTGGAGTTCTCCTTTCCTTTATCTTTCTGACAAAAACAAATACAATAGTTCTTTTATGGAATAGACCTTTTGAAGTGTATAAAACAAAAAATTTATAAAATAAGTACTATCTTTATAAGCAGCTGTATGCCTTCAAGTTTGATCCATCTTTAGATTTAGAAGTAAATCTTGATTTAAAAAGATAACTCAGGATCTTGAAGGGGTAGGGGAAAAGGTTCTCCAAAACAATTAATTGTAGCCTTGTTAAATTCCTTAGGAGAAAGATATAAAGACCTGAAAAATACCCTTGACTATAGTAGGGAAAACTTAACCTTAAATATAATCACAAGTTTCCTAAGAAATAAAGAGCTAGAGCTCAAAACTGAAGGAAAATATAATAATTATGGTAAAAGTCTAATGGCTAAGAGCAACTGTTCTTATAAGACTAGTATTAACCAAAGGAAAGGAATAATAATAAGAAGAAAAAGAATTTTGATGATAAAGGGAAAGGGAAGGGAAAATCAAAATCTAAAACTAGTGCTAAAGGTAAGAAATATTATTAC
Organism: Forsythia viridissima; assembly: GCA_030279155.1. NCBI lineage: Eukaryota > Viridiplantae > Streptophyta > Magnoliopsida > Lamiales > Oleaceae > Forsythia > Forsythia viridissima. The sequence goes on from CM059036.1 coordinate 21,094,412, forward strand.
TGTGGTAAAATTGGACATTTCATAAAAGATTGTTTTAAAAGAATTGCTAATAAAAAAGAAAGACAATCTGAAGATGGGAGAGCTGCTGTTGCTTAAAAAGAAGCTACTAAAAATGGTGAAATCTGTGTGGTCTCATCTAAGTACAACAGTCAATAATGGATTCTTAACCATGGCTATACTTTTCATATGTGTCATAAAAGAATGACATTTTTGAAGTTAATGGTAACCATGTTGTTTTGGAAAATATTTTTTGTTGTCAAATAAAAAGAATTGATAAATTCATTTTAAAACTAGAAACTAGAAAACTAACTAGAAAACTCTTGATTTTGAATAAAACAAGATATGTGCCTAATTTGAAAAGAAATTTAATTTCTTTAGGTATTCTTGATGATTCAAATTGTGATGTAAGAATAAAAAATGGTTTTACCAAAAATTTTAATAATCATGCTGTTGAAATATTGATGCCCCCAAGAGAAATGAAATTTACACTATATTATTTTTGAAGTACTTATAAATTTTGGATCTTATAGAATGTGTAAATAATATCGGGATAGTAAGTTATGGGTCTTACTAAATATATGGACAAAAAGTATATTTGACTAGCTTAAATTATAACTTAAACTTAACCAAACAATATCTATATTTTTCCAATTAATTAATAGTGGATGCTAATGTGGTATCATTTCATACTTGTAACTTATAAAGATTGTGATAAGAAATTACGTATTCTATTCTAAACCGAACTGTTGAAACATGGCACGGGAATATATCTTTAATCAAATCAAAGTGGTATCTAAATAGATTTCCAGATTACTAACATAGTAACATGTTATTTATGAAAATAATTGCACTAGAATTAATGGTACTAATATTTTTTTGGAAAGAAAGAGTGAGAAAGGTTTAATGTCATTTCGTTCTTTTTGTTTTCGTCTTATTTGGCTAAAGAATCATGTATTCGTTTCAACTTCATCATAGGACAAATGAAATTAATGTTCCTTTTGTTCAACCCCCCCCCCCTCCCCCCTCCCCGTGTGTAATGTATTTCTTCAACTTCAATTATGTACCTAATCTATATATATATATATATCAACATACCCAATATTAATTGAAGATCATATATAAACTCACACTCCATGAACCAAATTTACATAATAAGATATACTCTAAAGTAATATATATTCTCATGTTACGGTATTCGTATTTAGCATAAGTTTGCTTACTTGAAAATTCCCAAAAGAAAAAATTACGGTCGTCCAGCTTGAAGAAGATTACTATTTGAGTTTACAAATTCCATATCTCACACACACAATCAATATTAAACAAAAAAACAAATAGAGTTAAAAAATAAATAAAAATTTCATGTTTGTTTAAAATATAATGAAATTAAATTCCAAAATTTAACACGAAATTGGTGTAATAATCAGTGTTGCACCACTCTTCATTTGGCATAATAGATATGTTTCCCATTTTGTCATTCATTTTATATTACAACAAATTTTAATTCTTATTATATCCTTTTTATATTCTTTTATTACTTAAAATCATTAATTAGTTTATTCATATTTATTTTAATTTGATTATTATTTTTATTAACATTTTTATTAAATTGTGATATGCTTTGATCTTAAATTTTGATGAAATAGGTTAGAGATGGTGTAACCTTGATCTTAATGATAAATTGCAACTAGGGTCGGTGGCCGGCATATTCTTTCAATTCTTACTGACTTTTTTACCTTCTTTTCTTGTTTTGTCTCTTTTTATAATTTCTTTCTGATTTCAATTTTTTATTTCTTACCTACCATACGTTAATGAACCTACCATTGATATTTGTACGCGTTCACACACTTTGTTATTTGTTGGGCTTTTAGGCATGCGGATTTTGCTATTTTATTTGCCTTTTATCTTAGACCAAGGCTATTTTTGGTCTTTTATTTATTTAGGTGCTATTTTATTTATGTCTTTTGTCTTAGACAAAGGCTATTTTTGGTCTTTTATTTATTTAGTTGGTATTTTATTTATGTCTTTTATCTTAGACCAAGGCTATTTTTGGTCTTTTATTTATGTCTTTTATATTAGACCAATATGGTATTTTTGGCATCTTTTATTTGTAGAGTTTTCTTTCATTCTAGTGCTTTTCCAACCTTGTTAAAGACAATTGTTTTCTTGATTGTTATTGAATAAAGAATGTCTATATTGGACTTTCAATTGGTATTCTTGCATTGAATTAACAATTTGTGATTTTCGTTAACAAATCTTTATAGTCTCTCTTCATCATTTCTTTCTAATAATAAGAGTATGCATTTTTGTAACTTTTGAGAGTAATAGGCAGATTTTCGTAGGGGCATGTGGAGTTTTCTTCAGTTGAACTTAACGTGGATCTACATCTATTTGGTTATATCGAATCTCCAAGATAAAAAAAAAAAAAGTAAGAATCTTTCCATGTTAATAACAAAATGGAACGCGTGTTAATAACGAAAATAAGTAAAAAATTGAGGTCATATCGAAATCACACTGCATGAACAACGTTAATTTTAAAAAGCTTATTTTACACAATATGATCAATTTTTTAACAATCTTTATTTATAGATTTCAGTGTTCAAAAACAATTCATAGAGAAAAAGAAGTAATCTTCTCGTGTTAATAACAAAAGAGAATGCGAAATTTTATATATATTGGCAAATGAAAAAAGTGAGGAGTATTAGAGAATGCGGAGGCAATCACCTTGGCAATGACTCAAATTTTGAATGACTTTATAAAGATTATATGACGAAGTAACCAAAAAAAACTATAGCCTCTACTTGAAAAAATCCATTTTCATTGAATACAAAGTAAAGTACGTAAGATTTTGTTTTTCAAAGCTAGCACATGTTTGGTAGTGCTGAAATTGTTTTTTAAATGCTTATTATATAAGTTATGAGTGAATATGTGAATAAAAAGTGAGTTGTAAATTATGGATCATATAAAATGTGTAGATAAAAAGTATGTTTGACTAACTTGACCAACTGAAATTATAATTTAAGCAATGACAAATATGTGCGCAAAAGAATAGATAATATATATACGTGTCCAATTGAAAGAAAATAACATAATAGAAAATTGATTCAACAAGTTGTTGGGGAGTGAAAAGTCTGGAATACCCTTGCTAGGTGGTGAGTCCCTCTCCATGTATCAATTGCAACTTCTTTCTCCACTAGGGGGGAATCCTATCTTACCATAAGTATGTTGGACATGTATTGCAAATTCCTTTTGGGAAATTCCATAATATACTTGTCTATTTTTGTTTATAAACTTCTTTATGAAATTTGGTTGTTTAAAGACTTCCCTAGTGTCTAAGGTTAAATCTTTATTACAAATTTTTGCTAACTTTTTGTCTGAGATCAAAATCTCTTTTGAAGTGTTTCCTATTGACTCAGTCTGTTCAAAGACTTCATCAATCTCATTTTCTTCTTTATTTGCCATTAATTCAGATAATGGTAAATAACATAATGTAACACAAATTCTTTGACACTTTCGTCATAAGACATTTTATGTTTCTTTCTCCTGTAGTCAATGTTTTCCCTTATAGAATCAACTATAAGTTCTTTATCAATTTTTGTTAATTCTTTGGTGTATTCTTCATAGAATTCACACAAACTGTATTTGTTTGTAAGAGAATAAATGTATGCATTGCATAATCTACAATCAATCATGGATGATGATATAAAACATAATGCATAATAAATTCTTGTACACTTTTTTCATAAATTTTTAAAGTGCTTATCATTCTTTGTTTCATTCTTCTTAAGGAAAGATAATGAACATTTGCAAAGATGTTTTCAGTGTATGTATTTTCATGAAACTTAAAGGTTTCATATTCAGATGTAATTATGCGTATGTGTATTTTGCATGTATCACAATTGATCATTGTAAATGATTCAATGCATAATGCATGATAAATAGTTCCATTTCATTATTGTATTTATTCCTTTCTGAATCACATTTTTGTCTGTGGTATTCATAAGCAAAACTATGTATGCCAATATGATTACCATATTCTCTCATGGTTGTATAACTGTCATAGTGAAATTTATACTGTGCGAAATAACAGTCTAAATTTAGTATGTATCTGTTACACATTCTACAGTGTGTCATGTTTGTAAACTAGGCTCTGATACCAGTTTTTAAGCGGCGGGTGCTTAAACGTCTCAATTTTAATGTTTTTATGCGGATAAGTAAGGATCTGATAAGTATGGTTAAATGCAAAGACAATAGTATCCATGGATGCAAACCTTAAATAAATAAATAATAACATTAACCTTCTTACAGTAATGAGTAGGGGGTTCCTCTTTCCTTTTCTGTCCAAATAGAATGTACTGCTTTCTTTCTGCAATGGCTTGGATCTGTGTTTCCCCTGCAAACGGCCACCTGCCTCAAAAGTGGTACTCCAGTGATCACCTGACCTGAGCTAATCCAGCAGTATATATATTTGTTTGAAATTTGAGGAAGTAAAGGAATTTAGAAAGAAAAATTTCTTTTATTCTAGAAGGTTGAACATTACAACTTATTTAAATACAAAGGTTTTTGATCCAATGGATCTATTATCTTTGAAGTTTTTAGCCTCGACTCATGTTTGTATAATTACCAAATTTTTGAGAGAAAACGGAGATGAATGCAAACAACCCCTGCCTATCTCTTACAAACTGATTACAATTTATAGTGGTCTCAAAAGATTCCTTCTTGGTTGAATCAATTTCTTTTTTGCTTTTCCAAAAGTTGTCTTCCACTTTGTCTGCCATTTGTCTTCAAAGAATCTTTACTGTTTGTTCACGCGTTTAATAAAGCAAAAACTTTACTTTATTAAAGTGATGTCTGTCAATCAGAAAAAGCACTGTCTGCCACTTCCTCTTCACTGTGGTAGGATCCGATTTTTGACAGCTGGTCATCAACAGTGTCATCAATTATCTTGTCCTTTCCTTTGTCTGATTCTTTGTTGCTGTTTGAGATTTTGTCTTCTTTATCTTGAATGCACCATCTGCAATGGTGGTCTTTTCCTAAACTCTGCCTGAGATATCTGCAAAGCTCACCGGAATAACTGTCTGGAACATTGAATGTATCATAAAAGACTTCTTCAAATTTGCAGATTGTCTTTATGTTTTCCTTTGACATCAACGAACTGTTTTTACTGGTTACTAGAATGAAATCAGAACTGAAATTCACTTTCACTTTAGATTCACCATTAATGGCTCTCAAACTTGTTAAAATCCGTTGGTAAGATAATCCTCTCCAATCATTGAGGATTTCTGTATCTACATCCACCGGTTCTCCTTCAACAGGATTATCCAAGTAGGGATTTTTTACAGATTTAATCTGTATATGGTGGTATCCTTTTAAAAGATTGTTGTTTTTATCCCAAAATGGAATAGTACTGTTGATTTTTAGAAGAAGATGAAGATCTTGATCTTTAATAACATATTTAACAAAATCTCTTAATGACTAGAAAAGCCTATCATCAATTAATTTAATTTCTTCCAAATCTTTTCCTGGGACAATCAATTTGACTAGTCCGCAGTAAAATGCTATTTTAACAAGGTTTGGCTCAGCTCCTGCAACGAAGATGAATTGGCCAAATTTTTTGTCAAGTGTACCGTAGTAACAGTTTTGTGGTGCAGTGGCACCTATAATCCGGGCCTCTTCTTCAAGATGTAAAAAATCTTGAAAATGAATGTCAGACATGGTTTTAGACTCTTTTGTGACTGGGTTTTTTCCTAATCTTTTGAATCGATCAGGGATTTTTTCTGGGTTGGACTGTGTGGCTTATTTATAAGAACTAAATCTTAATTCTGGAAAGACTGGCCTATTTTGAAAGTTGGGTAGTCTTGGTCTTGACCTGATGTCTTTTTGTTGGTAGTCTGGTCTGAGACTGAAGTTTTCAAAAGGGCTTTTGAAATCTGTCTGGGGTTGGTTTTTGTGGTAGTCATTGAAAGCTTGCTGGGCTTCTGTGAGAGTTTTGAAGCTCTTGTGTTTAAAAGGTTTATGTTTGACCAAAGGCTCAACCTCGGCCCAGTTTGTATAATAACCTTTGTTGGGTCCATCAAAGATTACGTAAAATTTCTTGCCTGGTAATGAAGTTCCAAAACCAACAAGTTTTTCTTTCGGATTTTGAATATCCTTCTGTTCTTGCGAACAATCTGTTTGTTTCTTTTCAAGAGTATTGCTACTACTGTCAATTTTTGGATTTTCATCCAAGTTTTGCTTTTCAGCAGTATTTATTTCAATTCCCCCCTTTTTTGAAGGAAGTTTTTGCTGTAGTCGATGGATTTGTTTCTTCAAGATAACAAATTCTTGTTGTCTTGTTGATATTTCTATCAATTTTGTTTCTAATTGAAGCTCCAAGTCTTCAATTTGATCCTGTATTTCTGTCATTTTGACCTGCAAAAGATAATTCACGTGTAAGAGAATCAGCTAAAGAATTTTCTTTACTTTTAATTAATTCAATATCAAAATCATAATGGCTAAACCACATTTGCCATCTGATAAGTCTACCTTGTTTGTAATCTGGATGTACCTGGCATTTCAAAAATGACTTGCATGTTGTTGAATCAGTTCTAACAATAAACTTATTAGAAATAATATACAATCTAAATTTTGAAATTGCTTTTTTCATAGCCAGAATTTCTTTTTCATTAATGTGATAATTCTTTTCAGAATTACTGAAAGTTCCTGAAAAATAACTGCATAGTTTTTCTTCTAAGGTTTCACTGTCTTTTGCTTTAAGGACCGCGCCCCAGAAATCTTGGGATGCATCTATTTCAATTATCATTTTATCACTCTTGTTAGGATGATACAAGGATGGAAGATTTTTTATTTTATTTTTGATTTTTTGGACATATTGACTATCTTCATTAGTCCAATTCCACCTGTAATCTTTTTTCAGTTTTTTCTGTAAAGGACTTCTCATTTTTGCAAGATCTTTAATGAAAGATTCAGCATAATTTAAACATCCTAAAAATCTCATTAACTGTTTTTGATCTTGTATTTCATTTGGAAATTCATTTATATGGGTTAAAATATGAGGTTTTAATTGTTTAAAACCAAAAGCTATTTCTAACCCTAAGTATCCAATTTTTTCTTTAAATAATTCTGCTTTCTTAAAAGACAGAACAATTCCGTTTTCTTTGATTGTTTGTAAAACCTGTAAGACATGTTTTTCATGATCATATTCGTTATCTGAAAAAACAAGAATATCATCAATATAAACACAACAAAATTCATTATGTTTTTTGAATGTATTGTCCATATGTCTTTGGAAAATACGTGGTGCTTGTTTTAAGCCAAAAGGTACTACAGTCCATTGAAAGTGTCCTTGAGGACAACTAAATGCTGTTAAAGGTTTTGTAGTATCTTCAAATCTTACCTGATGAAATCCTGATTTAAGATCAAAGGAAGAGAAGATGTTTTTACCTTTTACAAGTTGTAAAAGACTTTGCATGTTAGGTAGAATATACCCATCTGGTTTTGTATATTTGTTCAGCGTTGAATAGTCAATGACCATTCTTGCTTTACCTCTTCTTTTTTCTGCTTCTTTTCTTACCATAAAGGCTGGTGAGGAAAAGGGTGATTTACTTGGTTCAATTACTTTTAATTCAAGTAATTCTTTGATTTGAACTGTAAATTCGTCTCTATCTTTAGGACTATAAGCCATAGCTTTTGACCTAATGATTTTGTCTTTGAATTCATCAAGTAATTCAATTTTTGCAATAAGAATTCCTTTATTGATTTTGGGATCTAAAGGATTCTCAGAACAACATTGGTTAAATAACTCAATGATTTTTTCCCTGTTTGTATTTATCTTTAGTTTTTCAACTTCTTCAGTTGTTATGAGGATGTGAGAAGATTTTGCAATATTCTCCCCCTGAAAAATTTGTTTTTTATTTTCAATTTTTAGAGAGTCTAAAAATTTCTTTTGTAAGGTATTGAAGGCAACTGCTTTTCTTTTCTTTGTAATCCAAATTTTATTTTTATTGATGGTGAAACTGACATAATCAATTTCTTGTATGAAAGGATGATATAATTGGCAAAAGTTATTACCTATTATAAAATCTATTCCTGTTTCTAACTGATAAACAGTTGGTATTTTAAAATAAAACGTTTTTATTCCAACGTTTATATTTTTAATCACTTTTGATGCAGTTATTGTTGATTCATTTGCAATTTTTAAGCTTAAGGTTTTCTCAGATTTTACCCAAAATGATTCAGGTATAATCCATTTACTGGCTGTGCACACAGATGCTCCAGTATCAATGTATGCATGAACTGTATAGCTTTTATATCCTTCAAAACTTAATTTGATTGGGATATAAATTGAATTTGGATTTGTTATGTTCTTATTATTCATAGTCAGAAGATTCTGAGGATGAATAACTAGAGTCTGTATCTGTTGATAAGTAATACAATGATTCTGTATCACTCGGGTCTTCAACAGGATAAAAATCCTGTTTTTCGAAGGTTTTAAGGAGTTTTATTTTGTCTTCATTTCCAATTCTTGCAGGGCATTCATTTGCATAATGTCTTGATTCATTGCAAAGCCAACATCTGCAATTCTTTTTCTTTTGTGGGCAGATTTTCCTTTTGTCATCTTTCTTTTTTGAAGATTTTTTATCGTATTTTTTAAAATATTTTTTCTTTTTAAAGAATTTCTTTTTATAAGGTTTTTTATATTTTTTAAACCTATAGTTTTTTCTTTTTGGTTTTCTGATTGTTCTTCTTTGTTTTTTCTCAGGATAGCATCCATATTGACCAGGATTCTGTCAATATATTGACTACAACAGATTTTTGGGTTTTTTGGTACTGTTTTTTGGCTTGCTCTAACAAGATGTCATTCTTTACATTTTTCTGCAAGGAGGTTTCTTGTAATTGTAATTGCTAATCCTAATGAAGAATCAACCTGCATATTTACCTTGTAGTTTTCACTACTAGGTTCTTGCATTTTGATAGCATCATTAAAATGAAGCATGACTTCATTGTTAAACGGATATGGAAGTTTTCTCCTAAACTTTTCAGTTAGATTCTTCCAATCTGTTGTTGGACATATGTAATAGTACTTTGAGAATTCACAAGTAAATTCTTCAAAATAACACATATTACATATTGACATTCTTTCCAAATGATTTAAGGCATCTGCCTGATCAATTGTTGTTCTAGTATTTTTGAAGACTTCATATGTTTGTCCTGTGAACTGTTTATAAATTTGTTCTACAATTCTTTTAATGAATTGTGGGATGTTTCCTTGGGTTTCTTGCCAAATGGCATTTTTAGCTTCATAGCTAATTGTACTAAGGAAGGATTTTACATTTCCTCTAGTACTGGAAATTACATAGTGCCATGAATTTTGTTCATTCCTATGTATTTCTTTATGAATTATCAAAGATATCATGATATTATTATACCAATCATCAATGACTGTTTCTGGATTTTTAACACAATCTAAGTCAAGGATTTTGACGTCAATTGGGGATTTTCTAGGTTTGTGTAATAAATATGATGGATCAATTTCATCATCATCATATTGAGGTTTTGCTCTAGGAGTAAAATCTCCTATTGGTCTTTTTCCATCACCAATTGGATTGGATGAAGGTTCATAATCCATTGGTTCTGCTTCAGATTCAATTTTAGGTTCTCTAAATTGAATTCCAGTTTCAGTTTTTCTATTTGGGTAAAACCTTTGGTGTATGGTTGTCTCATCATCAGAACTTGATTCTGAGTTTTCAATCATAACTTGTTCTTGTTCATTCTCAACAGATTTAGCTGTGAGAACAACTTCTTGATTGTTAATATTGACTCCTTTGATCATGGAGGCAATTTGTTCAAGTTCTTCATCTTCAAAAGCCAATAGAACATTAAGGTGTCCTAAGTTTTGAGATGTTTCATAAAGATTTTCCAAAGTTTTTCTAATGGATGTCATTCTGAATTTGAATCCTCAAAATCAAATTTTCCTTTTCTTGTGTTCTTTTGTTTTTCCGTAAATTCCCCCTTTTTTGAGAAATTTCCGAATTTTGTAATTTTTTGAGGGGTTAAAGATGTAGATGGTTGCTCTTTAACACCTGCTAAAATTATAGCTGAATGCTGATTTAAAGATTTTTCTGTTTTAGAGTGATACTCTCTAATTTCTGATTTTAGTTCTTCAATTGTTTCTTTCAATTGTTTAATTTCTTTCAGAATTTCTACCAGAGACATTATTGATTTCCAATAATATTTTTGGCTAAATTATTCACTGTATCTCTTAATTTCTTAAGTTCTCTTGTTTGACTACTTTCTGGAAATTCATCTTTCCATCTTATGATTGGATCTTTTCTCATAGATGTAGTATGAGTTAATAAAGGTTTTTGTTCTCTGACAAGAGTTCTGTTTTGATTGAAATCAATATCAATTGATCTTCTTGCTGGTTGGACTAACAGTCAAATTCGGTTTCCTTGTGTTCAAGGTAATCTGAAAATAAAGGATCAATTTTAATTCCTTTGGGTTCTTTAACAATAGTCTTATTGTGTTGGTTATGAATGGCATAACTAACCAAGTATGATATTGAAAAAGGGACATTGTTATCTTTAACTAAATCTTTTCTTCCATAATTGAATATGAAGGAAAGGATTCCATCAAAGTTTTGATCGTGTAGACTTACAGAAAGTCTAGGGTGACTTGTAAAAATCAATTTTCCACAAGCTAAATTTCCATTTAAGGATCCTAAACATCCTTCTTTTGGATTCTTAATTCTTTCATCAATCAAGCCCATTGAAATAGGTTGATCAATTTTATCTGACAAGGTGCTACGGAGTTGAATCCTAATAGCTCCTATTGTTACCCAATAAAGGTTTTTATTGTTGTCTAAGTCAATTTTTTGCTTAGCTTTATTAATGTCTTGTTTTGTAAGAAGGGAGATTCCTATCTTACCATAAGTATGTTGGACATGTATTGCAAATTCCTTTTGGGAAATTCCATAATATACTTGTCTGTTTTTGTTCATAAACTTCTTTATGAAATTTGGTTGTTCAAAGACTTCCCTAGTGTCTAAGGTTAAATCTTTGTTACAAATTTTTGCTAACTTTTTGTCTGAGATCAAAATCTCTTTTGAACTGTTTCCTATTGACTCAGTCTGTTCAAAGACTTCATCAATCTCATTTTCTTCTTTATTTGCCATTAATTCAGATAATGGTAAATAACATAATGTAACACAAATTCTTTGACACTTTCGTCATAAGACATTTTATGTTTCTTTCTCCTGTATTCAATGTTTTCCCTTATAGAATCAACTATAAGTTCTTTATCAATTTTTGTTAATTCTTTGGTGTATTCTTCATAGAATTCACACAAACTGTATTTGTTTGTAAGAGAATAAATGTATGCATTGCATAATCTACAATCAATCATGGATGATGATATAAAACATAATGCATAATAAATTCTTGTACACTTTTTTCATAAATTTTTAAAGTGCTTATCATTCTTTGTTTCATTCTTCTTAAGGAAAGATAATGAACATTTGCAAAGATGTTTTCAGTGTATGTATTTTCATGAAACTTAAAGGTTTCATATTCAGATGTAATTATGCGTATGTGTATTTCGCATGTATCACAATTGATCATTGTAAATGATTCAATGCATAATGCATGATAAATAGTTCCATTTCATTATTGTATTTATTCCTTTCTGAATCACATTTTTGTCTGTGGTATTCATAAGCAAAACTATGTATGCCAATATGATTACCATATTCTCTCATGGTTGTATAACTGTCATAGTGAAATTTATACTGTGCGAAATAACAGTCTAAATTTAGTATGTATCTGTTACACATTCTACAGTGTGTCATGTTTGTAAACTAGGCTCTGATACCAGTTTTCAAGCGGCGGGTGCTTAAACGTCTCAATTTTAATGTTTTTATGCAGATAAGTAAGGATCTGATAAGTATGGTTAAATGCAAAGACAATAGTATCCATGGATGCAAACCTTAAATAAATAAATAATAACATTAACCTTCTTACAGTAATGAGTAGGGGGTTTAAGCGGCGGGTGCTTAAACGTCTCAATTTTAATGTTTTTATGCGGATAAGTAAGGATCTGATAAGTATGGTTAAATGCAAAGACAATAGTATCCATGGATGCAAACCTTAAATAAATAAATAATAACATTAACCTTCTTACAGTAATGAGTAGGGGGTTCCTCTTTCCTTTTCTGTCCAAATAGAATGTACTGCTTTCTTTCTGCAATGGCTTGGATCTGTATTTCTCCTGCAAACGGCCACCTGCCTCAAAAGTGGTACTCCAGTGATCACCTGACCTGAGCTAATCCAGCAGTATATATATTTGTTTGAAATTTGAGGAAGTAAAGGAATTTAGAAAGAAAAATTTCTTTTATTCCAGAAGGTTGAACATTACAACTTATTTAAATACAAAGGTTTTTGATCCAATGGATCTACTGTCTTTGAGGTTTTTAGCCTCGACTCATGTTTGTATAATTACCAAATTTTTGAGAGAAAACGGAGATGAATGCAAACAACACCTGCCTATCTCCATCCACGGCTTTAGCACTTCCATTACTCCCTCGTGTACAGTAATACGGATGGACGGAGTGTGTAATAGAATATCATAATTTTTTTAGTCAATCTCATATAGTGAAATGACAATTAACATTGAATTCATGAAACAAAATCTTGAATCAAATATATTGAATACGTACGACTGGTCAATTTTTTCAGAACACAACCCTAGATGCTCGCAATTTGATGAGAGAACAGAGTGGAGAGATCGGGCATGCTGAATCAAACTAAATAAACCCTCATCTGAGCAAAACCAAATCGAAAACAAATATGAAAATCGTTCGATTTAACCCTTGAACGTCTTACACATAAGCCCAACAAAGTCAGATAAAAAATCAAGCGAGAAAAAGCTAATTTGTGCAAAAGAAAAAAAAAAGAAAAGAAAAACACGACGAACATCGACGATAAAGACAGCCGGAAACAGATCATGGTGAAAATTTGCCCTTTTTTTTTTTTTTTTTTTTTGCAAAGGGTCATTGGGGAATCTTACCCTTTCACTACAACAAAATACCAATTTCGCGACAAGATATTTTGCAACATACATAAATTTTTCTTAATAAGTGATTCAGCGCGACATGTTTGTAAATTTGTCGCAAAAATTTTGGTGAAAAAATAATTACCAAAAAAAATTAAGGCAACATAAAAAGTTGTCGCGAATTGATGAAATGCGCGACAAGTAACAAAGATTGTCGCTAAAATCATGATGGGAAGCTTGGCGCCAAAATATATTTGGTGAGAAACTTAAGGCGACAAACTTTTATTTCTTGCAACAAAGTTTTTTATGATGCAATACATCTACTTTTTGCTACAAGTAATATTTGTTGCTAAAAATTCTAAGATAGAGAAAAAAAAAATTGCGACGTCTATATTTGTCATTGTTCTAGCTTGTAGAGATTATGGAAAACAAATCGTGACATCCACATTCGTCGCTATTAATCTTTGTAATGAACAACAGTTGTTACAAGTCTATTCTACTATTGTTCATAAATAAATATTTTAAAATAATTAACAAATACATATTAAATTATTAATTAGTGTGCACAAACGTGAAATTATAATTTTTTCAATAAGAATTTACTTTTTATAATGTTTTATTGTGTATAATGTATGAAGTGTAAAAAAAATTATTTCCGCCAAAAATTCAAAAAAATTATTAAACTTCATATATATTGCAAAGTAAAACCGCACTAGATTATCATAATGATGAAGGAAAAATAGCAGTTATTCAATAATATTTCATTGTATAGTGTATGAAGCATCAACAACAGTGGACAACAGAGGGTCCTATTTTTTTTCTTTTTGAAACATGATATTACCAGTATCCATGCCAAAGTACTTTGGCCTTGATGTTTCGAAATTACAGAGAAACGAATAGAGAGACTATATTCATAATATGGTCAAATTATTCCAACATTTCTACCATCCATGTGAGCTAAGAGACTAAATAACAGGTCCCAATGTCTTATCCACTGCTTTGTTCCATATGTGTGTAAGCTCTTTTTTTTTTTTTTTTTAATAAGTTATAATCAATTAATTTTGGAAGTAAGAGGCACTAAATACTACAGATAAAAACTCACCAAAATTCTGGTTTCACAATATGATAACCATACATGGAGATTAGTGTAGGAATAACAAAAGATGGGATTCTCATCAAACTTTTCTTACCAATAAATTGAAAACACTGCCTAGAATGGAAAACCTTTTCGTCCATAGAAAGTAGAATTACAGACAGGTGTGTTTGTGTAACACTGTTGTCAGCAGACATTCATGCCTGAATCTCTGTTGTTAATTTGCCAATGAAGCTGTTGTGTTTTGTACTTTCTACTGTAGTTGTTTTTGTTTATGTCTCAACAGTAACTGAGAAAACATGATCTCGTTCCATGTATCTGGAACACCAGGAAGGAACCAATGGCTACAATCTTGGTGCCTGATGAACTCTTGCTTCTCATTTTCTGTCATGTTCGGCTACCTGTAAATTGAGGGGTGTGCATCCCGGCGAAAATTTGTGCATGCTCTTAATGGGACCTTCTTCCAAAGATAAGTTCATGTGACTGTGATTGAGTCTGAGAAATGGATTCATAAATGCTCTTCCGTTGCTGAAAAATTACCACTCCTGTCAATATGCTCTCCATTGGGCGCCCAACAGACGCTCCTAAGTGAGAACGCTGATCATGACGGATTGAATCGGATTTTCTATTAGGGAACAAAATGTGTAGATGTAGAGAACATGTGGGTTTTCCAACTTCCAATCATATAGGAACTCAATCTTTATAGTATTAGTAATTCAATTAGTCACCCTTCACAAGATAGATAAAGCGAAAACAAATTCCATCTAACATTGCAAAATTATTTATAGCAGCCTATATTTCAAACTAAAATGATAAAGATGATTGCCTTCCACACAAGGCCAAGGAAAATCACTCATCAAGAGACCCACCAGATGTAATTATCAATGTCTTTCAGCATGGCTAAATAACTTCATGAACGTTGACAGTATTTGCAAAATAACTTCAAATATGTAAGTGTAAAGATGTGTAAAAAGAAAATGAAATGAGGATAGAACATAGATTAAGAAAAAAATACTAGGAACAGATATAGGACCCAAAATTAGGTGAAGGCAAGAAGTATATATTCAGTAATCAAGGTATAAGCAAACCAAATCAAGGATAGTTCTCTCCATAAACAATATAACAAAATTTGAGAATGCACTTGAAAAGAAGTATATGAAAGACTGCTAGAATCTTCTACCCTTTCCCTACATTCCATTACCAAATGTCCAGCTTCAACAATTGGGCCACATTCTAAGACTGGAGAATTTTGAATTACTAGAGGCAGTAGCTCAAAGACAAATTTGTTCCTAAATTCAAAATATCTTAAAAGATTATTCTAAGCAAACAACGATTAAAGGAGCTTCTTTCACACTATCTAGAATTGAAAAGTTCTAATCATTTTAACAATCATATGAGCTTCTTTCATCCAGAATTTGCAAACAATTTTCTGAGCAATATACAAGAAGATATTGATGCTGATATTAAAGAGTTTGAAGCAAAATGAGAGGCTCATGTTGGAAAAATCATATTTTTCATCTTTTTATATTGGCCCACTTAATTAATTTTACTAATTTTTAATGTCAAAAGAGGATGTTAACTTTTACTTATGACTGGTCTAGATAATGCCAGTTCTAACGGACTGTGTTGATAAGCAGATTATTTTTCTAGATCAGTAAGGCTACATTTTTATCCTACTTCTATACACGATATATTATGATCACAAGAATATTATTAACAGCTTCTTTTGTAGGTTAAAAGATCTTTTCTTATTCTCTTAGATTTTTTTAGGAAGGAAATACTTAAAGATTATTTTGAGTTTCCTACATTCTTTCCTTCTACAAATCTAAGAATATCTTTATGTATATTCTTTCCTACTAATTATCTTACCATTCTTGTTGCAGATTTTTAGGTAAGAAATAATTCCTAATTTGATTTCTACTTTAACTATAAGTAAGAGTACAAATCAATAAAGTCAACGCTTTGAAAAATATTTTTTGCTCTTGTTTCTCCAAGCTCCAAACCGTCGGATTCTTTGTGCAAAACAAGATTCGATGCTTCATTGATTCAACTTTCAAAGCAAAAAAGTTTTCTTCAAACTCATTGAAGAATAAAAAACAAATTGGTGCTCAATGAACAATTCCATATCTTGTTTAATCTACTTGGCGTGAAGTTAAGAACATGGTTTCTTAATCCAAGTGGTGGTTGCGGTCAAGTACAATAGGGAAGTGGCGATAAAGTCAAGACTGGTGGATTTGATTCCACTTCATCAATAAGTCAGAAGAAGAAGTATCAAAGAGAGTTGATCTGTTTTCTTTTGATTGTTATTTTGTTAATTTTGCGAAATTACAAAAATCGATACTATTATATTTTTAAACAAGATTATTAGTGAATTGTTTTTACCCATGGCATGGGGGTCCGTCGATATTTTCCTTTGCGGTTTACCATGTTACATCTTGTGTTCATATTTAATTTTTTAAATTTTGCACTTAACAAGATTAGGTAAACGAACACTGCTGTGCGAATCAGAACTGTTGTCATTGTCACTCACCAGTTCTGATTACGATTTGTTCACTGCTTGTTTAATTAAGATTAAAATTATTTTTAATTTAATTAATATAGATTTTAGAACTTTCAATTGGTATCAGAGAGGGTTCACTTCTTAAAGTGAGATCCGAAGAAACCTAGATATGGATGGAACTCCGTTTAGACCACTAGTTTTAGATGGTACTAATTATACCTATTGGAAAATTAGGATTCAAGTTTATATTCAATCCCCTGAAGAAAAAGATTGGCACTCTATTATCCATGGCTATAAAACTCCCACCATTATTGAAAATGGTGTAGAAAGAGAGAAAAAGGCAGAAGAGTGGGTTATGACTAATTTTAATTATACTAATTGGAATTTCAAAGCTTTAAATGCCATATTCTCCTTTGTAGATTCTAATCAATTTTGTTTGATCTCTACTTATCAAATTGTTAAAGAAGCTTGAGACATCTTACAGATTGCTCACGAAGGAACCTCTGTTGCCAAGTTATCCAAACTTCAAATTATTACACTTGAATTTGAACAACTGTCTATGAGAGATGATGAACAGTTCAAAGACTTCTATGCAAAACTCAGTAACATCACCAATACAGCTTATACATTGGGAAAGAAATACTCAGAGAGTAAAATTGTAAAGAAAATTCTCAAATCCTTGCCTGATCGTTTTCACTCCAAAGTAACTTCAATTGAAGAAAGTAAAGAGATTGAGAAAATGAAGGTTGAAGAATTGGTGGGATCATTAATGACATATAAACTACATCTACAAATCAGGAAGAAAGAAAAGTGATTTGGTATTGCTTTCAAAATTGAAAAAGATGAGTAAGAGATTGATTGTGAAGAAAGTGAAACTGATGAAAACACGGCCATGCTCACCAAACAATTTAAAAAGTTTTTAAAATGAAATCAGAAAGGCAAAAACTTGAATACTCCACTCCAAAAAAAGAAGAGATTTCTAAACATCATAAAACAAAATCCCACTATATCTACGAATAGATCTGACAATCGAATTCAATGCCATGAGTGTGACAGCTTTGGACACATTGCTTCTGAATGTGCAAATACTCTAAAGAAATCTCATACCAAGAAGGCTATGAATATTAATTGGAGTAAAGATGAAAATGATTCTGACTCAGACGAGGACGACAGAACTACTAATAATCAGGTAATGTATCTCACTGTAAACTTACATTCTGGTACTAACTCTGTGCAACCATTGACTGCAGGTTGTGATTCCTTGACTACAACATCTAAAGAGCCAAACCGTGTGTGTTCTATTTATGTCATGATGGAATTTTTGAAAGATTATCAGGTAACACTTGATTCTAAAAATGACACTCTAACCAATCTCTTAAAAGAGAAGGACGATCAAATTGTAAATCTTCTTGATGAATTAGAAAAATCAAAAGAAATGATTAAACAACTAACAATTGGAGCCTCTCGCTTAAGTGAAACCTTAAGCTATGGCAGAACTCCAAACGTCAAAGAATGTTTGGGATATGTTGGAAAAGGTAAAGAAAAAGTTAGGAATCAGATCAACTTCATCAAAGAAACACAGTATGCTGTATTTTTAGACAAAACAACTTCCATTGCCATCAAGACTGAGGCTGACCAGCTTATGCAGGTTCTGACTAATACGAAGACTCAAAAATAGTCACGACCATCAATTATACAAACAATGTATCAATTCTCAATACAAAGAGGTAAATCAATTTACTTTGTAAAATGTTACATCTGTGATAATCTAGGACACGACTCCTTTCATTGTTTATATAGTAAAAATTTGGTTAATAGACAAATGAGACACCATAGCAACACCAAAGTAAGACAAATTTAGGTTAAAATGGTGATTTAAATTGTTATATGGTTGATGTTGCCTATAGAATTTTTATTCCTGACTCTTGGTATTTTGATAGTGGTTGCTCTAGACATATAACTGGTAATCGATCTTATCTAACTAACTACAAGAGTCATGCAGATGGTCAGGTCACTTTTGGTGATATAGCACACAATAAAATTGAAGGTGTAGGCACTATTCTAATTGATGGATTCTCTAGGTTAAAAGAAGTTCTTTTTGTTGTAGGTTTGAAAGCCAACTTGATTAGTATAGGCTAACTCTGTGACAATAAACATTTAGTTATGTTCTCAAAAAATTATTGTAAAGTCTTGAAATATGATGGTAGTTGCATTCTACATGGTACTAGATCTAGTAATAAATGTTATCTTCTTGACACCAAAATTACTTGTCATATTTCAAAGATTGACTCTACCTAGTTGTGGCACAAATGGTTGAGATATTTAAACTGTAGTGATCTGTTGAGACTAACAAAATTGAATGTAGTACAAGACGTTCCTAAGTTTACTTAAAAATCTGAAGGATTGTGTGGTACGTGCCTAAAAGGTAAGCAAACCAAAAGTACTCACAAGCAAGGTAAGTTTCTTACTACATCTCATGTATTAGAATTACTTCACATAGATTTGATGGGACCTATTCAAACTGAAAGTATTGGTGGCAAGAAGTATATTTATGTCTGCGTGGATGATTTTCTAGATATACTTGGGTAGATTTCTTGAGAGAAAAATATGATGTTTTTGAAAGATTTAAATTTTTGCACCTAAAATTAATAATAGAAAAATATTTTGGGAGAATAAAAATATTGAAGATTAGAAGTGATCATGGGAAGGAGTTTGAAAATACTAATTTCTCTACATTCTGTGATCAAAATAGTATTTTTCATGAATTCTCTGCTCTTAAAATTTCTGAGCAAAATAGATTCATGGAAAGGAAAAAAAGGTCTTTACAAGAGATGGCTGGAGTAAGTTGTGGACTGAATCTATTAATATTGTTTGTTATATTTTGAATCGTGTGTCTTTAAGAACAGGAACCACTCAAACTCCTTATAAAATCTGGAAAGGAAGAAAATCGAATATCAAATATTTCCATACATCCGATAGCAAATGCTATGTTTAAGATTATTGAAGAATATTTGGGTAAATTCGATTCAAAAAGTGATGAGTGAGTGTTTATTGGTTATTCTGAGAACAGTCGAGCTTACAGAATTTATAACATGCGTACTCAGACTATCATTGAATCAATTAAAGTAAAAATTGATGACATTGATGATTTTTTATCTTCTTCACAGGAGCCTAATATTCAGACCTAGAAAGAATAGGTTGCTGGACGTCAACTTACTCAAGACAATCATGTGCCTGCACCATACAATGGTAAACAAACACAACAGCCAACATCAAGTTCTGGTGTCTCTGCTCTGTTCCTAGAAGTTATGACATACCAAATATAAATAACGAACAGAACATGAGAAGGCAACCTCCTTCTTGGATACAGAAAGCATACCCATTGGACAATGTTCTCTTAGGTTCTGGAGACGGTATGATGACTAAGAGGAAGTTTGCTAATAAACTTGGAAATATTTGCTACATTTCACAAATTGAATCCAAAAATATAAATGAAGCAAATATTGATGAAAATTGAGTTCTAGCCATGCATAAAGAGCTAGCTCAATTTGACAAAAAAGATGTGTGAGAACTTGTACCTTGGCCAAATGACACAAATGTGATCGGGACAAAGTGGATATTCAAAAATAAATCAGATGAACATGACAACATAGTTAGAAACAAGGCACGCTTGGTTGCACAGGGATACACTCAACTAATGAGTGGATTTTGATGAAACATTTGCACCTGTAGCTCGACTTGAATCCATTAGACTTTTACTATTTGTGGTATGTCAAATGAGGTTCAAGATGTACCAAATGGATGTCAAAAGTGTCTTTCTGAATGAAATTCTTAATGAAGAAGTCTATGTTGAGCAGCCTAAGGGATTTGTTGATCCTTATTTTCTTGACCATGTGTTCAGACTGAAAAAATTTATATACGGACTAAAGCAAGTTCCACATGCTTGGTATGAAAGATTGACCATATTCTTGTTGGAACAGGGATACAAGAGAGGAGGAGCTGACAAAACTTTATTCATCAAACATTTCAAAATTGGATTAACAATTGCACAAATCTACGTCGATGATATAGTGTTTGGTTCATCACTAGAAACAAAATCCAAGGAGTTTGTTACACTTATGTAAAATGAATTCAAAATGAGTATAGTTGGTGAACTAAATTTCTTTTTAGGTTTACAGATCAAACAGGTTGGATTAGGGATTTTTATCTCACAGACCAAGTATGCTAAAAATATGGTGAAAAAGTTCGGTCTTGAACAAACCAAGTTAGTCAGAACTCCCATGGCCACGTCCTTGAAAATCTCTGGAGATGATCAGGGTAAGGAGGTTGACTCTAGCTTGTACAGAAGTATGATAGGCAGTTTGCGGTACATAAGCATGTTAAGTTCTTTATTTGAGACTCAAACAACGGTGAAAACCAAGATGCCAAAATCTAAGAAAAATGTTGGTGGTTCATCCAAGAACACTATTACTCTGCCAGTTGCTATTGAAACTGTGATAGGGCCTCAAATGTCGCCGGTAAGGACTCTTCGGCGAAGGACACGAAGATTGGAACCCTCCAATTCAGACCCGAACACTTCTCCAGCAACTGTTGCATCTCAGGCAGAACAATCAATGGACATTATTGCCTATCAGCCGCCGGTCAGCCATCCTAAATCACAGTCTCGTCAAACATTTAAAGATCTAATTACTTTTTTGAGCAAGAAAGTTACTTTAAGTGCTCAAGAACTAGATGAAAAAGGAGATAAAGATGACGGATTTGAATGGGTGGCAGTGGGTCTGACAATGCTGGAATTGAAAAGGAAGTTCGTGAGGATGAAGGGACTGGTGATGAAGAGTCTGAACGTCCTTCTCCAATTGTTGAAAGTTTGACTAAGCCCCCTTCTCAAATATCAGATTCTGATTACGATGCTAATTTTAAGGAATCTTCAGAGTCCACTCCAACACCTTCTCCAACAAAAAGAGCCATGAGGGCGGAAATGGAGAAAGAGAAAATTGGGGATGTTGCTGAAGAGCCCACACGTGCTAGTTAAAGCATGCCACCAACTGCCTTAGGGGTGCCTACATAGTACTCTCTACTCCCAGTTCAGACCCACATATGTTCAGACTTGAAACATTAACTAGAGATAGACACTCTGTTAACCTCCTTAATTACTGTTTCTTGTCAAAGAGTGCTAAGAGTCTGTTTCTTTCATTTACCACATATCATAAGTTCATAGTAGCAATTCCTGAATTCAGTTCATTTAGTTTAGCTGAAATTGTTGATTTTCACAACTTACATATTCTGTTAAGTTTTTTTGGGCCATTCAATGAGACTCTGGTCAAGAAATTTATGGCCAATGTTCCAAAAAATCTAGGGAAGGCTGGTGATGAGTTTAGGTGGCAATTTTATGTCTGAGGAAGACATGTTACCTTCAGTCCTAACTCACTCAGGAACTGGCTTAGGATAAATACTGTTGCTATCACAGGTGATGAAGAATTGACCAAGGACAGCATTGCACAGGAACTGACTGGGTCTGCATGGCCACAATCAAGAGAATTGTTTGCTTCTTGAATGCTGTCCAAATACAAAATTCTCCATTAGATTCTTATCAACAATATCGATCTATTAACTCATCGATCAGATATTTCAGGGGACAAGGCTATTATGCTATACAAGTTGGGGATGAGGTTCACAGGTGATTGGGTCAAAATGATTTTTGACATGATTGTTTATGAGGGGATGAGGAGGGCCAAGCAGACAGGCTACCGCATCCAACTCTCATCCATCACTTTCTTGTTCACCAAAAAGTGCCTGCCATGGATTCAGACAGGTTCTCTGAGGATATTCCAACGTTAGGTGTTCATGAATTTACAAATTTGGGTGGAACACCACATCCCACTCCTAGAGTTCCTAGGCACATTCTGTCTTCATTAGACCAGTCTGGACATTTGGATGTACTGGAAAATCAGCTGGGCTAGTCAAGACTCAGGTCGAACAACTTTTTACCCTAACCAAAAGTTTTTTTGATGAATTTGATTTCATGTGTGGGTCTTAACTAAAATTGAATACCTAGGAAGTGACCATATCAAGTCTGCCTATTGCATAGTCACTTTGAAATTCTCAACACACCCTAAAGGACATGAGGAGATTCCTGGTACTAATCCATTTGGTGGGCCTACTACTCTTCCAACTGATGTTCCTCCACTTGATGTTCCTCCATCTGTTGTTCTATCAGATACCTCTGCTCACAAGAGAGATGCAAAAGTATCTACATCCAGTGCAAAGAAGTCCAGACCCTCTCGGAACTAATTGCTTTTGGTTCTGACTTCTAACATTCTAACTATTTGGATATAACTTCTTATGGATGACTGTATTAACTCTTACATTGTGCTTCACTTCACTTCAACACTACTTTACTTTTGTTTTCTCTTCCCTCTTTGTTATTTCCTTTGGCGACTTTATTCCAAAAAGGGGGAGTAGTAAGTATTTTTTAAGTTTGTAAGGTTGTGGTTGTTGGTTAAATTTTGATGATGTTACTTTGCTAGAGTAGTATATGGTGATTTGATGTTTAAACTTTGAGGGTATCTTGCTAAGGAGAAGCAATACTAAAGTTTGTGTTTAATGTATGTGATATTTGCATATATTGTTAACTTCTTTGCAAGAAATTTTTTGGTTTCCACACTAAGGGAGAGCAATAACCCTTATATGTTGATGCTCATAGTTTCTTTAATTATTCACATGCCATAACACACATCACACATACATTAAAAATCCGATAGTTTTGTTTTTGTAATTAAGCAATGCCAAAGGGGAAGATTGTTGGAAAAATCATATTTTTCATCTTTTTATATTGGCTCACTTAATTAATTTTACTGATTTTTAATGTCAAAAGAGGATGTTAACTTTTACTTATGACTGGTTTGGCTAACGCCAGTTCTGACTGACTGCGTTAATAAGCAGATTATTTTTCTAGATCAGTAAGGCTACGTTTTTATTCTGTTTCTATATGCGATATATTTTGATCACATGAGTATTATTAACAGCTTCTTATGTAGGTTAAAGGATTTTTTTTATTCTCTTAGATTCGTTTAGGAAGGAAATACTTAAAGATAACTTTGAGTTTCCTAAATTCTTTCCTTCTACAAATCTAAGAATATATTTCTACATATTCTTTCATACTAATTGTCTTACCATTCTTGTTGCAGATTTTTAGGTAAGAAATAATTTCTAATTTGATTTCTACTTTAACAATAAGTAAGAGTACAAATCAATAATGAATCAATGCTTTGAAAAATATTTTTTGCTCTTGTTTTTCCAAGCTCCAAACTGTTGGATCCAAAAACAAGACTCGATGCTTCATGAAAAACAAGACTCGATGCTTCATTGATTCAACTTTCAAAGCAAAAAAGTTTTCTTCAAACTCATTGAAGAATAAAAAACAAATTAGTACTCAAGGAACAATTCCATAACTTGTTTAATACTTGGCGTGAAGTTAAGAACGGGGGTTCTTAATCCAAGTGGTAGTTGCGTTCAAGTACAATAGATAAGTAGCAATATAGTCAAGACTGATGAGTTTGATTCCACTTCATCAACAAGTCAGAGAAAGAAGTATCAAAAGGAGTTGACATCTTTTCTTTTGATTGTTATTTTGTTAATTTTGCAAATATACAAAAACCAATACTATTGTATTTTTAAACAAGATTATTAATGAATAATTATTACTCATGGCATGGGAGGCCGTTGATGTTTCCTTTCGGGATTTACCACATTACATCTTGTGTTCGTATTTAATTCTTTAAATTCTGAACTTAACAAGATTAAGTAAATGAACACTGCTATGCGAGTCAGAACTGTTATCATTGTCACTCGTCAGTTCTCATTACGAACTATCCACTGCTTGTTTAATTAAGATTAAAATTATTTTTAATTTAATTAATCTAGGTTTTAGAACTTTCATCTCAGATTGGAGAAAAAGATTTGATTTAACTGTACAAGAAGTACAAAGGTAACATGGGCAGGCTTTTATGTTGTGTGCTCTGCTCAGATCCTAAGTTAGATTCAAATCGATTCAAGGATGTTATTGATGAGAAAATAGCAGCAATAGAGCTGAAATGAACCAAATCATAAGAAAAATGGGCTAAAAAGTGTCTAAAACAAAACCACATACAAGTCCATTGAGACAGAAAGAAACTAAAGGCATATTCTACACACTGGTGAATCTATTTTATTTTCTTCAAATTTTGCTAATTCTTCCATGCTCAATAATCTGTTCCATGTCCTCTTATTATCAAATATTTGAATTACATTTTGTAATCTGGAAATTACTCTTTTGGAGGAAAGAAAATATCAACATCCATTAACTAAAATCAAAACCAGCATCAACATTTATGGGATACAATATTTTTTGTTCCATTTGCTAGTTGATGTATGCCTGTATCAAAGCAAATACAATAGTAGAAATTACGTTTGTAATATGAAAGATCTTTGATAGAATATGCACTAAACATCAATCTGTAATAGTAGAAATTATGTCACCAAAGACATAAGAGCTCAAAAAGAATATGCACTAGAAATCAATCACAAAGAACTGACCAATAGAGGGCTTCGCAATCACAACTAAAAATGCCCCACATTCATCAATTGTCTCATCAATTTTATATTTTTATGGTTTCGTTTTGACAAAGAGCTTAAGTAGCAGATTTTTATTCAATGGAGTTTAAGCACTATACTCTATTACCGTAATTAGATAACCAGCTAGAATTGAGATGTATCTCTAAACTCTAGGAATCCATTTAATCAGTGCTTTTAATTCTAGTTTGATTATTGTGTGGATAGTGGGCAGCAAGCCTTTTTAATACTATTTATGAGATTCAGAGTCTACCCAAATCACCACAACTTTGGCATCATCCTAAGTCAACATAATCAGCTATGAGATTCATAGAATTTTGTACCACAATTATTTAATAATAAGGCATAAATCAGTAGATTATATAGAAATTTTAAGTAGTTCTCCCACACTCAAAGGGCCAATATGCTTGCTCTTATAACTATCTCTAGATTCTGCATGAATCAGATGTGCTTTTATTCTGCCAGGCTTTGAGGAGCATTTGTTTTATTCTTATATGTACTTAATCCTATTCATGTTAGGAGATAACAACCATCCTATTAAAATTTCCTAGAAGAGAGTTGCAGACCAGTTTTATCTAGAAAAGCCAGTGATGTTTTGTGTTTCTATCTTGCCCCAAGAACTATGATGTTGAACACATGAAATATTAATGATAAAAAGAGAATAATGAAATATTAATGATAAAAAAAGAACAAATAAATGATAAATGCCTAACTAGAATCTATCAATCTATAAAACAAGAAATAACTATCTCAATACTTTAAGCAAATAAGTAAACAAATTTGTGACACCTATATATGATCAACAGGCGGTGGCATGTTGAAGATTGTTGCTTCTCCAGGTGCTTGTGAAGACAAGCCCACTTGAGTCGATACGATATTCTGTATTAGTGACTCAAATTGAGATAGTCTAGTACACATATCTACTAATTCTTGCTCCTGCTTCTCTATTTGCTCGCGAAGAGCTATTGACTCAGTATCATGAGATGTCAAATCAACAGAGTGGCTTGCGGCAGGTTTTGGACCATGTCCAAGTCCTTTAATGTAACCTTTACATTTTCCTAAAATCTCCTTCATGATTTCAAATTCAGTGAGGGCTTTAGATCCCTCAAGAACATGTTACTCTTTAATCTTAAGCATTCTCTCCTATATATAGGTCAAAAGAAAAGGAGAAAACTATATTAAGATCAAAAAATATATTCAATGTCAATGAAGAAGAATAAAAGATTAATATACTTACATATCTTGTTCGTGTCTCATCATTTACCCATCCTTTGTTCTCGTTGTAATGAATCTCATAATAAAGGTCTATTTCTCCTTGTGTGCTATCTTTAGTAATTGCTTTTTGTTTGAAATAATATACTTCATGTTATACAAATCGATTTACTTTTATAAGTTGAAAAGAAAAAAAAAATTACATTTTTTTCAAGACGTGCAACAAGTGATTTTGATCCACCACAATGATTATATTTAATACGATTGTGGCTTGCCAAATTGCGTGTAAATAGTGCCTGCAATTAATTCATATTTCAATGTAATTAACTCTTATTATAATTTTGTTATTATGGTTTGTAACTATTTTCTTTATTTTAGCCTTATATTTATATTTTATTAATCTAAACATTTACAAAAGTATAATATCTTTAATTAAAATTACTTGAAATTTAGGGGTAGACCAATATTCACAAAACCAGTCTCAATCTACTTGCTTTACACCAGTTGGGAGATTCTTCATTGCATCATCCAATAATTTTCCATTAAAATATTTTTCTTTCAATCTACATCGATAATCACGATATCGCCTCGCTAACGTATCATTTACACATTTAAGGACATATTGTACTGTCAAATCAAACTTGAATTTTGCCTTAAAAAGAAAAAAGAAAAAGAATAAATATATATATATTAATAAATTATTTATAATAACATAGAAAACTAATGACTACTCACCAAAATTTTGTAAAAACATGAATTTACTTTTAACTTACCAAAACTCGGTCATTTAAGGTATTTTTCTCTTCTTTAGGTATGTTGATCCACCTTTTGTAGCGGAGTAGAGCAAAGGATCGAACTATGTAGCCACACTCACTAGCCAAACGTGCTTGCTGATTTTCAATAGCTCTTCTTGACTTTTTAGAAATATCTAATGATATTTTCCTGCTGCAGTGACGATATCATCAGTGCCCTTGCCTCTTGTAGGGCCACGTCACTTCCTCTTCAAATAATAATCAGAATCTATAAAACACAATATTTAAATAATGAGATTCTATAAACAAAATAAATAATACAAAAAAATTGTATCAATTTAAAGTATATGTTAAGATAATTTTATATCATATATATTAAGATAAATTAATACCGACAAAATGAAGAGTGGTCTTAGGTGTCAATGTCGTTTCATGTGATGACATGTGTTGAGATGGAGCCCAAGTCTGAGGTTGAGATAATGGGACAGGAACTTGAAGAGGGTGAGGTAATGGAGTAGGAACCTGGACATTAGTAGTTTGGGACAATGAAGTAGAGATCTTAGCTTGGGGAGTTGTCTGGGATAATAAACACTTGTATGATGCCTTTGATGACGGAACTTCTGCAGTCAGCTCACACGATGTGGCAACAACTCTCTTTTTCTTGTCAGGTCTTGTTCGAGATGCCATTATCTGCAAAGAAAAAAAAATTCATATATATATTTTGACCTAAAAATCTACAAGCAAACAAGTAATCCACTGAACATTTGGAATTATATGGTGTTATTATCAGATCAACAACTTGCAGGTATCAACGTAATAATATGGTGTTATTATGTAATCAAAATTTGAAAATGTTATGCCTTCAGATTTTTGCTTAAGGGCACACTCGCACACACAGAGAGACAGAGAAAAGAAACACTACTGCTACATGTGGAGAAAGAAGATAAAAATAGGGTGTTTAGAAAAGTTGGAAATCTATTGTTTCTTCTTTTTTCAATTTCTTCTTGTTCAAAGTGTCTTTTGCAGAACTTATCACCATAGATTTATCAACTGCCTATAGCTAAAGAAACTCAATTGATATCTGTTTCAGCTTTGGAGATCAGAATTCTAATTGGGAATGATGCCTATTGCTGAAGAATGCTTTTGGAAGAAAATTACTGGAAATAAAGACTAGTTTAAGTACTTTCTTGTTATTTTATTTTTCCATTTCTGATAGATGTCTGATGTATCAACAAAGGAGAACAAAGCTGTACCTGATGCAAAGTTGAAATATTTTGCTTCTGTCTTAAATTTTAACAACTTAAGAGCAGATGTTGTCATTCAGGCAAAAAGTTATCTCCCTTAGTTTTCCTTGTACATATATTGAAGTTCTTATGTTTCAAATTTACATTGCTGCGAGATTTTCAGATTGATTAGAAGAGGTGCAAGTTAGATGCTTTTTATATTTTAGTAGATGTGGTATTGATGCGAATAGATTGAGGAAAAGTGACTTATGTAGCACAACAGAAATTTTCCAAGGATAAGACGTAGGAAAGCCTAGCTAAGACCAGAAAATTGACTTCTGTAGCAGACCAGCGAGTCTGCAGGCAATCCGAGAGAGAATTCCTTGCTGCTGCTCTACAACCAATGGTTATGGTGGCTAAAGAGCAGCAACCATGAATTCTCCAATTCTTCAAACTTAAGAACATTTTATTTGCAAGCGCAAAGAGTTCAAAGGAACAGCCCTTACCCCTTCTCTGTAGCCCAAACAATTTGGCCGAAAAAAATGGTCTCTGTTTTACCACAGAAGTCTAAAAGCCTTATTTTACCAGAGGTCTTTGTTCTTTTACAAATTGCACCAGTATTCCAATATAAGTAGGCAAACTTTTCTCACACCCCTCTCATAGATAGGTGAAAAGCTAACTCATGTCATCTCCATTTTTTCCAACTATCCAAATTGCAGGGGTAAGAACAGAAGTAGATGAATACTATGTACAGTAATTGATTTACATATGTGAGAAAGTTGGCAAGATTCTCAAAACACAAAATTATGAATCTGAAACTTCAACATTGTCAATTAGTTGAATTAAAGAGCAAGATCTTTCTATAACACGTGAAAGAGCACAATCTATTATGGTCAATTGCTCAATATATTCATAAATTTGAGATAATAGAATGCAAATGCAATATAAAACACACAAGAATCACATAATTACAATATGTTATAATAACCCATGTAATTGATTCAAAAACAATGGTATTAAATTAAAGTAATAATTGAATACAAGAATTCCTACCTTAGTTCAGAACTTGAACAGAGAACACAGGCTGAGATGTCTGGGCAATTGATCAATTGAACATCAATTTTGCTAATTCTTGGATAAAGAAGAACAATGGGTGTTTGATTTATGTACTTAGGTTTTCAGAATGTAATTTTGGTAAGATTTTTGTGCTATTGTATTGAGATGGAAAAATATAATCGTTTTCCTTATCATAATGTTGACATTGATTTTGGGAAAATTGTTGGCAGGAGAAGTTTGGCAGGCACAGTGTTTGGCGGATGTTGGATTTTGTACATATATTGAAATGTTTTGTGTGTGCATGTATATATATATATATATATATATATATATATATATATATATATATATATATATATATATATATATATATATATATATATATATATATATATTATTATATTTTGAATTCTTTTGTGTGTGTGCGTGTGCGTGTGTGTGTATATATATATATATATATTAGGGTTAATTGTTCCAAAAATCTCTGTACTTTTTAGAGTGTCACGTATACATCACTAGACTTTAAAATGTTTCTAGCTCTTCATTATATAAATTGAAAATACTCTCAATTCATCACAATTGATAATTTCGTCACTTGGGTTTAAAGGTTCTGCCACCGTAGCAGACGTATGAAAAATTACGAGCAACAACAAAAATATTCACTTACTTCTAAGTGGTTCCTCCACGTGCGACATTTTGAATTTTTTTATCCTTTGTGGTCCTACCGGTGGGGTAGCTATGTCCAAGATGAAGGAGAAATGTGCAATCGATGTGGGGCTAGGGTTTTTCCTAGTTTGGGAAAGAAATTGATTTGGGAATTGGAATTAATCTCATATTATCATATAGGTAAAACATGTTTCACAATATGCGACTTCAATATATGTCATACATGTGTTTACTAATTGGGCAATTTGAAGACACTTTGGACATCCGTTTACCATGTTGGCACAACCGTTAAAGCCAATATAATTGACATAATTATCAATAGTGATAGATGTAGAGTATTTTCATATTGCATAGTGAGCTAGAAATATTTTAAACTTCAGTGATATATATGTGACATGCTAAAAAGTACATTAATTTTTGGAACGACATCTGTCTGCCACGTTGGCAGATCCGTTAAATCCAAGTGACGAAATTGTCAATAGTGATGGATGGAGAACATTTTTACATTGTACAGTGAGGAGCTACAAATATTTTAAAGTACGGTGATGTATACGTGAAGCACCTAATCTAATTGCATTCTAGTATTACTTTATTGTAGATCGCTGTAATAAATCTCGACATGCAAACAAGCGCTTAAAATCCTTTGACACGGAATTAAGGAAAACAAGCATCCATGCCTACTTTAACAACTTTTCTTTACGAGTGGATTAGTTGGGTGACTAGATTGTTAATCTATTAGATACCAATCACTAAACTTAACAAAGTATCAAAAATCAAAAGAGAAGCAAAGTTCATGGAAAGAAGTGTTTGATCGTGGCTCAAAAGGAACGCTAGCTACATGCGTAAAACATGCAAGTCGAACATTGTTATCGATGATTTTGCCAAAATGAACAACGGCTAGTAGCTAAAGGTAGCTTTTATCGCCCAAGATTGGTGAGAAGAGTTGAGAACAAAATGTTGAATGGGTGAGTAACGCGTGAGAATCTACCAAATAGTACTCGGGCCAAATCATGAAGATAGGTAAAAAGTGTTGTTTGATCAGCCTAAGAAGTATTAGGTAGTTGTTCAAGTACAACGTTGGTTGAAAGGATCAAAAGGAGAATTTGAGCTTATTTGGAGTTGATCGGATGCATTTGAAGATTGACTTGATGGCACGAGAGTAATAAGAACCACTGAGAAAGTCATTAGAGGAATTTCAGAAGTTTCAAAATGTGGAATTTGCAAACCGCGGCCACGTTAATGTGTGTGTGTGTGTGTCTATATATATATATATATAAGTGAAACTAGGGACGTTTGTGTTTTTTTGAATTAAAACAAATCGAAGGGGCATAAGACTATATAAAGACTTAATATAGGTCAGATTAGGGATTGTTAAATAAAAGGGATAATAGAGAACAAAAGAAGATGAGAAAGAGCGACCAAAATTTTTTATATGTGGACACTCATTTTGTATGGGTTAATGAATTTGAGAACTCGAATTGAAGAAAATAAATTAGACCAAAACAGATCTAGAGTCGATCTCTTCAGTTCTTTATCGGTCCCATATTTAGAAGATAGAACCAAATATTCCATTTTGAATATACTTATTGCTACTCGTTTTGGTTCAAGTCTCTTTAGAATTGAACCATATTCCTACCCATAGTCTTGACATCTTAATCATTTTAGTAACAGTATTGTATACAATATCTATATCTCAACTTAATCATACAATTCAATTTTAGTATTATGAATTTTTAGTTGAAAATTTTAAATAAAACCAGTAAAAAAAGGGCGAAGAAGCATAATGGGTTGAATTAACAAAAGTAAAACAGCCCATTTTTTCAATCATTATAACCCAAATCAGATCTAGCCCATTAAATTAAATTAACAAAGCAAATAGTAGTATTGCCACAAAACATTTTTCCCTCCTCTGCTCCAACCCTCCCTCCATCCCTCCTTCCTTCCCACGATTCCCTGGTTGCCTCTCTCCCTCCTACCCACTCACGATTTTCCTTCTCTATCTGTCTTCCTCTGGCTGCTGACTCTCTCTATCTATTCTCACTAGAAGAAGGAAGCAAGAACTCCCAGTTCCAGTCCCAGTCCCAGCACCCGATTAAGGTTAGATTTCCAAATTTAGTTTGTGACACAGAGACCTTTTCTGACTTCTGAATTATTTAGTTTGTGAGTGTAAACTAATATTCATTTGGTTGATTCAATTTATTTCATAGGAAAATGATTTAATTAGAAAATAGTCATAAATTTAGTTTTAAAGGACTTTTTGGGCTGATTGCTGAAGCAAACTCCAGTGCGTGTATATGCTACATTAGGAAAATGATTGCTGAATTGCCTTCATTTTGTATTCCTATGTTATCAACTCCAGCGCGTGTATATGATATTATGAATTGGGAGATGGAGAAGGAAACCTACTTTATCCGATGATAATAATTGTTGACGTCGGAACCTGCAACGTCCACGTGCCAACAGATCTCCAGTCACTCCTCTGCCAACTTGTATGTTACCTGCACACTCAGACAATCGTTAGGCACCAAGATCTCTGGAAAAAAAGGGTCCGGCGATCGTTGGTACTCCGACGATCAAGTCAACTGCCGATATTAGAGCAATACACGGGGGGGGGGGGGGGGCGAAAGTAATTGGGTGTGGGAGAGACAAGCAGGCAGAGATTTGAGCAGAGTTTAGGGTGGGATTTGAAGTACAAAAAGAGCGTACCTTGGAACAACTGAAGATATCGTATTTATAGCGCAAGAGTTCGGATTGATTTAGGTAACAAATCAATCAGATACCCAATCGAATCCTCCTTCCTTATGGGATAGGGATCATTCCTTGTCAAGGCAATCTCCAAGATTACCTTCCTTATCTGAGCGTATCACGATGCATGATTTTAGGAGATTATGATTCGATTTTCTTGTGAAGATCCGTGCACCAAACCAACACAATCTGTCTTCCACTATTTCTCTGGTCATGCCAAAAGATTATACTGTTTGCCTAGTTAAATTTAATACGAAGTACTACGAGGCTCTGTGGCTCGGCTGTGAGTGCCGAGGCCTTCTCTGGGCTTCGCAGCACTCTTGCTGTAGAAGGTTAAGATGTCTAGTGGGCCTCCGAAGTCCCTTTTCAGAATTTGCAAGGCCATCAATGGGCTTATATGGGAATTTCGTTGGGCTTTTACTGACGTGGAGGCTCTATCAAAATCGAGTGGTAACAATAGTCCCCCAAGTCCAAGTCTATTATTCATAATAGGCGTGGGACTTTGAAAGTGAGAGGGGAAGTCAACTACAAAGAAAATTTTGAATTTCGACAGAAAACGTGGAACGTGGCCTTCGCTTATGGTCTTCGCAAATTGGGTAATGAACTGGACTTCATCCAATATGTATAGTCCCCTAAGTCCGAGGCCGAACATTTATGATGGGTGAGGGCTTCAAGAGACCATGCCTTTTGTGACGTGGCCGCAGTTGGTGTGATATTGTCAATCAAGGTTGTCAATCCGTGGCCAGGCACTTATGAGTGAGAGAATGTATGTATTTAATACAATGGCGCGTGGCTAATAACGGGGGCGCACGTGAGGCTTGTGCGTTCTTGTAGTACTAAACGCTTGGGGTTCCGTTTCCCGCTTGTTGCCCAATTTTAAACACGCGTCCACCAACCGACAGCTCAGATGTAATGCTTTGAATTTGGACGGTGGGGATTGGAACGCCTCAATCTATAAATCTTGGCACCCTCTTCATTACAACTTCTTCTTGCTTTCATGCCCATTGTGAATGTTGTGGATGCTCTACAGGTAATCCAGAAGATCCAGGTGTGGGTGCCGTTCCAACTGCATTTTTGAGGTAAGCGCGCTGACAGTTGCTGTGATTAGTTTCGTTGGTTGCTTTTGTGATTATTTCCTGGTTCCGTGATGTGGGGAATTATACCTTGTTGCGCATTCCGGCGACAATAGGGGCATCAATTTTCGGGGTAGAGAGAGGTTTGAAATGTCGTCCGGAAACGACGACTCACAGAATCAATCAGACGCCCAGACAAACCCTAGTATTCGGGGTGAGTCATCAACATCTACCTCATCATCTTCCTCCTCTAAGGCCGTACGAGAAATCCACAAGGCGCTTTTAGCTGAAGTTCCGTCAGCTCTATCCACAAGTGAGAGGGAGGCTCGTCCATCCAGCCCGTCTGAAAAGACCGCAGAAAAGGATAGGTTGGACGCCGGGGTGCTTGAGATCAGGGGGTCGCTTGATAAAAGAGATGCCCCGGCAGCCAAGGCGCTTGACGAGGAGCTCAGGCGGTCGGCCACCGAAGCATCCATGGCACGCTCGAGGATCACTGAAGAGGAATTGGAGGAACACGCTGACGACCCTCCTGAAGGCTCTGGGTCTATAAAACTTAAGGCTCTGGGCCCAGAGGAACACGCTGACGACCCTCCTGAAGGATTTGTCGCGATTTATGAACCTGCGATGCAGCAGGGCCTTCGCCTGCCATTGCATCATTTCTTTCGCGAGGTTCTGAAGGATTGGAATCTGGCCCCTTGCCAGATAACACTGAATGGTTGAGGACAGATGGTGGCCTCATACCTATTATGGGGCATTACCTAGGCGGGAGGGAACCTGACCCCGAGGGAGTTTGAGTCTATATACCGACCCTGCCGATCCGTAGGTTGGTATAATATTTCTCCTCGGCCAAGCCAGAAATGGGAGACGACCACTGATAGCCCCAACAAAGTACATAACTGGAAGGAGAGGTTCATCTTTGTAGGCGGCGAATGGGAATTTATGCCAGAGGACCCTCTTCCCTATGTGTCTATTCCTCGCCAATTCGGGGAACTTGTATATACCACCGTATTTGTATGGAATTTTCATCATAGTTCCTGACTTAATGTATTTATTGCTTTCACAGATTGTGGGAAGCCACCCATCCCGAAGAGGGGCCAAGGGGAGCTGAGGTCGAAGTAGAATAAGGTGCGAGCTCTCATCAGCGACTTCAAGAGCCTCAGCAACTTGTTGAAGGACGACAACTTATTGGCCAGCTGCGGACTGATGTGTGAGTTCCGTAAGTTTCGATATATCGGTGTGATTGTGGAAAGTTTCCTAAACGTGTTGCAAATTGGTGTTTGTGTTAACTACTTTCAGGTTCAAAACTATTCCTGCACTCTGCCTCGCCCGCCCCGCTAGCGGAAAGGGTTCTTCTTCCTAGGCGCCTGTAAAGGAGGCGTTGGGTTCATCGTAAGAGGTCCAGGATACTATGCCATCAGGGTCCGTCCACCCACCGGCTTCCGATCCTCCCAATTCTACCCAGAATGTTCCTCCTCCACCCCTGTCTTCGTCCTCCGGTCCTCCACCCAGCCCCATTCCATTTAAAGATAAGAGGAAAGGAATTGCCGAGGACACAGGTGATAAGGTCTCTCGAAAGAGGAAGGCTCCCGCACCCGAGGGAGGGTTCATGAGAGATGCCCGCAAATCGAGATGGGCCGAGGGTGTAAAGAAATTCAGCTCCTCAGCTGGACAGGAGAGTCCAGTCCACATTTCCCAACGTAAGGAAGACCTGGAAACCTCTGTCATGGAAATGCTCCCTGCTCATCCGGCAATGACGGCGGCGAGCATGCAAAAATACTGGACCCAAAAGTGGAAAAAGGAGGCCGAGGAAGCCACAGTTCGTGAGCGGCTGTAGATGGCGGAGATGAACTTGATACGGGGATTGGTTATGACCAAGGAATTATTCATCACCTTGGAAAGCTTCGAATTCCAGAGTAGCGAGGAAGAGGCCAAGTCCTCTAAGTTGGCTGAGGAGTTGAAGGCTATGAGCCTCGAGAAGGCACAGCTGGAGTCCAAGAAAAAGGGGCTTCAGTTCAAGCTGGACTTGGTTGTGATAAAGGAGGCAGACATGAAGGGCAAATATGAGATTGAGCTGAAAGCCGCCAAAGAGAGTTTGAAACAGGCTCGAGATTAGAAGAGGGCTGCCGAAGCTTCTCAGAAGCAAGCCAAGGAGGCTCAGAAACTGGCCGAAGACCGGACCCTTGCCGCTGAGACTACGCTAGCTGCTTCGAACAGTAGGGTAGAGATCGTCCTTGTAGAAAAGGAGAAGTCGCTGACTGAGGCGAGGCTGGAGTTGGACAGAGTCCGAGCTGAATGTACGGGTGCCGAGGCTAGGGCGGTTGAGGCATACCAGGATGCATTCATGGATACGCCTGAGTATCTAGACCTTGCTCATCGCTTGATGACCATTGGAGGCGAGCAGTTGGTAGAACGGATCGCAGAAATTCATCTGGAGTGGGACCTCTCTTTCCTTCGACAGGCTCCTTCCGAGGCTTTGGTTCCTGAAACCGTCTCCGGCGAAGCTAATGATCAAATCCCCCTCCCTCCCGGCCAGTCGTGGGGAAAAGCCCTCAATGTGCCGACCCTTAAAGAGGTGGCGGGGCATTCGAGTTTTGAACCTTGTCATTTTCTTTTGCGTATGTTCTGGAATTAACCATCCAACTTGTTGTCCTTAATGTATTCATGCCTCAGCATTTATTTTATGAATGATTGTGCACAGAGAGCAACTCCTCAAATCTAGGAGTCACTTCCTTGGGCATTAATGGCGGAGACTTTTGGCAGAATCTAAAGAGTCAGCGTCTTTAATGCCCTGGGGAGATAGCATGTTTGTGTGGCGTTCCAAATCTCCCTGGGATATTCACATTCATTACTTTGTATCAAGTTCCAATGCAGCCTCTATATATGGGTAGAGAATACATTGAGAGCATTCCATCGTGCGCCTCATGCATACACCATTCCAGTAAAATGCGTGAATCAGATTCCTTTGTCCCAAGGTTTCCCGAGTCATGCGATCGGGCCTTTCGTATCAAGCTTGACATGGAAGTACGGATAGAGAAATGGCATCCGGACTGCCTACCAACTGGAGAATCAACATTCAGAGGACCAAATTCCAATCCAATAAATGTTTAGAGGACCAAATGTACTGGAGGAGGGTGGGCCTAGCAGCCTTAGCCTGACCATGCCCCGAACGGGAGGTCTCTGATTCGGGTGATGGGGCTGGGGGCCCGCTGCCAAAAGGAGTCAACGGCATTTTTTGAGCAATGTGGCTTAATTAGTCACCAAATCAACTCATGTTGATTCTGGGAGGCTCTCAATCATGGTGGAATCAGATCCCCAACAACTGATGACGATCGAGGTGACGTAGACCAGGTAGTTCTGATGTCCCAACATGTGCCAACCCAAAGAGGCGGCGGGGTAGTAGGATAATTATCATGATTATTTATTTTTGCCCTGTATTCTGAATTATGTTGAATAAAACAAGATTGTGCCAAAATTCGCCTGGTTGTTTCATTTTATGTTGACTGCTTGTGGTACTTGGGCTTCGGATTTGGTCGACATTTTTCGCCAGGTTTCGACAGTTCGCAAAGACTAGTCAATACTTACGTGCCATATTGTAGTTCTGGCGATCATGCGATGGCGAGGCATATGGATCATTCTGTCCTCGCCTGCCTCGCGAGGCTACCATCCTTTATGCGTCCACGTGGGGTAGGTGTTCGCGATATTACCATGCATTGACGTTCGTGTAACTTGCGAAGCACGTATTCCCACATGCCTTTTACATCTTCCTAGAATTTATCTGGTGTGCACTTACTCCGACTGTCAGTATTCTGCCGCGCCTATATATGTGTTTGCAAAACTTCACTTTATTCTTCTCATCTTTGCTCTTCTACTTTCATATTCAGATCCTGGTTATTGCTGGCCATGTCAGGCTTTCATTTTTCTAGTGTCCCAAAGTTTAAGATAAGACATGGGGGGGTTGTGGATGACATTCCCTCTCTTCTTCCAATACCTTCCGCAGGGTCTGATCCCGGGGTTGCCGTTTAGCAAACGTCGGAGATAACGGTGGATGGCCCTTCATTTGCCCATTCAGCGCCAGAGGCGACATCGGATGTGCCTCTTGCCTCATCTCCCGTGAGGCCCGTGCCTTCGTTGAGAAAGTGCCAGACAACTGAGCAAGAGAAAGGCAGGCGCCCATAGTGGGGAGGAGGCAGTTCGGGCCTCCCCTTCTCCTCCTCTTGCTTTTCGTGACTTTGCCTCGGGTCCTTCCTCCTTTCTGTTCAGGCTTCGCTGTGTTCACTGCGCCTGCTATGTGTGGGTAGGGGTGGTGCTATGGAGGACCCCACTTCCAACCTTTTGAACATGCTAGCAGCAGGAACAGGGCTGCTTTCTCGCACTGGGAAAGGTCTTCCCCTCTAGTCACCCTACGAGGGCTTCGAGGTGAAGTTACGTAGGTTCCGGCCATTTGAGACGGGGGTTTTTCCTGGGAACGGTGGCTTTCTAGTGAACCGGACCGTGAAGGGCTCCTCCGACACGATTGCGCTTGGGTCCATGTTGGAGGGATTGATTCTCCAACAGTTCAAGCGCGGCCTTCATCTCTGCCAACCTGTATGTTACCTACATACTCCGAAAATCGTTAGGCACCAAGATCTCCAGAGAAAAAAGGGTCCAGCGATTGTTGGTACTCCGACGATCAAGTCAACTGTCGGTATTAGAGCAATACACGGGGGGCGAAAGTAATTGGGTGTGGGAGAGACAAGTAGGCAGAGATTTGAGCAGAGTTTAAGGTGGGATTTGAAGTGCAAAAAGAGCGTACCTTGGAACAACCGGAGATATCATATTTATAGCGCTAGAGTTCTGATTGATTTAGGTAACAAATCAATCAGATACCCAATCGAATCATCCTTCCTTATGGGATAGGGATCATTCCTTGTCAAGGCAATCTCCAAGATTACCTTCCTTATCTGAGCTTATCACGTTGCATGATTTTAGGAGATTATGATTTGGTTTTCTCGTGTGAATCTGTGCGCCAAACCAATGCAATCTGTCTTCTGCTATTTCTCTGGTCATTCTCGAATATTATACTGTTTGGCTAGTTAAGGTTAATACGAAGCAATGCGAGGCTCTGTGGCTCAGCTGTGAGTGCCGAGGCCTTCTCTGGGCCTCGCGGCACTCTGGCTACGGAAGGCTAAGATGTCTGGTCGGCCTTCGAATCTCCTTTCAGAATTTGAGGGGCCCTCAATGGGTTTATATGAAAATTTCGTTGGGCTTTTGCTAACGTGGAGGCTCTATCAAAATCGGGTGGTAACAGTAACTATATATAAGCTTTCTTTTATAGATAAAATTAGTCCATTGCTTCTCTTGCACTATACTTTGAATTTTTGTGTTTCAATCAGAATTATATAGTTTATTTGATTTGTCTATTTACTATTGTGAGCAAAACTTCCTGATTATAAATGCTAATTTGGTAAAACTAGAATATACATGTTTGATTAATTTGTTATTATTTTTAATATACATTCCTATGTTTTGTTGTGCCTTGCCGGCTTATTGTTGAATTGTTGATAGAATTTTTTGTTTATTTGCAGTTTTTAGAAGTTACAAAAGAAAGGTCGAGCTTCTACCAATATCATCTCCAAACCATTACATGAATAGGAGAAACACTTGCAGTTTGTGTCGTATTAATGTTTAATTAATAGACTGTCATTAACTTATTTTCTTTGTTTTAGTTAACATGGTATATGCAGTTTAATTATTTTAAGAATTACTAATTAAACATTCTCTATTGTAGTATCTCAGTGGAATCGTGATATACATGATGGGTAATAGTTGGATGCGACTTGGTAATAGATTAAGTGATGAATATTTAGACATTGTTAATTCATTTATAGAGGTAGAAAAACTATGTCTGGACGAGAACAATGAAGTTCGTTGTCCATGTCGAAATTGTCAAAATATATTCTTTCAATTATTAGATGTGGTTGAGTCTCATTTATACCTCTCTGGAATCTCTACAAGTTACGAGAGATAGATTTTTCATGGAGAAGAACTTGAGATTGATAAAGAGAGTGATGAAACAAATACATATGAATTGGAAGATAAAGAAAATGATGATGAGATAAATACTATGTTAGAAGATCTTTGTGCTCCCATATCATTTGAAGATGACCAACATCAGGATGAGGAAGAAGATGGAAGGAATCATAATTCCTCACCTCAAACACATAATAAAGAGAGTAATAAGTTTGTAGGGATTTTGAATAAAGCTCAACGACCATTGTTTTCTGGTTGTAAATTGTCATTATTGAACTTTGTGGTGAAGTTGATGCACATAAAAGTTCTTAATCAATGGAATAACAAATCTTTTAATATGTTGTTGAAATTACTGAAAGATGTTTTTTCAGAAGATAGTACATTACCAAAATCAACTTACGATGCCAAAAAATGTTAAGTGAGTTGGGATTGGGTTATAAGGCTGTTCATGCATGCAAGTATGATTCTGCATTATTTTGGAAAGAGCATGAATTTTCTAGTAAATGTCCAGAATGTGATGAACTATGATACAAACCCAATTCGGGAAAGGAGAAGAAGGTGTCTCAAAAAGTGTTGCGATATTTTTTGTTAAAAACAAGATTACATAGACTATATATATATATATATATATATATATATATATATATATATATATATATATATATATATCAAGACACACTGCAATAGATATGAGATGGCACAAAGAAAGACGTGTTGAAGTTGAAGGTGTTCTAAGACATCCAGCTGACGATGAGGCATGGAAAGAATTTGATAAGTTATAACCAGAATTTATGCGAGATACTCGCAATGTTAGGTTGGGTCTTGAAACAAATGGCTTCAATCCATTTGACAACATGCATAATTCCTATAGTATGTCGCATGTTATTCTTGTGCAATACAATATGCCGCCATGGAAGTGTATGAAAGAACCGTTTATGATGATTTCACTCTTAATTCTAGGGCTACATGCACCATGAAGAGATATAGATGTTTATTTGAGACCTCTAGTAGATGGATTGAAAGAATTATAGGGAGTTGATGTTGACACGTTTAATGCTTATAGTGGTAAAATATTTTCTATGCGTGCAGCTATAATGTGGACAATTACTGATTTTCCTGCATATGAAAATCTATCTGGATGGAGCACTAAGGGGTACAAAGCTTGGCCAACATGCAATGAGAATACTTCTTCACAAGGGTTACGTAGTAAAATATGTTTTATGGGTCATCGATGTTATTTGCCACCTAATCATCCTTGGAGAAAAAGTAAATTACATGATGGTAAATGGAAATTACTACTACCACCAAACAAATTATCAAAAGATGATATTTTAAAGCAATTAGAGGTTGTGAGGTACGGGAATCCTGGAAAGAACCCAAATAATAAAGATAGAAAAAAGAAACGAACTCTGAATGAGTTAAATTGGTGAAAAAAAAAAGCATTTTTTTTTGAGTTAGAGTATTGGTCTAAATTGAAAATAATACACAATTTAGATGTCATGCATATTGAGTAGAACGTGTACGATAATATTGTTGGGACATTGTTGAATATTGAATGGAAGACAAAAGATACGGATAAGGCTAGATTGGATTTGCATGATATGAAGATTAGAAAAGAATTGCATTTACAACCACATGGTAGTGGGTTTTTGAAACCTCATGCTTCTTACACATTAACATTGGAAGAAAAAAATCGATAAGTTTTTGAAATATGTGAAGTTTCCTGATGGATATGCATTGAATATTTCTAATTGTGTTTGAGAAACTAAAGGCAAAATATTAGGTTTGAAAACTCATGATTGTCACGTGTTGTTACAACAACTTTTTCCAGTTGGAATTTGAAAGTTTTTGCGAAAGGAGGTGTGTACTGCAATTGTAGAGCTTTCTTGCTTTTTTCAAAAATTATGTTCAAGAACATTGAATATAAGAGATATAGAGAAAATGGAAAATGGAATTTTTATAATTTTATATAAACTTGAACGAATATTTCCACCAGAATTATTTGATGTCATGGTTCATTTAGTTGTTCACCTACCTGAAGAAGCAAAACTTGGAGGTCTCGTAGTATTTAGATGGATGTATCCAATTGAAAGGTAATTACTGTTATTGCACACATTTACTTTAGTACTAATCTTGATAATTTACTTAATATTTTCTTATATTTTTTTGGACTAAATATTAGTTAGATATAAGAGATATGTTAAGAATAAAGCCCGACTTGAAGGGTCAACCGCGGAAGCATATATTGTTAATGAGTCTTTAAATTTTTGTTCAATGTATCTCTATGACATTGAAACAAGATTTAATCGACCTGAGCGGAATGACCATGGTGGGACTCCAACTGCAAGCTTGTCAATCTTCTCTAAAAATACTAGACAATTAGGTCATGTAGAACCAAAGTTACTTTCAAAACAGGAGATTGATAGAGTTTATTGGTATGTCCTAAATAATTGTCATGAAGTTCAACAATATTTAGAGTAAGTACTTATTAAACTTTTAACTTTTTTGTCTATTAATTAGTTATGTGTTATAATATTTTTCTACATGTTCTTTTGTAGTGAGCACATGGAGCTATTGCAATGACAAAATCACGATGATTTGGAACGAAAACAAGAAGAATTGTTTTCTCAATGGTTTGCTTCACAT
This sequence comes from Forsythia viridissima, assembly GCA_030279155.1. Taxonomy (NCBI): domain Eukaryota; kingdom Viridiplantae; phylum Streptophyta; class Magnoliopsida; order Lamiales; family Oleaceae; genus Forsythia; species Forsythia viridissima. Next base: position 21,137,041 of record CM059036.1, read on the forward strand.
GTAAGTTATAATGCATGTCTAATTTATTTATTATTTAAACATAACATTAATACCAAAAGTTATATTAATTAGATTTTTTTTTTGGTACAGATAACGAAATTATATAATAAAAAAGATTCAAATGTGAGCAAAGAATTGTATGCATTAGCATGTAAACCAGATTTTAGAGTATTTTCCTTTTCGGGTTGTATAGTTAATGGAGTAGGATTTCTTGTTATAGAACGAGATAATTGTTGTACAACCCAAAATAGTGGAGTAATGGTGCCAGGAGATGAAAATACTAACTTTTATGGTGTGCTGTGTGATGTTGTTGAGTTGATATATGTTTTTGACTACCACGTCACTTTGTTCCAATGTAATTGGTACGATAATAATCCAAATCAGAAAAGAACTATGGAAGATTACTATCTTAATTCTATCAATGTAAATCGTAAATGGTATGTGGATGATTCATATATACTTGCCACCCAAGCACAACAAGTATTTTATATGGATCATCTAGTCTTGGGTCCACAATGGAAGGTTGTGCAAAAGGTGCAACATAGAGGCATTTGGGACAATCTAGGAAAAAATGATAATGGTGATACAGAGTAAGAAATATTCCAAGAAAATGAATCATCAGATATTGTCTGGACAATATACGACAGGAAGATCTTGATACTCATATATGCCGTAGAGAAGATGTTGCTCTAGATATTATAGAAAATGCAACACTACAAATTGACTTGGAATCAATATATGAAAATACGAATGAAGTTATCTATCATCCTTTAGAAGAGAAAGATGATATATGGAATGAATATTATAGTGAAGATGAGAAACCTCTAAATAGTCAAGATGATAGTGATAATAATGACATTGGTAAGTAAATTATGTTTGTCAGTTTATTCTGTTTGTTTATATAATGTATTTCTACTCTATTTTTAAATGACTATTTACATTTTTTTTATATATAGATTCTAGTACAGATGATGCATCTAGTGAGAATTTATAAGAGATTGACAATCGATTGCATATATGAGGTTCTCTTCCCAATTTCTTCCAGGCTTGGCTTCATTTTCTTGTCGTTGCTTGCTCTAGATATTGCCAGCAACTAGAACCAAATGTACAGGTAGTTATTGTCTTTAGGTTGACTGTTATAATTTGTTTCATTGTTTTTATACAATATTGGTGAATGGAACATGGTAGTTAACTAATGACAATGATTGAAAGAATGTGATGCTGTGATGAACTTGTAGTTGCACATTTGACATGAGATTAATAGATTTCAACAAATACCATTTCTTTTCTCCTGTTAAAGGATTAATACTGCTATTTAGGTTGAGTTCTTAGTATGACAATTAATTAGGCTTTAATCTAGTTGCAATGTAGCTAATAATGTAATTTTGAAGCTATGCTCCATGATCCATATTGTCACGAATCATGATATACAAGTTTGACTTGAAATGGGCTCTACATTTGTTGAAGTAAAAATTTGTTTTTTGAACTTTGGATAAAGGATGCAACAGTAAGCTACTCGCAAGATTTTAGCACTTTTGTTTTGAATATTATTATTATCTTGCCTTCTACTTGAATTGCTTAAGAATTAAGAAACTAGTCTTGGGTATTGATCAATAGCATATGAATAGTACCTGTCTTAGATTTTAGACGTATCTTCGTTCTGTTTTGTTTTTTTACTCGTTTTTATTTGCTTATTGATTTTAAAATGTTCATCGTTGGCTCCCTAATACAAATATGAGTTATACATACTGAAATAATCCCACATATATTTTGGCATACATCCCAAGAAAGAATCGGGCGATCGCTCGACTACTTCAAACCTGGGCAGAACGCCCAGAGCTAACCTGGGCGATCGCCCAGGTTATAATTGAGCATTCACCTATGCTCATGCTGGGGTTAAATAACCCCAGCCGCAAGCCATTCAACACAAAAGAAAAAAAATTTCCTTTTCAAACACGGTCTTTGCTCCATTTTTCATCTCCTTCCACATTCATCTTCCATACATATCAAATCTCAATCAAATTCACTTATCATCACATTACATTACCATATAATTTATCCTGTGGCAAGCTTAAACTTTCAAGGTATACTTTTTCATCATCTTTTCTCGGTTATGCTTTATGACTAGAATTTCTTTTGATTTAATCTTGATAAATTGAGGAGAATGGGCTTAGGTAGATGTTGGATTATTGATTTTGTGTTTTGAACTATAAATTTTTGGGCTAGATTCAAACTCCTAAATCATTGAAACTCTAGACAAAAGTTGTTGCTTTCTAAGTGTTTAATGAAATACTAAGGAGAAACTCGTGTGCATATGGTTGAAATCTTGATTTGGTCAACTTTGGTACTACTGAAGAACTGTTATTGTGGTCGAATTTCATTGCATTGGTATTTGAAAACCGAGATAACCTATAAAATGTTGGCGTGACCAAACACAGTCACTGTGATATAGTTCAATCTATGTGATCGATTGTTTCTTGTGGGGACTTCATGCTTGTCTTTATTGGGAAGGTTGTTTCTTTTTACTTAGATAATTAATTCATTACTATCTTTCTCGTTGTCATCTTTTCTCGATTTTTTGAAATGTGTGTAATATGTAATTTTATTTGTTACTAAAATCCATTTCAATTTGTTTGATAATTTTAGTTGCCTTAACTGAAAGGTGACTACATGCATGTTACTGCAGGATTGGAATCGATGAATGGTTACGAGTCCCTTCTGTGCAAGATGTGTTTGCAATTGCTGACTCTAGTGGGTTTCTTGAAAGTACGGGCAAGCCTATTCTTCCAGCCCTTGCCTAGGCAAGTTATGGAGAACCTTAAATGTTCTCTTGTAAATTTATTGGACTTTTGCAAGGTCTTAAATTCATTTTACTTTTAAATGAAGCATTAGAAAACACAATGGTGGAGAACGTATTTGGGCAAGGCGTTACTCTCTTGAAAACAACGATGTAATAGATATTTTAATATGCAATTATGTTAGAGGTGGAAAATTCTGTATTCAAAGTGCTTAACATATAATCATGGATCAAAACTTGCATAAATCATAATGAACTATCATTTCACATAGGAGAAATTAGGGGTGGACGAAAATCCTTGGATCGAATGAACTGGCTTGCTAGTTAGGTCTAAATCCCAAGAAACAAAAATTAATCAATTCTATGACAACAAGAACTAGCTAGCTCAGTCTAGTTCATTTGGTAAACTCAAGTATTCTCAAATGGTTTGTTTGGGGATTCTGTAAAGACAATCCTGAGTAATGCCAGATGATTTATAAGCCATGAGAATGGATGAGAATGTCATGCACTAAAGAATGCTCTTCATAACAACTCAATAAAATTTACTTCAGACAGGCAGGTGTGGGTACTGAAACTTCGTTGTTTGTTTCTGGATTAGGCAGTATATCAAATGCTTTCAAGAGAGAACATTTTAGGTGTCGAGTATGTGAAGAACAATTCGTAGGTGACATTAATTATTATTTTATGATTTAGTGTTTTTTACTGGACATAATATTCAAGGAAGTTTACACAACTTTGCTGCTAACAAACCATAGTATAAGTATAGATCGACCAACTTTTCCGCACTTGTCTTTCTTGTCTTCGAAATGAATTGGAATGGTAAAACATTGGCTCAACTATTTTTCTTGATAGACATGCAAAATGTTTTTGCTGCATTCAGGAAAAAGAAAGAGAGAGTTGGGAAGCTGCTTCTTAGTCCATGAAAATGAAACTGGAGACTGTAGAGAGTATTCATTTACTGGAAAATTTGTAAAAATTATAGTTTTGCCATTGTATTCGAGCGTATTTCATAAGCATTCTATAAGCAGTACATTAAAGTATGGGCGATGCATGTCATACCACCTCGAAGTTCATGTCGAGACCTTCATTTTGAGTCGGGAGAAGCACATAATATCGAACTAAAGTTGAACCAAAGTTAAGTAAAAGCTGGAATTTTGGCTAAGTGTAAAATTTCATGGTCAAGCAGCCTACTTTGAGTGAGTCGTATGAGCAGCTGGATGATCCATTCTTGTTGCATGTGTAGGCGTTGCGAAGCTTGTAACTAGAACTTCGCAATGATATAAAGTTCTTTCAGTTTGGATCATGTTAAGACCCTCAAATACTAACCCAAACATGGCATCTTAAATATGAAAATCTGCCTATTTTTCTATTAAAAAAATGTATTTGGGGACATTTGTCAAAAAGTAATCACAACTTCTTAGGGGTTGTTTGGTAGAACTTAAAATAAAAAAAAAATTTAATCCAATAGCACGATACTATATTCGTATGAAATAAAATTTGAATAATCAAACATTAAATAAGTGAAAACTCATAAATAAGTAAAACCAAACACGACCTTTAAAACTCTCTATAAATAATCATTAAGGAAAATCACAGCAAAAGGTAAAGAAATAAGGTGAGTAAAACATTTTATGTGTTCATTCTTAGGAGATAATTCTGCAGTAATTCATATTTTTGATCTTGTTCTTTGTTTACTTTTTATGTTTATGCTGGAAATTTAGAATTATTGCTTAACCTATGCAAGAACTAAGAAATTTGCTTTAGAAATCTCTATTTATTTCTCAACTTTCTTTCTTAAAGTTTCAGCAATAATACTTTGCATTTCCTCACTATTAAGTTGCTGTTTTATGTAGTTAAAACCAAAATTTCAGCCTTCCAACAGTGAGTTTTCTTACTCTAACATGACATTTTCACTTATTGAAATTAAGTAATTCAATTCTAGATAGTTGTAAGGTTATAAAAGAGTGGATTAGTACTTTATATGTAGTTAATTCATGAAAAATATTTCCTGTAGCAGAAATTCTCTTATGATTGTATATTTATGATCAATTATAGAAAACTTATGTACACAATTGTTATAAAGTTTCATATGATCTTAATCTAACCTTTTGTAATAGTTAGAATTGAATGGTTTTACTTTGAGTAAATCTAATCCATCTTAATTGGAATCAAGAAATTTATGTGCACCAGTTATGATTCATTTACTTTCCTATGTAAATTTATGTTATAAAGACTTTCGTTATGCATTTATTAAATGTCCAAGTAAGTACCTTACTTGGTTTTAGAATTTCCTTCAGAATGGATGTGGATTGTCCCTATGTTTGTTAAATTTAAGATGCAGTGAGTTGATTCAATTCAAAGTATTTCTTGGATTCGTGCTTCTAATATCCCGGATTCATGCTTCTGGTATTCTAAAAGTGTGCATCTAGTAGCCCTTTTACAGAATAACATCCAAAAATTATGCATATTCTGATTATTGTTTCATTCAAGCATGATTATTATATTTTTTGAAATGAAAACATGTTTGACAAAATTTGAGATATTTATGTAGATTCATGATCATTAAGAAGTCTCAATTTTTGAGTAATGAAAGAATAAAATGAATCATGGATCATAATTAAGTCCCCTACATAGATGTACACCAATGGAGGTTGATTGCCTCATGAACCATAGGGTCCAATATGTTAAGGTCACGGGCCACAACGCCAAATGAATGTTAAGACCATAGGGCCATTTATAAACTCCAAGTCATAGAGCTATTTGAGGAGTTAAGGCCATAGGGCCTTTGGGATCCCAACTGAGCAAAGAGTTGCTATAAGAATGTATTGTGACCTTAGTGCTATTTTAAGCACAATGTTTGAGCGCTCGGTGTACAAATTTCTATGTATGGGACGGGCCTAAAGACAAGATAAAATTTAATTGCATATGCATTCTATATTCGGTTACATAATTGATTCATAGATGAATTATGTGAAGTAAACTTCTTATTCAAAGAATGTAGATTTTATTAAAAGCAGCCTTATGTTTTCCTCACATATGTATATATAAATGTGGTAATTAACATGAATATGATGTTCTCTTATGATTTTGGATGTTTATATGTTGATTTTCATTTAGAACGTATGAGATTGTAAGCTAATGCTAAGAAGTAGTATTCATGAATTGTATGGATAACATATTTGTATTCTATGTGTCTTAATTGTTGTTTTACTCGCTAAGCTTCACCGCTTATAAGTCGTTTTATGACTTTTGTAGAAAATAGATTGAGTATACACCGACGTGGTAAGAACCTAGAGTATAACGTCAAAGGATGGACACGATTATCATGTCATCACCAAGAGGGACGTATGGACTTGCCATCTCTCATGGCCGAATTTATATATCAAAGAAAGAATGTACCAAACGGTTTGCATCTACCATGCAATAACGTTAAAACACTTGAGAACTCTCGTGTTCATCTCATGAAAAATGATTAGTTGTAGTATTTTAATCTATTTTGTAGTTTCCTTGGTATCATCATAAGAATGAATAGAAAAGAATGATGTTGTTTTGTTGTGATAGAAATCGGGATGCTTAATTTTGTAAATTTTAGAAACCCGATAAAATTAGAAGAAAGAGGATCTCATGTACTACGTTTGTACTCAAGTTTATATAATCAAGTTTATAAATTATTATGTTTTGTACATTCTTGAAGTTTTATTTCTAGTTTCAGTTTTAAAGTCTTAAAAATCGTATGTTATAATTTTAAATTAAGGAGTTAAGATAATAGACATACGCATGTTTGATTTAAGACCGATATAAGGACACTAGTATCCATCAGAAACTGATTTTCTATCTCAACTCGAAGATACTAGAAGCCTTCAGTCCTGAAGTAGAAAGAGAAATAAATGTCATGTGTTCTTTAAAAATGATATTAAATTCTTTTAAAAGTTAGTTTTCTAATTCAGCTTAAATCTATTAAGAGCCTTCAGTAGACCTGAAGTAAAGAATAAAAAAAAATTACTAAAAATTTATGAGTAGTCACAATCGTCGATAACTTGTTAACAAATAAAAAAGTAAAGAAATTTTAAATGTGTTTTCTCCGTTGGCGATCAACGACTGAAGTACCATGGTGATTGTCGATGCCATCGTCGGTGATAATTTCGTCGGTAATCGTTGAAGGAGGTGTGTTGGAGATTATTAGCGGTATTGTTGATTGTTATTCGATCTGAATCATTAACAGCTATTGCTTTTTGTCAAAATCACCGACGACATTACTGTATTGCTTATTTTAATTTTTTAATATTATTTTTATAAATGATCCCTAAGAGAGTTTACCTTTTTGTCACCAAATTGATTGAATTGTCTGTATACCGATAATATTTTGAAATATGTGTATCGATATTTTTTTGAATTGAATTTTCACCTATTCCTACCTAGAAATTAAATTATCATGGGCAGTGGCTTGCGGCGGTGGCGAGCCAGATGATGTGTTGGCACATTTGAGTTTGGGTAGATGGGGTGGCGGGTCACAAAAGAATAAGAATGGTCTTTATATTTTATAATTGTTTTCTTCTCTTATTTCTTTTTTTTTTTTTTCCTATCTTTATTTTTTTCACCATTTTTTTATTTTTTTTCTTATGTATTTAAAATTATGAGTAAGAATGTCTTTTTATACCACTTTGATTTATTCAAATGGAAAATAGCATCCAAGTGAATACTAAATTTATCCATAAACTTTAAATTGATTACAATCGATCACTAAATTTTCAATCCTGTATCTCGTTCATCCCTTTGTTCATATGCCTTAATGTTCCACCAACCTATTTGCTGATGAGCCCAAGGGTCGACGTGGCAAATCATTTTTTCCATTTATGCGCTTCTTATTAAAAGAATGACAAAGTACTTTCTTTTTGTTTGAGTAAAATCTAAGCGAGACATCCCTAAAATTCCTAAATCACTTTCTTAAAAAAAACTCTGAGCGTCAAATTTGTTCGTTCAACAGAGGTGACCCAATTGCCATCAAAATCTTCGATACTGATTAATAAACAATTGAATGGGAGACAGAACGCATCTACAAAAATGTTAATGTAGCAATTGGGTTTGTGGAACGCTAGGACTGGAAGGTGAGATGGATGGCATACAAAATCAGAAGATTAGTATAATCGATTTAAAGTTTAGGGATGGATTAGAAACATTTTTGAAAGTTCACGAACTGTTTGGGATTTTAATCTCTAAATTTAAAATAGAAACAATTCCCACCTCACACAATCTCACACAATGTTTTCTCCCTCTGAAATGCAACAAGCTCTTTGTAAAATGCCAACTCATTTTGGCGCCAAACACATTCACATTAAGTACAATGGCATATATATACCACCTTGAAAACTATCTTCCCTGCCAGGTCATTATTCTTCCGAAAATTTCATAAACTATTGTGTAATATTTATCAATTTCATGCCCGTACACTGATTTCTCTTCAATATACGTGAAAATTGTTAGGTCATGTTTGCCCGTCGAGTAAATTATTTGTACTCGTGACATTTTGAAATAAAATTAATAAATTGATTGATATATTTATTATGTTATTTTGAGTTTACATTTATCCATAGGTCGATTTGATATTACAAATTGAGTGTTTAAGTTGTTAAACACAGAAAGATTCAATCTGTAATTCGATCTAAAATTATCGTTCGCGATCAGTAAATAAATATGGATAATTTATTTTGATAAGATCGTCTCGATTTTATTAAAGTCTATCTTTGACTTTGGTAATAAAATTGAGAATACATTTAGAATGTATTGAACGGGACCACGTCAAATTAATTTGTGACATTGACCAGACAAATTTAATTTCACTTGACTATCGTACATGGGACCTTAATCCTGAGCGGATAATGAACTTCGGTTACTAGCTTGAAGTTCTTTGAGGTGTCAATGAGTGAGATCAAATTGCTGGTCAATATCTCGACACTTTGGGAATTAGAGTGAACTAACGAGGAACATATATTCGTAATATGGAATCCGTCACCTTTAAGGTATGATCAAGATCTCACTGGTTCTTCTAGTGTACAGTTTAATCTGAGCTCAGTAGTTCGACATTGATTGTTGAATTCAATGATGTGATGTGATCACATCAAACTGTTAGATAGAAGATGAGAGTTGAGAATCTGTGAATATTCGAATAAGGGCATTTTGGTCATTTTACTTATTTTGAATATTCGAGTTGATCGACGGGAGTAACATGTAGGATCGATAAGTCAGAGGATATAATTATTGATTGTTGCTTCAGTAATTTCAATTAGACTAAGAGTGCAGTCTTGTTCTTTTAGTAGAATAGAACTTGATTAATAAATTATTTTGACTGATCAAGAGTTGGCCGAGTCAAAATTAATTTATTAGAGCTTAGTTTAATTGGGTCCGATCAAGTCCCCTCAGTGGCTCCAATATATAGAGCTAAATAGGCTTATTACCTATTTTGGGCTATGCAGAAATGGGCCTGGGTTATGGTACTAGGGTTGGTAGGGTTTTAGAGTGTAAGTAGATTATAAATAGTCTCATAAGACTGTTTTTCTACACAACCAAAACCTAGAGGCGGGACACACACTAAAGTGTGAAGTGTGTGTTTTCTCCTGACAAAGAAAACCCTAACCCTAGTATAACCTAGAACCAAAGAGGTGACCACACACCGGCATAGCTTCTCTTGGAGAACACTGGAGAAGGCTTGAGGGTTTGGAGCTTTGAAAGTTTAAAGAACAACACGCTACAAGGGTAATTTCTTCAAACCTATGTGTTCTTACAGTTTTATTTAATCCAGTTGAATGCACGAAATAAATCAAATCTTGTGGAGGGATGTTTGATCATCATAGAAAATTAATTTTTGTGATGTCTAAATCCCGGTTTCCAACAATTGGTATCAGAGCGACAAGTTTTAATTTTATTTCGTGTATTTAGGATTGAATAAAATTGTCTTTTTATGCATGTGTTAGTATGGAGCGGTGTTAGGGCTTATGTAATTTATTGTTATTAGATTGAATGGTTTTAATTGTGTTTTTTGAACAATTTATGGCCTTATATTTTTTCGGTGAAACATTGTATTGTGTTTTATCGAGTCTTGTAACAAAGGGGGTGGATTACGACTCCATGTTTCCCCTTTGATTTTAATTTATTGCAATATTGTATTAGAAATTATTTTTTTTTAATGTATTGCTGTAAATTAAAATATGAGGACCGATTTCACTGCTGCCCGAAAATTGAAGACCTCTGCTACAATTTCCAAGGGAGGACCGGACTTCATCTTCTTCATTTCGTGGAGGGCCTGGGATGCAAATATCCATTTTTGCTAGTTTCATGAATCTGCTCGAAGCTCTCTCGCATGGCGTCGCCTAGGAATGTTGTCCCCGTGTTTGACAACCACCGGAAGTTCATATATTGGCCGGAAAAGAGACGGGTTTTGTACGCCACTGCGCGAACCGAAACTTCGCAGCGCCGGTGTGCGCCGCTGCTTCCGGCACGATGGCGGCGACTGAAAGTCGCCGTGGTCGCGTGGTTGAGGTGGTGGCGCTAGTCTGGTCGCGCGAAATGGGTTCCCGGCGAAGCCCATTTTCCGGCAGCTGGAGAAATGGCGGACAACAGGCGCGGATCCTCACCTGGAAATTGGGCCGGTTCGAGCTCCATTGGGCCGGGTCACGCTGGAATTGGGCTGGACACTTGCAAATGGAAATTGAAGAATTGGGCCGGCTTGTGGCTCAATTGGACCTTTAATTTATTTGTAATTTTGTGTTTAGGTTTGGGCCATAAATTTGTTCTATTTAATTTTATTATTGCTTTATTGCTTTAATTTAATTGTGATTAAATGTCATTCATATAACATGCCATATAGATCACATTACACCGCTCTAGGTACTATTCTGTCATGCATAGGAAATAATATTTATTTTTTTTCTAATTTTATTAGATTAGAAAGATTAAATATTTTGAATTAATAATTGGACAAATTTTAAAAGTTAAAATAGGTTAGAAATTATTAATTGAAAAACCTAAACAGTATAAAAATATTAAGTGGGTGAGGGTGCACTTTTTATGTGAACCCACGGCCTCCCTTATTAGCCCATTAGTAAGAATAGGTGTATGCCTCGTGCTAATTCTATTGGCCTCCCTATAGGAGGGCTGCACTGTTTCGGTTACTAGATTGGGTCCAATCGGGTGATAATTTTTTATTGTTAATTAATCGCGATTGCCCCATAGGTAACCTAATTAATTTAAAACTTAAAATTATCATATATAGGGGTTGCACACTTAAATCAAAAACATCGTGGGGACTTCCTATAGAATATCCAAACGGTGTTATTGATGGCCTAAATACAGCGATACTAAATTAATATTGCATGAGATGCTAGATATATTGAATTTAGTGGGAGGGTCCCAGCCTAGCCGTAAATCACACTATCTTCTCCTATAGAGGGATGTGTTCAAGATTTTGGGGTTTTAGGTATTCACCATATAGAAGTAGTTCTTGGGTCTACTCGTGCATTTTATACATCATATATGAAATCATTATTTTATATGTAGCTCATTTCAATTTTTTAATTTTATTTCAGAAAAATGTCGAGCAATTCACTGTCTATGATTTTGACCAAAAACCAACTAGTAGGAGAGAATTATATTGACTGGAAACGTAATTTGATGATTGTCCTCACTACTGAGAAGCATAAGTTCGTGTTAACTGAACCCCGTCCTGATGAACTTACCGAGCAGTCCACGGTTGCTCAGAAGGCTGCATATGAGAAGTGGATCCAATCTAATGAGATGGCCTGTTGTTATATTTTGGGATCTATCTCAAATGTGTTGCAGCAGAAACATCAGAATATGGAAACTGCTACTCAAATTATGGACAGTCTTCAGGAAATGTTTGAGCACCAGGGATGTCAGCCCGTCAGGCTGCCATTAGGACTATAATGAACATGCGCATGAAACCAAGCACGCCTGTGAGAGATCATATGCTTGCATTGATTGCTCAGTTTAACGTGGCTGAGGTTTTAGGGGCTGAAATCAAATCGGAGATTCAGGTTGACATGGCTTTAGAAACTCTCCCAGAGATGTTCTCTCAGTTCAAAGTTAATTATAACATGAACAAGCTGAGCATGTCCCTGACTGAGCTGATGAAGGAGCTCCAAAATGCTGAAACTGTTCTTAAGACCAAAAGTGGTGATGCCTTTGCTGTTTTTCCTGCTGGATCATCCTCTTCCAAGCCGAAAGGCAAAGGAGCCAATAAGAGGAAGAAATCCAACACGAAAAACCCACAGAAGCAGGTTAAAAAGGCAAAGCCAGATGATAAGCCTAAAGGAAAGTGTTTTCATTGTGGACAGAAGGGTCATTGGAAGAGGAACTGCCAGGAATACCTAGCTTCCAAAAAGTCAGGTAATGGTGAGTTATCTTTTATTGAGTCATGTTTGGTGGTTGATTCTACTAATTCCTGAATTGTAGATTCTGGAGCCACTAATCATGTTTGCAATTGTTTGCAGGGGTTCCAGGTAACCAGGGAACTCAATGAAGGGGAACTGACTCTCAAAGATGGCACAGGAGCAGTGGTGTCTGCAAGAGCTATTGGAAATGTTTATCTTTATTTTAGAAATAAAAGACATTTGGTTTTAAAGAATTATTATTATGTTCCAGATATTACCCGAAATTTGATTTCGGTTGCTTTGTTATTTAGACAAGGATATTTTGTCCAGTTTTCACCTTTTTCGGTGGATATTACTCTAAATAAAGCCCTTATCTGTAGGGGACATTTGAATGATGATTTATATGTTTTAAAACCTCTTGATAGCTCATTGCACCACACTGAATCTAATAAACGCATTAAACTGTCTCCTACTAATGAGACTTACTTGTGGCACTTGAGACTTGGTCATATTAACCTTAATAGGATCCAAAGACTCGTGAGGGATGGTCCTTTAAGTGACTTAAAGATGGAGTCCCTACCGGTTTGCGAATCCTGTTTGGAAGGAAAAATGACCAAGAGGTCCTTTACATCAAAAGGACATAGGGCCAAAGAAGTTTTGAAATTAGTACACTCTGATGTATGTGGGCCAATTAGTGTCCAAGCTAGAGGTGGGTATGAGTACTTCATCACTTTTACTGATGACTACTCAAAATGTGGTTATGTTTACCTAATGGCTCGCAAGTCTGAAGCTTTTGAAAAGTTCAAGGAATTCAGGACTGAAGCGGAAAAGCAATTAGGTAAGAGCATTAAAATACTTCGATCAGATCAAGGTGGAGAGTATCTATCCCACGACTTTAGAACATATCTGTCAGAAAATGGGATTTTATCCCAACTGAGTGCACCGGGAACACCCCAACAGAATGGTGTCTCAGAAAGGAGAAACAGGACCTTGTTGGACATGGTCAAATCAATGCTTGGCTTCTCAACACTTACTACATCCTTTTGGGGATATGCAATACAAACTGCAATATACTTGTTGAATATAGTTCCATTTAAGCCTGTCCCTAAGACACCCCTGGAATTGTGGAATGGGCGTAAGCCTAATCTAAGACATATCAGGATATGGGGATGTCCAGCACATGTGCTTAAGGGAAAGGCAGATAAGATGGAATCAAGATCAGAGTTGTGCATTTTTGTAGGATATCCTAAGGGGACAAGAGGATATTACTTCTATAGTCCTCAGGACAAGAAGGTTTTTGTAAGCACAAATGCAACCTTCTTAGAGGATAGATATATAGAAGAACGTGAATCTAAGAGTAAGGTTCTTTTGGAAGAAATGAAGGAAAACGTTCCCAGCTCATCCACTCCAGAGATCCGCACTGAACCTACTAAATATGAATTCACGCCTCTACCATTGATGATACCTCGATGCAGTGGGAGAGAAATGGAGGTTCCACCTACCATACCTACTGGTCCAGAGGCACCTGATATGTCAGGGAATCAAGTCCCTCCTGTTCAGTCACCACATGAGACTGAACCTGCAGCGGAAGGACATGGTGGAGGAGAAACAACAGTAGAACAATCACAAATTCCAATCAATCAGGAACTTCCACAGCTTAGGCGTAGTGAGAGAGTCATTCGGCTACCCTCTAGGTACTTGCTATATGGAGAGTCTTTTGAGGCAGTCTCCACCGAGCAAGAAGAGGATCCCACTTCGTTTAAGGAAGCTATGGATGATGTAGACGCTGACCATTGGAAGAGTGCCATGGATTCAGAAATGAAATATATGTACACTGACTCGATCTGGGATCTTGTAGATGTACCAAATGGGGTTAAACCTGTAGGGTGCAAATGGATCTACAAGAGGAAGAGGGGAGTAGATGGAAAGGTGGAAACCTTTAAAGCTAGACTGGTTGCTAAGGGTTTTACCCAAAGAGAAGGTATCGATTACGATGAAACCTTCTCTCCCGTGGCCATGCTTAAGTCTATAAGAATCCTCTTATCCATTGCAGCCCATTTTGATTATGAGGTGTGGCAAATGGATGTCAAGACAGCATTCCTTAACGGGAGTCTTGATGAGAGCATCTATATGATGTAACCAGACGGTTTTATCCAAAATGGTCAAGAGCATAAAGTATGCAAACTGAATAGGTCCATATATGGACTTAAACAGGCGTCTAGGCCTTGGAACATCAGATTCGATCAAACTATCAAGACTTATGATTTTGATCAAAATCCTGATGAACCTTGTGTCTATAAAAGGATTAAAGAAAACAAGGTGATTTTTTCTCATACTTTATGTTGATGATATCCTACTCATTGGGAATAACGTAGGAGCATTGACTTCAGTTAAGCACTGGTTGGCACAACAGTTTGATATGAAGGACTTGGGAGAAGCCAATTATGTTCTAGGTATTCAGATCCTTCGAGATAGAAAGAACAGAAGAATCGCTCTATCCCAAGCTTCATATATTGATAAAATATTGGTGAGATTTGCAATGCAAAATTCCAAGAAAGGTCAAATGCCTTTCAGACATGGAATTCAATTATCACGGGAGCACTGTCCTAAGACTCCTAGTGAGGTGGAATACATGAAACAGGTTCCTTATGCCTCGGCTGTAGGAAGTCTTATGTATGCTATGCTATGCACTCGACCAGATATTTGTTACGCTGTTGGGATTGTCAGTAGATATCAGTCAAATCCAGGATCGGAGCACTAGACTGTTGTTAAGCATATTCTCAAGTATCTTCGAAGAACAAGAGATTATATGCTGGTCTATTCAGCTCCAGATTTAGTGCCTATGGGTTATACTGATTATGATTTTCAGGCTGATAGGGACTCTCGCAAGTCCACATCAGGGTCTGTGTTCACATTGGGTGGTGGTGCCGTTGTTTGGAGGAGTATCAAGCAGTCTTGTATTGATGATTCCACCATGGAGGCAGAATATGTGGCAGCTTGTGAAGCGGCCAAAGAAGCGGTATGGCTAAGGAAGTTTTTGCTAGACCTTGAGGTGGTTCCTTCGGCATCACAGGCCATCACTCTATACTGTGATAACAGTGGAGCGGTGGCAAATGCAAAAGAGCCCAGAAGCCATCAACGTGGGAAACACATTGAACGAAAATACCACCTGGTTAGAGATATCGTTCAAAGAGGAGATGCTATAGTGTGCAAGATTGCATCTGCAGAAAATCTTGCTGACCCCTTTACCAAAAGCTTACTAGCTAGGAGTTTTGAGGGGCATATTGAAAATATGGGTGTACTTAACATGTCTCATTTACTCTAGGGCAAGTGGGAGATTTGTTAGGTCATGTTTGCCCGTCGAGTAAATTATTTGTACTCGTGACATTTTGAAATAAAATTAATAAATTGATTGATATATTTATTATGTTATTTTGAGTTTACATTTATCCATAGGTCGATTTGATATTACAAATTGAGTGTTTAAGTTGTTAAACACAGAAAGATTCAATCTGTAATTCGACCTAAAATTATCGTTCGCGATCAGTAAATAAATATGGATAATTTATTTTGATAAGATCGTCTTGATTTTATTAAAGTCTATCTTTGACTTTGGTAATAAAATTGAGAATACATTTAGAATGTATTGAACAGGACCACGTGAAATTAATTTGTGATATTGACCAGACAAATTTAATTCCACTTGACTATCATACATAGGACCTTAATCCTGAGCGGATAATGAACTTCGGTTACTAGCTTGAAGTTCTTTGAGGTGTCAATGAGTGAGATCAAATTGCTGGTCAATATCTCGACACTTTGGGAATTAAAGTGAACTAACGAGGAACATATATTCGTAATATGGAATCCGTCACCTTTAAGGTATGATCAAGATCTCACTGGTTCTTCTAGTGTACAGTTTAATCTGAGCTCAGTAGTTCGACATTGATTGTTGAATTCAATGATGTGATGTGATCACATCAAACTGTTAGATAGAAGATGAGAGTTGAGAATCTGTGAATATTCGAATAAGGGCATTTTGGTCATTTTACTTATTTTGAATATTCGAGTTGATCGACGGGAGTAACATGTAGGATCGATAAGTCAGAGGATATAATTATTGATTGTTGCTTCAGTAATTTCAATTAGACTAAGAGTGCAGTCTTGTTCTTTTAGTAGAATAGAACTTGATTAATAAATTATTTTGACTGATCAAGAGTTGACCGAGTCAAAATTAATTTATTAGAGCTTAGTTTAATTGGGTCCGATCAAGTCCCCTCAGTGGCTCCAATATATAGAGCTAAATAGGCTTATTACCTATTTTGGGCTATGCAGAAATGGGCCTGGGTTATGGTACTAGGGTTGGTAGGGTTTTAGAGTGTAAGTAGATTATAAATAGTCTCATAAGACTGTTTTTCTACACAACCAAAACCTAGAGGCGGGACACACACTAAAGTGTGAAGTGTGTGTTTTCTCCTGACAAAGAAAACCCTAACCCTAGTATAACCTAGAACCAAAGAGGTGACCACACACCGGCATAGCTTCTCTTGGAGAACACTGGAGAAGGCTTGAGGGTTTGGAGCTTTGAAAGTTTAAAGAACAACACGCTACAAGGGTAATTTCTTCAAACCTATGTGTTCTTACAGTTTTATTTAATCCAGTTGAATGCACGAAATAAATCAAATCTTGTGGAGGGATGTTTGATCATCATAGAAAATTAATTTTTGTGATGTCTAAATCCCGGTTTCCAACAAAAATATCTCACAGGGGCTTGCTCAAACATTCATGCCGAAATCGAACGCTTGTACTAGTACAACGTTTTACCCTATTTATGCGAATGATTTTCATCGATGTACCATAATGTGTGTTGATATGACTTTTCACTAAATTCTCTACTAAATTGAGAAAAAAATAATATACGACTGAATTTGCGTTGATATTATTTGCGTTTATGTTTTTCGGCATTGAACACGTTGGTGTGAGTTTTGTGTTTTCACCTAAGTTTTGTTCAAGAGTAATTAACAGTTCTATCTGTTTTTTCTTCTTCTACCCAAAGAAACAGTGACATAGAGCAAGGAAAAAGCAATGTAATCTGTTTTTATACATCTCATAGAAAATGTGCATCACTAGGATCCATCCTTATGCTGATTGAATATAAAAAAGTTTGAAATATTTATCTTAAAAATGTGTGTTGAATTTTAGTCAATCCTATTGTCTAGTGTGAGTGATAGACTGAATAAGTTCATTCTTAATGCCTTGAATCATGTTGTGTTGAGTTAGTTTATAGTTAGAGCTTCAAGCTCACAAACACCTCGAAGCTAAGATTGAAAAGATCAGGAAGGACATAAGGAACTTTTGATCCCGTTTGGTGTGGATTATAAACTGGTTTATTTGACCAAAATGGTTTATTTGACCAATTTTAGTAAAAAAATATTATGCTACAAAGCAAAAATTTTGGTCAAATAAACCGTTTTTGGTCAAATAAACCATTTTGGTTAAATAAACTAGTTTATAATCCACACCAAACGGCTTCCATAGTCTCTTTTTGCTTTGATTTAAGTGTAATGTGCCATGTTCACCACCCAAAGCTTGAGCTGAAGAAGAGACCTTAAAGCATATTGGACACTCGTGACTTTTGTTCACTCAAAACTCACTATTAGCTTCATATACTTTATTTGTCAGTTTTATTTTCTCTCCATTTGAGTCCATTGAACTTCCAATTAGCTTCATGATTAGTAGATAAAGTGCTTGTATCCATCTCGACTGAAATGCCACTCCTAGCACTTTAAGAACAGATTCGGAGATTCTCAGCAATTGGCGGGAGTCAACATCAGTGATTTTGTGATTGCTCGAACTAGATTTCAACCGTACTAGATCAGCTTGAGTTGCTGTATCAATGATTTCTTGCCACTAAAACTAGATTTCACAGGTAGTAGATCAACTTGAGTCTTTGCATCAACGATTTATTGAACTCTAGAAAAAGATTTATCGACAACTAAATAAACTTATAGTAATAAATATTAAGTTCGACTAATTATTGTCGCTAAATAAAGTAAAATAGATTTATTCGTTGATTATAAATTAAAATTTACCTCAATAAATTTAAATTATCAATAATATTGTTACCACCAGATTTTGATAGGGCCCCCACGTCATCAAAAACCCAATAAAGGCCCAAGTTGGCTCTCGATAAGACCTTATAGGCCCAGCAAAGGCCCTCCAGATTCATAAAGGCTTCAGACATCAAACGAAGGCCTCGTGAATATTCTTAAGGCCCAGTAGCATTAGCACTCACAAATCGGAATACAGCGAAGCCCATAGCAGGCCTCGAATACCATGACTAATCTAGTGGGCCTTGCCGAGCTTCGAATCTCTCGTGATCCGTAGGCAATGCAGTGTTCTAGAATGACCTGAGATATGCTTAAGGAAATATCGTGTTTGATTGACACACGGATCCTCACAAGGAAACTAAATTCCAATCTCCTAAAGATTAGGCAACGTGATTAATTCAAATAAGAATTGTAATATAGGAGATTGTCTTGACAATCGATCATCCATATCCCATAAGGAAGAAAGATCCGATCAGATATCTAATTGATTGGTTTTCTAAATCAATTAGAACGATTGTGCTATAAATACAACGTCTCTGGTTATTCTAAGGTACGCTCTTTTTTGTGCATCAATTTCACCCATAAACTCTGTTCAAATATTTGCCTGCTTGTCCCTCCCACACCCAATTGTTTTCGTTCTTTGTATATTACTCTATATACCATCAGTTGACTTGATTTTTGGAGTACCAACAATCATCGGAACCTTTTTTCTCCAGAGATCTTGGTGGCTCACGATTATCTGAGTGTGTAGATAACATACAGGTTGGCAGAGGAGTGACTGGAGATTTGTTGACACGTAGACAGTGTAGGTTCCGATGACAACAGATTGGAGCCATCTGTGAGAATCAAAAAGTATTACACAACCTAAAACTTGTGGTAAAAATGTGTTTTCTACCAGGAAGAGCATGGCAACCAAACACTCCATGGAAGAAAAAGTTTAGTCCCACCACACTAACTTGCGGTAGGAAAGCGTTCAAGATCTCCAGAACGTAACCTGACGTAAGAGGAGAAGACAACGAAAAAAGTAGACGGTTGAGCAGGAGAACTAGGACCTGAAGCTAAACAATGCTTGGATGAAGGCAGTGCTTGAACTGTTGGAGAACCAATCCCTCCAACATGGACCCAAGCGTAGTCATGCCCGGCGAAGCCCTTCGAGGTCCGGCTCAATAGAAAGTAGTCGATCTCAGGACGACCCACCCGTTTCAAATGGCAAGAACCCTCAGAACATCGTTCCGAAGACCTCGCAGGACAATCAGAAGGGGAGACCTCTTTTGGCACGTGGAAACTAGCCAGCTCCTACTGCCAGCGTGTTTGATAGGTTGGGAGGTGGGATCCTCTATAGCGCCACCCCTACCGGCGCATAGCAGGCGCAGTGAGCACAGCGAGGAGGCCCACATAAAAAGGATAAAAGACCCGAAACCCACTCACGCAAGGCCCGATGAAGAGAAAGAAAGGTTATAATGCTATGAGGATGATGACGACAAGAACCTTCCATTCACTAAGTACATAAAGGCCATGGAGGTATCCGCGAATTTCAGAATGCCTCTGATGGGCAAATATAACAGGAGAGACGACCCTACGGATCATATCAACATATACAAGATGAAGTTCCAGGACCACTTCCCTTAGTGAAGTGTGGAAATTTCCACACCACACTCACATCCGATGCAAATATGTGGTACAACAACTTGAAACCAGGAAGCATCAAGAGTTGGCCTCAGCTCAAAAGATAGTTCGTTAACGCTTTTATTACAACAGAACAATGATAGCTGATATTGTCCAACTCCACGACATTCGGTAGAAGGTAGAAGAAACAGTAAAAAGCTATTTCAAGAGGTTCAACAACGTCATCAACAAGATTGAGACTGTAACCGATGACAAGCCCTAGATGCACTGGTGACCGGACTTCACATGTGCACCCATTTCTGGAGAGACGTCTAGAACAATCAACCTAAGATTTACAGTAAGTTGGTAGCTCGATCCAGCATAAAATTCGATCTGAAGAGACGATCAAAAACAGGGAGAAAGCTGAAAGAGACAGAGAAGACCGCTATCAAATGGAGGGGCGACGCTCTCCTGGACCTCGTTTCAACCACTTTCAGAGAAAGTGCTCTCCCGGACCACATAACAACCACTACAGGAGATTTAACCAAACGGAGGTAGCTCATGCCACCCATCCCAGGACACCTACAGTGGCTCTTTTACTAGCGGCCCCTCCATCCAAGTTCTGTCGCATACACAGGACTAGGGTGCATAACACAGAAGATTGCCCAGACGTAAGGAAACTAATCAACTGCAGAAACCAGGGACAAGGAAAGGAAAATCGACCAGCTCGAGGATGTCAAGGGCCATCCAATTAAGGGCAAAGACCTCCTCCTCGGCATCAGGACGATGGACCTCGCCACAATGACGGAAGAAATGATAGAAACAGGGACCCGTCAAGGGCTAAAGGACTCGTGGAAGCCCCCCAGTTAGAGAAATCAATAAGATCATAGGAGGGCCCTATGTCGGAGGGTATACAATAAACTCGCGGTTGAACAACCCGAAGGCAACAAGAGAAGAGCTCGTGGAGAGTTGGCAAGCTCACGGACACCGATAAAGAGCCCATACAAATCTCGTTCACTAACGAAGACGAGGTCAGCATACACTACCCTCACTGTGATGCCCTGGTGGTCCGCTTCGTAGTTGCTAGAAACGGATTAGGGCAGATGTTAGTCAATGATGGAAGCGTCGTGAACATCTTATTCGGTAGTACCTTTGATCAAATGGACGTGGATCATGAATTAACGACCATTTCTGAACCTTTGTTTGGTTTCATCGGGGATAGCCTTGTCCCACGGAGGAGGATCACCCTCGCAATGGAGCTTGGAGACCTCCCGTGCCATCTCATGGAATTCATGGAATTCTTGGTGGTAGATACTCGCTCCGCCTACCACAGATTCCTAGGTAGGCCCGCGCTGAAAGCCCTACAGGCGGTTACTTCAATACATCACTTGGCTATGAAGTTCTCCATCCCAGGTGGCGTCGCCATGATTTGTGGTAATCAGACGGAGGCCAGGTCCTGCTACATGAATGCACTCTGGAAGGCCATGAACCATGAAAACCCCATCCCCGCAGTGATGACAGTACACACAGAACCAATAGATGTCGACTCCGAAAGAGTTGAGGATGAGATGATACAGGACGAAGACCTGGACCCTTGGATCATAGGCTCGGATTCCTTAGCCTCCCCGGTGGAAGAGCTGGAGACATTTTCTGTGAATCCTTCAGACCCTACTCAGATGCTACAAGTGGGAGAGAAGCTAGACGAGAAGATGAAAGATGAAGTAAAACAATTCTTGCGAGAAAACGTCAATATTTTCGCATGGAAACATAGTGACATGATAGGGATCAACCCATATGTGGCTTGTCATGTCCTGAGGGTGGATCCAAAGAAGCAGCCCAAGATACAGAAGAAAAGGCCTCTGAGCGCTGAGAGGTACGGTGCCTTAAAAGAGGAGATTGACAAGCTACTGGCGAACAAATTCATCAGGGAGGCAGTCTACCCCCAGTAGGTATCCAACCCCGTGCTAGTAAGAAAGAGCACCAAGAAGTAGAGAGTGTGTATAGACTTCTTTGACCTGAACCAGGCATGCCCCAAGGATAGCTTCCCGCTACCGCGCATCGACCAATTGGTCGATGCAACTGCCGGCCATAAGCTACTCAGTTTCATAGACGCCTACTCTGATTATAATCAGATCCCGATGTTCACAGGAGACGAAGAACACACCTCATTTGTTACGGATCGAGGGTTGTACTGCTACAAGATGATGCCTTTTTGCTTAAAAATGAGGGAGCCACATATCAGCAGTTAGTAAACCATATGTTTTCAGAGCTGATTGGGAATTCTATGGAAGTCTATGTCGATGATATGCTCGTGAAGAGCGTGAATGCGGGGATCACGTCGGGCACTTGAGAGATATGTTCAGAATACTCCACAAATATCGTATGAAGCTTAACCCCTCAAAATGCGCCTTCAGAGTCGCATCCGGAAAGTTCTCCGGATATATAGTAAACCAACGTGGGATAGAGGCTAATTCCAAAAAGATCAAAGCACTTGTAGATATGCGATCGCCATCTTCTCCCAATGAGGTTCAAAACTTGACACGAAGATTGGCAGCCCTAAATCGATTCATATCAAAGGCGATCGACTGCTGCCAGCCCTTCTTCCTGACCATCAAAGGGGAGAAAAGATTTTAGTGGACTAAGGAATGTGAGAAGGCCTTCCAAGAACTCAAGGTCCTCCTTGGGAAGGCTCCGCTATTGTCCAAACCGAAGAACTGAGAAATTTTGCTCATCTACCTCACGGTATCCAAAAAGGCAGTGAGCTCGATTCTGATCTAAGAAGAGGGACCGACACAACTCCTAGTGTATTATGAGAGCAAGGCCCTGCAAAATGCGAAGACAAGGTACCCTGACATGGAGAAACTCGCCTTGTCTTTGATCGTCGCATCTCAGAAGCTCTGACCGTACTTCCAGTCGCATAGCATTGATGTCTTGACAAACCTCTCCCTAAGACAAATTCTCTAGAAGCCGAACACTTCAAGAAGGCTGATGAAATGGTCGAGCGAGCCCAGCCAGTTCGACATTTCCTATAAGCCAAGGCCCTCCATAAAGGGACAGGCTCTGGCAGACTTCATGGCTGAGTTCGCCCATATCTCAGAGGGCCTGCTCGAAGCTGAGCCATAGAAAGTACCAACATGGAAGTTGTATGTTGACGGGTCCTCAGGAGAAGCCGGGGCTAGAGCCAGGATTTTGCTAGTCATTCCCGTGGCCATAATCTCAACTGTGCGCTTCGCCTAGAGTTCAAAGCCTCAAACAACACTGCCGAATACGAGGCGCTCCTAGTAGGCTTGAGGTTGGCACAAGAGATGAAGGCAAGAAAAGTCCAGATCGACAGCGATTCGCAGCTGGTGGTTAGCCAAGTCAACAGGACCTTTACAGCCCGCAAACAATCCATGGTGGCATACCTGAAAAAGGCCAAAAACCTCCCATCCCACTTTGAGATATTCGAACTCCTCCAGATCCTGCGAATCGAGAATGGTTACGCAGAGGCCCTATCAAAATTAGCAAGCAATAGGGACTCCGACTTGATAAGGGCCATCCCAGTCGAAAAGCTGAGCCGACCATCCACTTACGAGTTTCTACTACCAAATACCATGATGATCTCCAAATCTCCTAAATGGATGAAGAAAATCATCGCATATTTGACCAACCAGATTCTACCAGACGACAGGCAGGAAGCACGAAAACCCCACATGAGGGCAATGAAATTCGTGCGACAGGATGATATCCTATATAATAGAGGTTTTACCCACCTCCTCCTATGTTGTATCACTCAAGAGGGGGCAAATTACGTGATGAGTGAAATACATGAGGGAATTTGTGGTAATCACTCAGGAAGAATGGTCATCCTGCGTGGCATTACACAATTGGATGAATTATTCATAATTAATGGATATAAATATATTACTCAATTGGAGTAAATAATTCATCCAATTGAGTAATGCCACGTAGGATGACTACTGGTAGTGAGCGACTATGAATATCATTATTTTTTAAAGTATTGATGTAAGTAGTTTCAATCTTGTCATTATATTACAATGATGGAGGATAAGTTGATTTAAAAGTTTGTTCTATTTACAAAACAAGTTTAAAAAAACTTTCTGATAAGAGTTGATTGACAAATAAACATGCCAAATTGCATAAAAAAACTTGTAGGAATTGAAAACAACTTTATGTTGGCAAGAAACACCATTTCAAGCTTTAAAATTGTATATCTACCAATAAAATTAACAAAATCCACCTTCAAGAACTATAGGCAATTGGGTAATGCTACGTAGGATGACTACCGGTAGTGAGCGACTGTGAATAGCATTACTCTAAACTTTTTCGTTGTTCAATTGACACAAATAACTACATAATTAATAATTATTGAAACCTAAATATACCATAATGGAGGTGCAAGACAACTACGAGATTTTCTAGCATAATTTAATTGAATGGTCCCGTCTTCCAAGCTAAATATTCCAGTGTCGTAGCCACCTCCACCTCGTTCATTGAAATATAGTTCATAATCATCTTCTGAAAAGTAGATGCAATTAGCTTTGATACAATTTGATGAAGACAGTGATGTAGATACACTATTGCCTAAGAACAATGCATGATCTCCTAAAGTAGTCACTTCATTCAACCTATAGGCACAATCATTCCCTTTCTCTTGACAATCTTCTAGCCTTAACATAGAAAAGCCAATTGTATAGTAACTAGGCTCCTCATTATCATTAACATCACCTTGTTCAACATTGTCATCGTCCTCCTCCTTATCATCATTATCATCATCATCATCATCATCATCATCATCATCATCTTGTTCAACGTTGTCATCAACTTTGTTGTTTTCTTCGTCTTCCTCCTCATCGTCATCATCAACTTTATCATTTTCTTCGTCGTCGTCGTCGTCCTCCTCCTCCTCCTCATCATCATCATCATGAGCAACATTTTCATATGATGAGCCACCTCGAATACGAGAAACAAGCAAAAGATGTCTTGAGGATTCAACCAAATACTTTTGAATCCAATCAAAGGTTCCAGCTGGAGCAGGGGCTACCACTGTTGCTTTTGGGCCATTAGTGTCATCAAAGTCACAAACAACTACAACTCCATGACAGTCAATAGCATAAAATTTTCCATTATAGTAAACAATACCTTCGTAATAGCGAGATGGAATAGTTATATTGGTCCAAACTTTATCTCCTAGTCTTGCAAAAGCCAATTCGTCACACTGTCCATAAATAGCCATTATAACAGAGTCATGATTATTGGTCTCCTTGCAAGAATTTGAGGACATCACTATCTTCCTAACAAAGAAATAGAACACATCTTGTGGCGTGAATTCGTCGTCATATTCATACTCATCAGGGAATGTCAACATGGGGGTAAGCAAATTTGTTGTCTAGAGAAGGGGTGCAATAAATTGATTTGTAAATCACTGCACTGCCACTAGCTTCTGATAACTTGAGTTGATATGTTTTTGAGGTTAATATGTTTAAAAGGCAACGATTATATTGATTCCCTTGACCCTTGGTATCTAATTTTTCAGGAAGCATGATACGAGGATATCTAGTATTATTATTAATTATTATATTCTTTCCCTAACTTTAGAAAGTCTTCTTTTACAAGTAAATAATCAAGTTTTAAAATATAGTTTTTGCATTAGTTAAATTGATTTAAAATTTCTGTTTTTGTTTATTTTTTATTAATTGAATGGTATAAATTGAATGTTAGATCAGTTAAATTTTGTTACAGAAAAAGAAATTTACCAACAAGACCAATTAGTTAAATATAAGGGAAATTTGCACTCGTCTCCAATTTTTGTAATTTGTTATTAATATATAATTGATTTTTTTTAACACTAAGTATTCTCAATTTTTCATTTAATTACAAATCACATATCTATTAACAAATTTTGACGGATTTATCTTTTTTTTTTAAATAAATAAAGATAAAAATAAAATAAAAAATAACAAAAAATATGAAAAAATTACAAATTATATCCTGTAACTTTTTTAATACAACATCACACTAATTACAACATAATAATATATCTTAATACAACCTAATACAATATAATATATCAAATGCACCCTACACGTGGCACACAAAACTCAATTCTATAAAGTTCAATGAATTTCCAATATGAGCATGTTTAGCTAAAGCATAAAAAAGAAACATGTTTGCTTTTTCAAGGAAGAGTGAAATTCTAGAAAGGGTAATTATATTACCACAAATGATAAGTACACTACATTTTAATTGTAATAAAAGTCTTCAATTATTAATTATTTTTGTATTTATGACTCTAATTTTTTTTAACAAATTTTTATCATCAACCTATTAATTTGCACATCTTATATTTGTCTTTGATGATGATTTTTATCCAAAAAGTTACTTAGAAGAGCGTAAATTTTTTTAATATTTTTACATAATTAAAATAAATAACAAATATGTAAGTTTGACAAAATATTTTCCCTCATTTCAATGCACATTAGCAGAATATTTGGACAAAAAATTTCATCGGAGACAAGATGTGAAAACTAAATGAAAGTTAATGATAAAAATACTGTGAAAAAATTAGAGACATAAGTGTCTAAATATCAAATATTGGAGAACCTTTATTGCAATTAAAACATTGTGTGAATAATAAAAGTGTAGTGTGAATATAATTACCTTTCTAAAAATGCCTACTTTTGTATTACAATTTACAAAAGTAACCTTAATAGAAAAGCTTAACATGATTGACAAAGAAAGTTGATTAAACGAACTCTGAAGGTATGTATATTTCAGGGGAACTTCAATGAGTATTTTAATAATTAGATAGGACAGTTTAATTTGACAAAAAAAATCGAAAATTGATCTGATTACTTTTATGGTTTTAAACTTCAACAAGTTGTATATCTCAAATTGAAAAGAGTTGCAACTAGTGTCTTTATAATTAGAACAGACCATCCAGTTCGAATAAAAATATCGAGAAACAATCCAGTTACTTTAATATTTTTTAAATTTAGCCAAGCATGCTTATATATATCTCAAATTGGAAGAAGCTGCAACGAGCGTTTTAATAATTAGATAGAGCTGTTGAGTTTGATTAAAATATATCAAGAATCAATCTGGTTAAATGAGAAAACCAAATAATGAAGGAACTGTAAAAAATAAGTGAAGAACTTTAAACTCAACCAATATGTTTTTTTTTAAAGAAAAATTCAATTTTTTTAAGCAATCAAACTACAAACAATAAAATGTTCACGATGGATTTGCACTTTTGGAAAGGTTGGGAACCTCAATTGCAGTTTTTTCATTTTATTTTTCATTTTGTTGTTTTAGTTTATTTAAATTGGAATGTAAAATGGTCAAAATGGCTATTTGTGCGAATTACTGAAAGATTGAAGATGATATGTGCGAATAAAATTGAATGAAGATAAAATTGTGACAACTTTGAAAAATTGGAGACCCTGTATTTAAGATATTTTATTATATTGTTTCAAAGGTGATCTTTAATCTACGAAGTTCAAAACATACTTATATAATTGTCATAAATTCTAATTACTAAAAATAGTTAAAGGAAGGTAAATTAAATAAAACAAAACAAAATTAATGGAAAATTAATTTAGTTGGAAGATCCTTTCTTTTGTTCATACTAGTTAGAAACACATGCGTTGTACGTAGTTTTGCAATAATTTTGTTAATTTTTAATACTTTTAAAAAATTTATTTTGTAATTATTAATAATTAAAATGTTAAAGTAGCAATTGCGATAAAAATAGAATAACACGCTTCTTGATAACATATTGTTCGACATTATAATGAATAATGTTGATATTTTATTTACATTCATAGAACTACAATTGCAATCGAGATGGATTTTAAATTGTAGTAATACCAACAGTAACTTAAACTCAATTAATACTTTCTGATGATTTGAGCTTTGATAATTGACGAACCCTTAATATTAAATCTTATAGAATTAATGATATCTTCATGACTGTATTTTACGAAGAATAAAATTAATAATTATTAATTTTAGTATGAGAGAATGATAGACATACACGTCATAGTTGACATGTATCTTATACTTTTATTTTAATTTTACCCTTCTTTAGGTAAATTTTATTTCTATTAAATCAACAAAACTTGCAACATATATCTTAAACACTGAAGAAGAAGTATATTTTTAGATTTTCCTCCCTCCCCCCCCCCACCCCACCAGAACCTATAGTCCAATTCACTATTCTTGAAAAAAAATTCAAATGTGAGACATTGATCCAAGATTCTCTAATCAGTTTTGATCTTAAGTCCTCAACTTATCAAAAAAAAAAGTCACATTAATTAGTATTCGAAAGTAAATGAGTTAATTTTTTGAATATATTAAGAAAAATCATTAAATGTGGGCACTATAGACCTCTTATGAAAGAGAAAAATAGAGAAATTAAATAGACGATTATGTTAAACTTAAATTAAATTGGTAGGCATGTTATTTTTGGCCTACTATGATTCAACTTAAATTAGAAATAAAATTGTTTGGATTAATGACGTTTTAAATTTTTTGCTACTTATTTTAAGTCGACCTTTGATAAAGGTAATATGACATCCTCTAAGTCGTTTCGTGGCCCGAGCTTGGAAGAAGGCTTAAAGATATTAGTATTCTCAGTTTAAATACATAAACTATTCTGATTTATTTAGTAATATTATGAAACTTTCGATTCACTATTTGCTAAAAAGGATTTTTATTATTGATATGAAACCCAATTGATAAAAATTGAGATGAAAGAGTAAATTTACATTAGAATTCTCCTTCGAGCAACATATTAAAGTAAAGTTAAGAGATACAATAGTGAATAGTTTGTGCAAGCTGGTAATACTCTTTTTAATATGACTAAGTATATCAAAATGTTGAGCACTTGCAAATTACTTACTAGATAAATATGTCACAGACAAACCTAAAAATGAGTCCGTAAAAATCATCTCTCATTGATATTTTGGTAGATATACAAGATATCATCTTCTAATGCTCATTATCAAGATAATTATAAATTAATGTTGTTCAACCCGTAAAACTTTTGCTTTTTCAAATGCTTTTAATAGTTAAATATGATTTATTGTAGGAATCTAATATAAAAAATTTATTTTATTTTACTTTTTTGAGAATTGACACTGTATAACATAAATTAAATATCAAATTTTGAGATTTTTTTATGATAATTAAATATATTTTTATGGTCTTATTGCTATGTAATATTTAGATATTACAGTCTGAGAAAGTTCTATATTTATTTTCATTCTTTTTGGACATGATTATCTACATTTAGTTGATAGTTAATATTTCTTTGTCGAGTTATTAATTCAAGAAAAATAGAAGAAATTTATATATTGATAACAAATGTATAATCTTTTAAGTACATGTAAATTTTGAGGACAAAACTTCTATAAAGAGGAGCATTAATGTAATATTGTAATATTTCATATACATCTACCAGTAGTGATGCAATTGAATAAATACGAAAGATGACTAACATTCCAAAAGTTCTTTGATTCATAAAGAATACTGATAATTTATACAAAATATGAAGAAAGAGTCTCATAATATTTTATTAGCAATAGAGAGAGAAAAAACGCCAAGAACTTTTGGTTGGTATTCACGATTTTTAAAAATACCAAATTGTTGAACATTATAAATATTTCAATTATAGTCCCAAATCTCTCCTAAAAATAATTATTACGTTCTCATTTAGCCAAAAAAAAAAATTAACAATAAAAATGAATAAACCACAATTTTAAATGTTTACAAATTTTAACTGTACATCTAATAAATTGTTAGAAATTTAATATATGATCATTGAAGGTGATTTTAGGAAAGCAAGAGACGTTTTATAAATGAATACAATTTTAATTTAATTAGGTAAACTTAAAATATAATATAATAAATAAAATATGATAAGATAATTGTACATTGTTGAATACTAAGAGTGAAAATGGAATTTTAAAATTTTTGTAAGAATAGAATACTCAAAAAAATATTTCTCAATTTTATGCCCTTTTAGATGTAGTATAAATAAAAATACTGAATTATCAAAGATTATAAATATTTCAACCATAGTCCTAAATCTCTTCTAAAAATAACTATTACGTTCTCATTTAGAAAAAAAAAAAAAAAAAAAAAGAACCCATAAAATTAGCAATAAAAAGGAATAAACCACAATTTTAAATGTTTAAAAAATTTAATTGTATATTTAATAAATTGTTAAAAATTTAATGCAGATCATTAGAAGTGGTTTTGGGAGAGCAAGAGACGTTTCATGAATGAATACAATATTAATTTAAGTAGGTAAACTTAAAATGTAATATAGTAAACAAAAATTTATAAGATAATTGTACATTAATGAACAAGGGTGAATATGGAGTTTTAAATTTTTTGTAATGATAGAATAGTCTACAAATATTTTTCCCTTTTAGAGCCTTATAGATGTAGTATAAAGTATAACGTAATAATAACAATAACTATTACGTTAAAATATTTTTCCCTTTTATGACATTTTAGATGTAGTATAACTATTACGTACTCGTTTAGTAGGGGAGAAAAAAACCTCCATAAAATTAGCAATAAAAAAGAATAAACAACTATTTTAAATGTTTAAAAAAATTTAATTGTATATTTAATAAATTGTTAAAATTTAATGTAGAATCATTAAAAGTGGTTTTGAGAGGGCAAGAGACGTTTCATTAATGAATACAATATTAATTTAATTAAGTAAACTTAAAATGCAATATAATAAATAAAATATTATAAGATAATTGTACATTAATGAACAATAAGGGTGAATATGAAATTTTAAATATTTTGTAAGGATAGAATAGTATAAAAATATTTTTCTATTTTAAAAGTTTTTTAGATGTAATATAGGAATTGATTACCATGATAATATTCCGTGATCCTATTCATCCTAATTGTATACATCTGTAATAGAGTAAGAGGCCAAATGCTTGTTCTTGCACTATTCACTTTAAATAAATATGCTAATAAATCTTAAGTTGCGAAACTATTAGGAAAAATAAATGGGCAATCTATAAAAGAAAATGCATGGAAGATGGATATCTGTTGTTTAATTAATTCCATAAATTACAACATCATAACTAATCTTACCACTTGGAGAAAAAAAAAAAAAAAAAAATTCTCGAAAAAAGAACCTAAGAAATATATTCTTCTCCAATTTGATTTTATCAACGTCTTCAATAAATTCAAAATATTTGGAAACCTAAATATACCATAATGGGGGTGAAAGAAGACTGCGAGATTCTCCAACATAATTTGATTGAATGGTCCTATTTTCAATATCAAATATTCATGTGCCACGTCCACCTCTCCACTTGGTTCTCCAATAAAGTAAAGCTCATGATTATCATCCGTGAAATAAATACAATTAGCTTTAATGCATTCTGATTAGGACAATGATGTAGATACGTTATTTCCTAAGAACAATGCGCGATCTTCCAAAATATTCATTTTAGTTAACTTGTATGCGTAATTATTCTCTTCTTCTTGACACTCTTTTGGCCTCATGATAGAGAAGTCAATTGTATATTATAGAGCTTTCTTATTATCATCAGCATCACCTTCAAATAATGTACTCCCTAGAATACGAGAAACTAATAAAAGATCTCCTGACGATTCAACTAAATATTTTTGAATTTGATCATGAGTTTCAAATGGGGTAGGGGCCACCACTGTTGCTTTTAGGTCATTATTGTCAATAATGTCACAAACAACAACAAATTCATGACAATCCATAGCATAAAATCTTCCTTTATAGTAAAGGACATCAACGTAACAACGGGAAGGTACTTGGATATTGGTCCAAAGAGTATCCCCTAATCTCGCATAAGCCAATACACCAAATTCTCCATAAATAGCTAGTATAATACGCTCGTGATTATAATCATGTAAATTGTTCTTAGTTTGAGGATTTGAGGATATCGCTATCTTTTTCACAAAGAACCTAATAACTTCTTGTGGCGTGCAGCTGATCAGGGAAGGTGAGTAATGGAGGTAGGCAAATTTGTTGTCTAGAGAAAGGGTGTGATAGATTGATTTGCAAATCAAAACCAACTGTGAACAACCAACCACAATGTGCTCCCAAGCAGGGGCGGATCTAAAGTTGAAGTTCAGGTAGGGCGGACGTTGACTGGCCAACGGTCAAATGATCGTTGACCAGTCAACGACCGATACTTGTGAAAAAATAATGTGAAAATATTTTTAATAAATACGTAACTTATCAAGCAACAAAAAAATAATGTAATAGTGAAATATAATTCGATACAAGCTGTAATAATGCTAAAAAAATATTTAGTACAATCCCAACTTACCTGACATGTGGCATTCATCAGCCCACTTGATCAACAAACATCATCATTATTTTGATTTTTTTCTTACACCCCAACTCTTGCTTGTAGCCATAGCTCTCTCTCCCCCTTCTATCTATATATTTCCTCTCTCTCTCTCTCTCTCTCTCTCTCTCTCTCTCTCTACATATATATATATATATATATATATATATATATATATATATAGATAGAGGGAGGAGAGAGAGAATACATTATTTTATATATATATACAGGGAGGAGAGAGAGAATACATTATGAGAATACATTATTATTATATATATATATATATAGGGAGGAGAGAGAGAATACATTATTATATATAGATAGAGGGAGGGAGGAAAGAGAGAATACATTATATTATTCTAAAAGTTGTCTTCTTCTAGAAAGAGCCGGCGGCAGATATATACACATATACTTACACGCAGAGAATCCAATCTCCATTTTTCTTTTATTGCTCAAAACTCAGTGACCATTTTTTTGCAAAATTCCAGCACGGGCGAACGCGGGGTCTCGCCATGTTGTAAATCCGCCCCTGCTCCCAAGCACCTCCTGCCACTAGCTTCTGGCAACTTGAGTTGACATGTTTTTGAGATTAATAAGTTTAAAAAGTAACGATCATCTTGATTCCCTTGATCCTTGGTATCTACTTTTTCAGAAAGCATGATTCGAGGATATCTAGTAGGCAATGAAGGTTTCTTTTTCAATATTGCAGTTGCTTATTGCCATTCTTTACAAACAGCACTAAAGGAAGTAAAATCCTCTATGACAGTTAAACTTTCTGCTATAACAACAAAAATGTCCATTGGAATATCAGTCCAATCTGCCATGTCCAGTGATAAACTGCAGTCCATAAATTCAACAAGAAAATAATGAAATATAAGTAAAATATGAGCAAGATGCTTGAGGTCTTCCCACCCATTATACGGTTTAGTGATTAATTGGATTGGAATTTAAAAATATGGTCTAAAAATTCATACACAACCTTCACCGTTCAAAATTTAATACAGACCATCCAAGGTTCAGCCTTTCACCAGTTTACCCCGCCGCCATCACAATCAAAGTCCTCAATTAAGTATTTCTACAAATTAAATTTTAATATAAATTTTTTGATTGAAAGAATATACACAGATAAGAGAGAATTGAAATACCTTTAGAAAATTGGGTAAGAAAACTGTAAGAGAAAATTTAGAATATTCGAATTTGAGAAGGGAGCTGCAAATTATACCTGGGAAGAATTTATGTTTTAGAGCTGGACCGAATCCTTGTTGATTTAGGTTTCCCAATTTTAAAGATCCTCCAACCTCTTCATTCTGTAGAATGATTTGTGCTGAAAAGATTTGTTTCTTTTTTCCCCTCTTTAAAGCAGACTGAAATTTGCATATATTTCCATATTTACCTCTACATCGTGTTTGTTCAACAAAAAAGAAAGAAAGAGTTGACCAATTGGGAAATTTAATCAATGCTTCCTAAACATTATTTCATATTACTACGTGTTTAGAACTTTTTTGGAAGAACTTTTTTGAGCTCCAAAAGTACCTTGTTATAGAGCATAATTGCATTTTTTTTTTTTTATATTTATAGTTGTTTGGCTAAAGTCAATAAACACTATTTGACTAAAAATACAACTTAAAAAAACTGTTTTAGAGAAACTCAAATTTTAAACTCTTTTTTATAAAACTCTAATTGATTTTTTTTATGAGAAGTCATAATTAATATTTAATGAACTTAAAAATTAACAAAATTACTATGAATACATCAAAAAAAATATTAATTTATTTACTACATTAATTACTTTTATCAAATTGTCACTTTATATAATTACATAAAGTGAAAATATATATTAGCGTGTTAAATAATATGATACAAATTATATATTATATGTTTGATTTAAATAATTAATTAATAATTATGTTATTATAATTAAATTAATATATTAATTTTAATAGTTATTATATGATATAAAATGATATTATTTATTTTAAAATAATTATATGATATTTATAATAATTAATTACTGTCAAATATACTAAAATAATTGTGTTATTATAATTAAATAAATATATTAAATTTAATAGTTATTATAGCATATAAAAAATTATTTATTTAAACAAAATATGAGATATATAATAATTAATTAATGTTTATTCAACTAAATATAAAGTTTATACTAAACAACTTTTATAGTTATACAACTAGACACACAATTTAATATTCACAACAATTTTTGAATTCGTATTCAAACATTCAACAACTTTTTAACAAAAGCTCTACCGCTAAATACTCTACTCACAACAATTGTGCCAAACGGACATTTACTCTACAATAAAAAGTAACCCAACTCATCCGTCTTTCTTAATTCTTACCTGTCCGTCACCGATTTGATCTTTGTCTAATGGAGCCATGAATTGATGCTAAATGGGTAAAAAGCGAGTAAATTTAATTAATGCTCACTGAATATTACCTTACTTGACTATTTCTCACCTAACAATAAAAAATAGAATAAATTATTGCAAATGTATGTTTGCATGTGTTACTTTTGAAAAATGACAGCTTTTAAAATAAGTTAAAAAATGATCATTTTGGACAAATATACCCCCAAACAATTATTTAAACACTCACTAAATTATAGTCAAATCTAATTCATAATCAGATATATTATTTCACTAAAATCAAATTTTGCTCCACCTTCGCACCACCAACTAACACATCCCAAATAAGTTACATTTTTGATTGATTCATTTAGATTATAAAAGAACAAAAATTCAATAGATTTTGTGCTAGATTATTTTGGTTATTTTTAGATCCAAAAAATTGTTGAATATAATTGCTCAAAAATTATTGGAAGAGATTGGATTCATGGATTAATGTCTTGTTAAAAAAGAAGATTGTGAAAATGGGAAAAGCAAACGAAGTGGGTTGAGCAAGTGTCGTTTGACAACTTGAGCTCATTGAACAACAATTGAACTGTTTGAAAAGAAGAAGAAATTGCTAACTGGTCAACTGTCAGACCGACAATAATTTATTTTGTTACACCCGACAGTTGAATGATAAAAAAAATAAACGACAGTTAAACTGTATTCTAATAGTTTAACCGTCTTTCGACAAAAGGGTATAACATGACTTTTTGCACAAAAAAGTTACCATTTTTAAAAATGACCATTTGTATTCATTTAGATTTCTAAATTCTCCTAAAAAATAACATATTACTCATCCATCTTTCCAAATTCTTACCCATCCGTCACTGATTTGATCTCTGTCATCCTCACCTAACGAAATATGCCACGTGGCGGATGAAAATCTGATGTGACACATAACAGCCGTGATGTTTGGTGTGCTATCTCATTTGGGGCAACATGAGTTTTCCAAAAACTTTGCTTTCACTTGCATTCATTTTGTTTCTATTGATTTTTATTTAAGTAATTAATTAACACACCTAAACCAACATTTATGTGGGTGTATAACAATTCAATAGACTAATTTTAATTTACTTGAGCAAATATGTCAATCCTCGTGGAAAACGATAATCCCTCATCGTTTTATTACTTGAACGCAACATTGTATACTTGCAGGGGTTAATTTGAATTTGGCAATGGAATTTGGAAAGTGAATGCATAATTTTCCATTGCGAATACAATAATTTGATTCGGGTATGGAGGTTATGGTTTATCTTGGTAGATTTGGAGGGTTATGAATTTTGGCAATGAAATTCAAGATGGCAAGGGAATGCAAGATTTCAGCTTGGAAATGGGTAAGGGATCTACTGGATTTAGGGGCGAATTTAGTGTTTGATTTAGGAATTTTGGTTGATTACATTTTATTCAAAGTTGTAATTTGAATTTTGGAGATTGAAAGAGGCGTGATTAGAGGTGGAAATACAGACCCGGCCTGACGAGCTAGCCCTTATATCTGGGATTTCGGGTCGAGAAGGCCTGTTAAAATAATCACCAGAAAAAAACCGGGCCTATATGGCCCATCTCCGGTAGCTCGCCTGGCCAGTCGGACTTGGACCGAGCTAGCCCACAAATTTTTTTTTTTTTTTTTTTTTTTTGTAATCACTCATTTTGTGAATAGTTAAGGGAGGGAAAATGTTTGATGATACAATAATTAGTAAAAACTTTTGCTTTGATCTCTGTCTTTAAAAGTTTTGTGGGTATAGTATGGAAAATATAATAATAAAGATATATAATTATGTAAGTATAGAAAGAATATATATGTTCAAAGACAATTTTAAAAAATTTAGCTCTTTTTCTATTTTTTTTACTAATTTTATTTTAAAATATAAATTAAAATGAATTTTGTAAGAATGCTTTAATTATAATAACAATATTCTTATTTTTATACCATGTTGCCCAAAAGCAACTTCACTTCTCTCTATGTTGGATGTCGACTTGGTAATCAACTTAAGAAAGGTGTGTTCGAATTAATTTATAATAGTCTTTATTTCTCAACGTATAAAAATTGTGCATTTATCATGTTAAGGAGCTTGTTAGAGACGATATTTACATAAATATATTGTTTATCTTTCTAGTAAAAAAAATATTTATTAAAAAAGAAAATTAAGGCTGGGTTGGCCGATGGGCTGGGCTGGCATATTGCTGGCTCGTACAAACCAGCTCGGGCCGGTATGGGCCTGCAGTTTGCCAGCTCTTAGTGTGATCACCATTCACCTTGTATTGATGTTGCGCTTTTGGCCCATTTGGCATTAATTCAATACTGTTATGTGCTATGTCAGATTTCTATTCACCACATGGTACATTCTATTAGATAAGAGTGACAGAGATCAAATCGGTGACGGACAGGTAAGAATTAGGAAAGATGGATGAGCAATGAGTTATTTTTTATTTTTGGGTGAACAAGTAGTAATGTAAGGTAATGTTCAGTGAGTATTGATTAAATTTTCACTCTTAAATTCACATTTGTTTGCGCAAAACATCCATGTTGTCTATTACCATCTAAAATCTCCGTTAAATGGACACGTGAACACAACTCTTGACACTTGGTAAATGTATTTTCTGTAATACAACCATTTTTTAATTTCTTGTAGTTTGATTACATTGTTTGAGCATACGTAAAGAACCCAAATGAACAATACACGAAAACTCAATTTTTTTCTATTTTCTTCTCCACTTCCTATTCATCAAACACAACAAAATATATTCTTCACCATTGAAACTTGATTCTTGATTTGAGCAACATTACAACAACAATCTTATATGAGTAACCACATTATAACATGCTCACAAACAAAACCAAAAAATCAACTTCGAACAAAGTATGTCTTCTTCTCATTCTTCAAATAAAGCACTTATTGTTCAAATTCATTCCTGGATCTAAGCAGTCTAGGTATTATTTTCACAAATCTTAGACACGTGGATGGATTGCACCAGGCGAAAAAGCCACACCTTCTATTTTGTTGTACAAATGAACAATTTCAGAATAAAATATAATTGCACATCTGTTCTTCTCGTGGTGAAATATTGTCTGCTTTATATTATTTTATATGTAAATATTTTACTACTATTAGGGAAGAACGTGGTTTAGGCAAGAAGAAAGAGAAATTTGTGTATTGTCAAAAATACCATTACCAAGTGCCAAGAGTGGTGTTCACGCGTCCATTTAACGGAGATTTTGGATGGCAATGGACAACACTGGTGTTTTGCACAAGCAAATGTGGATGTGAGGGTGAAAATACCAAAATTTCGTTGGTAAATATGATTTGCACAATAAATTTAAAAGATAGCGATGTTTTATGTTAATTAACCTATGAAACATTATCACAAGGCTGTGTGCAAGTAAAAATTATCAAATTTTCCACATCCCCATTCCTCCCTCCTCTTTAAAGTGGTAAATCTCTTTCCAAAGATACTTGTCACTCTCAATTCTCTCTCCATGCTTTTAACTTTTAATTTGAGGGGTTACATTAGTTGAAAATGAAGATTATAATAATGAGAAAGCTCTATACTATACAATCGACTTCTCTATTTTGAGGCTAGAAGATTATCACAAGGAAGAGAATAATTACGCCTAAAAGTTAACTAAAGTGAATACTTTGAAAGATCGGGCATTGTTAATAGGAAATAACGTATTTATATCATTGCCCTCATCATAATGCAATAAAGCTAATTGTATCTATTTCACAGATGATAATTGTGAGCTTTACTATATTGGAGAACTAGGTGGAGGTGGACGTGACACGTGAATTTCTGATATTAGAAATGGGACCATTTTATCAAATTGTGCTGGAGAATCTCGCAATCATCTTTCACCCCGTTATGGTATATTTAAGTTCCCAAATATTTTGAATTTATTGAAGACGGAGATAAAATCAAATTAGAGAAGAATATGTCTCTTAGGTTCCTTTTCTAAAAATTGTGTTTTTATTTGTATTTTTGCTTTAAGTGGTAAGATTAGTTATGATGTTATAATTTATGGAATTTAAAAACAGATGTTCATCTTCCATTCATTTTCTTTTATAAACTGTATATTTATTTTTCTTAGGGTTAATTACACTAATGGTCTCCATTCTTTCACGTTTGTAACGATTTCATCTCCATTCCTTTTTAGCAAATATCATCATCATTCTTCTATTTATTCTCACAGACAGTCCCCACTCACGAAATTCATCTATTTCCACTGTTATCTGAGTTCGCACTTCCTTTTTTATCATTTTAAAATGAGGGCATTTTAGGCAGATTACCAAAATATTTTTTTCTTTTCATAAAATTACAGACGTAGCGTGCAAAAGACACTCAAACGACTGTTCATATTCTTCAAACATCCGTTCATCATCTCCATTGTGAAAGCCCCAGTTCGTTTGATTTTGTGGTATTTGTTGTACAAAAAGTTCTTCAAACATATTCGTTGGTCGTCTACATTTTGCAAATCCAAAAATTTGAATTCAAAGAGAGACCGATAGTTTTCCACAGCAGAGTAAGTTTCAGAAATTCGATTTTTTACAGTTCAATTGTATCATTTTTTGTAGAAAATTACCCCTATTGCAATTATTGATTCACTAAATATTATTTTATGTTTGTTGGTTGAAGAAGAAGATGATGAATCATGTTTGTTTACAATGAAATGCTTCCACTGAGGGATATTTTTCAAAAGTATGAGGAACGTGTTCTATTCCCATGGTGAAGTTCATTTCATTGATGAGATTGATGCTGATTATTTTTTGAATTTTGAAATAGACTATATTGCTGAGTCTCTTGGGCTTTCTTAACCGTTAGGATATGTGTATAGGAGGCCAAAGTTTTCCCTCACTGACAGGTTGATGCGGTTGGTGAGTGACAAAGATGTGTTGGTATGCTTGAAGACCTTAGTTTCTCTAGGATTGTTGAAGTGTATTTCATTCCCTCTATCACATTTGAAAAAATGATATTGATGCAAAAAAAAAATCATTTCGGGACACCGATTGAGCCAATTGTGGAAGAGGTTGATGAAGGATGCGATGAAAATAGTGTTGAAGTTGAAAGAGACTTAGTAGATATAGTAGAAAGTCAGTCATTGTCAGATTCACAACCTCCGGTGATATCGCAAGATGATGTTGGTGGTAACATCGATTACGCAGAAGAAGTAAGACAGTGGGAAGAAATATTAACTAAAAATCAGGACTACGGGATTTAGTTTGAGAATTTATTTGACTGGAATGTAGGGTTTAATTATCACCCAAATGAACAACATGAGGTTAGACAACATGGTGATGAACGTAATGAAGAAGCTGATGTTGTGGATCGGAATGAAGAACATGAAGGCAGAGGTGATGGTGAACAACGTAATGAAGTACTTGATGAAAAACATAATGAAGTAGCTGATGAACAACATGAGAAGAATTCAATGACTCGAACTATGAGCAGGAGGTTCCTATTTTGAATGATGATGCCAATTTCAAGACACATTACACTTGGGATGATGTCAGATCGATATTGCATGAAGGCAGTGACGATGATGATTCCAATGAGTTGAGGAGTTTAGACAGTGATGAAGAAGGGTGCGAGAAAAGAAAGAAGCCTGAGAATGTCTACTACGGTAGAGCTGACAATGAAGACCCACAATTTCAGATAGGTAATTCATTTTCAGTTGAGTCTCCATTCTTTACATTCGAATCATTTATGTCCATCTTAATTGTCTCTGTGCTTTGGTACATGTAGGTTTGCAATTTGAAACCAAGGCACAGTTGAAGAATTTGATAAAACAGTACTCCATGAAGCATGGTCGAGCTATCAGGTTTATTAAGGATGACAAAATTCGTTTACGGGCTAAGTGTGCGGACGGATGTCCATGGGTATTAAATGCTAGGGTGGTACCAAGGACAACTACATTTCGAATCAACACGCTGGATATGAATCACAATTGTGCCATGGTTTTTGAGAATAAGCATGCTATTTCAACTTTTTTCTCGACTAAGTATGTGGACATGTTCAGACATCAGTCTAATTTGACGTTTAACAGTTTCGAGGACATAGTGAAGAAAGATTGCATGGTCAATGCATCTAGGTCCCAATTTTATTAGACTCTTACCAAGTGTTTGGAAGTAATTAGAGGGTCGAACAATGAACAATACAAATTACTCTCTGATTATATGGAAGAGTTGCAAAATAGTAATGCTGGGAGCACTGTCGTTTTAAAGACCAAAATGGTAGGGGATGTTAGAAAATTTAGACGGATGTATATTTGTTTGGGAGCATTGAAGGAAGTGTTTCGATCAGGGTGTAGATGAGTGATTGGTTTAGATGGATGTTTCTCAAAGGATGAAAATGGTGGGCACATGCTGACTGGGCACATGCTGACTACGGTTGGGATTGATGCTGATAATGGAATGTATCCGCTAGTGTATACGGTTGTGGAGAGTGAATACTCGAGCAGTTGGAAATAGTTTGTGGAAATTTTACTTGACGATGCGGGAGTTGGTAAAAGTTATGGTTGGACATTCATTAGTGACAAACAAAAGGGTTTAGTAGATGTTTTGGAGTCGTACTATGAAAATGCCGAGCATCGTTTTTGTGTACGCCACTTGTATGCCAATTTCAGGATCAAGTTCAGTGGGTTGGCATTGAAACAAATGTTGTGGGCTGCTGCAAGGTCAACTACGAAAGAACATGGAAGGTTGAATTGGAGAGAATGAAACAAGAAAATGTGGATGCTTATAATTGGTTGGTTGACAAACTGGCAATTCAATGGAGTCGCTCCCATTTTAGAGAGACAAACAAGTGTGACATCCCGATGAATAATTTGTATGAGTCATTCAATGTAGCCATTATACAAGCACGTGAAAAACCAATAATTTGTTTGTTGGAAAAAACAATGTACTATTTAATGACACGCTTGGCCATAAGGAGGAAAAATGTTACAAAATGGTTCATCCGTTTGGCCCTAAAGTATGGAAAATTTTGGAGAAGACGAAGGTTGAATCAAGGTACTGTCAACCTAAATATGCAGGAGACAGGCAGTTTGAAGTGAGGGCTAATAGTACTGGATTCATCTATGCCGTCGATTTACGAAAAATGACATGCACGTGTAGGAGGATCCAGCTATCAGGGCTGCCATGTGCCTATGCAATTAGCTCTATTACCAAATGAAAATTATGACTTGAAGATTACGTGGACATGTGCTATAGTAAAGAATCATTCGTAAAGGCTTATTATCCAATAATTTGTCTAATGGCGAGTCCAGAATTTTGGCCAGACAGCAAACAAAATCCTATAAATCCACCAACTCATCGTAAACAACTCGGAAGGCCTAAGAAAGTAAGAAGAATAGAAGTTAATGAGGCACCTTCATCGAGCAATAAATGTCGAAGGTTTGGTTTCCGTATGTCTTGTAAAAAATGTGGACAAACTGTACACAACAAACGTAGTTACAAGACAGCTACAACAGGAAGCACCGACGCGACGCCAAGCAAGCAGGAAAAAAGAAGAAGAAGGCTTGAGAACTATACATTTTGTGGAAGAAGAACTACATGTTTTTTTTTGTCCTCAGTAACTACATGCCATTTTGATGTTGTAGACCAGTATTACGCTTTGCACTTATGTGGTTGACATGGTTCTGTTTTGATGGTGATTAATAAATTTTTTTTGTTATTTGCTTCTATTTTAGATCATTTTTTTGCTTTGTGGATGTTGATGGAAGAGCATAGCCTTGCCAAGGCTGAGGTTGAGGGTTCAAGTCCCTCCTTCAGCTCCTGGCTTCGTCGTTTAGTGGTAACGAGTTTAGTACATAAGCCCTTTTAGAGATAGGGGCGAGCAGCAAGGCAACCCCTTGTATAGGGTTCCAAATCTATCTTACTAATAAGAAAAAAGGGGCAAGCCAAAACCTACTCCTAACAAGTTGCTGGCTATTCATCAGCCGTTGCGCGCTAGCGCCCTTCTCTTTTTCAACAGGCTTCTTCAAATATCCCATAAATAAAGTAGGGGGACAAGCATCGCCTCTCGATCCAATCCGTCTTTCCTGGCCTCCCCAACACACTCTTGATGCAAAAGAAACCTCCCACCATAGAGAAGAGATCTAAAGTCTGGGTCTCCTCGATCACCCTCCCTTGAACCTGAACTGGTCGAGAGAGATGAACCCGCACCACATTTTCTAACCTTCGAATCGAAACCCCTAACTAGAGATGAAATTCCAGAACCTAAACAACTCAGTTGAGAGCTTCGTGACTGGAAAAAGAGAAGGTCCACCAATGATTGATAGGCCATTCCCCCCTATCCGTCTCTTGATCCCTCATTCCACTAATCCGTTGTTACTGATTCATTCAAGGCATAGACTACCCATTTCTTTGTCTCATCTTATTAGCGCAGGTGTTCGTCAACGATGAAAGCCGCTGAACTTAAGACTCGAGTTGAGAAAGAGGGCTAGGCCCCCGGGAGGGCTTTCAGGGACTGGAATAGGTGGATTATAGAGCTAGAGGCAAATCAAAGGTTTATCCATCGAGGTTAAAAAAAATCGACTGGGCCAGCATTGATGAAAAAATCAAAAAGAAAAACTTATCCCATCGCATCATTAACCTGTGTAGGATTCAAGACCAGGTCTAGGATTCGAGTCAAATCAACTTTTCCTCTCATCTCAGGGTGAGGCAAGGAATTGTTTCAAATGTTCCTTGTTCAATATCTCGGCTGCTCAAGAAGTTGGACTAGTTGCTCCTTCGACCCGGAGTGGATTCTAAGGGAAGGGCAAAGCCTCACCTTGTAGTAGGAAAGTGTTCGTTGTTGGGACGAGTTCAAACTGGACTGAAGAGAGGAGGAATTTAATACTCCGATCTTCCTAGGGATTCATCACTGGCTAGGGCTTTCAAATCAGAGCATTGGCATCTACTATTAAGAGGGAGCAGTAGATCGTCGATTGAAGAGCCAAGTCAGTAAACTTCTATTGGGACTTCTATTGATTATTGATTCAACTCTAGGGACTCCTAGCAGCAAACTTGTATAAAGAGGGGATGTTGATTCTGTGGGTTTTTATGTAAAACAGAGCAGACATGTTCAATTTTTCCTTCGAAAGTTGTAGCTCAACAGGTCCCAATTCTTTACATTTAGTTATAGTGTAGGTCCCCATTCTTTATATTCAATCACAGGACAGGTGCCCATTCTTTACATTCACTCACATGAAAGGTCCACATTCTTTACCTTAAGTCGCAACTTACATCCCCATTCTTTAACTACACTAGTATGTATCATCCCTTAATGTGATAATCTTATTGCTGTGTACATTCATTCCATTGTATACTGGAAAAATAACAGCATCGTCATTTCATTTGATTGAAAATTAGAACTTTAACATATTTCCTATTTACTATAGACACGTAACTTAGTACATGAATACCCAGACTCCAAACAACAAATTTATAGCAAAAAAAATCCAACTTCGACTGCTTCCAACTGCCGATGTTTGATTTTGTGCTTGTCTTCTATTCTCAGCATGTAATTTTCCATTCACTGCTTTTAGTCTTCTATTCTCAGCTTGTAGTGTTATGTTGTCAGATTCAAAACTTGTATTAGTAGCTTCTAATATATTGTTCTCTATTGCCAATCTTCTATTATCTGCTCTTCTATTATCTACTTGTAATGTAGAGATCTCGTCTTCCAATCTTTGCGTTGACCTCAACAAACTCAGAATGACTACCTTTGATTGGTCACATATTGGTGGGTCATAACACACAAAGCATCTACAACGATCTCCCTACAAGAAGACACATTAGTATTACGGATTCAACTAAAAAACTGGTTATTTGTGCTAAATGATACCTTTTGCTCACAGACAAAGAATCTTCTTCCTGAGTTCGCATTAGTCCAAGAAGTCTTCAGATCTATGAGATGACCACATCTGCATGTTCTACCTTCCATATCTTGGTTGCAATAGAACAACACAGAACAGAGAAGAAGAATTATGAAAATAGTACAAGAGAGATGTCAGATGAGAGGTAAAAGAACAAATCTGAACTTTACCATTAATATAAGACAACCACGCCATTTTCTTGACAAATGGAGGGAAGAAAGAAATATTTTGGTGATCTGCCTAAAATGTTCTCGTTTTAAAATGATAAAAAATAAAGTGCAAACCCAGATAACGGTGGAAACAGACGGATTCCATGAGTGGGGACTGTCAATGAGAATAAATGGAAGAATAAAAATGATGTCTGTTAAAAAAAAAATGGGAATGAAATCGTTTCAAACATGAAAGAATTGAGACCATTAATGTAATTAACCATTTTTCTTAATAGTTTCGT
The DNA here is from genome assembly GCA_030279155.1 of Forsythia viridissima. Classification (NCBI taxonomy): domain Eukaryota; kingdom Viridiplantae; phylum Streptophyta; class Magnoliopsida; order Lamiales; family Oleaceae; genus Forsythia; species Forsythia viridissima. The sequence continues at coordinate 21,182,016 of CM059036.1, forward strand.
AACTTGAGATTTATTTGGAAGAATCATATTTATTTAAAGTAAATTGTGCAAGAACAAGCATATGACCTCTTATTCTAGTACCAATGATTGTATACGAATAAGATGAATAGCATCAGGGAAGATAGGATTAGAGAGATTGGATTAAGCTGGATTAGGATTTAGGGTGGCTTGTTCTAATACCGTGTTTGTTGTTATATTGTATTAAAAAATATATATAAGTATTGAAAAATAAAAAATTTATTACAATAATTTTTCTTACTTATATGTGAATTTACTCATAAGTGATTTTATTACTTATAAGTGTATTTATTAATTATAATTTTACTTATTAGTATACATTTCCTTATAAGTTACTTTTTAACTCCTGAGTAATTTTTTAAAATTTATTAGTGATTTGTTACATAAAAGTTAATTTTTAACTATAAGTAATTTTTTATTTATAAGTGATTTTTGTACTTATAAGTGAATTTATTAATTATAATTTCACTTATTAGTATACATTTCCTTATAAATTATTTTTTAACTCATGAGTAATTTTTTTTTTACTTATTAGTGAATTTTTACATCAAAGTTAATTTTTAACTATAAGTAATTTTTTATTTATAAGTGATTTTTGTACTTATAAGTAATTTTTATTACTTATAAGTGAAGTTTTACATTTAAGTAATTTTTTCACTTGTACGTAGCTTTCTACTTAAAAATGATTTATTTAACTAATAATTGAAATGTTTGGCCTATACTGATTTTTCACTTATAGTTGAAATTTGTAGTTCTTATTTACTTGCAATTAAATTTAAATATTTTAAATCAATTAATTTTTTCTTAATTCATAAAATAGTGAATAAATAATACGGTCACTTCACATAGTATCATTACAAGAAATGAGGTCAATAGCGACGACATATGTCGTCACTGAATCATCAGAAGTCGTCTCTTTAAATTTTTAGAGACGACAAAGTCGTCGCTCAATGTCGCCGCAAAATGTTAGTGTCTCTAGATATATAGCGACGACAATTTCGTAGCAACATTGTCGTGGTCTATATCTCAAAAATAGATATAAAGGGATGACAAAGTCGTCGCTGTTATACAAAATAATAGCGACGTGAAAAACGTCGCTATTATCTCGTCGCCATACGTCCCTTCTCAAAGTTGTCGCTATTACTAATTGTTTTATTTTACTACAGAGACTACAATGTCGCCGCTATAAACTTTTTGAATTTTTTTAAAATTTTTTTTTATTTCCAAATAATATAAATAATGTATAAAAAAATTCTAAAAATCTACGGACCCTCCAAACCATCGTTCTCGTCCCCGTTCTTTTCCTCCTCCTCCGTAAGCACAACTGGTATTCTACTTTTCAGAAACTCAATTTTACGCTGCATTTGGCGTAGTTGATCCTCGTACATGGCAAACCGAAGATTGTTATTCTGGGGGTCTCCAGAGAACTGATGGGAAGTTCCTTGTGGGGCAAACGATGCAGCAGTCGAATCTAGTGAGGGAAAGGTGCCCTTCGGAACCCGGCCAACCCCACGGACGTGACCTCGTCGTTCTCTGAGAACCTCCTTTGCAATAGCACGCTCGTCTAATGACGCGCCATTGGAGGCGACCTATGTATGTTGAGTCTCTCTCAACTCAACAAGTTTATACTGTTCAGTGAAAAAATAATAATATCATGCATGTCAGATATAATTATATTAACATAATTTAAAAATCCTCACATAGTCACCAGCGGCCTGCGGGTTCACCCAATTGCTATCCCGGAAAGTGTGAAATGTCCGAAACGAATCAATAATCCCCGGCCACTTCTGGGTCTCGGGGTCCCGCTACGATAATTTAAACGTGAAATGTAGTTAGTAGACATTTTTATGTAATGTAATGAAGATATGTATAATGATATTGAAAATTTATATGTTGTACCTCATCGTAGCGCGTGGCAGAGAAGCTCTTCGACCCCTGCACGCTCGGGTATTTAGCCTTACCCCGATTGGCCGTATTTTTGGACGACCGTTCCTGAAGGTATAACATATAATTGATTAGCAAAAAATGCAATAGTTAAAAAAGTATATAAAATATCGTAAAAAATATAAAAACAATACGTACCACGAAAGTAGGACTAGTGAAGAAGTCAATGCACTTCTGCCAATCCTCGGCGGACATCTCGCCGTATGGTCGGCTCGGTCCATACGCTTTTAAGTGATTATGCGCCTTGAGTTTGTAATCGTGATAACGATCGGCCGCTAGACGATCTACAGCGGCACATACTGCCCAGTACTCGTCGGGCGACCGATCGCCCTGCAGATCGAAGTAGCTTTGCAAGAGTGAAAAAAATTACGTTAATGTAGAAGTCGTGGAACAATTATTTATTAAGTTTACTAATAATAAAACTACTTTAAGTTCATACCTCGATAATGCTACGTAACCGTGCCCGCTGTTCCTCTGGAACCTCTGTCCATGAAGGGTAGCATGTGGGCACAGTAAAATCTCACTTGGTTCCCAACCAAGCGCGTGAAGTACTTCGCGTTATTCCCGATCGGCTGCATTGTGCGTTCGACAATAGGAAGTGAAATCTTCCCGTTAGCCTGCCAAATCATCTCAAGGTTGATGCCTCGAGAGATACCCCGTCGCTTTGGCAGGGGTGTTGAAAATGAAAAAAAATTAGAAATTGTATTTATCATACGATTTTCAACGATATGTATAAAATAATAAATAATTACAATTTGAACGAAAAGTGTTACCAGACTCGCAGGCCGAAGCGAGCCGGTGAGATGGTTGCTGTGGAGGATCTCCTGCACCATCACCTCCGTGCGACATCACGTCAGCCATACTAACACATGAAATAATTGCAAACATCAATTAGTACGGAATAGATCCCTACATTTAGTAAAATTGATCCTAATAAAATTTTTTCTTTATTTCAAATAGGTCCCTGAACTTTGACATTTTATCTAATATGTCCCTCAATTTTGAATTTTTTATTCATTTCTAATAAGTTTCAATTTGTTGATAAATTGGTCCCTCAACTTATTCGTATGTCAAATAGGTCCTTACATTTTGAATGTTATCGTAATTTCTAATACGTTATAATTTTGTTATAATTAGGTCCCTAATGAAATTGTTCATTTCAAATATGTCCATATACTTTGATTTTATTGTAAATAGATCCATAAAAATTTTATTTTATTTCAAATATATCTCTGAACTTTGAAATTGGTCATAGCTTCTAATAAGTTTGAAGTTGTTGAAGAATTGGTCCTTAAACTTTGAATTTATGTGAAAATTTGAATTTATTATATTTTATTTCAAATTGATCCCTAAACTTATTTTATTACAAATAAGTTCCTTAACTTTGAATTTATATGAAAATTTGAATTTATTATATTTTATTTCAAATTGGTCCCTAAACTTATTTTATTTCAAATAAGACCCTAAACTTTGAATTTATGTGAAAATTTGAATTTATTATATTTTATTTCAAATTGGTCCCTAAACTTATTTTATTGCAAATAAGACCCCAAACTTTGAATTTATGTGAAAATTTGAATTTATTATATTTTATTTCAAATTGGTCCCTAAATTTATTTTATTGCAAATAAGACTCTAAACTTTAAATTTATGTGAAAATTTGAATTTATTATATTTTATTTCAAATTGGTCCCTAAACTTATTTTATTGCAAATAAGTTCCTAAACTTTGAATTTATGTTAACATTTGAATTTATTATATTTTATTTCAAATTGGTCCCTAAACTTATTTTATTGCAAATAAGTCCCTAAACTTTAAATTTATGTAAAAATTTGAATAAGTTTTATTTGATTGATGAATTGGTCCCTAACTTATTTTACTACAAATAAGTGCCTAAACTTTGAATTTTTGTCATAATTTGTATAAGTTTAATTTGATTGATGAATTGGTCCCTAAACTTATTTTATTTCAAATAAGTTCCTAAACTTTGATTTTTTGTCAAAATTTGAATAAGTTTAATTTGATTGATGAATTGGTCTCTAAACTTATTTTATGTAAAATAAGTCTCTAAACTTTGAATTTATGTCAAAATTTGAATAAGATAATGTCAACTATGCCTCTAAAATTCAACCTCATTCAACCTAAAACTCAACATTCGTCCAACATTCATCCCTCAAAAACAACCTTCATTCAATCTTCATCTAACCTAAAATGAATTAATCATTTAATTATCAATCGAATACACCTCAAGAACAGACTGCCAACAAATTCAAACCAAATATATAATTATCCAAAATTTTTAACATGTAATTATCCAAAATCAGTTCAACCGAAATCAAATTTCAACCGAAATAAAAAAAAACAGGCACAAAAATCAGTAGGTTCACAGGCACAAGAAACATTCACAAAAACAGGCACAAAAATCAATGTTCAACTGAAATCATAGTTCAACCCACATTTCATTAGATAACACACACAAAACGGATGGAACATGCAGCAGGAAGAAACCCACTGGTTTCACCATATCATTGGGTTAACCAAGTTTAGAGACTAACATAATTTTAGAGCGAGACAAAGAAAGAGATGAACCTCGTGGCAACAATCCAGCACAGGCGCACAATCCTCGGGCGACAATGGAAAAACAGAGAGAAAACGGCGAAAAAAGAGAGAAAAAGCAGAAGTGGAGAAGAAGAGGAAGATTAGACGCGTATAATAAGGGTATTGTATGTAGCGATGACATATGTCGTCTCTATAGACATATTAGCGACAACATAAATTTTAATTTTTTTGTGCACGCGCTCAGAACGTAGCGTCAAATTTTTAACGCATATAGCGACGACATGTCGTCGCTATAAAAGTCGTCTCTGTTGGTTATTTGCAGTTAAGTCTTTCATCTTTATTGTCCTTCAGTAAAACAAGCAAAACTTGTTCGGTATATTGTTTTTGAAAATACATATTTGAAAATAAGATTATAATTATAATATAAAAATAAAAACAAGTTTTTAACTTTTTAACTAAAAACATCATGATACTCAAAATAGAAGAAATGAACAATTAAAATAAAAATTATAAACGAATGAAAATTTTAAAAATAAAATTCTACATTCTTATTCTTAATTTCAAAAATTCTCAAAAATTAAAAATTCTAAAATATTTAATTCTAAAATGTTGGAAAAAATTATTAAAAAGTAAAAATAGTTAAAACTCTTATTGGTTATTAAAAAAAGGAATTTAAAAAAAATTAGTTGAATAAAAAAAGATTAAACTTTTTAATCCACAACATTACATTTTGTTTCTATTTTGGTGATTTATTATTTGTTTGTATCTCATTTTTGTAGCGAAAAAAATTATTAGAAGATTTATAAAATTATTCTATGAATAACCAATTAATTGAATAAAATGTCATAAAATAATTTGTCAAAATTCCATGAAGTTTTTCATAATGACAAACGAAACGTATTTTCTGCAACATTTAATCTGATTCACTATCATGATACGATTGATCCTCATTATCGTCACTATCGTTCTCATTGAGTTCACTCAATGTTTCGTCATCCTCGTATTCTGCATTTGTATCATCTTTCACATCATCGTCATTTATAAACAAAGTTTCTCCTACAGTATCAGACGAGGCTCTCCTGATAACCTATGCTTCTATCTCATCAGCTTCATCATCATCCCGATGCAAGGATACGTGCTCTATGTTGCTAAGATCAACGACTAGAGATAAATCGGAAGAGTAGTTATTGTGGAGCAAGTCAACCTCTGTGATGTTAGCTCCCACTGTGTTCCACGTGCTCCTGCGATGGACAATTCGTATTACTCGCCAGTTCGGACCACGAGATGGATCTTCAATGTAGAACACTTGTTGTGCTTAGCTCGCAAGTATGAACTTATCATCCTTGAACGCCTCTGCACTGATGTCAATACTCGTAACGTTATTCTCAGTTACCATCCGTCTTGCATCACACCTAAACCACTTGCATCGAAACAGATAAACTGAAAGTTTTGGTCCATACTGTAGCTTCAGTATATCTTGCAGCTGCCCATAGTAAATCTCACCCCCAGTCCCTGGGACGGACACACCACTATTCTGAGTTTTTCTTCGAATTGCACGATCATATGTCAAGAACCGAACTCCTTTAACAACACAAGCCGTGTATGACATAACCTGATGGTAACATCCACTGGCCAACGCAAATAACTAATAAGAAACTTGATGATTGTGGCTTTGGCGCATTGCATATAGCTGCATGACGAGAATTATTCTCAGTTATTGAAAGGAATTATGTTGAAATCTTGCAATTTTATTCAGTCGATGTTCGTTTACCTTTCTGTAGAACCAACCGTGAAAGTCTCTTCTGTGCAGTAGTTCGATGTTTGGATAGCCATTGTTCAGTTGTTCCTGCCTATGTTCCCTGAACAAAGTATGGAAGATCAAAGTTCATTAGTTCGTTTGAAATGATAAAGTTAATTCGAGATAAATGAATAATAATCAAGAATTAACGCCGTCTTACTGCAAGAATGGCTCAACTTCAATACAGTTGTTCAAGACATAAAAAATTGCTTGATTTCGAACTTGAGTAGGAAACGTCGTTGGTGACTACTTTCCAAGTGGGCGACACTGCGACTGAAAAACAGAAAGTTGTGTCTGTGGAACAGTAGCATCCTCGTTTCTGTCTGGTCGGTCGAACCTTGTCCCTATGTCCTCGAAGTATCTCGAACAAAAAGTCAATACCTCATCCACAACATACCCTTCACCTATTGATCCCTCGGGTCAAGCTCGATTTCTGACGTAGCCCTTCAATTTCTTCAGGTATCGCTCGAATGGATACATCCATCTCATGTGCATTGGACCTCTAAGGATTGCCTCTTCTGGTAAATGCATTACGAGGTGAATTATGATGTCGAAGAAGGCAGGCGGAAATATCCATTCCAACTTACAGAGAATGAGTACAAGGTGATCGTGGGAAGCTATCATGTCGCTAACCTTTAGTGTTCTTGCACAAAACTTTCTGAAGAACGTGCACAGTTCAATAATTGCCGTAGAAATTGTTTTATTCAAGAACATCCGACATCCGACTGGCAATAACCGTTGCATGATAATATGACAATCATGTGACTTCAACCCGATAATACGGCTATCATTAGGAGCAATATTCTTCCGAAGATTAAAAGCGAAGCCATGTGGAAACTCAACCGATCGGATAAATTTACAAAATTTCTTACGATTTGAAGACGACATGGTGTAACATACGGCAGGCTTCATCCACCTATTCCCGTTCTAATACAAGTGCAACTCCCTTTTAATCCCTAATTGCATCAGATCGCGCCTCGCATTGACTGTGTCTTTTGATTTGAATAGATCGTCCATAATTGTACCGAGCAAGCTATCACAAATATTTTTCTCTACGTGAATGACATCGATGTTATGTTTGAGCTCTGTAGAAGTCCAATACGGCAACTCATAGAAAATGCTCTTTTTTCTCCAATTTAGCTTGTCATCACTTCTCTGAATTGTAGCACCACCGTAATTAGGGTGCTTTCCTGGACTTCTATATCTGACACGGATTAACTGTCCTAAAATGTCTGTAGGCGTTAACCAACGCGAAGGTGGTTGCCTCTCTGTCCTCCCATCGAAGTCTAAATTGCTCTGAAAATGATGCCTGGATGGTAGGAACCGACGGTGACCCGCATAAGCTGTCTTACCTATCACACGGACTGAAGGAGTATCCTCGTTGCACGTCGGACATGCTTTGTACCCCGACCACTCCAACCCGACAAACTACTTTCCGCTGGAAAATCGTTAACAGTCCACAACAACGTTGCACGCAGTCTGAATACCGACTTGTTGTTGGTTCCACCGTCACTCGTGTCAATCCCATCGGCCCACAACTCCTTCAACTCGTCCACTAATGGTCGTAAAAATACATCAATGTCCTTACCCGGTGCTTTAGGACCAGGTATCAACAGAGTAAGCATGAAGTATTTGGGCTTCATGCATAACCATGGTGGCAAGTTGTAAACTGTTACAACTACTAGCCACATGTTGTACGACAGACTCATGTCACCGAATGGATTGAATCCGTTTGCGGCCAAACCTAACCTGACATTCCTGATCTCACTTGCGAACAATGGATGTTTCATGTCAAAATTCAGCCATGCCTTTCCATCAACGGGATGCTGCATTTCATCATCGTCCCTAGACCTTCCTATACTGTGCCACCTCATGAGTTTTGCAGTATCCTTCGTCGCGAACATACGTTTTAGTCTGGGGGCCAAGGGAAAATATCGTAACACCTTATGCAGAACATTCTTCCCGTTCACTTTTCCAGAGGTGTGCACCCAACGACTTTCCTGGCAAATCGGGCAAGTTTGTCTATCTGCATGTTCACTCCAAAACAGTGCACAGTCTTTCTTGCAGGCATGAATGGATTTGTAACCCAAACCAAGCTTCGTCATCAGCTTCTTAGCTTCGTAGTGAGAGTCAACCAGGTTCATGTTTGGGAATGCTAATTTCAGCAATTTCAAAAGATCATCGACAGACTTGTTTGTCCATTTGTTCATAACTTTAATATGCATCAACTTGACTAAAAAATTTAGGGATGAAAATGATGAAACTCCCGGGTACAGTTCTAAATGGAGAGCTTGAAACAGTTCGTCATAGTAACCATCGGTGCTTGTACCTGCATGCTCATCACCAGCTACGTCGTCCATGACATCCATCATCTCATCCTCCACACCAGCTCGCTCATTCTGTCTATACACATTCGCAGTATGAACATCGGTCTCACCATGATATATCCAAGTGACATAACTCTCCGCAAAACCATTACGAAATATGTGAGCCTCGACAATTTCCAATGGATGTATGAGACCGTTTAAATATTTTTTGCACGGACATTTAATCCTTCCTCTGTCATTAACGTATGGCCTCGCTATGTTTATAAATGCTTGCAAACTGTTCCAAAAATCTGTAGATTTTGTACAATTTCTAATTGTTATCCAACTTTTATCAATATCCATACTTGAAAAATACTATATTCTTACAAATACAGTAAGAATAATAAATGGAGATGAAGAAATGAACTGTAAAGAAGATGATTATGAAGAAAAAAAATAGAATTGCAATTGATCGGAGAGATGCGGAGATGGAGAAGAAATTTTTTTGCGTGTAGTCTGCAATACAGAAATGCGGAGATGGGGAGAAGATAAAGAAGACTCTATAGTGGCGACAATGTCGTCGCTATAGATAAAAGTCGTCGCTGCAGGATCATTCCTATTTTACGAGAAAATTAATAATTTACGTGCCTACCAAAATGATCAATATGAATATAGCGACGACATGTGTCGTCGCTATAAACAACAATTAGTCACCAATTTTCTCGCTTAAATTGATGTAGGTATATAAGCAACGACTCATTGCATTTTACGAGAAAATTCATGATGCACGTGACTTACAACATCATCCGCAACTCAATTGTGACGACTTATGTCGTCGCTATTTATGCATCAAAATGCCGCCATTTGTTCCCGCCGTTTCTGAAACTAATTGGCGACGACATTGAAAGACGTCGTTATAGATTCTATTTAATGGCGAAGACATATAATATATTGCAACGACATATGTTGTCGCTATAAGTTTTGCATATGTGGCGACGACATTTCTTTGTCGTCTCTACTGTATGTAATCAATAGAGACAACTTTGTGTCGTTGCAATAGGTGTCGCCGCTATAGACCCTTTTTGTTGTAGTGTATATTATTTTATACGGTTGACAATAAGGGGTTAATTGTTTCAAAAATCACTGTACTTTTTTACGCGTCAGAGATACCTCACTGGACTTAAAAATGGTACTAATTCCTCACTCTATAATCTATATATTATCTCCATCCATCACTCTTCCCATAATCGTTTGATTACCTTAACGGATGCGACAATGTGGCAAACGGGCGTCCTACGTGGCACGTTTAATCCAATTCAGCAATGGATTAATTGTTTAAAAAATCATTGTACTTTCGTAAGCGTCACGGATACCTTACTGAACTTAAAAATGGTACTAATTCCTCACTCTACAATCTAATTATTATCTCTATCCATCACTCTTCACATAATCATTTGATTACCTTAACGGAGGTGACGACGTGGCAAACGAACGTCCTACGTGGCGCGTTTAATCCAACTCAGCAATATAATTTTCCCTTCTAACAAAAAATGCATCCTCTTCTCAAATTTTTTCCCTCACCAAGTCTAAATCCCCAGATCTCCAATCTCCCATCTCCCAAATCAAAAAGCCCTAACCCCAAATCAAGTTGTTGTAGTTCGTTCACCGATGAGATGTTAACCTCTTGTGTTATCACTGAAGCGGCCACATCAGTAGGCATAGAAACGGAAGGCCCACTGCTCAGCCCGTCATCTGCACGTTGATGAGACATCCCAGGGGCATGTATGAATTTGAAACATGATTACAGATCTTGGCCTTGGCTAGAATAACCTCTATTGCCTCTGTTGGAACCATCTTACCCTGTGATAATTTAAATTTGAAGTCAGTTCACTCGTATTGGAAATAAAAATAATTCTAACTTTGTACATTGCTCCTCCTATGGACTGTATTTTCTTCTTGTGTTGGCATTTGCTCCAACTCCGCATTAAATATATCCGACAATAATGAGATGAAAATAACATTCACAGTACTTTGTAATCCACTTTATACTTCCAATAATTCACAACAGTTTGTCATTTTGAAAATTGTAAAATCCTATTGTCATTCACTTCGTCATTCACAGCAATATACTTAAATTAATTCACATTATTATTATGATTGACAGCAACAAACTTAAATTATATTGCCGGGTTGGATTAAACGCACCACGTAGGACGTTCGTTTGCCACGTCGTCGCCTCCGTTAAGGTAATCATATATGAAGAGTGATGGATGGATGGAGATGACATTTAGATTCAGGAATTAACACTATTTTTAAGTTCAATGAAGTATCCGTGATGCTTAACAAAGTACAATGATTTTTGAAACAATTAACCTATTGCTGAGTTGGATTAAATGTGCCATGTAGAACGTCCGTTTGTCACGTAGTCACCTCTGTTATGGTAATCAAACGATTTTGTGAAGAGTGATGGATGGAGATAACATTTAGATTGTAGAGTGAGGAATTAGCACCATTTTTAAGTTCAGTAAAGTATCCGTGACGCGTAACAAAGTATAGTGATTTTTGAAATAATTAACCCGACTGTAAGAAGATAAATACATTGATTAGTTTAATTCGAATGTTAATTACCAAACGTAGTTAATGACCTGATAGAATTCAGGCTAATATTTGTCCAGTTTAATACGACCAACCAAAAGTGCATCATGTTTTGACCGTTCCATAGACAAATATTATCATGGTGATATGAACAAAAGAGGGATCTTCCAAGTAAATTTATTTTGTTTTGTTTTATTTAATTTACATTTCTTTAACTACTTCTTTGTTAACTATATTTTTAATTTTTTGTAATTAGAATTTGTGACGATTATGTAATTAGTATGTTTTGAACTTCCTAGATTTAAGATCACTTTTAAAACAACTAGTTAATAAGACGTACTTTGCACGTGATTTTATAATAACATCGTGAATTTTATTTTTGTTTGTTGAAATTTTTAAATAATAAAAGTTAGATAGTTATTTTTTTATGTTATCTATCCAACTCTCAATCAATACCTCAGGTTTAAAGATTATAGAAACTATCAATTTGTTTGAAAATTCGAGACAAACAATGGAATACTATACATGATTAATTATGAACTTCTGAAAAAGGGTCGAGACAATAATAAGCAAGTGAACTATAGTTTTTCAAGAACTAAAATTTTGGGTTTATATTCCGCCTTATTTCCAGACATTTGAACTTCAAATCAATCATCGGTTACTTTTTTTTTTATGTGCTTGAAGTTGATTTTTGTTAATATGAGTACACTTGATAAGATGTCGGTTTTATATAAAATTCTTGTAAAAACCTTAAAAACTTCGAGTACCGTTATATTTTAAAATTAACAGATTGTAAAGAAATTATTTAAATTTAAATATAATAGTCCAAATATATCATTTTAAATTTTTATAATGAAAGTTCAAGTATAAATAAACTAAAATTCGTATTTTCACATAAGGGGACACGTTGATAAGCCAACAATGATTGGTAATCCATATCCATACTTTGTACATCTATCTTTCATATATAAGAGTTAAAGCATCAGTAAAAGCTTCATTTACAATTTTATACGCTTGATGCATTTTTATAAGTGAAGCAACACAATCTCTATAAATTTGGTCTTTAACACTATAATTTTAACAAAAGTCACGCTTCTTCAATTTCTAGAAAATATAGATGCTCCACTTCCACTGCCACTCTGTGGTGATGTTAATTTTCTAAAGATCTTTTATTCTAGGAATTATGCATAGGTATCTATTAGGGATATGTATTTTCAATGTAAGGTGTGCAAAAATTTTCAATTTTACCCGTCATTTTTACCATCATTGAGAAAAATTATAAACTTATTGATGATAAAATTCACAATAAATCCATTATTCATCTTCATTTTCGCATGGCAAAACTTTCCTTAATGACATGGCATTATCAACAAATGTTGCAGAATTCATCTATATTTGACAAATCCTGACAGCACCAAACAATCTTTTCGACAATTCCTCCTCCAACTGCGCCTCTACCAAGAAACTCATGTCCATCGTCACTATTGTAACGCACCTCAAAGTCAGGCGCAGAATTGCGGTGACGATTGCTAAGCTATCAATATCAACATTTATTTCAAGATGATCAGACCATTTGTGATAATAACAATTCAGAGCTTTACTTAATAGGCACGTAAAGTAATTTTCTACTACAGTTTTCACGATGCATGGTCCCTTCACAATTTTATTTACAATCATAAACCTACTGTAGCGAAAAGTATCGTTAGAGTTACATGCTAGTGTTTTCAATTAATTATATTCAATTCATGAATTGAAGGGGTGTTGTAGATAGATAGGTGAAGAATTTTAAACCTTAATTAAGATTTAATTGAACTAATTTTAAAGACAATTTAAATTAATTAATGGCAATTTGAGAAATCTAAAATATATGTGAGGCTATTTTGGTCCAAAAATGTTTCTCCATTCTAGGGCCTTTTAGATTTAGTATAGATATAGATATAGATTAGTATATATGATAAAATATCTTAAATACATTCAGGGTTTCCAAATTTTCAAAGTTGTTACAATTTCATCCATAATTTTATTTGCACATATCATCCTCAATCGCACATGGTCATTTCTAATAATTTTGTCCTCCAATTTAAATAAACTAAAATAGCAAAATAAAATATAAAATGAAAAAAAAAAACTACAATTGAAGTTCCTAACCTTTTCAAAAGTACAAATACATTGTGAATATTTTTTTTTTTTACACTTTGATTGCATAAATCAATTAAAAAAAATTGAAGAAAAATACTGGTTTGGTTTTATAGTTCCTTCATTATTTGGTTTTCTCAACCAAATTCATTCTCGATAAATTTTAATCGAATTGGATAGTCCGATCTAATTATTAAGACACTGGTTGATGCTCCTTCTAATTTGAGATATATATAAGCATGCTTGGCTAAGCTTAAAAAACATAAAAGTAATTGGATTTATTTTCGATATTTTTGATCGAACTGGATGGTCCGTTCTGACTATTAAGACACTAGTTGCAGCTCCTTCCAATTTGAGTTATACAACTTGACGAAACTTAAAAACCATAAAAGTTACGAGATCAATTTTCTATTTTTGTTTTTTTATCAAATTGGGCTGTCCGATCTAATTATTAAGATACTCGTTGGAGCTCCCTGAAATATACATGACTTGAAAGTTCCTTTAATCAACTTTCTTTCTCAATCATGTCAAGCTTTACTATTAAAGTTACTTTTGTAAATTATAGTACAAAAGTTGGCATTTTTGGAATTCCAATATTCTATAAAAAAGCAAATGCTTTCGCTAAACATGCTCTTAATGGAAACTTATTGAACTTTGTAGAATTGAGTTTTGTGGGCTATGTTCCTTCATAGGGTGGATGATATATTGTATTGTATTAGGTTGAATTAAGATATATTGTTATGTTGTAATTAGTGTGATCGATGTGGTATAGAAAAGTGTATAAATATTTAAAAGTATAAAATTCTATGACAATATAGCAAGAGTCTAGTTTTCCCAATAAGATTAAATAGTCTATGAAATTACAATTATTTTCAATTTGAGCAAGTTATAACATCATGGGGAGGGGAATGATCCAAAAGATATGTAGCCAAGGTCGACTACAAAACGAGAGTCTAGTTTTCTATTTTATTCATCAATCGAATATTAGGATAAACTTGGCACTATGGTAATGGCAAAAATTATCCGTGCTACAAACACTCATTTCATTCCTTTGTTTTCACCGTATCCTGCCATGAAAGATTTAAAATCAGAAATAAGATGAATTCAACATAAAAGGACAAGAAATTACACAAGACAGGATAGTCTTAGCAGACATCAACATCGGTCAAATACTCGTTCACTCATTCACCATCAGAAACTTCTCTTCCCAATTAAGTTGCACGGTCTTTTGTCTTATGTTCAAATAGATCACGCTACATCTCGTGCAATGACCCACACCTTTGGCACTGCAATCCACCATTGTCAATTACTTAACTCTGGTTGTGTGACTACATTCCATTCTTGTAGTGAAAAACCTCTTGCATGGGTAGCAATAGTTTTGAGTTCTTTTTCCATTTTCCATGGGAAGCTTGCAAATTAAAATATACAGACATGTACAAAACGAATGAGTATTTCACTAAGCAATGAAAACTTCAGAAATTGAAAAGTAAAAGAGAAAAGGAAGAAGTCATTTTAGTTTCTTCATTTGCTTTAACCAATTCAAGAGTTTCAACATTTGCTTGTCCTTGATCAAATTACAACTTCTCAACTTTAACTGGTTGGACTTTCAAGGTTTTGCTGCCAATTTCGAAGATTCGAGGAAATAGATACATATCTAAGAGAAAAAGCACGTCAATAAGCTCCATACTTAGATTGTTTGTAGATGTTTGTAGACAAAAAGTTTGAAATATTCACCCTAAAAATATGTGTTGAGTTTTAGACAATCCTACTGTCTAATATGCATGATAGACTAAATCAGTTCATTCTTAATGCCTCAAATCATGAGTTCATGACAAGTGTCGATTTAGTTTATAGTTAGCTCCTTAAGCTCACGATCACCCTCGACCCACTATTGCTTTTAGATTTGTTTAGACGAGTAATAAAATATGATCATAGATAATAATACCTTGTAAAAGTAGGGGCCTTCGAAAGTGCTTTTTTGATAACTGAAAGTATATCTTTGATGCTTTGATAACTTGAAAAGAGGGCAGAGGACTCCCTCTAATTATCCATTCGATATGAGAATTAGTGTTTTTCCAGTGAGATAAATATTGTAAGTATTAAAATTATGGAAATGAGAGTGAATGCTTGAAACAAATACCTTGGAAACATCTTCTATAAATAGGGGATAATCTTGATAATGTAGGGCAATGATCTTTAGATACGTGTCGCGTTCCAAACGTTAGATTTAGCTTTAACATGTCATAGTAATATAGTATAAGGATCTTTGGACACTTGTCTCATCTAAAGATGTTGAACCTAGAGCAAACATGCCCTAACATAAAGACATAAGGACCTACGAACATTTGTCATGTTTTCAGGTGATAGATCTAGGGCAAACTTGCCCGAATATAATTTATAGGGACTCATTGATAAATATCTTGGTCAATGGGAGAATCCCATTTGATCCTATGGACGAAGCTTGGCCCAGGTTGCGGAATGGTCGGGGATTTTACCCGACCACCATTCACCAGTAAGACCGTCCACATACCCTTTAAAATGGGATGTGAGGGTAGCCAAGTAGGCCTAAGGGGTTGGGTCCCGACCTCATACCCACTTAAAAGTATAGGGGCCCTATGGCTAGATAGGGTACTACCCTGCCACACTCCCTTTAGGGATTGTAGCGTCTATGTGGCTGAATATGGTACTACTCGGCCACACATCTCCTTACGAGGTGTAAGGCCTTTATGGCCGGATGCTATTCGATTATTCTCTTTCGCGCACCGTGTAGAGTGGGACTGTTTAAGAGCAACATTTGAACATTATTATTTCTACGACATATATGTCTCGACTTGCCATTGATTTTATGCTTTCGCTATTGTTGCTTGGTTAGAGCACATGAATACATATAGCCAGTATATGCTTCGATCATATCGAAATATCTTCTATGAAATGTCTTAACCATGCTACATCTCCTCCTGCTTTGTATAAAGCAATAAACTCATATTTCATAATTGAGCGTTCATACACGTTTGTTTAGAAGATTTCCAAGAAATCGCACCACCTGCAAGAGTAAATGTATAGTCATTGGTAGACTTAGATTCACCTGTGTTTGATATCCCGTTGGTATCACTGTATGCTTCTAATACATGAGGATGTTTATTACAATGTAATGAATACTCTCCGCAATGTTTCAGTTATCTCAACACTATTAGTAATGTACTCCAATGTTCATTATTAGGTTATTTGTATATCGACTTTACTTACTTAATGAGTAATTTATATCTGGTCTTGTACAATTCATCAAGTATATTAGACTTCCAGGTATGGATGACAATGAGACGGATCCGGGATGGGCCGAGAGGCGAGGGACGAGGCAAGGCTTTGACCCGCCAACTGTCTCGGTTAATTTTATTTTTTTTATAAACTGAAAAAAATAATTTAAAAGAAAAATAAATAGAAATTTGTTATATATTTGTAGGAAATTAAACAAAATAAATACAAGATTGGAGTGTGGTGTAGTAGTTAAGAGTTAAAGTTTCATAACTTCAACTCATTTTTAGAAAAAAAAGTGATTTGTAAATTTTAATTCTATTTTATGATTTTTCAAAAAAAATTAAATTAAATTAAAGAGACACCCCGGACCCACCCTGGATCCCTCGCGAGGTAGATTTTTGTTTCCCAGACCTACCCTTATTATTTGAATAGTCGGAACGGGTTCGGAACGATGTGTTTTTTTTTCCATCCTTACTTCCAGAGAATACTCTAATTGTTGTTTACCACTTTCGACATTTTTTTGAAGAACTACGTGAAAAAGAAATAAATTTTTAGTCTCTTTATTACCATATGTCTTAAACCTCTCAATCACTCCATCTTATTATTATGCTTCTAATGCAACATTTTTGAGGAATTTAATGTTATTATCTATTTTTTATTTTCTTACGTTGATGGTGTGTATAATATAATATAAAAAGTATAGTTAGTCACCAACTGTAGTAAAATTAATTTTAGTCCCCATATTTTGAATTGTTTCAATTTTATTGTCAAATTTTAAATTATGTTTCAATGTGACTATTCGATTACCTACTCTTGATGAACATAACATATTTTATGACACATCATATATTTTGCCTAGGTGACAATTTTTCGACTTTTATATGCTTGTTATGCCACGATGGTAAAAATCGTAATTGTTTAATAAAGTTTATTTCTCAAACAATTTTTTTGTTGCTACTATATTCCCTCCTCATTCAAGCACTCAATCGGCTGTTTTTTACTGTCATTTTGTCGAATTTTAGACCAAATAAATTTTTTATTTTACTCTCTCTCTCTCTCTCTCTCTCTCTCTATCTATATATATATATATATATATATTAGATTGAATATTAGATTTCATTGATTTGTTACGACCCATTAATATTTGATATTGTCGATGATACACGTTAATTTATTTTCTCATTTCTAACAATCGACAGTTGATTTACTTTTTTTTTTCAACTGACTATTTTTGGATTGATATGTCGATTTTCAAGAAAAAAAAGTTGATGGTTTTTCGACTTAATTGTTGACAGCTAAGTCGGTGAATTGTCGATTTCAAAAAAAAAAAAAAGTTTCTCAAAAGTAACTGTTGATTTATTTTGCATTATTACTTTTGGGCACTTTTCAAAATTTCCAGAATTCCAAAGCAATTTCTTTTCGTTTGATTAAAATCAAACTAAATGAGACATCCCTACTATTCCTAAATAACTTTCTTAAAAAAAGTATGAGCGTCGACTTTATTCATTCAACAAAGGTGACCCAATTTCCATCTAAATCTCCGGTACCGATTAATAAACAATTGAATGGAAGATAGAAGTCATGGAGAAAAATGTTAAGGTAGCATTTGGGTATGTGGAACGTTAGGGCTGAAAGGTGGGATGGATGAGATACAAAATCAAAAGATTAGTGATTTATTAGAATTGAATTAAAGTTTAGGGAAATATTAGAAACCTTTTTGAAAGTTCAGGGATTATTTGGAATTTTAATCTTTATATTTAAAATAGAAACACTTCTCTCTCACACAATCCCTCACAATTAATGTTCTCTCTCTCAAATGCAGCTCTTTGGGAAAGACCATCTCATTTTGGCACCAAACACATTCACATTCGGTACAATGGCATATATATACCACCTTGAAAACTATCTTTCTGGCCAAGTCATTATTTTTCCGAACACATTGTTTGTCTATCTAGGTGAGAATATCAATTTCATAAACAAATTGTGTAATATTTATCAATTTCATAGTTGATAAGTATGATTTTACACTTATTTAGACCGTTAGAGTGGACCATTGTGAGTGTATTTGAGTGTAATTTTATTTAATTATGTGTTGTTATTGTAGGTCAAAACCCGAGTTTGGTGGTACTTGGAGCAAATTTGGCGAAAAGAACTAAATTAAAAGAAAAGTATAAGTATGGAGACCAACTTGCAAAGATATGAAAGTTTTAAGGACCTGGAATGCAAATATATGAGGGCATAATTGAAATAAAATTTTATTTTTGAGGGCTCAATTGTCAATGAGTAAAGTTCAGGAGCTTATTGTGCAAATAAATGAGGACTAAGATGCAAAATGGGGATGAAATTGGACCATGCAATCGCATGGGCCAAGTCCATTGCGATCGCGGGCCATTGAAATTATAAGCAGAGGCCCAATTTCCCCTTCCATGCAATTGTGGGCCATTAGCCCATGCGATCGCATGGGCTTTTCAAGCTTTTCGGCCAAGCAAATTATTTTTCTTTCCTTATGTGTTTGGGCCTCTTTTGGACTCCTTTTTGGACACAAATTGAGACACGAATTAGGGTAATTATTGACCATATAAATACATATTATTAGGGAAGAAATGAGGGAGTTTCATATCATAACATAACACAAATTTTTAAAGGAACTCCACATAAAAGACATTAAATACTTGGAAGAAGAATTACAAGAAATCATTGGAACTTTGGATGATTTTAAAGAAGAAGACGGTGCCGTCCAAGATCGTTAAAGAGATTCAAGATTAGGGGTTGTATCAATTTTTATTCTAAATTATCCAGGTTATGTATTCATTTTTTATCTTGTATTTTCTTAATCAAAATATGATAGGCTAAACCTTTATGGGTAGGATTTTGATAAAACCTTGTTAACTCTTTAATCTAATAAATTTCTCGATTTTATTCTTGCTTTTTGGTTAATTGTTTATTATTCATTAATTTCGTTTTGATACTTGATCACTATTAAAACGTGTTTGTGATTTATAGTGCTTTCGAGAAATTCGGTGTAAATTAGCACATGGTAATAAACAACATAGAGTCCTATAATTGATGGTCTATGTCATTATGCTCTATGAAATTGTTATGTGACGATCTTTGTGAATTAATGCATACTTACGTGTTCGAAATTTAATTAGAGATAATTAGGTTCACATATAAATATAGAATTAATTAACTATTGAGAGAGACTATTGATTAAAATTAGATCATTGATTTTTAACGTAGGCATCTAAGTTCTTAATTTTATTGATTGTTTGTTATTGAATTAATGTTATCCTAAAATTTGGCAAATTTTAGGATAGTTATTGGGATTTGTGTTGATGCCGAGAGGATTTACA
The DNA here is from genome assembly GCA_030279155.1 of Forsythia viridissima. Classification (NCBI taxonomy): domain Eukaryota; kingdom Viridiplantae; phylum Streptophyta; class Magnoliopsida; order Lamiales; family Oleaceae; genus Forsythia; species Forsythia viridissima. Next base: position 21,201,980 of record CM059036.1, read on the forward strand.
TGTATCTAGCTCAAATAACAAACGACATTAAGTCCAATAGGAGATAGAGATATACTTTTATGCTTGGTACAATCTTTAGTGGTTTTCTAATTTTGTGTTGCGTTCTTTATCTATTCGAATCCTTCGTAGAGATATAGTTGGGTCATAGATAGGATTTGATTTAATTTGTATCGAGAGAGCAAATTAACATATAAGGAATACCGATTGTCAACATAAATCAAGCATTGAGTATAAACAAGCAATTGAGGATTAAAGTAGGTTAACAATGGTGGATTCGAAATTCTAGTACCTTTCATGATTTAATTAATTCTAAGTTTTGAATAATTCTAATTACTTATTTTAGTATATTATTAGATTTAGTTAGAATTGAATTTAATAATTGATTGTGTTTTTCTTGAATTAGAGTTAGTATTAATTAAACTACAAGACGTGGGAAATACAGTCCTCGTGAGTTCGACACTCTTCTTATCATTATATTACTTGTTAATGATTTGTCCACTTGCGTGATTAAAATCGACAACAATGGTCGTACACTGATTTTTCCTTCAATGTACGTGAAAATATCTCACATGGAATTTTAGTCAATCCTAATGTCGAGTGTATATGATAGACCAAATCAGTTCATTTTTAATGCCTCAAATCACGATGTGTGGAATTAGTTTATAATTAGCCCATCAAGCTCACGAACACCCTTGGATGAGGAAGTTAAGATCGAAAAGATGAGGGACGGTGTAAAGAACTTTTGATTTATTGCCATGCTCTCTTTTGCTTTGCTTTCAGTGTAATGTGCCATGTTCACCACCCAAAACTTGACCTGAAGAAGAGACCTTAAAGCATAATATTGGACACTCATGATCCTTTACTTTTGTTCACTCAACACTCATCATCAACTTCCTATACTTTCTTCCTCTGTTTTATTTTCACTGCATTTGAGTCCATCGAGCTTCCAGTTAGGTTCGTCGGTAGATAAAGTACTTGTATCCATCTCGACTGAAGTTATCCTAGCACTTTAATAGCAGTCTCGGAGATTCCCAGCACTTGGCGAGAGTCAACATCAATAATTTATTGATTGCTTTCATGCTCACACAAAGCACATCGATATTAATTATCACTTCATCCGCGAAAAGGTTACCATTGGAGCTATTTATCTTCGTTATTTATCTAATATAAAGCAGATTGTTGATGTTCTTACCAAGGCACTATCAAAGAATCCATTTGAAACTTTTCGTTACAAGCTTGGCGTTTGTTCACTCTCTCTGCGAACCTTAAAGGAGCGGTGATAAGATCCCTATTATTCAGACCTCTATTCAAGCACAAAATGAAGACTCAAATTATGAAGAAAATCAAGGAGAGTCGTTAGTCACTAAAAAGTTGTTAGACACAAACAGAGTGTTTAATTTCTACTTCATTCTCGTATTTTAAAACTTTAATCTTATAATTGAGTGAAAAAAGATGGAGGTTAGGATTGTCATATACGGTTTATGGGTAACAAAATTCATAGCATTGGTATTCTATTCACTTCAAGTTATTAATTTATTTTTTTATCATTTTCAACTTTAATTTTTGTTTACACCATAGAACAATTAAGTATTTTGGATTGGGTAAAGTAAGAAATGGATTTATACAAGTTTCGTGTCAACTCAACTCACTTCAATTAGATTGATAGGGGTTCAAATTGATCGAGTTGCTTTTTTAATTATTTGTTTACTCCTCCCAACAATTAAGATGATTTTGGAGCGGATGAAAGTAAAAAATGGATTAATAAAGTTCTAATTACGAAATTTTGTATATATATATATATATATATATATATATATATATATATATATATAATAAAAGAGGAGAAAAAAGTGAACATCAACTAAGGACATCAACTAAACCAAGTTGAATTGGTTGAGTTGACTGAGTTGCCTTTTTAAATACTAGTCATAATTTTTCTTTTCAAATACTAACGATAGTTAAATGTGTATTGAACGTTTTTTTTTAGACGTTAACTAGCTAGTCAATATAAAAAAAGATAGTTATATTGCATATATGAATTGTTTATAAATTTTTTATAAGATGAGAATCTTTCTGTGTGGAGAAATATTCTTAGACCATAATATCTTCTCTAATATTTTATATTTTCTTATTTGCCCTAGAATTAATTTTAGAAAATAAATAAAGAGTCAAATCTTAATTTTGTTCAGATGCAATTAAATATATAAAATGTAGAATAGAATTAACTTTTTGAAATGCATTAAAAGATCAATTTAAATCAATTTCAAATAGAAATTGTTCACGTATTGGAAAAATCACTACTCACTTCTTCGTTGTTCGTTCACTTGGCCTCATGTTGACAACAAATAAAGGTTTTAGTACATTGTTGAAGATGAGCACTTTCCAGAAGTTATTTTCAAATTCACTTTCTCTTGTACTTCAACTTTTAAACTTACAGAATTTCTCATGAACAATTGTTCTCTATTGACCGCCTTGTAGTTAGAGAACATTGTCTTGTCAGCACATATATGATGAGTAGCACCAGTATCTACCCACCATTCTCTAGGATTTCCAACACTATTGCATTCAGATACAACAGCACACAAGTTCATTTTTTGTATTCCTTCAGATAATGTATCAAATTCAGTCACGTTCACTTGTGCATTTTGATTCTTAGGCTTGCACTCATTTTTACGATGTCCTGGTGTACCACACTTGTAGTAATTTTTCTTGAATTTTATAGCACTCTTCTTGTTGTCTTTGTTTAGAGCATCACTAGAATATTTCCTTTTCTTATTTGTCATATAGTCAGATTCCACCACATTGGCCTTTGCTTGCACATATTGTTCTCCAAATTTTCTATCGGACTTTCTATTATTTTCTTCAATCTTCAACCAGACAATTAATTCATTTGAGTTCATCTCCTTGCCTTTGTGCTTGAGATAGTTCTTGAAATCTCTCTATAAAAGAGGGAGTTTCTCAATAATTGTAGTCATTTGGAATGATTCACTTAGGGTCATGTTTTCAGTATGGAAGTCATGAAGAAGAATTTGCAATTCTTGAACCTGATTGATGACGGTTTTGGAATCCACCATCTTGTAGTCAAGAGACTTGCCAACAATGAATTTTTTTGTGCCAGCGTCCTCTATTTTGTATTTGTTCTTCAATGATTCATTCAAACAATAAAAACAACGAACCAGAAGTGTTTTCGCACTCTCTTTATTATGCAGGAAAGGATCAAAATATTTTTTATTTTAATGTAGGAAGTTTGAAAATTCAAATTAATGTTTTGCAAACCATCGGGACAAATTTATAACATGTCAAAAGCTTCAATTGAATGGACGCAACTGTTGGTCATGTCAGTTCTAATTTAAACAAACAAGTCCTGAAAGACATGTATTTAATTCAAACAGACATCTTTTGATATATTAATTTATTAATTAATTAATTTTGAAATGATTAAATAAAATAAATAATCTTTATTTTATTTGTCAAAAAAGAATAATGGGCCAAGCCCAATCTAATAACTTACGACTCGTGCTCGAGCTCGAGCCAGACCGCCAAAGGCAGCGGCAGTGGCGATCACATGTGGGCTTTTGGACCGAACTCAATAAGATTTAAGTCTCCTCCCTTTCAAAGACTATTGGTACCCCTTGGGGCCCAACCCAATTGTCAAACTAGGATATATAAATTAGTCACCATTCTTTTTGTCTTCCAATGTAGGATACAATTTTTCCACTTTATTTTACAATCCAAATTTCAAGGTGTCAATATTTGAAAATAATATCTCGTTCACCCAGAAATGGTTTTGCAAGACCAAATATACCATAATCATCTACTCGCGGAGTAGAACGCATTCTAATTATAATCCACTTAAATAGGTGGTCCAGACCCACTTTAATATTTGGTCAAAATTGATTAAAAGTAATCATTTAGTCAACCATTTCTAACAATCTCCCATATGAATAGAAATTATCAGAATAATGCAAATGATAATGCAGACACTAAAAGAGAGTACAAGCGAAAAGCTATTGCATTAGGAGATGTAGTTTCAGGCTTTGAACCTACCTTAGTGGAATGTTGTCGGATTTACTTGACTAATCAGTGAACATGATGTCTTGAACTATTCAGACGTTGGTGTAGACCAAGATAATAATACCCACACAACACATTTCCTAACACTTGTTTAGTTCTCATGGTTGTGTTCATTTTGGCACAAGGTGGTGCGAAAGGTAATTTTCCTAGATAGAACAGCCAAGGTTGACAAATGGGTCCCTGGAATCAAGCAGAAGTGAACAAAATCACTTCCACAAGAAGTAAAACCACAAGCGAGGTGTATGTGCCCCAACCCCAGTCTAAAATCTGCAGAATTCATCGATCTGATAACCATGACATAGAGGAGTGTCAGATGTAAGAGCCACAGTTAATAAGATGGTGGAAAATAGATTTAAACCCGCTGGGAGAAGTCAAATGGGATAGCCTTCGTAGCAACGTCCTACAAATTATACATACAACAGAGGGCGAGGTAGGGAAACGCGAGGCGGAGGGTACTGTCCAGCGCCACGAATACCACAACAGGCGAACCAAGCGCGACCCAATGCACAGCAGCCGGCAGTTCAACCCCTCCATCCGAGAAATCTACACCATTCTGGGCAGACCTTATATAGGTGGAGAGAACAACAACGCACAAAGAAACTACATAAAGGCTACAAAGAGACCCACTTTGGAAAAAATTTTGGGTTCATAGGGAAACGAAGCCCCTATTGCCAACGATAACCTTCGGAGATGAAGACAAAGCCAGTATTCAATACCCTCATTGCGATGCTCTAGTAGTCCAGGTAGTTATTGCCCGTGTAACGCCTAAGAATTTCTAAGGTTCCGAAGAGTTAATAAAATTTATAGAGAAATTAAATTATTACGAAAAATCACTTTAATAAAATGACCAATTGTCAATCAATTGAATAATTCCTAAACATTTAAAAATAAGTCTTAAAACATTAAATAAATTTGATAAATTAAAGCCTAAAGCTAAAAATCTAAAACTGTGACGCTAATCGTCTTATTAAATAAAGCATCCTAAACAAATCTAAATTTATTTGGCGACCATTGGCACGACAGCTTTACCAAACCACTACGCATCCAAACGCATTAAACATTGCTTGAAAAATTGTTAAGAGGAGAGATGAGTACAAATAATTATACTCAGTGAAATGCTTGCTATCCCACAATCAGCTCAAAAATTATAATTACATATCAAAAATCATCTTACTAAACTGAACTGGGAATTATCACATCATGACATTGATAATTCAAGAAAGCGCTGCAAATAAACTGAAACTCGAAGGTTTAACTGAACCCGAAAGTTTAACTAAACTGATTCATGATTTTTCCCGAAGGAGCACTGAACTGAAGTAATTAAAGTTTCATTTATAACTACAATAATTAAAAAGTCGTGGAAAACAGCTAATAGCACATAGCACCTCACTTTAGTTCTTATGAATGAATTGCACTGAAAAATGACCGACTGGATGTAAAACATGCAAAAAGGTGCTACAAGGCTGCTAAAGAAAATAAATATTTTTTTTTTGCATGGAGGAGTACGTAAAAAAAAACTGCCGGCTGTTTTTCTTGAATAAAAAACATGAGAGGTAGATCAATTTTATAGATTAAGCTTTACAATTTGCTTTTAAAATACATACTCTCGAAGTTTAGATTAATTAGGTTGTTGGTAGAGAGACAGAGAGACTAAAAAAACATAATGGAATTTAAATTGAGTAATCTAGCTGAAAATGCTATCCCCAAAAGTCTCTTATAAAATCAATTAACTATAGAATTTTTTGACCGGCTCTAACTTGAGTTTAGCTTATCCAAAATTATTTTTTCTCAAGCTTAAAGTACATAATTAAATACGAGCTACCAAACGAGCCTAATATTGATATGTTAAAACTCATTCCTTCAATAATTAATTATTTAGCCCAATAAAATAAATTGATTCTAAAACTTAGTTTTCATTTAGGTCCTTGAATAACAAAGAAAAATTCGGGGTTCTACAATCTATCCTCCTTAAAAAAAAAAAAAAAAAATTGTCCTCGAAATTTACCTTTCCTTAGTGAGAAGTCCTAGGTACTTGGCATTTATCTCATCTTCTTTCTTCCAAGTTGATTCTTCCACTCTATGGTTGCGCCATAATACTATGATTAAGAAAATTTCTCTGTTCCCTAGGACGTGTATTTTTCTATCTAGGATTACCATTGGTGTTTCTTCATAGGTTAGATCATGGTTTACCTCCAAAGTCTGATGTTTGATCACATGGTTGGGATCTTGTAAGTATTTCCTGAGCATTGATGCGTGGAAAACATTGTGTACTGCTGAAAGTTCTGGTGGAAGGCTAATCGGTATGCTACTTCTCTGACTCTATCTAAAATCTCGAAAGGTCCAATAAATATTGGTCTCAACTTTCATTTCTTGCCAAATCTAAGTACTCCCTTCATTGGTGCTACTTTCAAGAATACTTTGTCACCATTCTTGAACTTGAGATCTTTTCTCTTCTTATCAGCGTAGCTTTTTTTGTCTATCTCTTGCAACCTTAATTCTGTCTCGGATCTTATCCACTGTCTGTACTGTTCGATCAACGATTTTGGGCCCTAAAATCCTTCTTTCTCCAACCTCGCTCCAATATACATGTGTTCTGCACTTCCTTCCATACAATGCCTCGTAAGGTGCCATGCCTATGGTAGCCTAAAAGCTACTGTTATAGGCAAATTCCACCAAAGGTAAGTGCACTTCCCAACTATCGCCCTGGTCTAGCACGCAAACTCTTAACATATATTCGAGTATCTAAATAGTCCTCTCTGATTGTCCGTCGATTTGTGGGTGACACGCGGTACTAAACTTTAGCTTCGTTCCCATAGCATCATGTAAACTTTTCTAAAATTTTGATGTAAATCTCGGGTCTCTGTCTGAAACAATAGAAACATGAACTCCATGTAGTCTGACTATTTCTCTAACATAAACTTGTGCATACTGCTCCATGGTGAAAGTCATCCTAACTGGAAGAAGGTGAGCCGACTTCTATCCACTACTAGCCAGATAGCATTGTTTCCTAGAATGTGAGCCGACTTCGATCCACTACTACCCAGATAGCATTGTTTCCTTTTACAGATCTCAGAAAACCCACCACAAAATCCATGTTTATGTGTTCCCATTTCCATTCCGGTAAATCCAGTAGGATAAGCAACCCTGAAGGTTTCTGATGTTCCGCTTTCACTTGCTGACAGGCAACATGCACTTACTTACAAAGAGTCATATTCCTCTTTTCATATTTCTCCACCAAAATGTATCTCAGAGATCTCGATACATTTTTGTACCGCCTGGGTGTGTTGCATAAGGGGCGGAATGTGCTTCTTCAAGAATTGTCTTCCTTAATCCCTCATCTTTAGGAACACACAATCTGCCTTTATACATGAGTGCCTTGTCATCAGCCATTCCAAAACCTATGCGCTTCTCTGTCCCAACTTCAGCCATGATCTTACACAAAAATGGGTCATTCTTTTGGGCTTCTCTAATCCGTTTCCTGAGCGTGGGTTCAACTATTAAACTTGCGATAAGAGACGATACTTGCATTGGATGTGTAAAAACCTCTAGCCTCAAGTTTTTAAATTCCTTAACTAACTATTCTTGGGTGGTCAGAGCTGTCAATTTTTCCGTTGTCTTTCTACTAAGTGCATCAGCAACTACATTAGCTTTACCAAAGTGGTAAAGAATAGTGCAGTCGTAGTCTTAGATCAATTCCAACCATCTCTTATGTCTCATGTTTAACTCATTTTGAGTAAAGAAGTATTTGAGACTTTTATGATCGGTGTAAATTTCACATTTACCACCGTATAGATAATGACGCCATATCTTTAAGGCGTGAACTACTGCTGCGAGTTCTAGGTTATGCGTTGGATAATTTTTCTCATATGGTTTTAATTGCCTAGATGCATAGGCCAAAACTTTTCCATGCTGCATCAACACATATCCCAAACCTTCTGGTATCGCTGTATATTACAAATCCTTCCGAACCTTCTGGTATCGTCAAAACCAGTGCTGAAACCAATCTTTGTTTCAATTCTTTGAAACTTTTCTCACACTTCTCTAACCATTAGAACTTTATCCCCTTATTAGTCAACTGAGTCATTGGTCCAGCTATTTTAGAAAACCCTTCACTAAACCTCTTATAATAGCCAGCAAGTCCCAAGAAACTGTGGACTTCTCCTACATTGGTCAGTCTAGGCCAATTTTTTACAGCTTCGACCTTGGCAGGTCCACTTCAATCCCTTGTGAAGTAACCACATGACCAAGGAAGTCGATGCTGTCAAGCCAAAATTCACATTTTTTAAATTTGGCATACAATTTCTCTTTTCGAAGGGTGCCCAATACCGTTCTCAAATATTCCTCATGCTGATACTTATCTTTTGAGTACACTAAAATGTCGCCGATGAAGACTATAAAAAATTGGTCCAAGTACGGATGAAAAACTTGATGCATCAAGTCCATGAATACGGCAGGTGCATTTGTCAACCCAAAAGGCATAACAGTGAACTCATAGTGCCCGTAGTGAGTCATAAAAGCCATTTTAGGGATGTCATAGTCCTTTACCTTGATTTGGTGATAGCTCGATCTCAGATCGATCTTTGAAAACACCTTTGCGCCCTTCAACTGATCAAAAAGATCTTCTATTCTCAGGAGTGGGTATTTATTCTTTATAGTCAGGTGATTTAAATCTCTATAGTCGATACACATTCTCATCGATCCGTCTTTCTTCTTAACGAATAACACTGGCGCTTCCTATGGAGAGACGCTAGGTTGAATAATACCCTTATCCAATAATTCCTGTAGTTGCATCTTCAACTTTTGCAACTCTTTCGGTGCCATTCTGTAAGGAGCTTTAGATACTGGTGTCGTTCCAGGGGTTAAGTCTATTATGGAACTCCACTTGTCTATCAGGCAGTATTCCAGGTAGATCTTCGGGAGAAATGTCCTCAAACTTTTGAACCACTGATGTATCTTTCACTTTCTGCTCCGATTGAGGTTTGTTAAAGATATTTAATAAGAATCCTTGGCACGAATCCTTGCTTAACATCTTTTCTGCTTTCAAAAAAGACATAAATTTGGGTGGAGTCCCAAATCTTGTCCCGAAGAAACGAAATTGTTCTTCTCCAGGCCTTTGAAACAAGACTTACTTTATACGGCATAAGATGGTTGCATGATTTCCACTTAGCCAGTCCATTCCAAATATTACATCAAAGTCTTTCATTCTTAATAAGTGCAAGTCTGCTTTTAATATCCTTCCTTCAATTTCTTACTTTATGTCCTTAACTATTTCATTTATACTAATGATCTGTCTGAAGGGATACTAACATCTAACACGACATTCATTTTCTCATATTTATTTCCAATCTTATCCATAAAAACAATAGAAATAAAAGAATGCGTAGCTCCAGAATCTATCAGGACAATAGCAGGTATATTAGATATTGGTAGAATATCTGTTATCACGTCTGTGTCCTGCTCTTTCTCTTGACCTGCCAGAGTAAAGACTCTAGCCTTCCCTTTCTTAGGTTGATAATCTTTTTTCTTCTTTTCTGGACACTTTCTTAGGAAATGGCCAGTCTTTCCACAATTATAGCACACTCCTTTTCCTTGAAGGCATTCACTAAAATGTCGTTTGTTGCACTTGGGACATGTAGGAATATTTTTAGTTGGGCCTGACTCAGTCCTTCATCTCTTGTTCTAGTCTTTGTACCTTTCCTTGTTATGACCCTGCCACTTTCTCTTCTCTGCAAACTCAGCACTGTGCAGGGGTTTCTTTTCCAACCCTAGGCCATTTGAGATCGCTTGTGCCCGACGTAAGGCTTCTGCATAGGTAGTATACTACTAAGAGGCCATGATTTCTTTGATCTCAGGTCATAATCCCATCTCTAACCTCCTGGACTTTGTCAGCTCGGTGTTAACCATATGCGGTGCATATCTAGACAGTCATTCAAATTTTCTTTCGTACTCTCCAAGCGGAATGTTCCCTTGCATGAGTTGAAGAAATTCTGCCTCCTTTTGGTCCTTCAATGAGTGAGAAAAATATTTACCTAACAATGCTTCCTTAAATTGGTTCCAGGTGAGACTACGTTGCTGCACTGCAGTCCTAGTGCGTGAATCAGATTCCCAACAATGGCTAGCATCGTCAATTAGCATGAACTTTATACAAGAAACCTTCTTAATATCGTTGCAGTTTAGATGCTCAAAAATCTATTCAAGTCTCCTCAGCCACTCCTCGGCCGCAAAAGGATCATCCATACCATTAAAGGATGGTGGTTTGAAACGAGAAACTGTTCAACCATCGAACTCATGTTGTCAACTCTTGTTGCATTCGGGTATGGCTCTTAAGCCTACTGTCTGCCCAAGTCTTGCACAGCTCTCATCAAGTCTCTGAACATAGTTGCTTGGGTTTGTGTTTGTCAAGACATTTTCTTTGAATGAAACAAAACAATTTTATCTTAGGATTGCTCGACAGCGTAACATCATACGAAGTAGTTTCTAACGGAGAGAAAAGAAAGAAATAAAAATAAAATTTATGCAATTTTATTAATTTCATTCAATAAAAGAAAAAAATTAAAAGAAACGTTTATAATTAAGTCCAACTAAAATTTCTACTAACGTCGGCATTTTTTTTTAAATAATACAAATGCAAAAAAAATAAAATGGAAAAACTATTATTCTAAAATCCTAATCCTCGTCTTCACTTCTCCAGCATCTATGAACCTTGGCCTGCGGAGCTTCGTCATCTGAGGTAACACTTGATTCTCGCTCAGATTCCAACTTCGCCTTGTGCCTCGGCCTCAACTTCTTGTCTGATTTCAGGCTCATGCTCAATTTCTTGCTCAGGTTCAACCTCATCTTCAGGCTCGTCTTTTGACTCGGGTTCCTCAAATTCGAACTCAAAATCAAGTCCGTCTCCTAACTCCATCCCAACTTCGGCTTCTCCAACTAGCCGTACATTAGCCTCCACAACAAACTCTTCCCAAGTGTCAATGAGAGCCCGTCCTACAAAAATCTTCAAAATCTACCATGCCGGATCCAGAATATCCTCTAGGGCCCTAAGTATAGCTGTCGCAACGCGCTGGCCCTCATTTGAGAAGATGTCTAATAGATGTGTGATAGCTTGTGCATGAGTTCTCTGAAACCCGACTTCCAAAGCTCGTTCTTAGGTTGCATGGAACCGTCGTACATTACCATGTTTCACATACTATCTAACCTTAAACAACTATACTGCATTAGTAAATATATTTTCTTATTTCATACCTCAAAAAATACTGGATGGTGGCTGATCAATGAGCTCTGGGTACCAAAGGTCTCGTGCCAAAACAGAAATTTTTTTTGTTTTCTGTTCACGTGAACAGTAGAAAACACTGTTCATGTGAACAGTAGTGCTGTTCACAAAATTTTAAAAAAATTCTTCGTTCACTGTTCACTGTTCACGTGAAAAGTGCAATACTGTTTATGTGAACAGTAGATGATATTGTTCACCGACAAAATATATTTTTTTCTCCGAGTCTACAGAAAGGTAAACTCGGTGCTCTGATACCATTTGTAATGCCCTAGAATTTCTAAGGATCCGGAGAGTTAATAAAATTCATAGAGAAATTAAATTATTACGAAAAATCACTTTAATAAAATGACCAATTGTGAATCATTGAATAATTCCTAAACATTTAAAAATAAGTCTTAAAACATTAAATAAATTTGATAAATTAAAGCCTAATGCTAAAAATCTGAAACCGTGACGCTAATCGTCTTATTAAATAAAGCATCCTAAACAAATCTAAATTTATTTGACGACCATTGGCACGACAGCTTCACCAACCCGCCACGCATCCAAACACATTAAACATTACCTAAAAAATTGTTAAGATAAGGGATGAGTACAGATAATTATACTATGTGAAATGCTTGCTATCTAACAATCAGTCCAAATATTATAATTACATATAAAAAATCATCTTACTAAACTGAACTGGAAATTATCACACCATGACAATGATAATTTAGCAAGCACTGCAAATAAATTGAAACTCGAAGATTTAACTGAACTGATTTATGATTTCTCCCGAAGGAGCAATGAACTGAAGTAATTAAAATTTCATATATAACTGAAATAATTAGAAAGTCATGGAAAACAGCTAATAGCACATAGCGCATCACATTAGTTTTTATGAATGAATTGCACTGAAAAATGAACGACTGGATGCAAAACTTGCAAAAATGTGATACAAGGCTGTTGAAGAAAATAAATGTTTTCTTTGCGTGGAGGAGTACGTAAAATAAAAACTGCCGTTGTTTCTCTTGAATAAAAAACGCGAGGGGTGGATCAATTTTATAGGTTAAGCTTTACAATTTGCTTTTAAAATACAAACTCTAGAAGTTTAGATTAATTAGGTTGTTGGTATTCTAATCCAAATAGGGGAGAGAGAGAGAGAGAGAGAGAGAGAGAGAGAGAGAGAGAGAGAGAGAGAGAGACTAAAAAAACAGAATGGAATTTAAATTGCGTAATCTGGCTGAAAATGCTATCCCCAAAAAGTCCCTTATAAAATCAATTAACTATAGAATCTTTTGACCAACTCTAACTTGAGTTTAGCTTATCCAAAATTATTTTTTTCTCGAGCGTAAAGTACATAATTAAATACGAGCCTAATATTGATATGTTAAAACTTATTCCTTCAATAATTAATTTAGCCCAATAAAATAAATTGATTCTAAAATTTGATTTTCACTTAGGTCCTTGAATAACAAAGAATAATTCGAGGTTCTACAGCCCGAAACACTATCAAGAGTATGTTAGTAGATAACGGAAGTTCGGTCAATATCTTGTTTGGAAGTGCTTTCAACTAGATGGAAGTTGACCACAATTTGACACCAATGTCTGAATCATTGTACGGGTTCAAAGAGGACAGCGTCTTCCCCAAGAGAAAGATTACCCTCACTGTAGAAGTCGGGAAAGAACTTTAAGTGGTAAGGAACTTTATGGAATTTTTTTATCATTAACAGAAGGTCCGCTTATAACGGGATCCTGGGTCACTCCGTTTTGAACTAGTTGATGGCCGTCACATCAATCCATCACCTCACCATGAAATTTTCTATCCCAACAGGGATCTCTAGTGTAAAGGAGAACCAAGAGTCAGCCCGCGAATGTTATCTGAATGCCCCTAAGAAAGGAAACTCTACGAGCCTCTATTACTGATACAGTTATGATGACTGATACGTCGATACCTGAGACAGAAGTAGAAGGTCAGATCCGTATGGATGATACCCTCAATCAACGTATCCTTGAATCGAATTCCAAAGCAGCCACTATAGAAGAGCTTGAAGAATTCCCAGTTGGATGCAGATAGGAGCTAGAGATGAATGATAGTTTGAAAAAAAAAATTAAGGCAAATATTGATGTTTTTGCATGAAAACACTCTGATATGGTTGGGATAGATCCCCAGATGGCGTGCCACACTTTGAAAATTGACCCACAAATTAAGTCGAGGGTACAAAACGAAAGGCAGACGAGCACAAAAAAATATGAGGCAATGATGGACGAGGTCGATAAGCTGCTAGCCAATGCGTTCATCTGTGAGTCTCATTATCCGATCTGGGTATGCAACCCCGTTCTCATATCGAATAAGGGGGGACAATGGAGGACATGTTAGGATTTCACAAATTTGAATAAAGCTTGCCCAAAGGATAGCTTTCTTCTACCTCGGATCAATCAGCTTGTAGACTCAACTGTGGGGCATGAATTGCTGAGTTTCATGGATGCATACTCAGGGTACAACGAGATACCCATGTTCGATCTTCGAGGAACATACTTCGTTTATCACTGATCAAGGCTTCTACTGTTATAAGATAATGCCTTTTGGCTTAAAAAATGATGGTGCAACTTATCAAAGACTTGTTAATAAGATGTTTTCTGATCAAATTGGGAAAACCATGGAAGTATATGTTGATGATATGTTAGTTAAAAGCCTAAAAGCTGTTGATCACCTTTAACACCTAAATGAAATGTTTTCGATCATTCGAAAGTATAGAATAAAGTTAAACTTTTTAAAGTGTGCATTCGGAGTCGTATTGGGAAAATTCTTAGGTTATATGGTGAACCAGCAAGGCATAGAGGATAACCCAGAAAAAATTCAAGCCCTCCTTGACATGCGACCCCCTAGTAAGCCTAAGGAAGTCCACAGCCTCACTTGAAGGGTCGCCGCTCTAATTCGATTTCTATCAAGAGCTACCGACAAGTGTTTCCTCTTTTTTCAAATCGTAAAAGCTGGGAAGCGGTCAAATGGATGAATGAGTGTGATGATGCCTTTGATAAGTTGAAAGACCATCTTAGAAAAGCTCATTTGCTCTCCAAACCAAACCCAGGCGAAAACTTAATTTTATATCTTGCAATCTCTAAGATAGCGGTGAGTTCAGAACTGGTAAGAGAAGAGGGTAAGCTACAATTACCCATGTATTATGTGAGTAAGGCATTTCAGGATGCAGAGACTAGGTACCCAGAAATGGAGAAGCTAGCTCTAGCCCTGATCGTCGCTTCTCGTAAGCTTCATCCTTATTTTCAATCACATAAAATCACTGTACTGACGAACCATCCACTAAAACAGGTGCTGCAAAAACCTGAGACTTCGGGTCACTTGACAAAGTGGGCCATTGAGCTGGGTCAATTCGATATAACTTTTAAAACCAGAAAAGCCATCAAAGGACAAGCACTGGCATATTTTGTTGCCGAGACTACAAAAGGAGATATCCCTAGCCTAACCTTAAGCACACCAAAACTACCAGCAGGAAAATTATATATAGATGGCTCTTCCAGTGAAGCTGGTTCCAGGGTAGGAATTATCCTAATAAGTCCAGAAGGGCATAAGCTCAACTGCGTTCTTCGTTTCGGCTTTAAAGAAATGAATAATGTGGCTGAGTATGAAGCCCTACTAGCCAAACTTCGCCTGGCCAAAGAAATGAATGCCAAAAAAATCGAGATCTACAGTGACTCCTAGCTGGTAGTTAGTCAAATAACTGGCAAATTCATAGCCAGAGATAAAATATGGCTGCTTATCTCATGAAAGCCAAAGATCAATTGCTAAACTTTGAAAAATACGAGCTCATGCAGATATCCAGTGCTGATAATTCTTTTGCTAAAGCTTTGTCAAAGCTTGCTAGTTCACGAGATGTAGAGCTTTTTGAAACTGTCCTGGTCGAGTTACCCTCTAGCTTTTCCACTTCTAAGAAGGTCGGCGAGACCCTGTGGGTCGAAGGAGAGACTCCCTGGATACAAGAAATATATGATTAATTGAACAAACACAAGCTCCCAAATGACAAAGATAAAGCCAGAAAAATCTGTCTGAAAATCTACTAGGTACGTTCTCCTGGATAAAATTTTATACAAGTGAGGGTATACTTTACCTCTATTAAGGTGTGTTGGAGAATGCAAAAGTAATTATGTGATTTGAGAAATTCATGAAAGTATACATGGTAACCATGCTGGTGGTCATTCCTCCGCCCAAAAAGCACTAAAACAAGGGTACTATTTGCCTACTATGTGCAAAGATTCGTTTGAGTTCATTCAAAAATGTGATAATTGCCAAAAGTTCGCTACTGTGCCAAGGCAACATGCACAAGAAATCACCACTGTTTCTAGTCTTGGCCTTTCGCCAAGTGGGAGATTGATTTCATTGAACTATTGCCTCGAAGCAAGGCGAATACAAAATTTGTCATAGTAGCCATTGATTACTTCACTAAATGGTTAGAAGCAGAACCATTGTCAAAAATCACCAAAGCTAACACCTGTAAATTTGTGTGGACAAATATCATATGCAGGTTCGGTTTACCACAGTTGCTTGTGTCAGACAATGGCACACAATTCAATGGAGGAAAATTGCAAAAAATTTGTGACGAGCTTAGCATACAAAAACACTTTTCTACTCCCTATTACCCACAGGCCAATGGCCAAGTAGAAGCTGTAAGAAACCTTAAAAACATTCTGAAAATATAATGCGAATGGTACATGGACGGATGACTTGCCTCAGATCCTATGGGCATATCACACTACTGTCCGAACTCTGACCTATGAAATACCCTTCTCGATGGCCTATGGCGTCGAAGCTATGATTCCAATCAAAGTCGGTCTGCCTTTTTCTCGATGGTTATACTTCAATGAAAATCACAATGACAAGACCATGGGCGTAGAAAAAGATCTACTTGAAGAAAAACAGGAATCTTCCCAATTGAAACTTGCCTCTTATCAAAAAAAGATGGCCAAGTATTATAACTCAAAGGTTTGCCTTCGATCTTTTAGGTTTGGAGATCTTGTCCTAAAGAAGATTTTCCAATCTAACAAAGAGTCTGGGGTTGAAACATTACGAGCCAATTGGGAAGGACCGTACATGGTAAACGAAGTCATTGAGCCTGGAACTTACCGGCTCATCAACCATGAAGGCGAAACCCTTGAAGAATCTGTTGAATGTCCAACCTTTGTGAAAGTATTATCAATACAGTATAGGAATGTAACTTTTCATTCCCTTTGTATTTGCAAAGATTGTAAAGCCAGATGATGTTTTTCGTTATTAATGAAAGTTATTCCTACTAATCATTTTGATGAACTCGGGGTTGGGACCTTGATTGGACCAATTACCTTCTTCAAAAGTTTTCTGTACCAAAACGATCGGTACAAATGAAAATAACGGAGTTGGGACCTTGTTGGTCGAAGTGAACCATTATACTTATTGGTTGAAACAAACCATTACATGTTGGTTAAAATGAACCGTTATATGTTGGTTAAAAAGAACCATTATACTCAAATTAGATAAGCCTTTAAGACAAAAATATTGCAAAAGTTTTGCTCGCCTCGTTAATGTTAACAAAGGCATGTTACTTGTTATTCTCAAATGAAATGTTTTACTTGTCATATTAAAAGTACTTTGATTATCGAAAATCCAACAAGCCTAGCTTCGTTAATGATTGAGAGAGATGAAGCGAAATTCAAAATTTTGCATGCATAAGGCAAATCTTTAATAAAACTCCGCTTATCATTGCTATTAGACAACCTAAAATACAAACGGGCAATCAAAGTGTGCATAAAACTAGAAACATGCATAAAACTAGAAGCTGCTACAAACGAAAGTAATCACAGATCTTGCAAATTATCAAAAATCGAGGGCTCTGAAGGGTTAGAAGATGGGGTCGCTACAGGAGGAATAGTAGGAACAACTTGCGAAGGCTCAGCAACTTGAGAAGCATCGGGAATAGTATGAGCAACTTGCAAAGGCTCAGCAACTTGAGAAGCCTCGAGAATAGTGAGAACAATTTTTGAAGGCTCGCCATCATTACCTTCATACAAGAAATTGAAATTGAAATCAGGATGCTCGTCCTGAATCAAAACTAGCAACTCTCTACCCCCAAGCCTATTTTTTTTCCTCGTAGAGCTCTTTTCCTTCGTCAGAATCCTTAAAGTTCAACAATTTCTTCCAAAGATCCTCAACCTCAGAAGTTAAGTCGATAAGAGTCTGGCCTTACATTTCAGCAGTTTGGGTGAGAAAGCCCAACTCTTCATCTCTTCTTAACATGGAACATATTCAACTTGTCTATCTTAGCTTCAAGTTGCTTTCGAAGTTTTTCATCGTTTGCTTTAGCAGCGGCCTTTGAAGTTTTAAGATCCTTCATCAACCAGCGGATATCAGCACAAAGCTTCTCAGCTTCAGAATTCTTCTTGGCTGACTCAAGCTCTTTCTCCAACTTCTCAACTGCCTTCTTTCGTTGAGTACCTCCTCCTCCTCCAACTTTTCCACCTAGGCCTCACTGATCTCAAGTTCCTTGTTCTGATCTTACAAAAAGACCAGTGCACATGACATATGGCCCTCGACTACCACTTTCCTCTGGCGAGTGGTCATATCCTCAGACCAACTTTCCCAAGCTCGACTAAAGAATCAAAAGATGGAATCAGATGCTTTTGCCACACATCCGGGCAAAGTAGTTAACCAAGAATCATGAAGTTTCTCCCTTCAGCTAGCGAAGAGTTTGCTTAAAGGAGAGAACTTCAGAGATGAAGAACGTAACCTCTTTCCAGCAGTGTCGTCGGAACTTTCTGCTGTACCCCGCTTGTTACTTGACGAAGGCTTTGAACCGCTTGGTTGAGAAGAGAATGGAGAAAAAGACAAAGTCTTCAACTTCAAATGAGGATTTTCACATTTGCCTTTTCCTTTCTCCTCAAATTCAAGGACATTGGTTCTCCCTGGCTGAGAAGAGGGCTCATTGATCACAACCCCTTTCATCGGAGGAGAAGTCTTCATTTTTACTGGGAGTTTTGTTTGAAATGTCCTTGGGAGAGCCTCAACACCTGAAGAAGGATTCTTCTTTGACTTGTTGAAGTTGATCCTGGGAAGAGTCATTTCTAGGCCGGCGTTGTAAAAATCTGTATTCCTAGGTTGCAAAAAAACTTTAGTCTCTCTCAATAGGTTTAGATTGTCAAAGAGAGGCCCTTCCAATTCTAGTAAAAAGCCTAAAAATCTGATCCTCAGAAAAGCAAGGCCCCCTATCTCTACCTGAAATAATGAAAACAATCAGAGTCAACACACCAAAGCAAAACGAACTTCAAATGATGACAATAGAATCAATAAGAGACTCAAGAAGCTCTCTATAGAAGCTAGGAATAAAATTTTTAGGTTTTGGATCTGTTGGTTGGAACTCTCAATTCCTGATGACAAAGAAAATGGATTCTTTCCAACCTTTAACTTTATTCAGGGTCTCCACCAGTTTCGGTTGGACTTAGACCTAGGGGTAAGATAGTAATATCCTGCATGACTGCTAACGGCTTAAACGGGATGATAGAAGAAGTGAAAGATATCTGAAGTAATCTCTTCATCTAGCCCACTCTTCTTCCATAGAAGGAAGGAACCCACCATCAGCGTCTACGTGTTCGGTCCTAATTGCGTAGGAGCTAGTCTATATTCGCTCAGAAGGTCGCGAAAGAAAAAGTGAAAGGGTAAACAAAGGCCAGGCTCCATAGAAAGAGAATGGATGGCAACACAACTGAGGAGAGGTGTATCTATTGTTTGGTATGAACCAGGAAGAATAAGCTCTACGTCATCAGGGACATTGTATAGGTTATGGATGTTAGCGAGTTATTCGTCCATTTTAATGGACGAAAATATCTCGCAGGCCTGGTAATATCCTTCGGCAGGCTCCTTTAATCCTTCACCCAAACCTACCCCACCTTCATCCTCAATTGATTCGTCAACTAACTTGAACTTAGGAACTTTCGAATCTCGACCACCCATCCTCATATGTCGAGGTTCTCCTTAAAAAGGACTTCGCCGTAAGGCCCCACTCCCATATTGAGCAATACATTAAGGGCTGAAACTTCTACATAGGAAGAAGAAGACTCAGTGAAAGCTTCACCTTCAGAAATCCCCACCCCACTGTCAAGATTCTGAGAATCTGTTTGAGATGACATTTTCTTTGTCATATCACAAGGAAAAAGTAGAAAACCAAAAGGAAATATATCTAGAATAAAGGCGATAAGGCAAGGCAAACTCGGGCAAAAACACCACCAAGGAAGAGAAGAAAGTTGGACGAAAAAGATTTATCTGAAAACGTGAAGAAATGCAAGAAGTAGGAAATTTTTTCCAAAAAGGGCAGGATTTGGGCATATAAAGGCACGCCCGCAGCTAGTGACGGTCAACGTGCCCATTAAATAGTGGCTCATAAAGAGCTTTATTTAATGCGTTATGTTTTTCACGCATCCCTTCCCAACGACTTAAATCCTGCCCCTATATAAACTCTAGAACTATCTCACTCCTATTTTTCACATCTCTTCAAACACTGTGTTTTGATGGCCATGAGCACCTTCGCAAATATTCCCGTTTTGAACTTGTCACTTCTTGAAAGATTTTTAACGCATCTGAAGATGCGTTAAAAATCTTTCAAGAGTGACAAGTTCAAAACTGGAATATGTTAATGGGCGAAGATGAAATTCATCGTATTAATGTAATTACTCCTTAGTATTATTGTCTCGCCTAATCTTCATAGCCGAAAGAATAAACGCGAATTGCACTTTTTTGTGAACCGGGTCTTTATAAAGACGAAGGTTTGAACTAACGTCGTAAGCAACTTTTACGTTTCTATTAAAATACTTTGAATGGGGCATGAAGAAGGAAGTTCAAGCAAAGATAATGACTCCAAACAAAATACTGAACTTCAGTCACAACTCTAAGTCACTAGCCTAATATGAATAATTAGACTCGGACTTCGAGGACTATTGTTATGCCTCGTTTGAATAAGATGAAGGAACATCTTGCTTAGACACTTCGATTGAACGCAGCTTTATTTTAGAAAATACTAATATAACCTTAGCTTAAAGTAGACGAAGGAAAATAATAGGCGAAGGTAAAGAATATCATGATTTTGGGTGAAGGGAACGAACCCAGGCCCTTGTGCCACTTACCAATTCTAAATGAATGAAATATCCCTGGGACCACTAAATGAACTTCCACATGGCAAAATCGATTACAACTAAAGCACATGTGAGAATAACAACCAAATCTAGAGAAAGGGATAGCCGAACCAATGACCTTCTACCACGTGTTGTAGAATCCTCTAGAATTAAGAGCCTCCCAATTAGAGAGTGACACGTGGCAGAAAAAAGAGAAAAGATAAAAGAACTCTAAGCTTTGCAACATCTATAAATAGCTTAAATTAAATAAGAGAAAGGCAGAACAATTGAAAATCTTAGCCAAATTCTTCTCTTTTAACTCTTAATCTTTAGACGGCTTTCCATATGAGGATTAAGTTGATTATGATAGCAAGGAGGTGACCGATGATTTGTGGCTTTGATTTTAATGGTCAACACTTTCCATTGACAAGTCATTATATTCCTATTTTGTATAATGTAAGATTTTCCCTTACCGCGAAAAATTAGTCAAATGCACTATTGAATAATAACATGACCTGTACTTTATAATTCCGTAGGAAATAATTTCATAATATATTACATCTCATAAAACTTGTAATTAAGAAATAAATAGTTATTTTAGTAAACGTGTTACCTCTTTATTAATTAGAATAAGTCTCAAAATTTTTGAATTAAATAATGGTGCATATTATATTTTATAACTTACTTGTTGAAAATAAAAAATTCAGAAAATGTAAAGACTTGATGTAAGAAATGGTTGATCGAGGTTAGAGTTCTACTCTATATCTTTAACACAAATTTGCCCCGCTATGGTGCTCACGGCTTGATGACAATCGTCTCCCAAGGTACAACAACCCCTTCTTGCGTCTTGAACATCCCATCACAAAGGTAACCTTTTCCTACATTCATATCATTCTTAGAGAGTACAAATGTTTCAGATACAAAGACTAACTGAAAGCCATTTTTGTTAATTAAAGAGCCAGATACAAGATTTTTACGAATGTCAGGCACATGTAACACATTGTTGAGGACGAACTCTTTGCTAGAAGTCATTTTCAAAGTCACTTTCTCTTGTCCTTCAACTTTTGAACTTGCAGAATCCCATGAACAATTGTTCTCCATTGGTCGTCTTGTAGTTAGAGAACATTGTCTTGTCAGCACAAATATGGCGAATAGCACCAGTATCTACCCACCATTCTCTAGTATTTCCAACACTATTTCATTCAAATACAACAACAAGCAAGTTCATTTCTTGCATTCCTTCATATAATGTGTCTAATTTAGTCACATTCACTTGTGCATTTTGATTCTTAGGCTTGCATCGACACTCATTTTTACGATGTCTTGGTTTACAACACTTGTAGCAATTTTCCTTGAATTTTATAGCACTCTTCTTGTTGTCTTTGTTCAGAGCATCATTAGAATATTTCCTTTTCTTATTTTTCGTATAGCTAGATTCCACCACATTGTCCTTTCCTTGCACAGGTTGTTCTCCAAATCTTCTGTCGGACTTTCTATTATCTTCTTCAATCTTCAACCGGACAATTAATTCATTCGAGTTCATCTCATTTCGTTTGTGCTTGAGATAGTTCTTGAAATCTCTCCATAAAAGAGAGAATTTCTCAATAATTGCAGCCATTTGGAATGAGTCACTTGGGGTCATGTTTTCAGTAAGGATGTCATGAAGAAGAACTTGCAATTCTTGAACCTGATTGGTGACGGTTTTGGAATCCACCATCTTGTAGTTAAGAAACTTGCCAACAATAAATTTTTTTGTGCCAACGTCTTTTGTTTTGTATTTCTTCTCCAATGATTCATTCAAATCACAATAAACAACGAACCAGAAGTGTTTTTGTACTCTCTTTATTATGCAAGAAATGATCAAAATATTTTTTATTTTAATGCAGGAAGTTTGGAAATTCGAATTAATGTTTTGCAAACCATCGGGACCAATTTATAACATGCCAAAAGCTTGAATTGAATGGACACAACTATTGGTCATGTCAGTTTTAATCCCAACAGTTACAGTTTGAACAAACAAGTCTGGAAAGACATGTCTTTAATTCGAACAGACATCTTTTGACATATTCATTTATTAATTAATTAATTTTGAAAGGATTAAATAAAATAAATAATCTTTATTTTATTTATCAAAAAAGAATATAATGGGCCAAGCCCAATCTAATAACCCATGACCCGTGCCCGACCCGAGTCGACGGCGGCGGCGGCGGCGCGTGCGTGTGGGCCTTTGTACCGAACCCAATAAGATGTAGGTCTCCTTCCTTTCAAAGACTATTAGTACCCCTTAGGGTCCAAACCCAATTATAAAACTATGATATATAAATTAGTCACCATTCTTTTTGTCTTTTAATGTGGGATACAATTTTTCCACTTTATTTTACAATCAAGTTTCAAGGTGTCAACATTTGGCAATAAGTTTTCGTTCACCCAGAAATATTTTTGCAAGACCAAATATACCATAATCATCTACTCGCAGAGTAGAACGCGTTCTAATTATAAGCCACTTAAGTAGGTGGTCCGGACCCACTTTAATATTTGGTCAAAATTGATTAAAAATCAATCATTTAGTAACAATTTCCAACAATTTCCTACATAAATGGAAATTATCAGAATAAATGCAAATGATAATGCAGACACTAAAAGAGAGTACAAGCGGAACGCTATTGCATCAGGAGAAGTAGTTTCTGGCTTTGAACCTGCCTTAGTGGAATACTATCTGATTTACTTGGCTAATCAGTGAACATGATGTCTTGAACTGTTCAGTCGTTGATGTAAACCAAGACAATAATACCCATACAACATCTTTCCTAACACTTTTTTAATTCTCAAGGTTGTGTTCATTTTGGCTCTGAACAACTCTTGGTTTTCATTAGTGTTTTAGAGAATTTCAGCCTCAAAATTCTCATAGAAGCGGCCCCACTTCGCACTTACATAAGTGATCTTCTATTTAGAGCATTTTGCCATACTCCACTTGGTTTATCCAAGCTATAAGAATCATTAAAAGTATAACTTAACATTACACACTCTGCAGAAAAGCACTTTTGTTATCATAGGAATGAGTAGGAGTTTTTTCTCCTAAGTACTTAACTGAATCTTCATAAATTAGTTGTCTCATTGAACCAAGATCTTGGGATCTCTAGTCAACAAAGTTGGGTTACCATTACAAAGATTCATGTGTAGTAGGCTTTTAAGCCTATTCATTTTCTATAATTTGTATACTTGATCTCTTGGTAAGACTTTTGTAAGCGGATCCATGAGATTCTCTTTTGATTTCACATAATCAATAGAGATAACACCACTTGAGATCAATTGCTTAATGGTATTATGTCTATAATGTATGTGTTTAGACTTACCATTATACATACTGTTTTGTGCCCTTCCAATAGCCGACTGACTATCACAATAAATACTGATAGAAGGTACTGGCTTAGGCCAACACGGAATACCCTCTAAAAAGTTATGAATCCATTCTGCTTCTTCTCCAACTTTATCCAAAGTTATAAACTCATATTCTATCATGGATCGAGCTATACATGTTTGTTTTGAAGACTTCCAAGACACGGCTGCACCACCAATGGTAAAAACATAACCACTAGTGGACTTAGAATCATTAGTATCTGATATCCAATTAGTACCACAGTATCCTTCCAAAACTGCTGGATATCTTGTATAATGTAATCCAAATTTTAAAGTATATCTTAGATATCTAAAACTCTATTTAATGCCTTCCAATGATCACTACTTTGATTACTATTGAATCTACTAAATTTGTTCACAACACATGCATTATCTGGTCGTGTGTAGTTGATTTGTAAATATTTCAATTGAGACACATGTTCACTTCTATTTTTGACTAAGTGTAAACTTAATTCAATTGAGATTTTTACAGGACTTTCATTATATGTATTAAACATTTTGATTATAGTCTATAACAAGTCCATCAGATATCGTAGATATTTTAATCCCTAATATAATATATGCTACACCCATATCTTTTATGTCGAAATGTTTTGTCAACATTTTCTTAGTATTCATGATAATATCATGATTGCTACCT
Organism: Forsythia viridissima; assembly: GCA_030279155.1. Lineage (NCBI taxonomy): Eukaryota > Viridiplantae > Streptophyta > Magnoliopsida > Lamiales > Oleaceae > Forsythia > Forsythia viridissima. The sequence goes on from CM059036.1 coordinate 21,226,513, forward strand.
ATTATTAACATGTTATCAACATACAGACATAGAATTACATAAGCATTAGGTGTGTTTTTATATAAACACATTCATCACACTCGTTAATTTTAAATCCATTTGATAGCATCGTTTTATCAAATTTATGATGCCATTGTTTTGGCGCTTGTATCAATCCATACAAGGATTTAACGAGTTTATACACATTTTTCTCTTGTCCAAGAGGAACAAACCCTTCAGGTTGTTCTATGTATATTTCTTCTTCTAACTCACCATTTAAAAATGTTGTTTTAATGTCTATTTGATGGATCTCAAATGTAATGCAGCAATTGTAATTGGAACTCTAATCGATGTGATCCTCGTCACTGGTGAGTATGTATCAAAGAAGTCAATACCTTCCTTTTGTCTATATCATTTTGCTACCAACTTGATCTTATATTTATCTATAAATTGTCCATCAGGTTTTAACTTCTTCTTAAAAATCCACTTACAACGTAGAGGTTTATTTCCAGGTGGGAGATTAACTAACTCCCAAGTGTGATTTTTCATAATAAACTTTATTTCACTATTGATAGCTTATTTCTAAAAATGAGCTTCTGGAGTAGACATTGCCTCGATAAATGTCTTAGGATCATTTTCTACCATATAGGTAAGAAAATCTAGACCAAAAGATGTAGATGTTATGGCCCTTTTACTGCGCCTAGGTTCTTCATCAATTTGATTATCATCATTTACAGTATCATAAGTTCATTTATTTGAACTTATTTGTTTTTTGTCTTTACATGGAAAGACATCTTCAAAAAAATGTAGCATTCTAGACTCAATGATTGTGTCTTCATGTATATCAGGAATATTTGACTTATGTACAAGAAACCGATATGGACTGCTGTTCTTTGCATATCCAATAAATATGCAATCAATAGTTTTAAGCCCAATTTTAACTTGTTTAGGCTTGGAAACTTCTACTTTAGTCAAACACCTCCACACTTTTAAGTATTTATAGGCAGGCTTGTGACCTTTCCACAATTCGTATGGAGTTTCATCTATTTTTTTGTGGTATCTTGTTAAGAATGACATTTGTCGAAAGGATAGCTTCTCTCCATAAGTTTTGGGGTAGTCTAGAACTTATCAACATAGCATTCATCATCTCTTTAAGAGTTCGATTTTTGTATTCATCAATACCATTTGATTAAGGTGAATAAGGAGCCATAGTTTGATGAATAAGCCAGATTCTGAACAAAATTCTTCAAACGGTGCTACATATTCCCCTCCTCTATCACTACGAATATTTTTTATTCGTTTGCTAAGTTGATTTTCTACTTCATTATTATAATGTTTAAAAACATCTAAGGCATCATCTTTGCTTTTTAGCAAATAAACATAACAGTATTTAGTGCAATTATCGATGAAAGTAATGAAATATTGTTTACCACCTCTAGTTTGCAAAAACTTTAAATCACATATATTGCTGTGAATCAACTCTAAAGGTATTGTGTTTCTTTTAACACTTGGAAACGGTGTTTTGGCTAACTTTGCCTCTACACAAATTTCACACTTATGATTAGTATCAAATTGTAGATTAGGCAATAAACTTAAATTCATCATTTTAAAAACATAATTAAAATTTACATGTCATAATCGATGATGCCATAAACAAGATGACTCAAGCATATAAGCAGAACTAGATGTATTATTATTGCTTGATTTCGGTACAATAGTAAAATAACTCTTTTGTAGTTTTCATAGCAATATAGACACCGTATAGTGTATTGTCTAGCTCATTTAGGATGTAATTTTTACACAAGAAGTCGAAGTGTTTCCACGTATCCAAGCAATAAGAGACTCCCTATTGTTTATTCGTTCTTGCATTGTTGGAGGATCCTCACTGACAAACCCTGCCAAATTCAAAGTGGTCAAGTAGAATAGCATCTTTTGTTGCTATCTTTTGAAGTCCACACTACTGAATTTTTTCGACATCTCTCCATGTGGAACCGAAATAGTTTGAATCGGAATAGCCATAGGTGGTAGCACATTTGTTGCACCATTAGTAGGGAACTACATTACTCCCATTTGTATCCATTTCTGTTTCCATAAACATAAGATAAAAAAATCTGACTTTGGCTATAATAATTGTTGTTGATATTTAAAAATTAACAGTAACCAAAATTAAAAGTAATCAAATGATTTTGATTATTGAAAATAAAATAAGAATGCTAATTAGTACCTTAATTTTAGATTAATTCAATTATTAAGACAGATTACTTTTAGAATAAATTAGTATACATATTGCACATATTGCATACAGATTACTTTTAGAATAAATTAATATACATATTGCAAACAATGAAACAAAGATTAATAGTTTTGCTGATAGTTGATCCAATTAATGCAATCTGATGTTTATGTGATCTGTACGCATAAAAATATTTATTAATTGTCTGATCCGATTAATGCACCAAGATTAAAAGTTCATTAATCTGTATTTATGTAGCAGATTCTGAATGTTTTTAATGTAAACAGATTCTGAATCATGTAGCATGCAACGTTTTTTTAATTTGAAATTTTCCAGATTTTTTAAAATTACAAGAGTATAATGCACGTATGAAAATTCGTCTTAAATTGTTGAATAAAATAATGGTACATATTATATTCTATAACTTGTTGAAGAAAATTTTTTTCAGAAAATGAAAAAACTTGATGTAAGAAATGGTGGATCGAGACTAAAGTTCTACTCTATACTTTTAAGACAAATTTGCCTCGCTATGGTGTTCACGGCTTGATGACAATCATCTCCCAAGGTACAGCGATCCTTTCTTGCGATGGTAGCACTTCAAATCATAAGAAACAGTGAACCAAAAGTGTTTTCGTACTCTCTTTATTATGCAGGGAAGGAACAAAAAAAAATTTATTTTAATACAGGAAGCTTGAAAATTCAAATTCATGTTTTGCAAACTGGAGGGACCAATTTATAACATATCCAAAGCTTCAATTGAATGGACACAATTGTTGGGTCATGTCAGTTTTAATCCCAACGGTTATAATTTTAACAGACAAGTCCAGAACAACATGTCTTTAATTCTAAGAGACACCTTTAGATATATTAATTTATTAATTTTGGACGGTAGCTACACGCAGGTGGTCCTTTGGAACAAACTCAATAAGATCTAGGTCTCTCTATTTTAAAGACTATTGGTACCCTCTGGGGCCCAAACCCAATTGTCAAACTATGATATATAAATTAGTCACCATTATTTTTGTCATCCAATGTGGGATACAAGTTTTCCACTTTATTTTACTATTCAGGTTTCAAAGTATCAACCTTTGGCAATAATTTCTCATTCGCCTGGAAATGATTTTCCAAGACCAAATATACCATAATCATCTACTCGCGGAGTAGAACGTGTTCTAATTATAATCCACTTAAATAGGTGCTCTGGACCCACTTTAACATTTGGCCAAAATTGATTAAAAATCAATCACTTAGTCAACCATTTCCAACAAAAATTACTATCACTTTAATGTACTACTTATCTTCGTAGGCCGATAAATCTCTTATAAGTTTGATATGTCACAAGAAGCAACTTCGATAAGCAAAATTAAACAAAAGTATACATTAATGAATGTTGAATATACTGTGACGATCAACTTTGTAATAATTTTCCAGACATGATCCCATATTTTGGTGATTTAAATCATTCCATTGTACTTAACTACCGTATATAAGTATACGACTATCTAATGTATGAGTATTGTTCTCTTGTATTGTTCTCTTGTCCTCGAGTGGGCAGGATGAAAATAAACAAATAGTAAATGAGCATTTTCATACTCTCAATCAGGGGCGGACCCACTCAGGGACCAGTGGGAGCAGTCGCACCCACTGGGTTTGATCAATTTTTCTTCTTCTATAGTTCTATATGCTGTGAGAATTCTGCGTGTATGTATATTAGTATATGTATATATAAAACTTACAGACCCTTGAAGATGTGTGCGTGTGTGAGAGAAAGAGAGAAGGAGAGAGTGCATTTTAAATTCAAAATTTTATTTGTGGTCCTCAACTTTGAGAAATTTAAAAATAAGGTAATTGCATGAATAAATCTCCAAGTTTATTTCTCTTTAATATAATAATTGCATAATTTGGAAAAGAGGGTTAAAATTAAAGAATATAAAAAGTATTTATCAGAGTTTTTCTCTTTTTTTTAATGTCATAGATTTAGCTTTATTTTAAGCTTTTTCTTACGTAGTGTTGGAGGCGAATCAAGTGTGTGGCTGAGACTTCTATATCTAAAGTGTTGAAGTTATATCAATATTTTGTTTTTGTGCTTAAATTTTGCCCATACTGGACTAGAATCCTAGCTCCGTCCCGGCCAAAAAAAAAAATTTATTTCTTCCATGGCCATGCAGTGGGGATATAAAAATCTACATAAACAAATATAAAAACAAAACAAACTATTTTTTAGCAAATTCGTCCAGAAAGTATTTTTTTTCTAGTTCTTGAATAGAAAATGGTTTAGTTGTGTATGTTGTAAGAGGTGTATGAATGAAATTGATAATGAGACTATTATTTGGTGTTTTCAACGTATGAAAAGTCGTAAAGAACAATTTTAAAAAAAATACTGCATTTTGAATTATCGTTAGTCTTGTTTTAAATTATTTTTTACATAAATTTTTATCGCCCCCACTGAACCATAATCCTGGGTCCGCCCCTGCTCTCAATGTATATTCTTTTTTTCAATTGACCAAAAAATTACAATGCACCAAGCAACTGTAGATGACTAAAATTGATCTGTCGTTAAACAATATTGGAAATCAACAATATTTTCATCATCTAACACGTAAAAATTGGTTAGATTTTGGGGACAAATAAAATCAAATAAATAAAAATAAAATATTTTATAAAGATGGAATTCTAAGTGTTTGTAAAAATGAATATTAAGGGTTGTGTTGAAATAAAACTCACTGTGTATGATGTAGATAAAAGAGATAAAAGTGTAAATAATCTTAAGGTTTAAAATTATTTTATTGCCACGGAGGCGCACCATTTGCCATGTCGACTATCCCGTTAGTCATGGATGTTAATTTTTATATAGGTGAGAAACAATTTATGACTTGAAGGTTTTTTATTTTTTATTTTTTTAGAATAAAAATCAATTCATGTATGATATTAAAACGAAGGGTTAAACTTATGTAACATTCGTATAATTAATCAGATTATAGATATAAATTATAAATATACTTAAAAATTCCCATCTTAGATTGTAATGGATTTTTTAAGATTTATAAATTCTCATAGATTTTATGAGTTTGAAGAGAATTTCACAGAATCAATAAAATTTTATCAGAATTCAATATTAAAAATTCTTATGAATTTCATGGATTTGAAATATTAAAATCAAATTTTTGGTACATTTTAACTTATTAAATTTATATGAATATACTATATTTTTATTTGAAATTAAACAAGTCGTTAAACGTGTATTCTATTCTAATATATCAAAAAGAGAACATTTAATTTTTTAGTTTTTTTATTTTTAAATTTGGTATCCAAACCATAGGTTTAATGTGGAGTCAGTAATTATAGACTCGTGTAAAAAATTTCTAAGTGCCAAATTTCTTATGAGACATCTAAAGTTGTAAATTGTTTGTCATTAATTATTATTGGGAGCTGCTATTTTATCAACCGTTCTTTTATATATATATATATATATATATATATATATATATATATATATATATATATATATATCCCACTCTAAATTTATCCCTTTCAAAATTTTGAAATTTTAAAAAAGTATATATTAATATCTATTATATTCTAACATTACCCTTATTAAATTCATTCATTTAAACACTATAGATCCACACCACTTTCATATATCTATCCCACTCTAAATTTGTCCCTACTAAAATTTTAAATTTTTAAAAAAGTACTATATTCATCTCAATTACATTCTAATATCACTCTTATTAATTTCATTCATTTAAACAAGTTTAACCAAAAACAAATTATTTATAAAAAATACACAAAAAAACATATATTACATTATCCAACCTCTAAAAACAACCAAGGCTAATATATTATGCTATTTTGCAACAGATTGCATTACTTACCTCTATAAACAATTAAAGCTAAAAGCAAAAGCTTTTTCTCCCTTTTGCTAATAGTTAGCATAGGATTTAAAAAATTTATATAATTCCAAAAAATTCCAATCACTTTGTTTGCATCTCTTCTCTTCCCATTATAGTTTGTCTACAAATATGTTGGACAAAGATTATCATTAACAAAAAATAAAAAGAAAAAAGAAAAAAAGAATAAGAATGAATGAATAATACTTTGGAATTAAAATACAACATTGTGGTTGTGGCAATAATTGCCTTCTGAATTACTTTCCAAATACACATGCTCAATGGAAGACAAACCAATACACACGCTCCATACGTGCTCAAGGTTGGGGTTCAAACTTTATATATAGTTCAAGCTCTCAAGTCCTCATATTGTGTAAAATGTCATCATCAATCACAAAACTAATTGAAAATAAACTCTACCAATTTTTTTTACTAAGTTTGTCGTGTTGTTATATAAGAAATACAAGTAACCGGGTCCTAACTAATCAAAAATAAAATTTAAGATAAACAATTGTTCTATTCCTTTCATAACTAGTAATATAAAATATTTGAATGTTGATATACACAAACTATTTATGGTTTATCCAAGTCAATTGTCTCTGATATGGCTACGGTGAGCTAAGAGGTTGCGTCCTAACATGATATGGTGTAGCCCAACCCTCTGCACATCGATGATGGTACTTGTACCAATTACAAGCAATAGGTGGCATTGGTCCACTAGCATGCCAACTCACCTGCACACATATTTACATGGAAAAGCATAAGTAAAAATATCAAATAATTAATTAATTGAGTTAATAGATATTTACGGAGACAAAATGGCAGCTATTGACAAACCCAATTGCAACAATCCTATGAGATGTGATTGCAAGTGGTTCGTCCCAAAGTGGAAGAAATGCGAGATATTGTTGTTGGCTCAAGTGCACAAGAATAACCTTATATCTTGAAGCAATAAGATGACCAATACGGCATGGTCATCCAATGTTCACAACTCACAAAACCATCAAAATGAGAAAGTGAAGGAATCAACTCGTGGACCATATCAAAATTCCCATAGAGTCTAGAGTAATCATCAAAATTAGATCCAAGCTCTCTTATTAGGTTTTGACTGACCAAATGCCAATTTTCTTCACCCATACCAATAATATTAGCCACATCTCAAAAGCCACAATTACCATATGAGGCTACATCCTTCACACCAAATATGTAAAGGTCTCAAACGAATAGGAAATGAATCCAAATAAGGCATAGGCTTTGATCCACGTATTTGATACACCTTTTGCTCTTGCCTAATTGGAGGCTCTTGATGGTGTAGGCTGGTGCCTAAAAGTTGTTGCATTTGTGTCCTTCTAGCTTGTTCTTTAAGCCTAAACTTCAACGTACATTGTAGACATGCCTCAATGTGCTAACTTATAGTGTTATCATTTTATTTCAATGTATATAATATTTTCTTCAGTCTCACACGACTCTTTGACATGTCTACTAAAATAGAAGTCTCTTTCTCAATTAGTCTCATGGCATATAAATGTCCTTCAAGGTTCTGGGCAATATCACAATTATCACTTACAATACCCAATCATCATTACTTATTAATTAATGGGCATCCACACTTTTTTGTTACAGTGCCTCTACGTCTCTTTATTTTTTCATTTTCTTTTTTGGCATTCTTACACTTATACGATCCATATCTTTCACCTGAGAAATCAACTCTTGGTTTTCTCCCAACTTGGCCTAAGTCAGACTTCTTCATCACAACAACCATATTATGTCACTTACTTGTAGTTTTAACCCAATCAACCAATGCCTCCTTAGTTGTAAACACCTGTGTATGATCAAGTTATATATATATATATATATATATATAATATTGCTATATAAAACTATCTAATTTTCACAAACATGTCATTTAAGTATCATTACTTACCCTCAAGAACCCATATATATATATAAAAAAAGAATATCATTACTCACCATATTTGTAGTAAAGATATTTGTATAATCAACAAATTGTTCATTTTGGATATCAGACTTGTGTGATGATGTATCCTAATTAAAACCATAGTGTCAAATAGAGCCATTAACATAAATTCAAAAAAAAAAAAAAATGCGAATCACCAATCCTAATTAAATCCACGAAGCTCACCACTTTAAAAAAATTCTCACAAAACTCCCAAAGTAAATCGTTTAGCACAATTAGGATATTTCTACAATCTACATATAGTCATATTGCTACATAAAACTATCTAATTTTCACAAACATGTCACTTAAATATCATTACCTAAGTGAATATTCAATAATCCCCCATAGTCCTTTAACTTATGGAGAGATTATTTGTTTCATTAACAAATAAGGATTATCTCTTTGTAATGACCTTAAGTTCAAGGCAAAAATTAAAACTGATAAACAAGAAGGAAGAAAAGAACTTGATTCTTTTTGCTAACAATATGGTTACGAACGTATTCAGCCGCCATCAAGGTCTCATAAAAAGCGACCTTACTCCAGGCGGGCGACCTCATTCCATGCGAGGTGACCTCGCCCAAAAAAAAATTGAGATGAGCAAGTGCATTAGATTACTTATACTTTTCATTAACGATAGTCGAAAAGTAGAGAAGCTTATAAGGCCAGGAACAATAACAGTTGCTACTGTGTGAAAACAAGGTCAGCTACTACTGTCTGAAAAACAAGGCCAATGAGCCTCTATCCAAAAATCAAGGCGATGAACCTATATTTAAAAATCAAGGCAGTAGTCACTATTTAAAAATCAAAGTGATAACCACCATTGAAAAATAAAGGCGATGAGCCTATGTTTAAAAATCAAGGTGATAGCCACCATTGAAAAATAAGGCGATGAGCCTATATTTAAAAATCAAGGCAATAGCCACTATTTAAAAATCAAGGTGATAACCACCATTGAAAAAACAAGGCGATGAGCCTCTGTCAGAAAAATAAGGCGATGAGCCTATATTTAAATATCAAGGCGATGAACCTCTGTCAGAAAATTAAGGCGATGAGCTTCTGTTTGAAGAAGTTAGAGAATAGCAGGTGCAGTAGATTATTTCTACTTTCGATTGACAACAGTATATGAAAAGTGGTTTATGGGAAGTAGAGGAGTTTATGATGATATAAATAATGACAGTTGCTGTATGTTATTTAGCTATGGTGGCACGCTCACCTCAACGATTCGCTCGCTTCACCAGCATGCCCGCCTTGTTGGTCTCATGAGTACGCTTCTGACAGATAGACTGCAATAACCTAACTGTCGTCAGGTTAGCTAGGCAGACAACCCATGGAATGACAGTTACCACTAGTTATCGGGAAGACGAAACATCTCTCAACAAATTGGGAAGATGAAACATCCCTCATTAACTCCTAAAATGAGGGAGATGAATAGATACATGTTATCAAATGAGGGAGATGAAGGGACATCTGTCATCAATGACTGTAGGCCATCCCTATAAATAGAGGCCAACCCCTCAGGTAAAAGAAGACACACAACTCTTATACACTCCATATTGCTATTCAGCACAAATATTATAATCATATACTGATTATCACACCGGAGTGGCCACGAGGGAAAAAAGCCCTGCCACCTTTTGCAGGTCTCCACCACTGTCGCAGCCATGCTCGGAGGAGGAGAAAATTAACTATCATCCACCTTTTGCAGGTCTCCACCACTATCGCAGCCGTGATCGAAGGAGGAGAAAATTAACTATCATCAACTTCAAATCAAAAAGGCAATTTTACCAATAAGATACACCAGAATACTACAAGAAAAAAAAATTTCAAAAGAATCGTAAAAGAAATACCTTTAAAAGAAACCATCCTATAGATCCTTCCAACACAACCTGTTGGAAATGCCAGAAAAATGGGCATTATGCCAATAAATGCCCTTTGAAAGAAAAAAAATAATAATCTCCAAATTGAAGATGAACTTAATAGTCAATTATTAAATCTAATCAATTCATCCGATCTCTCGGATCCTGAAGATGTCATTTTTAATTTTCAAGAAGATTCTGACTTCAGCGAAGAATCTTACTCTACCCAGTCTACTAATACAAAAAGAATTTGTAACTGCAAAGACAATTGCAACAACAGCAACGGTTCTATTAATGACCTAACGACCGGAAATGAATTACTTCAAGAAATTATTAATCAAATTCAAGACCCAGAACTTGAAATAAAGTTCAACCAAATTATCAATACAAAAGAAAAAAGGCCACAAGTTACTTATAATCTTAACGAAATACTTAAAAAAATTAACCAAGGTAACAAGATCTCTTCTAGTCAAGATTTGAGAGGAAAAGTTAATCAAATGAAAGGTCAAATCTCCAGTCTTGAAAAAGAATTAACCAATCTCAAAATTGAAGTTGCCATTATCAAGGCTTGCTCGGCTTCTATTGATAAGGGTAAAGCCAAAGTCTCCTCTTCCTACTCACCAAGTTCTACGGATTCTTTTGAAGATGACCAGCCAATTTCCTAGTCAAGTTCAAATAAAAAATATTCAAGATAATGACCAAACTATGAATATTATCAACTAAATCCGACTGCAAAAGTGGTATACCAATGCAACAATAGTCATTAATAAGGAGTTCAAGATTTCAACCAAAGTTCTTCTAGATTCAGGAGCAGATCAAAACTGCATTAGAGAAGGACTTGTTCCAACAAAATATTCTGAGTAAACCAGTGAGGACCTTTATGCTGCAGTTGGTAAAAGTCTCAACAAAAAATATAAATTAACAAAAGCTAATGTCTGCAATCAAAACATAAGTTTTAAAAGCAGTTTTTATCTTGTCAAAGACCTGGATCAAGAAGTCATACTTGGAACCCATTTTCTTGTTCAATTATACCCAATCACAGTAACGGAAACCGGTTAAAATCAAAATATCTTGATCAAGAATTTATTTCCAAATTTATCAATCCTTCTACTCGAAGAGATATCATTATTATTAAACAACATACAATTACTAGAATTATTAACAACATTAATCTAAAAAAATAGCACATAAGATATCTCAAAGAAGAATTAACTTCAAAATAATTGAAGAACAATTAGAGACAACAAATGTTAAAGAACAAATTTCAAAAATAAGAAAGACCATTGAGTCTGAAATATGTTCCTCTATCCCCAATGCTTTTTGAGAAAGAAGGAAACATATTGTCACTTTGCTTTATATCTCCAATTTTAATGAAAAACAAATACCAACCAAGGAAAGATCCATACAAATGAACAATGACTTACTCGAGTACTATACTAAAGAGATCAATGATCTCCTGAGTAAAGGCTTGATCAGACCAAGCAAATCTTCATGGAGTTGCGCAGCTTTCTATATCAATAATTAATCTGAAATTGAGAGAGGAGCCCCTCAGCCTATTATTAACTACAAGCCCCTCAATCAAGTCCTCCAATGAATTCATTACCCTATGCCACAAAATATGATCTTCTCAATAGTCTCCTTAACGCAACAATTTTCTCAAAATTTGACCTTAAGTTAGAATTCTGGCAAATCTAAATTGATGAGAAAGATAAATATAAAACTGAGTTTAATGTTCCCTTCGGACAATACGAATGGAACATTATGCTTTTTGGACTTAAGAATGCACTCTCATAATTTCAAAAAATCATGAATGATATTTTCAATCCTTATCAAATTTCTCAATTGTCTACATTGATGATGTCCTCATCTACTATCATAATATTAAGCAGTGTCTTAAACATCTTCAAATATTTCATTCAATTATTAAGAGAAATGGCTTAGCTGTCTCTGAGAAAAAAATTATCATTTGTCAAACAAAAATTATGTTTTTAGGACACGAAATCGTTAAAGGTACAATTACTCCAATCAAAAGAAGCCTTGAATTTGCCTATAAGTTTCCAGATCAAATAAATGATAAAACCAGCTTTTAGAAGTTCTTAGGGTGTGTCAATTATGTTTCAGACTTTATCCCAAACATTAGAAAAATTTGCGAACCTCTTTATCAAAGACTTCGAAGTAACCCCCTCTATGGACAAACAAGTATACATAAACAGTCAAATCTATTAAACATATTGTTACGACCTTTCCATGCCTTAAAATAATCAATCATGATGCCTTTCCTATAGTCAAAACTGATGCGTCAGACATTGGGTATAGAGAAATTCTCAAACAAAGAGTCAATGGCAAAGAACAGTTTGTTTGATACCATTCTACTATCTGGTTAGGACCTCAAAAAACCTACTCAACCTTAAAAAATGAGTGTCTTTCTATTGTTTTATGCATTTTGAAATTTCAGGATAATTTAATTAACAAAACTTTTTTTGTCAAAACACATTACAAAGCTTCAAAATAACTTTAATAAAAAGATGTCAAAAATCTTGTTTCAAAACAAATTTTTTCTAGATGGCAAGCAATCCTTTCATGTTTCAATTTTTCAATAAAATTCATTAAAGGTGAGAATAATGATTTACCATACTTTTTAACACGAGAGTTTCTACTCGTAAGAAATGTCCAAAAAGACCAGCAAAGTGAGAACTCCTAAGGATTTTCTCCTTGAAAGCTCTTACTCTCAAAAATCAACTCAAGCATTTTCGTCACCAAAATCAAAATGCCTTTTTGCTACCTCGAACCCATTCACGATTCTTGGAACTTTACCAAATTTATCCCAAAAAACCCAAACTCCTTCTAACTACAAAAAATACAGTCAAACCATATTTTAAAAATGCAAGAAAACCAGAGTCGGAAAAATAAAAAATTTCAATACTTCATCAAATGAACTGCTCTACCAGTTGCAAAAATTGAATCTGTGCATTTCACGTATTTTTTCCCATTTCCAAAAGACGACGATCATTTCAATTTTTTAAATCCAAAATATCAATCTTGAATGAACTTTACTTTTTCCCTCAATCAATTTTGAAATCAAAAATGTGTTATGAAACAATTTTAAAGGTGACCAAAACGGCAATTATTTCCCACACTCCAAACAAACCAAATACCCACTGGATTGACTTCTCAAAAATTAGAATTCTCCAGGTTTTAACTCTCTAAGAGTGGAACCAGCAACCTTGGGAAACCAAGTTATTCTCAATGAAAAATGGTCAAAAAATCTATTTCTCATATCAAGACTACATCAAAGTCTGGTATAATGTTATGTTTTTCAAGCCATCAAATCACTCGTGTTTCATCTTCTTTGACCACAATTGTCCTAAATACTTTTCTAAAATTGTTCCAGTAATGGTGGATCTACTTTGGAGCTACCATTGAAATTCTTCCAAGTTGTGCTTTAGAAGGATTCCAATTATTCCAATCCAAAGAAGTTAATTTTTCCCCTCAAGAAGATTTACTTTTTCAATTATGCAGAATTTTCAAAGTCGTGTGGATTTTCTGTTGGGATTTCCAAGTTTTTCTATATTCAAATGACTCTTTCTCCTTCAAGAGAATTGTAAGAAGATGTAAGGTCAAACGGTGGAAGAAATTCATTGAATCAAATGTATGTTCTAAGGTAGTCCAATCATGGATTGATCAATGCATCGAAGAAAGGACAAAGCAAGTTCAAGTAATTCATCTCAAAGTGATTTTATCACGAAGAAGAGCAAAATTATGGTACAATTAGTAAAATGCTCTAATCCGGAGGAATTCGCCATCCTTGTCCACAAAACGGCTTCAATGGCTCCAGCAGAATCAAGCAAGGGATCTGTTGCTGCCTGCCTCTGACATAGATTTAGTACCCGATTTCCAACAAGATAACGAAGACAACTACTTTGGAAAAGATTTCTTCGAAGAATAATTATTATCCCTTTAATCAATACTTTGCTTAAAGCAAAGAAAAAATGTGGATAATAATTATCTCTTTTGCAAACAGTTTTTTAAAAAGATAATAATTCTTGTCTCCAAAAGTTCTCAACAACTACCACAATTATCGCAAAAGCAATTGGCATTTTCCGCAATTGTCAAAAAAGCAAAAGCATCTACTGCAATTATCAAAAGGTGAACACATTATCTAAGATTCTTCAAACAATTTGAAATCCGAGTTTGAGGTCTCGAATTGCCTATAAGAAGAAGGTTTTATCTTATGATTAGGCAGAGCGAATTATCCAATTAATTTTTCATATTTTCAAAATTGTACAGTATGAAGTGTTTTTCAGCATATGTATTTTCAATCTTGTTTTTTTTTTCAATCATTGTAAAAGTTTGTATTCCAATCTATGAGATCTCCAATATCACATAGATATTCAAAATCTATTAAAAGTCTTTTACTTCGTGAAGCTTTATATTTTTGTATTAAGTTTTATAAAAGAGTTTGTCCAATAATTTTCACTAGCGAAATTCATTATTATCCATAACTTGTCTCTTCTTGATTCTCATCATCCTTCGATTCTAAAATGGTATCAGAGACAAGTTCAAGCCGTAGTAGCAAACATTTGAAACCCAATCATGAAAATTAATGTCTCAGAGTTGGAGAAAGGTTGGTTAGTCCTAGAAACTCTGAAGCGTTGGTCAACCAAAGTTAGGTGGTCCCGTTGAGTTTAGGTGGTCTCCTCAGTCAACCTATCGACATCATTTTCCAAAAGAAAGGTATCATATATTTGTTAATTATATCTTGGCCTAGGTATTGGTTCAATATGTCTCGAAGCATGCAACGATCTACTAGTGATGATTTATTTGAATCCTGAAGATGATATTGATGTTAATCAACAAAAAAATCTCAATATGAGAGAAATTCTGTAACGACCACGGACTTTTTCCTACAACCTTTCGCCCACAGTTGGTACCAGCATTCTACTTAAGTTCCATTAAATGGGAGGTCAAGGGTTCGAATCTCTGGAGACGCGAAATAAATTCAGTTTGGAGCCAAACTTCCAGTGGACAGTATATAAGTTAATGGCACACAAAATAGCCCCTGGGCAAAAGACCTATGGAGAAAGTCTGTGGTCGTTACAAATTCAAATAGTAGAAATTGAACAACAACTTCAAAATTGGTCAATCTTAAAAATAGATTAACAAATAATAATAATAAAATAAATAACTATCTATCAAATTGGACAATTTGATTTCAAACAAAATTATGCAATAAAAATTTGTGAACAATCTATCTCGATTAGACAAAATGTTGATACAATAAAATTATTCTCTAAGGATGCAATTCCTAATCATAGGAAAATATAAGAGCCTGTTCACTTTGTGTTTGAGTTTTGTATTTTGAGTTTTGAATTCATTTTGTGCTTTGTGTTTTGAGTGTTTGTTTTGAGATTTTCGAAAATGCGTTCTTTTTGGTGTTTTCGAAAATTGTTTTCGAAAATAGAAAACTTGAAAACACGTTTACTTGAATTTTTTGAAAAATTTGGACTTGGAATTAAAAACAATTTAAACTTAGAATAAAAAACATGTAAAAATAATTAAAAACATTTAATTATAGAATTAAAAACATTTAAAAAGAATTAAAAACATTTAAAAATATTTAATTATAGAATTAAAAACATTTAAAAACATTTAAAAACAATTAAAACATTTTAAAAAAATTAAAAACAATTAAAAACATTTAATTATATAATTAAAAACATTTAAAAAGAATTAAAAATACTTAATTATAGAATTAAAAATATTTAAAAACAATTAAAAATATTTAATTATATAATTAAAAACATTTAAAAACAATTAAAAATACTTAATTATAGAATTAAAAACAATTAAAACAATTAAAAACAATTAAAAATATTTAATTATAGAATTAAAAACATTTAAAAAGAATTCAAACACTTGTACTTAAGCTAGGAATTGAACCTGTGACTTTTTGTTTCCAAACCCAAGATCTGGCCAGTTGGACAAACAGCCACCGTTTGTCAAAAGAAACACGGGACATGATTAAATCATCAATATTTTTCGCCAGCGAAAAAAAAAAGGCTTTTGGAGGGATTCGAAACGCTAACCAAAACGGCCAAAACGCGCGTTTTGGCCGTTTTGGCCAGCGCCCTCTTTTGTTTACAAAATGCCCAAAACATAAAAAAGTTGTTTTCCGTTTTCTTTGTATTTTTTTTTTATGTTTTCAAAAATGCTTTTTCGAAAATGGTAAAGAGAACACGTTTTAACTATTTTCAAAAACTCAAAACAGAAAATGTGTTGAAAACACCAAAGAGAACAGGGCCTAAATTTCTTCATGTTGGTTTAGTTCAAGTTGTAGTTAAATCACTATTTAGATTAGGAATAGACATTCCAATTTTTTTAACTCTTAGAGATAAAAGACATTCAAAATTCTCAAATTCCCTACTTTCTGTCCTTGAGTCAAATCATGAAAGTAGTCTAGTTTATTTCAATTACTATCCAAATTTCTCAATGGATCTTTCTGGTGATTCAATAATTAAATCTCAATGTTTAGATATACAAGCTAGAAATCTTGAAATGGATGTTAGATCTAAATCTGTTTATATCATCTATCGTATTTATTATAAAGTTGTGAGTATAAACATTGAGTCCAAAATCCTTAAGATCTTCACCAAAAAATGAAACTCTCTTAATAGAGATCAATCATTTACATTCAAATGTTGTTATTTCCAGACGATTAACTTGGGAACAAGTAACGCAAAATTCCCTTTGGATGTTCGATAATCAATATCCTCCTCAGAGGAATATCCCAAAGATAGAATTGAACAAGATCACCGAATTACCAAACGAAAGTGAGCAAATCCAATTTGCATCTTCATCCAAAAATTCATCTTCTTGCAAATCTGAAACATTCATATCTTGCAAACAATTAGGGAGACAATCAACCTCCTCTGAAAAACTCAAAGGAGTAGATTTTACTCCTACTATTCCAAAAACTCATTATTCAGATGATGATGAGGATACAACAAGTCACAATTTCTCCGAATCTCCTACCTTTTCAGATATGAGAGCTCAAAGAAATCAATTCAATGTTATCTCATCTTCTATTGATAGAAAAATGGAATTCAAAAAGGATAAAGATCCAATTCTTAAAACTTTTTGAAAAACAATCAAGAAGCTACACTCAAAAGAAGAACTCGATCTTCTTTGGAAAGAGTTTTACTCTTGTGCCAAATATATCATTTTTTTTATAGACTTATCTCAAGGTTTTTAGCCAAAAACCAACAATAAACAATACTCATAATAAATCAAAAATTTGGAAAACTACTTTTGGAGATACCTTCCAGTCTATTCATCCTCTCATCGAGGAAATTTGTATCCAAGAGGGAGATGTTAAAGTTGTTGCTTCTCTCCTAAAACAAATAACTAAAAAAAGATGATAATGAGAATCCTACAATAAAATATATAAAAAATATTCAACAGCAAAATAACTATACCAATATCTTATTGCACTCTGTGGCAACTCAGCTTAATCAAATTGATCAACTAGCAAAATCGTCAAAAAAATTTGAGAGCAAAGTGAAGGGAAAAGAAAAATTGAGTCAAACAGCCATTTAGTTAAAAATACTCTTTATAAACCAAATGAAGGAAAACTTAAGTTTGGAACAAGTTCTGATATCCTTGTTGTAACTCAAATTGCCAAACAACTAAAAAACAAAGAATCAACGAACAAAATTAATGTCATCAATTCAATCGATGAAATTCAACAACAATTTGAAGAATTAAAAATCAACAAACTTAAATAAGGAAGGTATGAAACTCATACTTTACCCTATTATTACCCAAAACCAACTTTCCCGGATATGCTTGCCGAAGAACCAAGGCAACCTCAAAAGATATTTTTGGGAAACAAAGTAATTCAATGGAATATTGATGGAATGACGGAACACCAAATCCTTCAAACTATTGGAGAAATGACAATGACAACTTCTGCCTTCTCCGCCAGGGAAAATAATGATCACCAAACTTCCATAAACCTTTTAGTTGGTTTTAGAGGTCAACTAAAAGAGTGGTGGTATAATTATCTTTGTGCAGAAGAAAGAAATCAAATACAAACAATCGTTAAACATGAAAATGATAATACTACAAATCCTACTGTTGAGGATGCTGTTAACACCCTCATGTTCACAATCATCAAATATTTTATTAGAGAACCAACGTCATTCCTTGAAAGATCTGCTGAACTTCTGATGAATCTATCTTGTCCAAAACTACAAAACTTCAGATGGTATAAAGATATCTTTCTCCAAAAGATTATGATGCGAACAGACTGCAATTCGACTTTTTGGAAAGAAAGATTAATTACAGGACTCCCCAAATTGTTCGCTTAAAATGTTCGAAATGCAATTAAAAATGAATATTCAATGATCTCCTATAGTGCTTTAACTTATAGAGAGATTATATGTTTCATTGACAAAGAAGGATTTATCTCTTTGCAAACCTTAAGCTCAAGGAAAAAATTAAAGTTGATAAACAAGAAGGAAGAAAAGAACTTGGTTCTTTTTTCGAACAATATAGTATAGTTACGAACATATTCAACCACCATCAAGGTCTCATAAGAAAGCAAAGAAATATTTCAAATAAAAAAAGGTCATTTTACCAAAAAGATACACCAGAATACTACAAGAAACAAAAATTTCAAAAGAATCGTAAAGAAACCTTCCCAAAAATCCTTCCAACACAACTTGTTGGAAATGCCAAAAAAAGGGCATTTATACATACATATAATTAACAAATGGTTCATTTTGGATATCTATATATAGAGTAAAGATATCTATATAATTAACAAACGGTTCATTTTGGATATCTATATATAGAGTAAAGATATCTATATAATTAACAAACGGTTCATTTTGGATATCAAAATTGTGTGCTGATGTATCATATATTAAAAGCATAGTTTCAAGTAAAGCCATTGACATAAATTCAAAAATATAATTAAAATAAAAGCAAAGCACCAATCCTCATTAAATCCATAAAGCTCACCACCTAAAAAAGATTCTCACGAAACTCCCAAAGTAAATTGTTTAGCCCAATCAGGATATTCCTACAATCTACCAAAAAATTAAGAAAATAAAGAAAAAAGGAATTGAAGAATTGGTCAACAATCACAGTTTGAACCAAAACCAGAAAAATGAAGTAGGAGATAAGATTGAAATAAGAAAATACTTACCTTCTTAAAGTCTTCTTCATATATTACTATGTCTTTATATATTTGTTCTAATGGTGTCTCTTCCATTGTTGTTTTGACTTTAGTTAAAAAAGATGTTTTATAAATATTAGGGTTTTAGTTAAACGTAAAACCTAAAAAATATAAAAGGTCCAAAAGTATATAATAAGGATAAATATTAGTGGATGAATTTAGAGTGATAGATTTTATTTAGTTTTATTCTTATCTATTAAGTAATTTTACATAAGGTTAAAAATGTAATATAGAATCTTTTTTTTTTTAAGTGGATAGATATATGATAAACATATTTTCTAGGCAACACGACATTTTAATTATAATGAATATAATCAACTTTTGCTTATTATTACATTTATATCCTCAACTTTTTTTGTTACGTTATTATCTTAACCTTCTATTAATTAACAAATCTTGTTCCTGATAATGGTTTCATCCGAAAACTCATTGAGATGTCATAAAAAAACTCATTTGCCCCTAATATTTTAAAATAAGCAAAAAGAAATAACAAATAAAAAATTTGATAAACTATTTGCCCTTTATTTCAAAACACGTGAGCAAAATATTTAGACAGAAATCATCATTGGGAATAAGATGTGCTAATTCATTGAAAATTGAGGATAAGAATGCGACAGGACAATGTTGGAGACGTAAATGCGACAATGAGAAAGTGTTGAAGACCTTCGTGGTAATTAAAATGTAGTACGGTGCAACAAAGAAAATCTGTTGTTCAAATATAATTACCCATATAAAAATGGTGGATGAAAATAGCGACTCCCTTATTCTTTCTTGTCTAAGCATTGCGTATTACCATAACATCTTCATTTTATAATTTTGTATCATATAGAGTTTATATAATTATATTAACCTCATTTTACTTACACACAAACGTTTTCACTATTGAATTTATTTGATTAATGAATTTATATATAATTTATGGTAGAATATAAAAACTTTTATACGGTAGATTGAAAATGATTTGAAATTAAAGAAAAACTAATAATAAAATATATTACTTCCTTTTATTATAAATAGATATATATTATTTACATTTTATAGGTGTATATTAAATTAAAAGATAATATATTTGTGGGTTTTTTACTTTCATTACTTGTTATGCACAATTTGATCATGATTTTTTTTAAAGTAAAAAAAGTTATGAACTCTAAATCTACTAAAATTTGTGAAGAATTGAGGGGTTATGGTGGAATAGTTAAAGAATTTGACATTTATATTTAAGAGCATCTCCAATACAATTTGAATTGCTTAAAAAATTGTGCTACATAAACGAAATAGAAAGTATTTAAAAAATTCATTTACAATGCAAGCTGGTAGGGATACCGTTAAGTTGGCGTGGCATTGAAAAAAAATAGACATTGTTTAAAGCTTCATTTAGATTTAGAAACTTCATTAGACATGTTTAGAACTAGCAAACGGACTGGGTCGGGCTGCATAGCCCGATTTTGTGCGGGTCAACAATATGCTTCCCAGCCCAGCCCATCGGGTCAACCCGAGCATAATTTTATTTTTATTGTCAAGGAGCAAAAAAAAAAAAAATTGCGAACCAGCCCAGTCCACATAAAACAAAAGGTTCAATAGATTCAAGAACTCAAATAAGTGAATTTCAAATTGTAACTTGTAAGAAGTGTTCAAATAATGAGGAAAACAAAATTTCTATTTTGTTCCATTATGTGTAGGTATAGAGAACTATAAACTAGCTGCAACATTTGTAGAACCTTGTTGCTTCACTTGTGCTTTATACTGTCTACAACATGAGCAATCAATCCTACTCCAGCATTATGAAGTCACTCATTTTTCACCTGCATTAAAAATTAACAATCAAATCATACACAAGGTCGGCTCTAACATTCTCGGGCCCTGAGGCGAAGTCCAAAAATTAAGCTCCCCCAATGGACCGCCCCAAATTGCAGTATTCATTCAAAATCCACAAAGCTGTTATAGAACTAATTGTAAACTTTAAATAAAATAAAAAAAAGACAAAAAATATATTATACAAAAAATTTATATTATGGGGCATGATTAGCCTAAAAAAAAAGCATTTCAATAATTTCAAAATTAAAGCCGACAAGGCCACAATCACGTATAAGCGGGCAATGCTTCAACTATTTATAATAAGTCAATAAATAAGCGAGGAATAGTCATTGCTTACTTGAGAGTGAGAATTGAGCCACAATTATGAAATGGGAGAATGTGAAAAACTTTCTTATTCTTCTCTTATTCGTGTTGGAGGTTTTAAACTTAAAATTGAACCAAAATTTGAGATTAAATCAACTAAAATCAAAATTGTAAATTGAAATAAACACTAAAATCACAAAATCAAATCATCACTAATCAAATTATGTAAGATACATTTTGAGTCTAATTATCTATACAGACTACTATAATTCTGAAACATAGAAGTTAGAAACATGCAATAAATATATGTGAAATGAAACAAATTAAAATCTCAAAATTGAATCATGAAATCATCACTAACCAAATAATTTGAGCCTAATTATCTACATATATGTTCATATTAATTTAAAAACATTAAAATCACCAACTCACACAGCCGAATTGAAATTAAGCAAGAATGTGAATTGACCTTAGAAATGGTGAAAAGACTAGGTACAATTCAACGAAGAACAGAGTATTTGTCACTTATTTTCTCTCTTCTTCCACGTCTTTAAGTATAGTATCACTTGTAGAAGATTCGTTTATTCCACTTTTTCTTGAATCCGAGCTGGCCATTTTCAGTTTTCACTACAAAACCCTTGCAAATGTATAAAATCAAATATTCTGGGTTTTGGCGAGGCAAGATTCGAGACGGAGACAATTTAGCTGACTGCTTCTTTTTTCAATGTTTGTGTGTGTGTGAACAGCGAACTAAAACGTAATGCCAAATGAACGGACGTGGAGAGCACGATGACATATGACTGAATCTTAATCAATAAATGGGCCACTTCAAATTCAATTGTTGTTGGGCTGGGGCTGTGGGATCCATTTTTATTTTTTTGCTTACAAACTTTCTTTGATCCTGAGCCAATACTCTGGGATTAAATTTTAATTTTTTTAAAATGAAAAATAGGTCATTTTTTGTTTTGGATCCGAGACGGTTGCCTCACTCGCCTCGACAAAAAATCGAACTTGATTACACATATGAATCAATAGGAGACGTCGTGAATGATAAGAACATATTTCAGTAATTCTTACATGAATATTATTATGTACAAAAAAAAAGACTAGAATGCTGAGTGAAAGCTGAGATCAACTTTCTTCCATCCTAATCGTTGGAAACTCATGTATCATTTCCTCTATAATAAATATGAACATGCCATTCTTCTTTATTGTCGTAAATATTAAAAATACTAAAAGCTGGAGCATGTTTGGCTGAGCTTAAAAATTAGGTAAAAGTTAAGTACTTTTTGTTTTCAAAGTGATTAGTGTCATGGAGAGGGGAAAAAAATGGATAAATTCAAGGTCGGTCACTGTTTTGGTACTTATGGGCTCTAAAGTCATATGGTCAAAACTTAATTCAATTAAAGTCACATTTTAGAACTAAAAGACCAACATACCCTTAATTGTAAAAAAACGCTAATTGTGATACTGTTTTGTCGTTATACTGTTTTGTCTATGATACTGTTTTATATAGATAATGTGCTATGATACACTTACACCATATTTTTATTTTTGATTTTGATTTATTATGATAATATTTCAACTTATGATTGCAAAATGCTTGATACTCTTTCGATCTATGATACTGTTTCTTTTTGTCCATTTTTTTTTCTTGCTTCTAATGATACTGAAATATTATGACAAAGTTTCAACCTATGATACATTTTTAATCTCTTAGTTTTATCTTTGATACTATTTAATTATGACAATGTTGTCTAAGAATATAATGCAAAATGCTTGATACTCTTTCGATCTATGATATTGTTTCTATTTGTCGAATTTTTTCCTTATTTCTAATGATAGTGAAATATTATGACAAAGTTTCAACCTATGTTACCGTTTCAATCTCTTAGTTTTATCTTTGATACTGTTTAATTATGACAAGATTTCAATCTCTTAGTTTTGTCTATGATCATGTTTTAATCTATGATACTGTTTTATTTAGGTAATGTGCATTAGTATACTTTGATACTGTTTAATCCATGATATTGTTTTATATATGATACTGTTTGAATCTATGTGAAATTGGTTTTATTTATGATACCATGCTTTTATCTTTGATACTGTTTAATTATGACAATGTTTCAACCTCTTAGTTTGTCTATGATCCTATTTTAATCCATGATATTATTATATTTAGGTAATTGCATTAGTATACTTTGATACTGTTTTATCTTTGATACTATTTAATCAATGATACTATTTTTATTTAGATAATGTACATTGGTAAACTTATAACATGCTTTTATCTTTGATATTGTTTTATTAAGATAATGTTTCAACCTATGATACTGTTATTTTATTGGGTTGTAGTTTGTGTATGTGATACTGTTTTATTAAGATATTTTCATGTACGATACTAATATATTAAGATACATTTATCTGTGATACTGTTTTAGAGGATGTATGAAACTGTTTTGACAAGAAAAATTAAAGATTGTCATTTTAAACTAAAGAGACGACTTCAAACAGGTAAAATCCATTGTATGCAATAGCATAGCAACTGATCTTGACCGTATCGTCGAGACCATTTCGAAAACATATTATAATAAAAATTCTGAGTACGTATGCGAATTCTATGCCTATTTCTGTTATGATACTGTTTTCTGTGATACTGTTTTGTATAATACAGTATCAAACAACTTTCGTGACTAATTAACAACACAAAGAAATAATCTAATGGCCAACTTAATATAATATCAAGCTGCTATTCTATAATACAGTATCAGCTATTTTCTATAATACAATATTAAGCGGTAAATCATGGTCACAACTATTATAATGATACTATATTCTATGTTACTGTTTTGTTATGATACTGTTTTCTATAATACAGTATCATCCCTATAGAAATTCATCAAACAAATTATCCATATAGACACTCGAGCACTGAGACAACTCCAGTTCAATGTTTGATCTATAGATTATTGCACTTAACTGTGGAACAAATTTGGCCATCACCCAATCTTCTTTGTCCTAATAAACAAATGCACAATAATCCCACAAAGAAATCCAAGTGCTGCACTTGAGCCAACAAGTGAAACAGCATGCAAATAAGCATAACAACGAATTCTTCTTTAGAATTCATGTCCCTTGAACACATAGCCAACTCAATCCCAGCAAACAACAAAGGAACCCCTAAAAAATTGATTCAAAATCTTCACCAAAGAACTACCTAAAACCAATGCCAAAACCAGTTTAGCTACACCAAGAAGTGCCACACACCCTCCACTCCTCCCACCAAATTGTATTGCCTGGCTAGCCCTCCAGCGCCATGGCAACACGGTGTTTCATTGAACCAGTACCCGATTAAGTTCATTATCCCAAACACGGACGTTGCTGAAACATCCTTTTCTGGAAAATATTTGTCGACAATTTACATACAGAAATGACTGAATTTATGATTGATAAAAGAAATTGTGGAATAGTCTGTTTAACAAATCATTCCTTTCATGAATGTTTAGATATCTTCACAATTTTAATAGTAGATAGCCCACATTTTACTATAGGGAATTAAAAAGTGACACTACGCCGTAGAAATACTCGCCGGAGGTCGTCGGAGGTGGAGGAGGTTGTTGCCGGATGTGGAGGAGGTTTGTGGAGGTGGAAAATATGTTTACAAGGTGATTTTGGAATTAATTTAAAATATTGCTGTAAAGTATGACTTAATCACAATTTTGAAAAAAAAAATTGACTTAATTTGAAACAAGTCACATGCATGTAACTTATTGGCAATTTCCCAAAAAAAAAATTTCGCGGGCCAGCAGCCATATATGCCCAATTTTGTTTTGGTTAGACAAGCCCAACCCAAAATTCGAGTTATATGAGTCGGGTCGGGCATTTTTTGCCACCTCTAGACATGTCAATTGAGCAAATTTAAATTTTATATTTAAATATACAATTCAAATTCAAATTTAAATGTAATTTTATTTTTATTTTAATAAAATAAAATACACTTAGATAGTAAATCATATAATGCATTGGAGACTAAATTTAAATTTAAATGTCTATTTATTTGACATTAATGTCACATAAATGAGCTTTATTCGATTTTGCTTAAAAATTTGTAAAAAAATTGAAATCAAAGTCAACAATTAATTTTTACCACATAATTCATATAACCACAAATTTTATCAATTTTTCAACCAAAAAATTCATCAACTTTTATCAAAATTTACGTAAAATTTGAATTTTAGAAAAAATCAAATGGGCACTAAAAGTTTTTCAATATTTATGAGATTTTTGAACTCGAAATCTACAAAAATCTATTAAATTCTTTTTAATAAGTAAAAATTTTAGGGATTTGCGAATAATCACCGACCGTAGGGAGATTTACTCGGCTACAAGCACCAAAAAAAGTACTTCTTTATTCGTCACTATGTCTTCATCTTTTCAAACTAAAATCCATATCTCTTTCTCAATTCCTCAATTTCTCCATATTTATCAAAATTATACTCCCCTCAAACAAAACACACACACACAATATCTCTTTCTCGTTCTTTTCAACTCTTCAATCTATTAAAATTCTCTACGATAGAATTCCATTGCAAAAAAAAGTGGTATACTAGTTAGAAACAATTAGAATTCTAAAAAATAGAATCCAAGACGAGAATACCTAAATACTTATTAAAATTTGACTTGTAAACTTTTTATCCTATAGTTATCTATTAAGCAAGATGAAGAAACGCAATTTTCAATTAAATAATTCTCAAGCAAATGCATTTTTCATTTCAAATTTCAACCATTTCAGGATTTACAAATCCGTTTTCGCAAAATGCCTAGAGACAGAAACAAATTATTAATCACAAACACCATCATTATTGAAAGTTGAAATCCCCATTCAACATCTTTTCAAAATTCTCTATCTGTTCTTCACCTGTTTTTCTTTTTTAATACCTCAATCCAATCGTAAGCAATAATGTCCTGGTTGGCTCGCTCAATCGCCACCAGTCTCCACCTCGATGAGGATGACGATGCGATTGCCCAAAATGACAGCGCACTACTGACCCACCCAGAAGATGGCGAAAGACCCGAATATCAATACCCAGAAAATATTATTTCCAAATACGAAGAAGAAGGGTATGTGGAAGATCGATCATTATCTGTTCATGACGATGATAATCGGGATAATCTACATGGGCTGAAAGAGGATCTATCAGAATTTAAAGAGACATTCACCCGCCAATTATGGGGTGTCGCTTCATTTCTGGCTCCTCCGCCGCCGCCACCACCACCTCCGCTGCCGGGGCAGAAATCGGATTTGTTGTACTCTGAATCGAAATCAGAGAGGGTGGGGTTGGATAATGAGGAGGAGGAAGAGGGAGAATTGGGGGAATATGGTGAAGGCGAGCCAGGGCACTTTGGGAAATATTCAAATTTATCGCAATCAGAGGATTATTATACGCTAGAGGACGCAGTGGGGATCACGGAGGAAGTTTTGGCCTTTGCAAGGAATATTGCGCATCATCCCGAGACCTGGTTGGATTTTCCGTTATCAGAGGAAGAAGAATTTGATGGTGCGTAGATTTGATATATTTGCCCGCTCTTTTGAGTTATTACTTTGATTTTGGTTCTGATTCTTTCCAGTTTTGGCTCATCACGCTTGGTTGTGATTTTGTGTTGTTTTTATGCTCAAGTGTTGTGTTAAAGTAGAGATTTAAGTTCACTTAATGAGCCATAAAGAGGGCAATTTGAACAATATATATGTTTCTTGCATGATTTGGTCTGGAAGGCAGTCAAAATGATACCATAGACAATACCAAGGGAACAGCAGTAGGGATTAAAGAGCAAGTATTGACGTTAGCAAGGAATTGTATTCATCATTCTGAGATCTGGTTGAATTTTCCATTATCTGAAGACATGGTTTGATGAGGGTGTCATGGGATTTTCAATTTTCATTATATCTAGGTTATGAATTAAACGTGTTGGATTAATTGTTTGATAGTTTGCATATTAGAATAATCCTAGGAGAGAATTTGCTCAATGGTAAGTTACCGGATATTGCTTCCACCATCCAGTTATGTCTGTGTCAAATAATTTTATTTGTAATGAAGTAACAGATAGAAAGATTTGGCGCACTCACCATATTATATGTTTTTTCTTTTGAAATAATTGGACTTGTTTTGGATAGCAGAATTGATATTGATGGTTTTCTGGGTGGCTTTGGAAGGTCTCACTTTCACATGGAAGTAGTAGTCTTTACTCTTTAACATAGTTTTCAAGGATATAGAGCCAGAAGAAGTATTTTAACATCTTCGACTTGTTATGATATCTAAATTATGAACTTCAACTCATGATAAAGGGATTGACCTGATGGTCGTTTTGAAAGGATTTATCTGTTTATGAGTTGGAACCTATAATAGATGGGATCACTTTCCCGTCTTATAATTTTAGCAGTGTATTGTGTAGCTTGACTAGAACTCTTTACATTGCCCTCCTATTCTCAAGAAACCTAATTTCTTTTTGCCTTCCTGTGATTCGTAAATTGGAGCCTGTAGTTTGGATGTGGGATGTGATTACTCTCAAAGTCAAATTTTTCATTGCTTTAAATAGTTTTGATTATTTGTATCGGAGAACTGTTATTTCTTTGTTACAGGTAAAAGAACCAAACAATGGTCCAACCCTTCACATAGTGTGTAAATTACAAATAACCCATCTCATGGAAAACCTCTACCAAAGTCAAAAAAGAATTAGAACATTCATTCCCCAAAATTTACGAATTAGATATCAGACATCATTCCTCATAGTGGGCCCTTAATGAATTTGCAGCATGGCTCCCCAATTTACATCATCAAAACACCGAAAAGTTCTCACCTTGAAATCTTCTCTGAAAATTCAAACCCACATTGTTTGGTTCTCTTTGAAAATCATCTTTTGGTTGCCCTGCTTCTTAGCTAATAGTCTCCACCTTAACAACATTGTCAAAAAGGATTTGGTATGACAGAGATCTATCATTAGAAATAGAGAACAACCCATGAAGAGTAAAGGAACACTATTTAGAATATCATTAATTGAAATGACAATATTTACTTCAATGATTGTAAACTCTACCTATTGCTTGCCTCCCCTTCTTAACCATCACCCCACGTCCAGGACCTTAACTACCGAAACTTCATCATCAGGATCCCAAAGCATTCAATATCAACCGTCTCCTTCTCTGATCCTGTAATCTCATCTTCTTTGGTGTAGTGCGCCCTCTATTCACCATCTTGCTATCATCATCATCATTTTTTTGGGGCCCCATCCATTGCGTCCTTTCTATGTCATTGAGGCTCTACCAGACCAATAATCCAACTTCAGAAGCCCCCTTTTCTTAGCAGGAACTTACTTTTTAGACACCCTGGATCAGCAAACTTAATGTCTTTGTCCTCCCAAATATCTGAGTCTGACTTTGAGTAAAGCTGGAAAAACTCCACACACTGCATTCTATCCTGTATCATCAATTGGACAGCATTACTATATGGTTAGCTATATATTAATTGGATGTCCATCTTTTTGAGAACAGGGTGTCTGCCATCATTGATCATTCCCTTCGTAACAAAGTACTTTGTGTACTGTAGTTCAAATGAGTGTCGGCCGAAACTCTCTCTATACAGGATCCTCTATATATGAAAAGTAGTTGAAGAAGTTTCATTGCATAGAATGTGTTAATTCCCATCACTTAGTTTCAATTTGTTTCTTCATTATCACTTTGAGGTGGTTACAACTTTCTTCCCAAACAAAAAATACTTGAGTAAATGTTTGAATATATGATTCAATGGATTTTTGTGATTTAGTAGTGCTTGTTTGGTTTTACTAAAAAAATTGATAAAAATTTGAGTCAAATTTAACAATTAATTTTAACCACACATTTCATGGGACCCACAAATTTTATCAATTTTTCAACCACACATTTTATCAACTTTTATTCAGATCCACTAAAAATGTGATTTTTAACAAAACCAAACAAGCACTTAGTGGGTGGTAATTATTGATGCAACTAGTATTGTATGTCTTCCCATTTACTAGATGAATCATGGACACTCCAACTGGGTGACTTGTTTGACACGTATCGGACACTAACATTCCAGTACACGTGTGCGACATGCCACGTGGTGTGACCCAGATTCTGACACTTCTAGGACATGCCATGTGGCGTATCCTACATTTTTCATTTTCTTTTCTAACACTCAAGGAACATGTCCTTGACAAATCAAGGATACAAAATGCCTAACTTTTAAATTTTGGAATAAAAAATTAGGGGAATTTTTAATTATTAAAACATTTTTGTAAAAAAAATAAAATAATGCAAGAGAAATTTTATGAACTTCTTGTCGAATTTGTTTTATATCTACTATATGCATTTTGTTCTCTAGTGGTAGTAATATTTAGCTTGTGTTTGGTTTAGATTAAAAACCGTTTTTGGTTTTTTTCAGCCTACTATTTTTGACTTTTCAACCCATTTTTAACATAAAAAGTCAACAATTTCAACTCAAATAAACTACTTTTGGTTTATAAACTGTTTATAATCTCTATCAAACGCACTCTTAGTCTAATCAAAATAATCTTAATACAAAAGCTAACTACTGTTGTGATTTAAAAGATTTCACCAACAAAAATCAAAGTTAAAAAAAAGTATCTATTTTATTGAAAGATAAATAGTACAAAACCAAGATATAACTTGTAAATGTATAATTTTAAAGAATTTAAATATATGTGTCCTCGATGTGTCCAAGTCCTACTTCTTTGAAACATCATGTGTTGGCGTGTCCGTGTCCGAGTTCATACTTATTAGCTAGTACTTGTATATGGGTATGATGCATCGTACTGCTCCCAGTTAGAAATTTTTGAAAACCTATTTTAGTCTTGGTTAATTTCTGTTCTTGTCAGTTGTAATTATATCTATTGTTCCTTTTTTCAGCTTTTGATCTATCTGATGCCCAGATCAAGCATGCATTGCGTGTTGAACATCTAGCACTAAGATTAGCTGCTCTTAGATATGAACTTTGCCCTGCCCATATGAGTGAGGGTTACTTTTGGATGGTCTATTTTGTTCTTCTTCACTCAAGGTTAAATAAACATGACGCTGACCTTTTGTCCACACCGCAGGTGAGTTAGTATTGCACATTATCGTCTTTGTTGTGCTTTTCAATTTTTATGTATAGCAAACTATTTTATACATCTCGAACGAAATCTGCTAATAGTTGGATTTTAATTTTCAATTTTCTGTACATTATATTTAGTTGAGATTATTTTTTTGCTCAAAACATACTGGACAGTATGACAGAATACCACGTAACAATCAATCACAATTGCTATGATGAGAATTGAGAAGAGATGAGAAGAAAAGAAGAGAAAGGGGGAGAAGAAAAAGAGAGGATGGGGGGTGTGGGGGGGGGGGGGGGGGGGGGGGGGGGGGAGAGAGAGAGAGAGAACAATTTAGGGAGAAAATTTGTTTATTCAATAAGCAAGTTCCTCTAATACAAAAATATTAACCCTATATATGTAGGGTTCAACTTGACCTAATTTAAGTAGGAAGCTCAAAGGAAATAGATCCTAATTTGACTCAAAATAAAATTATAATAATTTGAAATAAAAGTGACTCTAAACTTGGCAACTCTTCAATATAATATCTTTTGAATCTCCATCACTGTATGGATGCATAGCTATACTGAAGTGTCATTTCATTTCTGATCTTTGTTGTAATCAATTTTACTGAGTTTATGGAAGTCTATTTAGGGAAGAGATAATGTGAAGCTGCTCTGTTGTACTTTGATAAGTGACAACAATGTCAATAGTTGTCTTCACAATAATTTGCTGGTTTTAGATTTGAGCACACTTCCAAGTTGTTTAATGTCAAATCTTTAAGACAGTTTAAGCACTTTTGTTGGTGAAGATGACATTATGATTATTGCTTCTACTGAGAAGTGTTAATAGTGTTTGGCTGAAAATAGGATTAAGCTTTAACTTAATTCTGGACCTGATTTGAGATTGAAGGTGCTAGAGTATTTTTACTAGACCAAGAACCTGGCATCATACTATACGGTTTGTCTTGAATTGCTACTCCATCATTGTTTCACCAATTTGCTTTGCAGCTCGTGCAAGCAAGAACTGTGTGGATGCAAGAGCTACAAAAGCGAACAAAGTCCGAGTCGGATTGGTTTGGAAGTAGTACTTTTTATTCGAAAGAATTTGCGGATTCACCACGTGAGATTTTTTCTGCATCCTCATTTGAAGATGCTCAATATGGGAATAGGTCAGATGGGATGACTTTTGATCCAATGACGACATGCCAAGCAACAAATGATTTTGAGACAGAAAAGCACCCACTTGAAAGTAATGAAATCCAGTTCATTGACAAGTCGGTTATTGAAGAAGATCCTGCAAGCAAACCCGTGGAAAAGGAGATAGTTCTAGGTCCATCCATCGAAATGCAAGTCCAGGATTATGATGACGACGACGACGACGATGATTGGCTAAAGGAAGACCCAGACTTAGTTGAGTGCTCTGGCACCATGATTTTTGGAAATGGGGAGGATGTATCATTCAGTGATCTTGAGGATGATATTGATTGCACTATTCCTGTGAAATCCAAAATAGTCTCCAGTGATGGAAGTAAACCAACCAAAACTTCATGAGTGTGGCGTGCGGAAAGCAGAGGTGTCTGATATATACCTAGGTTGATCTGCCTCTCAGCCAACTTTTTGGACTCCGAGACCCCAAAGATCTGTATGATGCTTGCAGGGATGACTCACGAGTTGCCTTTGCAAGAATGGAAGTGTTAAAAGAGTTCCCACTGAGTGTGCTTGAGGAGCTTGCGAGGACTGTAAATATTGAACTGACACATGGAGGTTAGCTCTTGTAAAAATGTTGCTGGTGCAAACAAACCCTATCTCAGGGTGCTGAAGTTTCCTACAAGTTTAGGATGATGCCGTTGAAAAATTTAATAATGCATTTTTTCAGATTCATTGCTGAAGTTCACGAACGCCATAGAGAAGGAAATCTTTGGTATTTTTATTTTTTTCCCCTCATAATTTTTAATTGAAATGAGCCAGCTAATAACATGCTGCAAAAATTTTCTGCTCTTATTATCTTCTTTTACCCATTTCTCCTGTTTTGAGTCACAGCTTGATATTCAAAGAAATGATTGTGTGAATTTACACATGTTTAGGGTATGTAAACTTTTGGTGATTACTGAAATATGAAACTTGTTCAAATCATAATTATTCCTTTTACGGAGCTGTATTTATCTTTTATAGATTAAGATGACAATGTAGACACTATCTAGTTTCTTATCATACAGAATTATGAGGAACAATCGTGTAAATTTCATCTGCGGTCTATGAACTTTCAGACAGCATGATCTGCTCATGTTGACCGGCATCCATCGAGATGGTTGCCGGCCACACCCATGGACTGGGCTTGGATGGGTGTGGGCTGAATGACAACCAAGCCCAACCCACCATTGGCCAAGTGGTCAAGTCTTGGGTAGGGGCCGGATTATGGCAACCTATGTTGCTTCTACTTGGTAATGTCTAATTATTGTGATTATATGGCAACTAATGGTAGTTCAAAAATTCAATGCCCTTCAAATCGCATTGTCCAAGTCTTTGGTAGGGGCTTGGATTGTACACAAGTAAAACGAGAATAATATAAACGTTATAAAAAATAATTTAATACAACATAAAATTCTACTTTAATAAAAATCAATAAGTACTATTTTATGAGGTATGTACATTCTTTTTAGAAAATGTGTTTGTGTTCGAAATCTGTCGTGTTGTGTCGGATACTTGCATGTCAATATATATGTTCGACAAGTCATATGCAATGTCCTAATTTTTATATATTTTTTAAATTTTCGACACTTGAATAATACTTTATATATACTACTCAAACAAGTGTTTAACATGCCACGTGTCTTTTTCCAATATTAAAAAATATGAAAATAAAAATAAAAATATAATAAAGTGTCTCTATCTTATTTTTCTAATATTCACGTGTCGTATTTGCATTACGTGTCAGTACCTTTATCCGTAGTTCTTATATATTACTTATATCTTATTCGTGTGATATTATGTTCGCATTACATATCTACATTCGTATCAATACTCCTTTAGTACTATTTATGTCTTGCACCAAAATGAGTGTCATAAGAAAGGAGATTAGTTTATAATATAATATAAAAAGGTAATTAATGAGTCCGTGTTTGAATGGAATTCAAAAACTAAGCTAAGATAAAATCTTCCGTTGATTTTTCCCTCCTTTGCTTCCCCTTTTGTTTTTTCTTTTATATGGATGTCAATAAATCTGTAATAATAAATAAACAAACAAACCATGGCGTTCCAACCCCCCCCCCCCCCCCCCCCCCCCCACCACAGCGATCATCTTCTCAGGTTAGTTTCCTCAACGTCCTTTCAAGGTTCCCATAAATTTCTTCATTCTTTTACAGCTCCAGTTATGGGCTCGATTCAATTTGAGATATAGGGTTCGCTTCCTGTTTCTGTTTTAGTATTCATCGTCAAATTTTCATCATAATTGATTTTTGATAGAAAATTGGGAATTTTAGGAGCTGTAAATTTTGGGGTTTGTTTGATTTGGGCAACATGGACATTGTGTTAGTAGAAAGGGGTTGGGATTTTACTCGAAGAAACAGGAAATGGATAATATTACTGGGATTGATCGGATGTTCGAGTTATGGTGTGTATAAAGTGTATCACATGCCTTCAGTGGTAAGAAAAAGGATGAGAATTTTGAAGCTTTTTCGAGCAATAATTTCAATGGCTGAAATGGTTTCCGAATCTGCGGAGACAATTAGTGTCGTGTCCAAGGATTTGAAGGAGTTTCTGAAGTCCGATTCAGATGAAATCCCCACCAGTTTGAAGCAATTGTCAAAAATTGCTCTGTCAAATGAGTTTGGGGAATCTTTAACTAGGATTTCCCAGGCAATGACAATTGGGATTTTAAAGGGCTATAGGGTAGGTAGTAGTAGGAGTGAGATACAAGAAGTGGGTAATTCAAATTTTTCTGACAGGGTTATGGATAAGTTGATGTCAACTGCTGGGACGGGGTTTATTTCGGTTGTTGTTGGTAGTTTTGTGAGAAATTTGGTGATGGGGTTTTATGCAAATGGTAAATCAGTTGAAGGGTTGAATGAAAATGACCACCTGGATATGTCGCATGTGAACTCGAATTTATCGAGATTGCCGAGATGGGTCGATGTGGTATCAGATGATAAATGTAGAATGTTAATAGCTGATTGTATCAAGACTTTTGTGAGCACCGCAGTCATGGTTTATCTTGATAAAACAATGGATGTTAATTTGTATGACGAAATGTTCTCTGGTCTCACAAATCCTAAGCATCAGATTAAGGTGCAGGACATATTGGTTTCTCTGTGTAATGGGGCTGTGGAAACTCTGGTGAAGACATCTCACCAAGTATTGACATCTTCAAAATCTAATCCTCCTTCAGGCTCATGTTCCTCCTGCACAATTTCTGATCATAGTGAAGCTTTGAGCATGGTAGATGACAAGGATCATGTACAGGAAGCATCTTCCAGGAAAGTGAAAGAGAGAAATGGATATGTTGATCTTCAAAGTAATGGATGGGTCAATAGTGTTTCATCAACACTAGCAGTGCCTAGCAACAGAAAGTTTGTGCTTGATGTGACTGGCAGAGTGACATTTGAAACAGTTAGATCTGTTGTGGAATTTTTCCTGTGGAAGATAGTGGAGTGCTTGAAAAGAAGTCTTAATGTCGTTCATGATGAGGTTGTTGGAAGGGGCCTTGAAGTCATCAGATATATTGGTGCCAAGTCTTTTGTAATTCTTGTCATATGTCTTGTATTGTTTATAAGTTTTGGCAGTACTCGAGCTCTCTTGCCTGCATGAATTGATTGACGTCTTTCATTGCGTGAATTTCATATAATGGGGTAAAGGTGTTGTATATATCTATCATCTTTGTGGAAGATCTACTTGCATGTCATAATTCCTCAGAATTGAATTGAAATTCTGCCTGAACTTCCATGTCTACTAATGGTTTGAGCCTCAAGAAATGCCGACTTTCTTTGGTTGGAAAATTCAGTTTCATTGAGGTGGTTTATAACTGTTTAAAATGATCACTGAAGACTTTTTAGTGAAATTCAAGGATAGGAACGTGTTTCTCTTGATGTTGGCCTTCTGACGAAGCATCCTTTGGATTGGGACAAGCAAAGCTTTTGGAACCATAACCCCTGATACAGTTGGCAGGGCATAAGATTCTCTACGTATTGAGTTCACACAAAATGTGGGGCTCCATGAGCCATGAGAACAAGCTGCTAAGTGTATAGTCGGATTGAGATGGAAAAGAGAAGCAACTGGCATTTCCGGTTCTGCTATGATAATATCCAAAACTAATGTTAACTTGTACCTCATATGATAATGTTATCTACTAGTCTCTCTCTGTATTTTTCACTGGACATGAAATTCTCTGCACCATTGTTTCGAACTATATGACGTAGAATTAGGTACTGCTCAAAGTGGCTTACAAGCTACAATATAGAAATCATCAATATGACTCGATTCTTTTCCCAGGGATGTAACTGTACAAATTAGTTTGAGAGCCAGTTCTTCATTTTGTTATCCATATACTACATTTATGTTTTACTTCTGATAAGTCATAAGACTTGCAGGATTTGAAAATTATATTCTTGAAACACTTTAAAGTCTATTTATATATGAATTTCTTTTAGTCTGTATTGAGCATCTACACACAAAGCTCTGAGTACGCAGCTTGTTGCTCAATGTTTTCTTGCTCTTCTGTAGGCCCTAATAGTTATTACTTTTTATTTGTTTACATTAGTGACCAAATAGTTGTGGAGCCTATTTCTATTTTCTTATGTAAGGGTGTTTTTGAGATTTTGTTTTTGTAATTAGGTTATTCTAGTATTTCATTATAACTAAGTTACTTTAATTGGGTTGCTTTAGAATTTCATTATAATTATAGAATTTTCATTGGGTTGATCTAAAGTTTTATTATAATTAGAGAATTTTCATTGGGTTGTTATATATATGATAAATATCTTGTAAACAATAATTATACTGCAGCGACTGAAGACAGGATGTAGTCTCACATTGAAATGAACCTGTATAAATTTTTGTGTTTTTTATTTTTTGTCATTTATGTATTGCTTTAATCCTAACAACTAGTATCAGAGCATGAATCTGAATGAGAGCGATGGTTGGCGATGATCGAGAATCAACACTTGAAATCATCAAGTTTGATGGTGTGGATTTTTCATTCTGGAAGATGCAGATAGATGATTATTTTTACAGTAAAAAGATGCACCAACAATTGGATGAAAAACTTGAAACTATGTATGATGATGACTGGAACCTTCTTGATAGACGTGTTGGGGGTAATTCGGCAAACACTGTCGAAGAAAGTGGCTCATAACATTGCAAAGGAGAAAACTACTGCATAATTGATGACGGTATTATCTGACATGTATGAAAAGTTCTCAGCGTGCAATAGAGTTTATCTGATGAATAAGTTATTCAATCTGAAGATGGTAGAAGGTGCTTCAGTGGTAGAGCATCTTACTAAATTCAACAAATCGTCAATTAATTGGTCTCTGTGGAGATTATGTTTGAGGATGAGGAATTGCATAGCACCTAAGAAGAATGAGGAAAAGAACAATAATGCTACGAATTATGCGACTGAAGAGGTAAAAGATGCTTTACTCTTGTTTGTTGATAATTCTGTCAATTTTTGGGTGATGGATTCTGGGGCTTCCTTTTACACAATTACGCACAGTGAGAACATAGAGAACTATGTTGCTAGAAATTACGAAAAGGTATATCTGACTAATGGAAAACCTTTGGACATCATTGGTATTGGTGATGTCGAATTAAAGATGCCAAACGGGTCTTTGTGGAAAATTAACAAAGTGAGGCACATATCAAAATTGATACGAAATCTCATCTCAGTTGGGCAGCTTGATGATGAAAGGCATGATGTGAATTTTGTTGGTGGCCGTTGGAAAGTAACGAAAGGAGTCATGGTTGTTACACGAGGAACTAAAATGGGAACTCCTTAAATGACTACCAATCCCGGAGATACAGTTGCTGAATCCGTTGCTAATTCTGATTTGTGGCACTATAGGCTCGAACACATGAGTGAGAAGAGAATTAAAGTATTTCAGTCTAAAGAGAAGTTGCTGGGGTTAAAATATGTTGAACACAATCTGTGTGGATGCTGTATTTTCGGCAAGCAAAAAATAGTTAGTTTCTCTAAAATCGAAACGGGCTTAAAAGCTGCAAAATTGGAGTTGATTCATGCAGATGTCTGAAGACCTTCAACTGTTACTTCCCTTGGAGGTTCAAATTATTATGTAACATTAATTGATGACTTGAATAAGAAAGTATGGGTTTATTTCTTAAGAAATAAATCTGACGTCTTCGATGCTTTCAAGAGGTGGAGAGCAATGGTTCTTGAAAGCATTGTCAAAGAGTTAGTTGTAGTTAGTTAGTTGGTTGCAAGATGGATTATCAGCAACAAGATTATGCTCTCCAGTTTCTC
This sequence comes from Forsythia viridissima, assembly GCA_030279155.1. Taxonomy (NCBI): domain Eukaryota; kingdom Viridiplantae; phylum Streptophyta; class Magnoliopsida; order Lamiales; family Oleaceae; genus Forsythia; species Forsythia viridissima. The sequence continues at coordinate 21,264,368 of CM059036.1, forward strand.
ATGGGTCTGAATGATTCTTATGGTCAAGTTAGGGCCCAAATTCTTATGATGGACCACTTTCCTTCCATTAATAAGGTGTTCTCTCTGGTCATTCACGAAGAAAGGCAGCAGAGTTTAACTCCATCGTCAATTCTACCCAATGCAGCTGATTATGGAGCTCCTAACAATTCTAACAACTTCAGAAGGAAGAAAGATAAGCCAACGTGTACTCACTGTTGATATCTTGGACACACCATAGACAAATGCTACAAATCCATGGATATCCACCTGGCTGGAAATCGAAGAGCAAAGACATCACTGATATAGGAAAAGAAAATTACCAGAATTATTCTCATAATGCTGCAGGAAATTCCAGACCTTCAGCTCATCAAGTTTCTTTTGGAACATTAGTCCAAAACGTAGAGGTTGGAAACAATACTTCAACTGATAAACTGTAAGCCAATCAATGCCAACAACTGATTTCATTTCTCACTAGTCAGCTGTAGACTTTTTCATAAGAACCTTCAGATCAATCTTCTTGCTCCAACTTTTCTGGTATAAACTCTTCTATACCTAGTCATGCTTGGATTCTTGATACATGAGCTACACATCATGTATGCCATGACATGATTTTATTCAATTCCTTTGATGAATCTATTTTTGCTTCACATGTGTTCCTGCCTAATGGTCAAAAGGCTAATATTTCCAAAGTTGGTACAATAATGCTTACTTCCCAGATCATGCTGTCCAAAGTTCTATATGTACTAAGTTTTCAATACAATCTGATCTCAGTTAGTGCTCTCACTATAGATGGTTGCTGTTCCTTGATATTCAATAATGATTATTGTGTGATTTAGGGCAAGTCCTCAACCTCTCAGATTGGGAAGGGTAAAAGGATTGGCAATTTATACTACCTTAGTCTTCCAACCTTGGAGAATAGAAGTGAAAGCAACTCTCTTGATATCTTCATTTCATCTACAACATATAATAAGGACCTTTGACATTCTAGACTTGGACACCCATCATTTGTAATAAAGCATCAGCAAGACAAAAGATTAATGTTCAATCGCAGAATTGAAAAACATTTCCATTATTCTATATGTCATTTTGCTAAGCAAAAATGTTTATCTTTCAATTCCAATAACAATCTTTCAGCTAAAGTTTTTGACCTTTTACATATTGATGTTTGGGGACCTTTTCATGTGGTTACTGTTAATGGATTCAAATATTTTGTCACTATTGTGGATGATTGCTCAAGCATACTTGGACTTTTCTACTTAAGAACAAATCTGATGTTCAAGAAGTGATTCCGCAGTTCTTTAATATGGTCAAGAAACAATATGGTGTACCTATTAAATGTGTAAGATCTGATAATGCAAAAGAACTTAGATTCTTAGATTTTTTTTCAAAAGCAATGAGTTAAACATCATTTTTCTTATGTGGAGAGGTCATAGCAGAACTCAGTGGTTGAAAGGAAACATCAACATCTTCTAAATGTAGCAAGGGCATTGTTATTTCAATCACGCATTTCACTTGGATATTGGGGATATGCAGTGTTAACTGCACCACATTTGATTAACAGGCTGCCTTCTCATTTGCTCAAGTTCAGAACACCTTTTGAAATTCTACATTCAAAAGCTCCAAACTATAAGCATCTTAAAACATGTGGCTGCCTCTGCTATGCATCTACATTACCCAGTTCAAGACACAAATTCACTCCCAGATCAAAGGCCTACGTTTTGCTTGGATATCCACCTGGTATGAAGGCCTATAAGCTGTTAGACATTGAATCAGGGAGAACTTTTATTTTCAGAGATGTGATGTTCCATGAAACCATCTTTTCCATCCTTGACAAATTATCTTCAGAAAATATATCTCAACTTCTATGACAAGCTGTCCTACCACGTCCTTATGATCATCATGGATCTTCCAGTAAACCAATAGATTATCACATCTCAGATGATTCAGTAGATGGCTCTTCTAATGAACCTGTAGCCCACACAAGGTCAAGGAGATCAGTTAAGAGGCCTGGTTACCTTCATGACTATCATTGTGGAGCTGTAACATCAAATACTTCCACTATACATCCACTTTCTCAAGTATTGGGATATGACAAGTTGAGCAACGATTTTAAAGTGGCTGTTATGTCAATTTCAGCAGATTTTGAACCACAACATTATTCACAAGCTTGCGGCATACCAGAATGGGCAGCCATGACAACAGAATTGAAAGTTCTTGAGGACAATCACACTTGGTCTATTGTAGACCTTCCTTATGGTCATAAACCTATTGGTTGTAGGTGGGTCTTCAAGATAAAACACAAGTCTGATGGAACCATAGAAAGACACAAAGTTAGGCTTGTAGCAAAAGGATATACTCAACAAGAAGGGATGTATTATTTTGATACATTTGCTCTAGTAGAAAAATTAGTTACTGTCAAACTTCTATTAGCACTAGCCTCAGTTTATGGATGGTCCCTATACCAATTGGATGTTAACAATGCCTTCTTACATGGAGATTTGCTCGAAGATGTGTATATGACCATTCTATCTGGATATAGTCCTAAGAGGGAGTCTAACACACTCACAAATCTTGTTTGTAAATTAAATAAATCTTTATATGGTCTCAAACAAGCCTCTAGGCAGTGGAATGCTAAATTCACGAATGTTCTAATCAAAGTGGGATTCACTCAATCTGCCACGGATCATTCTTTGTTCATTAGGAATACTACTTCAATTTTTATTGCTCTATTGGTATATGTGGATGACATAATAATAGCCAGCAACAATGAGATAGCAGTTGAGATGTTGAAGTAAGGTCTGGACTCAAAATTTAAATTGAAAGATTTAGGACCTCTTAGGTTCTTTCTTGTATTGGAGATTGCTAGATCTCCAAAAGGCATATCTATATTTCAAAGACCATATGCATTACAATTATTATCTGAGGCAGGATTCTTGGGATGCAAACCAGCCAACACTATAATGGAAGCAAATTTGAAGTTAAATCAAAGTGAAGGAGAATTGATAAGTGATCCATCCATGTACAGAAGATTGATAGGAAGGCTACTGTATCTTACTATCACTAGGCCTGATTTAACATATTCAGTTAACAGATTAAGCCAATTTCTAGCAGAACCAAGAGACCCTCATTTGATAGCAGCTCATAGGGTCCTTCAGTACATTAAATCCACACCTGGTCAAGGACTCTTATTCCCTTCCAAATCTGATGTTTCTTTAAAAGCATATGCTGAAACAAGCTTTCCTCTTACTGATGTGCAGTTGAAGATTTTTACAGATGCAGATTGGGCAGCTTGTCATGACATTAGAAGATCCATATAAGGGAATTGTATATTCCTTGGCGACTTATTGATATCTTGGAAGTCTAAGAAATAGAATACAATATTCAGATCATCTTCTGAGGCAGAGTATAGATCAATGGCAAATGCAACATGTGAACTAACTTGGCTACTATCTTTGCTAATAGAATTTGGTGTTGAACATTCCAGACCTGCAGTATTGTATTGTGATAATCAAGCTGCATTGCATATAGCGGCAAATTCAGTGTTCCATAAGAGGGCCAAGCATATAGAGATAGATTGTCATCTGGTTAGAGAAAAGGTTCAAGCCGGAGTGTCAAAGACTCTACACGTTTTAGGCAAAAACCAGATTGCTGATGCTCTTACTAAAGCACTACAACCTGCACAATTCAGAGAATTGGTTGACAAGATGGGACTAATAAACATATATGGTCCATCCTAAGGGAGAGGCTTTCACTAAGGGAGAGTCTTGAAAGCATTGTCAAAGAGTTAGTTGTAGTTAGTTGAAGTTAGTTAGTTGGTTGCAAGATGGTTATAGTTAGTTAAATAGTTTGTATAAAATAGAAGCTATACTATTCATTTTTGTAACTTGATTCAATATCCCATATATTCAATATAGAAGAACACACACCTGAATGTTCTTTTTTCCATTTTTATCATTATGTGATTGAACAAGTTTTCTTCATTTTCTTCATCATTTTGTGATCTTGTAATAATGGTTGAGAATGAAATAGATTTAAAGGTGAAATGCTTACATTCAGATAATAGAGGTGAATACATAGATATAAATTTTCAGAAGTACTGTGCTAAAAATGGGATCAAGATATGGAGGACTATTCTAGGTAAATCTCAACAGTATTGTGTAGCTGAGAGGATGAACATGACTTTAAATGCGCATGCAAGAAGTATGAGATTACATGCACGACTGTCAAAGATGCTCTGGGCAGGGATTGTCAACACTGCGACATATTTGATCAACAGATGTCCTTCAACACTATTGGACTCCAAAATACCAGAAGAAGTTTGGAGTGAAAAAAGAGGTTGTCTTTTTCTTCTTAAAAGTGTTTGGTTCTATTTTTTATATTCACATTGATTCTGCTTCTAAAAATAAACTTGATGCCAAATCTAAAAAATATTTTTTTATTGGCTGTGGTGATTTGGGGTTTGGTTATTGTTTATAGGATGAGCAAAGTCGCAAGATTATCAAGAGTAAAGACGTAATCTTTAATGAAGCAGCTATGTACAAGACATATTAACTGTAGACCCTCATAGTACAAATTTTGAAATTAAGAAGTCTGAGGTGATTTCATTGCAAGACCCTCATGTGATTGAGACGGAGAAAACTGATGGTGAATATCGAGAAAATATAGCCCCAGGAGGAAATTAGAGCACCTATGTGACTGAGCTCAAGAGATCTAATATAACAATTAGACCTCCATGGAGATACTCTCCAGCGTTACATTATATTCTACTAACTGACAGAGGTTAACCAATAAGCTATAGTGAAGCCGTGCAAGTTGATGAATCAATTAAGTGAGTCAGCTATGAGGGATGAGATTGACTCATTTTTTACCAATCAGACATGGCAACTGGCAGAGTTACCAAAAGAAAAGAAGGCTTTGCCAAACAAATGTGTTTACCAGATAAAAGAAGAACATGACGGCAACAAGCGATATAAAGCAAGACTGGTTGTAAAAAGATTTCAACAGAAAGAAAGCATTGACTATACTGAGATTTTCTCTCCTGTGGTGAAATTAACTACAATCAGAACAGTACTTGGACTAGTGGCAGAAGAAGACTTGTATCTAGAGTAGTTGGATGTAAAGACAATTTTTTTCATGGTGTTTGGGTGAAGAAATTTACATAAAGCACCTGGAAGGTTACGAAGTACAGGAAAATGAGGAAACGATGTGTATACTTTAAAAGAGCTTATATGGCCTTAAACAAGCTCTGAGATAGTGGTATAAAAAGTTTGATAGCTTTATAGGTAGTAATGGCTTCATGAGGTGCTAGGAGGATCATTGTTACTATATGAAGAACATTAGTGATTCACATATTATCTTACTCCTATATGTTGATGACATGTTGATTGCAGGAGTTTGCAAAGAACAAATTGATAAGTTAAAACATGAGTTGTCCAAGGACTTTGCAATGAAGGATTTGGGTGCTGCAAAACAAATCATTGGGATGAGAATTACTAAGGACAGAGAAGAGTATGTAAAGAAGGTGATGAACAAATTCAAGATGAATGAATCTAAACCAGTGAGTACTCATTTAGCTAGTCACTTGAAGCTATCCAATGAACATTAACCTTCTACAGAACAGGAACGAGCCTACATGGTCAATGTGCCTCATGCATCTGCTATTGAGAGTCTTATGCATGCTATGGTGTGTACGAGACCAGACAACCTCATGCAGTGAGAGTTGTTAGTAGATATATGAGTAATCCTGGAAAATAATATTGGAAGGCAGTAAAGTGGATTCTTAGGCACTTGAGAAGTACTACATATTCAGTCTTGTGTTTTAAAAAACCAGGCTTGGGATTACAGAGCTTTGTAGATGCTAACATGGCGGGGAACATTGATGGCAGGAAGAGTACTACTGGATATATATACATATTGGGTGGTAGATCAATTAGTTGGGTGTCTAAGTTGCAGAAGATATTTCTCTTTCCACTATTGAGGTAGAGTATATTGACGTGACCGAAGCTAGCAAAAATATAATATAGTTGGAGTCTTTCTTGGAAGAATTGGGTCACAAGCATGGGAAGAATCTATTGTATTGTGACAGCCAAAGTGCTATTCACTTAGCAAAGAATCATGTCTATCATGCAAGGACGAAGCATATACAAATTTATTATCACTTTATCAGATCAGTTTTGGAGGATGGAATCTTAGCATTTAAGAAGATTCAGGGCAAACAAAATCTTGATGATATGTTGACAAAGACTGTTACAATTGAGAAACTGGAGTTGGAAGTTGTGTACAATTTCAGTTGGTCTTCTTCATTGAAGATTGGAGGAGGTGTACCGGCCACTGTAGATGAAGGAGTTGATGATGGATTAGTCTCCAAGTGGGAGATTGTTAAGTGCTGGAGCCTAATTTCTATTTGCTTGTGTAAGGGTGTTATTGAGATTTTATCTTTATAATTATGTTATCCTAGTATTCCATTACAACTAGGGAACTTTAATTGAGTTGTCTTAAAGTTTCATTATAATTAGACAACCTTCATTGGGTTGTCTTAGAGTTTCATTGTAATTAGAGAACTTTCATTGGGTTGTTATATATATGACTAATCACTTGTAAACAATATAATTATCGTTCATTATAGTGAAAATATTGAAGTGGCTGAAGATAGGACATAGTCTCAAATTGAAGCGAACTTGTATAAATCTTCGTGTTCTTTATTTTTCGCTCTTTATTTTTCGCTCTAATCCTAACATCTACATCACTCTAGCCTTTGGCATAAAAACTTAAACATCATCTTCAATATGATGCATACGAGTGTCAATCTTTTAGATTCAGAATCCAATCTCTACATCAAGCTCTAAGATATTGGTGAACTCTTAGATGACATTGAAAATGCAGCAGCCCTGCAAACTCAGTAGAATAGTAGGAAGGTATGCTACCTATGCTTGTCAACACTTCATCATATTCATATAAGAAATGCCTATAGTACTGCCCCAGTATGAAGTTCATAAGGCTGGATGGAATGAAGCTTGTTCCCTCTCTCTTCTTCCCAAACAAGGAGTGCTTGGTGGAGAAGAAGCGTGATGCAGGAGTTTCTCGGTGATTGATTGATAGTCAGTCCTTTAGCTCTCGTATCTCTTTATTTTGGATACACGCCACAAAACAGAGTGAGAAGATTTCTTTTGAATGAAAATATGAATCCAGGACCAAAATTAGAATGCTTTCAAAATAGCTTGATGTCAAACTAAAACTTGCATGTAGTAGTACAATCGACATAAAGTTCATGCTAAGTGTCTGCTAAATTATCATGAAGTTTCATGTTAAAACATCTCAAATATCTAACAAAAATCACTCATTGTAAAGATTATTGCAAATGCATCACATTAGAAATAAGGCTTGTAAATATATTAAAGCATGCAGAATAGCATCATGGAAGCAAATATACATGTTATTGCATAATGGAAATTTTTTTGACTTGACTTATTATCACTTTTGTGATACAAATTTTTGTAGAGAGATGCAGCATGAATTTAATAGCACGTGCATAGACAATTAGGCATGCAATCCGGGTGGGCCCGGATGGGTTGACCAACCTACGCATGAGTCTGGTAACTGCCTGTATTAGAAAAAGTCCACTTGCGGTGGGTTGTGGGCCGGGTCGACCCAGTCCATGAAATTCTAACCCGACCCACCAGTTGGCCCATCCGGGTCGAGCCCATGTGGGCCATAGTTCGGCACGTCTAATTTTTTTTTAATTTAAACATGTTTATATTTTGTGTAAAATTACTAAATAAAAAATAAACAATAATGATAAATTCACATTTATAGCAAAAAATATTTATATGGAATTTATATCTTATTTTACATTGAATTATTTCTAACTTCGTGAATTTAAATACAACGCAAACAACTAACAACGAAATGCATCAATATAGTTAAAGTACATCCCAACTAGGTTGGCACATATACAACTATCAATCATTTGCATATTTATAGTTTAAGTACATCTCAAATAAGTTGTCACATACTTATTTTTTAATTATTTGATTGGTTGCATATTTATCAATCATTTTTTTTAAAATTATTTGACTGGTTGCATGCCTGCGGCCTTGCAGGCTACATGCATGCAGCACAACAGCACCCAGCAGATGCATGCTTGACAAGTCGCTGCAAGCATGCAACTACTTGTCTCATCTGTGGCAGAGAACGGCTCTCTGCGACTATTTAATTTTTTTTAATTTTTTAATTTAAAAAACTTACGAGCGAGCAGTTAACCATTAGCCTGTAAATTGGCGGTTCAGCATTTGTGGCCCGTGAACCAAGCGATTTAAGGACCGGTCCGCGGTCCCAGACCCAGACCTTCATGGGCAAGCGTATGTAGATTTGATTGGTCCGTCCATCTTGACATCTCTAATAGACATAATGTATTAAAATGTATGCATTTGAAATTCCATTACTTGTCAAGCCAATAATCTTATTAGACAGGAACCAAAGCTATATATCCAAGTTAATGATATAAAATGACCACCACAAGACATGTAATTCTTATTTAGAAAACATATTATTCAAACAAACAATGAGGTCAACTAGCATTATATATGAGGTTCCATTCCACATGACATTGTGTGTGTCTCAGAATTTCAGGGGATAAATAGCATATTATTAAAAGGAAGTCTCACGGCTAGATTAAGCACATGTTTGTCATTAATTAAATTATATTTTCAGCAGGTCAAATATAATTTTTATCCACACATTTCATAGGACCCATAATTTACAACTCATTTTTTATCCACGCATTCACCCACAACTTATAATATAAGTACTTAAAAAATAATTTCAGCACTACTAAACATATGCTAAACTTATCCATTAATAGAATATAGCATGTATTAATTATGACAGGGTTTCAAACCTCAAATCTTTAAATACGGTGATATGCAAGAAAAAAATTCAACGCCCACAACTCTTATATATTAATTGTAAGGAATTAAATCATACATGTACACCTGAAATAAATTATACAATTCTTATAATCTGGATTAGCATTTTACTTGGAGAGAATTTGTGATATAATTATATCTTGATAAACACCGTGAAATTTGATAATCTGATTAACTAGAAGTACAAGCTTTGATACCGAAGTTGTTCAATTGTCTAACCTTTAATGGTGATCCACACAACAAGAACATATCTGAATTTCTACAGTCAAGAACATATGAAAGCGAAATTTTGGGATTGATTGTTTTGGGTTCGATCTATTTCTTGTGCTAGCAAGTTATAAAGACAAAACAAAATTAAATAATCAATAGGCTAGTTGATAATAGCCTGGAGTCCAACGTAGAGAGCCCAACCTGGGGTTCAAGATAGAGAGCCCAACTTGGGGTCCGACGTAGAGAGCCCAAGTTGAAGAATCAGAAAGTTGGAGGCTCTACGTAATACTTCGATTGACACAAGGTGTTGACTGGCCTTCCTACTCGAGCTCAGCTGTCTAGTTTGAAAATAGGTTGTGATACCAAATATTTTCCACATGCATGATATTCGACGGTTAAAAGATACTCTCGCCCACTCACTCTACCTTTTCTGGGATGAAGGCACGTGTCGCCCTGGTGTGCTGGGGTGTCTGCCACGTAGACGTAGAGAAATTGCCTATAAATAGCAGCTCATCCCGTTTCAGAAATTATCTCAAAAAACCTTTTGAATAAGTATATACTCTACGTAACTTTACACCATATTATTATCCTACTGACTCTTACACCAGAGTGGGAACAGGAGAGAACAGCCCCACCACTTCTTTTTCAGATTATAAGCCGCGTGCGCCTCTGCCATTCGAAAAAAAAAATTGTGACTCATAACGTCACTAGTATTTATAGGCTAAGCTAACCCTTAACTGTGCTAGCCCACAACTAATTGGCTTAGAGTGTGTTTGAATTTTATTAAAATCAAAATTTTTGTAAAAGTTGATAAAATGTCTAGTTGAGTTGTAAAAAGTTGTGAGTCCCATAAAGTGTGTGATTAAAATTAATTATTTACTTTGACTTAGCTTTTTATCAAAATTTTAATTGAAAAATGGACCAATAATTAATTAACTTAACATATAAGTAATTAAATCCGACCTGATAATTTAGATCTTGAACATTAATTCTTTATATTAATCGCGCTTGTAATTTGCAAAGTTAAATTCAAATTAATTAGATGAAGATTCTAAATTATATTTGGGGAGTTGTCCAATTGTTAATGTCTTTATAATTTATTATTTTCCTATATTGTCTCGTACTCAATCAAAAAATCAGGGTAGTGAAAAAAGTTTAAAAATATTATTCTTATCAACAAACATTAGTCATATTACTCATATACGATATCCATGTCAATAGAATGAGTTATAAATTTTTATGACAACTGTTATGAAATTCAAAAAATCAAAACTTACCTACTAATCGAATTCTTGCTAAACAATGGCAATACATTCAACAAAAATTTTCAGGATTTCGAAAAATCAAGAATCAAAAATTCGGCAGGAACTCACAGCTCCTTCTGTATTTTGTATTCTTTGCTTGACCTTTCCAAAATTATTTGCTACATCTCCCAATCGATTATTATTTCGATGGCTTTCATTTTTGAGTTTGAATTTTTCATCATCTTAGCTGATAACTCTCGCTGATTTTAAAACGGTCGAGCGTCATCATTTATGGTTTGATATGATAATGAATGTTATGAGTATCATTGGCTTAATTTCAATGCCAGTAAATCTCATCTAATTTGTTAATAATTCAGTATTATTGTCTTTATTTTAATAGTCTTGTAAAATCAAGATTAACATGCATAATTAGTGTGTGTGTGTATATATATTGTTATGAAACTAAGAAAAAAGAGAAGAAAATCGAAGAGAATTAAGAGAGCAAGTGTGTAAATTTATTATAACAACGACCCTTATTTATAGGGTTCCAATAGGAGTTACAATCTAACTAGAATACACTCTTCTGGAATAAGTACATAACTACATAGACATCTAGATAAAATTAAATAGTCATTTATCATTATCTATAATTTTACAACACCCTCCATTGAATGACTTATTTACACAATAACTGGTTCGTTAAAAATTTTGTTTGGTAAAAACCTAATGGGACACAAATATCAATCAAATAAAAAAAATTATCAAAAATTTAAAGTAATCAAATGTTGCCTCATTAAAACATTGTCAGGAAAACCAGTGGGACAAAACCTGAACGAAGGAAAAAGAGTATAGCTACTCCTCCTGATTTCAATCAATGAAAAAAAACTTATATCGAGATATCCATATCTTGTGCATCAATGTCTTCAATGTCACCATCTTTTTAAAATTTGTATAAAACAATTCTAGTGAAATGTGCCCCATGTTATAACATCCAAGCAATATCATCTTCATACACTATCTCCGGTCGACTATAGTCAGCATAATGGTGTGATGCAAGTATATTAAAAACAGATCTTGTTGTTGTTCTCTTCAGGGGTCTCATATATAATTTATAACACATGGGAGTATAATCATAAGGTTACGATGAGGGTAATTGTTTTGTAAGTTATGAACATCTATAACTATAATATTTATACCACTTCCAATTGGATGTCATTTACAGAAAGAATATGCCTCGTTAAAACTTACTAGAAAAAATCTTAGTGAAAGAAAAAGAGTGCATAATTTTTTTAATACGCAATGAAAGTTGTCTCATTAAAAACCTTATCAGAAAAATCCAATGGGACAAAACCTTGGTCAAGGAAAAGAGTCCAACATGTATTTACCCCCCCTCATTATAATATCACTTCATATATGTACTTTGATCGATTGAGTTCTAAAAAAGTTGAACTATATTCAGGCATATTAAATCCTCCAGAGATTTATATACATAGTTCTACTAATCATGCCAAATGAGTTGGTTATAACAATATTCATTATATGCATATATGTTATGCATTGACAAGTTAACAAGATATCGACTTATAATTTATTTACCCAAGACTTTGTAAAATTCATAATATTAAAAGTCGTGCATTACATGTTACGACTTCATTTTCTTATTTTCTTTTCGCATAACTATACACTTTTAGGTGCTCGGACAATAGGTCTAGAAACATTAGGTTTCTCTAGTCAGTTTAATTTACTTGGATTGCATCCTTTTATTTGGTCAATTAATAATTTGACATATTTCTTTCAATATTCTCGCTACCTTTCATAATATGAAACGCTTCATTATGTACAAAAGTGATGTCAACAACATTTTCTTTTTGAATCCATTTTTTTCTCATAATGACATAACTTATAGAGATCTCTTCATTTTAATATTTTAGCTAGCTGAACCTCTTATAGGGTTTTATAATTAGTTATATCTATATACTCTCCAAGAGTATATGCCTTCTCAATAGAACCATCTTTACAATTGGCTCCTTTTTTAATTTGAGGATTTTTGGAATCAAATGTTACTATGCTTCAGACATGTCATTAATTTACTAGATATATTGTTAATGGATTTTCCTTCAAAGACCTCAATATAAATTGGAGCATTATAGCTGGTATATGATATTTGATTTAATCTCTTCTGGTTCGTATTGTTTTGTGCAAAGATCTAGAAAACATAATATGTTGCATATAAAGCCATTTATCGTTATCTCACCTACATTTATTAAAAGTTTGAGATTTGGCTTCACTATCATTAATAAGACACATCTTGATTGTATAATCTAAAAATTAGGCTCATAATATAATATTTGAGCAATTAATCTCGCAAACTTTAAGTTACGAATAATAACAACATACAATCATCTAGTAGATGTATATATTAGATACAAATAATAACTAGATAGTCAACATGGAGGGTGGTGGGGCCTTATACATCACCCTAAATAATTTCAGAAATATAGAGAATTCAGTCTCTAGTTTAGCTAGTGAATGCCTACTAGTTTATATATCACGAGAACAAGCATCACGTGAGAATTCATTATATTAAAAAATCTTCTGGTTTTCAATAATATTTTCATTAATAATTCACATTATATTGATTCAATTAGTAATGTCAATCAATAAAATTTTGAGGTATTGAAATTCTGGTTCAATATAATTTAGCAAGTATATTTTTTCTTTATTAGGAGAACAAGTGTTATGTTCCGTGTCTTACAAGAATGGAGAATTATCTCACAAGTTTATTGTACTTCTGTAAGACTATCAATACTCTAATATTACACAATATTAATATTCTAAAATTGTATAATTGTGCTTCTTGAAAAGCAACAATACTTTTTCTAAAAGATTGATATGTATGCTTATTCAAGAGCAATCATTTAATATTCGTTGAATTAAGTTGTGCTTCTTTAGGAACAACAACAATATTCTTCTAAAATATTTCTATACTTTGTGTTTCTTTAGGAAAAACAATATCATTCTTTTGGAATATTGCTATTCATGACATTATATTTTTTCAGGATTATTAATCCAATATTTTTATAAAATATTAAATTTTATAAAATTACACTCTTCGGGAACAATAACTTAATATTAAATCTTACAAAATTACTCTCTTCGAGAGCAAGTAATATTCTACTAGAATATTAATATAATGTTGTGCTACATCAGGAGCAACAACAGAATGTTATTTAAGAATATTAGATTATGTAAGAATTTATTCATCAGAAGCAAAAACATAATAAATGTTTAGATCTTATAAATTATGCTCTTCAAGAGCAAATAATATTCTAATATAATATTGATATTTGTAGAGTTATTTTTCTAGAATATTGATTCTTAATAATAGAAAATTCTTTAAAAATAAGGATATAATTTTCTACAATAATATTGATACAAGAAAATTATGTTTCTTCGAGAGCAATAATTCAATAATCTTCTGAAATATTAAATTTGTGACGTCACACTATTTATGGACAAGTAACATTCTTCTAAAATATTAATATAATATTCTGCTATTTGGGAGCATTAATATATTTATCAAACTTAGACTTATATAAAGTTAATATTCAGGACTAACATAATAATTTTCTAGAATATTGATTTGTATAAAATTTTGATTTCTCCAGGAATAACCAAAAAAATATTCTTCTTGAATATTTATTTAGTTGTGTAATGTTTTTTCAAGAATATCAACATAGTTTTGCTTCTTTAAAAGTATTTAATTTGTTAAAAAAAATATTTAATCGATAATCTTACGAAATATAATCAAAAGATTTGTAAGAATAAAATTACTTGGAATAAGAAAATAGTCATTTGTTGAAATTAGTACCAATTCAAATTTTGCTATTGTTCACATAGCAATATCTCATGGATGAACTATTTGATCATTAACTGTTGAATTTGAAGAATAATGGGTTTTGAACTTTCTGTCAAAATTTTATAACGATCAGACCACAGAGCATTGAAATATCAATATTTGATCACGACTGTGTAGGCTGCTTTAATTCTTCCACGAATTCAAAATTTGCTACTGTTCACACAGAAATTTCTCACTAACCAACTATTTGATCTTGATCTTCATCGTTGGATTTAACGAACAATAGGTTTTGAACGTTATGTACAAATGTTACAACGATCGGACCCAGGAGCATTAAGATATCAATGTTTGATCATAGATGCATAGGCTACCCAGATTCTGTGAATTTTCTAAACTAGCTCTCGGATTTTTTCTATATTTTGGATGAATTCTATCGTGTTGATAACGTGTTATGAAACTAAGAAAAAAAAAGAGAAAAATAGAAGAGAATTATGAAAGCAAGTGTGTAAATTTATTATAACAACGATCCTTATTTATAGGGTTCCAATAGAAGTTACAATCTAACTAGAATACACTCTTATGGAGTAAGTATATAACTACATAGACTTCTAGATAAAATCAAATAGTCATTCATCATTATTTATAATTTTACAACATATATGTTATTAACCCATAGTTAATAGGGCCTAATTTCCTCTTTTACGATTGGATTTTCTTGACTACAAATTGAAATAAAGATCACTCGTATTTTATCAATTAATAGTAGAAAATTAAAGTTCATATCGCTTTTTGTTTGGTTATGTAATAATAATAAAAATTCTATCACTTTTTTAGATTTGCAACATCGATCTCCAGTATGTAAAGACAAATCAATTAAAAATGTGCATTAAAATGTTAAAATAGTTTACCTCTCACGTGTGATTGTGTGAACCGAATCTTGTAGGAATCAATCAACCACAAAAACGACTTGAAACCATCGTACGTGTTGTTTATTCTCTTAAGGCCTGTTTGGGATGTTTATGAGGGTTTAATTTTGAGTTATTTTTAGTAGTAGTTTTTAAAACAATCCAACATATGCTTAAGATTTTATTATCTAACAATTCTAAAAAAAATTTAAAAAATAAAATTGTTAGAAAGAAGATGTTTTTAATATTCTTTTAATATTGCAAATTAAACTAATGGAAATTATAGGACTTACTTGCAATATGAAAGGAAATAAAATTAGATCGAGGCAAGAGTTTGACTCTTTGTCCTGAAGAAGAATTTGCCCCCACACAGGTGCCTACGGTCGAATGGCAATCGTCTCTCAAGATACAACGACATCTTCTTGTCATAGAAGTACTTCAAATCACAAGAACAACGAAACGAAACGAAAGTAATTTTTGTACTCTTTCTAAAATATAGGGACTAAATAAAAATATTGTATAGTGCGTAGTAGAAAATTAACGATGGAAAGTATGAAATATAAATTCTGTAGAAAAGTGGGGTCTATTTATAATAAGTCAAAAGTTATGTCCGAAAAGACAACTCAAATAAAAATCATGTCTAAAAAGACATGTCTTTTCTGGACAGGTTTTGTGTTTGAACAGAAATATCTATATGAAAAGTACAGCTTTGGACTCTTTCACAGACACGTTTCTAGAAAAAACATGTGTAGATATAGAAGGTTTCTGGACAATTTCAATCGACATGTTCTAGAAAGACGCGTGTCACAATCTGAAAACGTCCAAAATAAATAAAATAAATTATTGTTTTATTTTACCAAAAAGAATATATATAGCCTATGCCCCCTTGACCCGGATCCGGACCCGGACCCGGACCCAGCAGGCATGCGTCGCGCACGCGTGTGAGCTTTGGTCCAAACCCAGTAGCATCTAGGTTCTCTCCCATTCAAAGACTAGTGGTAACCCAAGTCTCAAAGTAGAAATATTTAAATAGGTCATAAATCTATTCTCTTTTCAATGTGGGACAAAGTTTAAACTTTGTCTCTTCTATTTCCAAAACTCATTTTGTCCAATTTAGTAACCTTACTTTTGAATTAAATTTTTCATTCATCCAGAAATAATTTTTAACATCCAAATATACTATGAATATCTACTAACGGAGTAGAATGTGTTCGCCTATTATCCTGCTTAAAACAAATTATGGGACCCACTTTAATATTGGTCAAAGATTGGTAAAATTATTAATTAAAAATATATTTCCAACAATCTCCCACATAAATGAAAATTACAAAAAAATGCAAATGAATATACAAACGCTAAAAGAGTACAAGTGATAAGCTATTGCGTTAGAATTGGTAGCTTTTGACCTTGAATCTTCCTTTGTAGAATACTATCGGATTTACTTAGCTATTCAGTGAACATGATGTCTTGACATATTCAACTGTTGGTGTAAACTAAGACAACAATACCTACACAATAACTTCTCTAACACACTCAGTTCTTATAGTTGTGTTCATTTTGGCCCTGAACAAATCTTGGTTTCATAAGTAC
The DNA here is from genome assembly GCA_030279155.1 of Forsythia viridissima. Classification (NCBI taxonomy): domain Eukaryota; kingdom Viridiplantae; phylum Streptophyta; class Magnoliopsida; order Lamiales; family Oleaceae; genus Forsythia; species Forsythia viridissima. The sequence goes on from CM059036.1 coordinate 21,281,100, forward strand.
TTTTGAAACATTTGCCTTAATTTTTTTTATAGAAGCAGCCCCATTTCACACTTATATAGGTGACCTCCTATTAAGAGTTCTCTGTCATACTCTACTTGGCATTTTTTCAAGATATATGAATCATTAAAAGTATTGCTTATCATAATACACTATGCAGTTTAGCACTTTAATATCATAGGAATGGATAGAAGTTTATCTTCAAAGTGCTCATCTGAACCATTCACAACTTAGTTGTTCCATTGAACTAAGATCTTGGGATCTCCCGCCAGCAAAGTTGGATTACCGCTATGACGATTCTTAATTAATATGCTTTAAGCCCATTTCCTTCGATAAGCAGTATACATGATCTCTTGGTAATCTTTTAAGGAGATGATATGTTATATTTTCTTTTAATTTTACATAATCAATTGATATTACACCATTTGAGATCAACTATCTAATGGTATTATGTTTGCGACATATATGTCGAAACTTACCATTATACATACTATGTGGTGCCCTTTCGATACCCGACTGACTATCACAATATATACTTATTGCAGGCATTGGTTTAGTCTAATAATGAATGTCCTCTAAAAAGTTACGAAACCATTCTGCTTGTTCGCTTGTTCTCCAGCTTTTATCTAAAGCTATAAATTTAGATTCCATCATGGATCGAGTTATACATATTTGTTTTGAAGATTTCCAAGACATAGCTATATCTTTAATAGTAAAAACATAATCACTAGTGCACTTAGAATCATTTGTCTCAGTTATCCAATTTGTATCGGTGTATCCTTCTAACATAGCTAGATATCTAGAATAGTGTAATCCATAATTTATGCTATATCTTAAATATTTAAGAATCCTTGTTAATGCCTTCCAATGATAATTTCCTGGATTACTTGTAAATTTGCTTAACTTGTTAATAGCATATGCTATATCTGAACGTGTATAGTTCGTAACATACATTAAACTGTCTATAATACGTGAATATTCCAGTTGTGATACGAGTTCACCAATATTTTTGGCTAAATATAGACTTAGATCTACTGGTATATAAACTAGATTGTCATCATACACCTTACATTTCTTAAGTATAGCCTCAACATAATGAGACTGAGATAATGACAATCCTTTAGGTGTCTTAGAGGTTTTGAGCCCTAATATGACATCTGCTACACCGATATCTTTCATATTAAAATGTTTTTTCAACATTTTCTTGGTAAAGTGCATAGTGTATTTATTACCTATAATCAACATACATACATACCATAACGTATTTATTTTATGTGATTTTGACATAGACACATTTGTTACATTTGTTAATTCTAAAGTCATTCGACAACATAGTTTTGTCAAATTTCTCATTATATTACTTAGGAACTTGCTTTAATCCATATAATGATTTAACAAGTTTGCACACTTTTTCCTCATGTGGGCATCCACTTAGGCCACTCGCGGTCCCTCCTCCACCACCAGCTCCAGCTCTAAAATTCTACCGCATCCACCAAACTCAGCATCATAATACGGAGGACTTTTTGGAGGTACACAAATTGATCGATTAGGAAGGCCGGTGATAGGGAGAAGGATGCCGGCTAGCGCAAGGAGGATGAGGACCTTCCAACTGTGGTCAAGGATACCCGCCTTGACGCCAGGATGACCATCCTCGTTGCGATGACAGAAATAATGATAGAAATATGGATTCGCCCAGGCAAGACCTATGTACAAAGGCCCCTCTGGTTTGTGAGATTAATACCATAATCGGAGGACCTTAAGTTAAGGGACATACGATGAACACAAAGAAATTACACCAAAGTAGCATAGAAAAGGCCGATTGAAAGTTGGCAGGTTCACGGTCATTGACCTAGGACCTTACCAATTACTTTCACAGAGGATGATGAGGTCGTTGTCCACTACCCACACTGCGATGCTCTGGTGGTACAAACCATTATCGCCAGGAAACGACTTGGTAAAATTTGGTGAACGACGGTAGTATAGTAAATATCTATTTGGTAGTGCCTTCAACCAAATGGAGGTAGACCATGAGTTAACAGCCATCTCGGAGATGTTATTTAGGTTTACATGCTACAGTCTCGTCTCGCAGAGATGAATTACCCTTACAGTAGACTTTAGAAAGCAACCACGAAATATTAGAACCTGGTGGTCGACATCCGTTTGGCCTATTATAGAGTCCTTGGCAGATTGGCATTAAAAGATTTACAAGAAGTTACCTCGGTTCATCACTTAGTAATGAAATTTCCAATAACTAGTGGGATCACTGTGATTCAAGATAACCAGACAGAAGCTAAATCTTGATACATGAACACGCTCAGTAAAGTGACGATACGCGTGGAAGCAACCACCTTAGTCATGATGGTAGAAGTCGAGATAATGGAGAATGAATGGAGATAATGACGAAGAGAATATGGTCCTCGAAAGTACTACAGATAGGCTAAGCCTTGGAAGAATGGCTGAAAGATAAGCTGAAGTAAAAATTATTGCAGAAAGACCCTGCTCCTGTCCAAACTAAAGCCTAGGGAGAGGCTGCTGATTTATTTAGTAGTATTTGAAAGAATTGTTTGCTCAGTGCTAATTCGTGAAGAAAGACCACTGCAACTCCTAATTTATTATGTCAGTAAAACATAAAAGATGCAAAAACGAGGTACCCAAATATGGAGAAGTTTCCTATGTCCTTAACTATCGTGTCTAGAAAGCTTCGGCCTTACTTCCAGGCCCATTGCATTGATGTACTAGCAAACCTCATGCTGAGACAGATCTTCCAAAAACTACACGACTCAAGAAATCTGATGAAGTGGTCTGTAGAACTCAGCCAGTTCAACATTTCCTATAAGCCCATGCCTTAAGTCAAAGGTCAGGCGTCAGCCAACATCATAGAAAAATTCACCCACATCTTTGAAGATGATTAGGTACCAACGTAGAAACTGTATGTTGATGGATCATCGGGAGAGATTGGAGCCGAGGCAGAATTCTGATAATAAGTCTGGAAGGTCATACCTCAACTATGTGCAGAACTATTCACTCCGCCTATATTTCAAAGCCTTGAACAATGCAGCCGAATACAAGGCACTTCTAGCTGACTTAAGGTTAGTGTACAAAATGAAGGTAAAAAAGATCCAGGTCTACAACGATTCACAATTAGAGGCAAGACAAGTAAATGACAGTTTCACGGCCTAGGAACAAACAATGGTGGCTTACTTAAAAAGGTCATGGACGTTTTGCAGCATTTTGAAAAGTTCGAGTTGCTTCAAATTCCTAGAGCAGAAATCTAGATTTGTTGTGGATTTTTTTTGTGCTTTATCAATCATCTATGATGAACAACAATAATTATTGGCTCTTATTAATTATGTCAATCGGAACCATGCATATATTGTGGCAATTATAACAACAATAAGTCAACCGGAATCGTGCAGAAATTATGACAACTATGGTAATGGTAAATTTTTAGATGATATGGAGTGATTTCAGACTGGAACATATATATTACTCGTATTTTATTGTGGTAGTGATGGTGGTAGTGGTTGTGTTTCAGACGACCAATATATATGTTACTTGTATTTTGTGGTTGTGGTAGTGGCAAACGGTGATGTGGAGTGGTTTTATACAAATAAGACAATGTGTTATTCGTGTTTTGTGGTAACGGTGTTGGTAGGCAGTGGTGTGGAGTTTTTTTAGACGGGTAACATATACTAGTGTTTTGTGGTGGTATTTTAGTCGGGTAACACATATGTTACCCGAGTTTTGTGGTGGTGGTGACAAACGATAATGTAAATTGGTCTTAGATGAGTAACATGATGTATTATTTTTGTTTTGTGGTAGTGGTGTTGGCAGGTAGTGTGTTACTCATGATTTATTGTGTTGGTGGTGGCAAACAGTGGTGTGGATCGGTGTTAATTTAGTAACGTAATGTGTTAACATAATTTAAATCAGCGGTGGTGGAGCGATGGTTGTGGAGAAAGATGGTGGTAACATGCGTGCTATTCTAATTTAAATTACTGTAACATAAGTGTTACCCAAGTTGTGGTGGATGTGATTATGGTTGTGGATGATAATAGCAGATCTAAATCTGGTTGTGGTGGTGATGGGATAAAACAAGTGGTGGTGGTGGAAGGCAATTGATAATGGCAACACATATGTTACTCGTGTAAAAATGTTGTTTTCAAATAAAAATTTGAAAATTTGATTTTAAATTAAAATAATGTATTTTTAAAAAAAATTTGTAAAATGAAATAAATTATAAAATATTGATTTTAATGAAAATGAGGAAGTAACAGGGTAACAAATGTGTTATCGTAATTTAAATTAATGGTGTTGGTAGAGCAGGGGCGGTGGTAGTAATATATATGCTACATTACAAGTAACACATGAGTTTCCTTAATTTAAATTACGGAAATACATGTGTTATCCCAGTTGTGGTTAATGTAATTATGGTTGTGGATTGTGGTAGCGTATTTGAACATGGTGGTGGTGGTGAGATAAGGCGAGCGATAGTGATAGTGGTAGTGGATGACAGGGTTAAACACGTGTTGTTTCAACTTGTTTTAAATTAGTCAAAGTCAAAATTAATAATTTTTTTGGTCAAGTCTAAGTCAAATAGTCAAAGTGGAACTTAAATTATGTAAATAAATAAATAAATTTTTTTGGGCTATTTTGTAAAATATGATTATTTATAGATTTAAATGACTCAATAAGGAAGTTAGGGACTTAAGTTACAATTTTGGTTGATTTGTAAAATGAAATTGGGACCTCTCTCTCTCTCTCTCTCTGAGTGAGAGAGAGAGAGTGAGAGAGAGAGCCGAAATCAACTTTTAAGGCTTGGGGTTGTCCTTTTTTTTTTGCAATTTCAAGAGATAAGTAAGAAATTACTTATTTAAGAAAATTGTAAATAATTAAAATTTTTGCTTGTTGACTTAAATGTAAATTTTATGAAAGGAGATAAGTTGATTTTAGTAGCGTGAATTATATTTGCAAGCTAAATGAATGAATGAATGAATTTTTAGGATTTTTGACTTAGTGTGTTTAATTAGAGATTTAAGCTATTTTAAGCATTTAATACTTGAATTGGTCTATTTAGGCTAAAAGCTTGGAATGGCAATTTTAGCAAACCCTATAATTTCTATTTGGGTCATTTAAGTTAATATAATGTAAATGAGTTTATTTACGAGTTTATGGAAGATTAGAAATGGTTGAAAATGCTAAGGAGGATTATGTGTTATTGGATTAATGGAAATGGGTTTCTAGTTTGGTGATTTTACTACGAAATTTAAGAAAATTATTCTTGGCAGTGTGTAATTGATAGACGTTAAATTGTGAAGAAGAAAATTGGTAAATTAGAATAAGGATTAGATCAAAGTGAGTAAATAAATTTTGGAGAAGTTTTGCTTAAGTACGGGTAGGTTAAGCTTAGTTTTACTTTTAATTATTAGTGTTACTTGGGATGTTTATTTATTAATTCAAGCAATTATATTTTATTTCAGGAGGCGACGAGGAAATAGGTGCCGCGTACCGACCAACCTAGTTCTAGTCATAAACTCTGTGAGTGCAAAAACTTATTTTTCAGAAAATAAGTATTTAATTACATTATATTAGTTCGTAAAGTTATATGAATTGTTTCATTATTTCAGTACTTATAGTAAATTACATAAATTGTAAAAATGAATTATTTTCCAAATACGTTTGGACAAGCATGATTTTTAGTACAAGTTAGCTTTTATAAATAAATAATTCTTTCAAAATTTAAATTTACTTTTGTTAAATCTTTTATCCAAATATTATATCATTATTAAAGGTTTCAGTAAATTTAATTTTAAAAACCACCAAAAAGTATCCAAGTTATTTTACCTGCTCTGCACTGGTATGAATGCGTTTCCACAGTGTATGATCAGGTATGGTGATTTTACCCGCTATGCACTAGTTTGAATGCGTTTCCATAGTGTACGACCAGATATGGTGATTTTACCCGTTCTACACTGGTGTGAATGCGTTTCTACAGTGTATGACCAGATTACTAGAGGCCTTTAGGACCCACTCTCATACACATATGATTTGGACAGTGTACTGGGGTGTTTAGCCCTTTGGGGACAGCTCAGTACGCGTATGACCAGATTTCAGATAATAGATTTTCAGTGATTTATGGTACATTTTTGGTGTAGTATATATTTCAGAATAATCAGTATATAGATTTCAGATTTCAAATTAGAGATTATGCAGTTTCTGACTTTAAATTCCATTTTACAGTTTAATCAGATTACATTTTATTAGAGAACTAAAATTATACTAGTATTTTTTAGTTTCTCTATGTTTGTAGTTATTTTACTTATATCAAATATAAGGAATTTGTAATCTTTATTGCTTAAAAGTATTATAGAACAATTTAGAATTTCAGTAAATATAGAACAATTTAGAATTTCAGTAAATATTGATAAACTGGAAAAAAGTATAATTATTTACAAACTCATGTATTTTGTCAAACTTTTTCTTATTAGGATGCAGTTGAGCTATTTGAGAAGTTTTTGGGAGATTCTGCAACTACAAGAGCCACAGCCACAGCCACTTGACCTAGTTGATTGTATGAATACATTTTGTTAAGCAAGTCATTATCATACATTTGTCTCATGTCCACTAGCTTTAGTATATTTCATTTTGGTATTGTTTGTGGCATGTAGAAGTTAGGTGGGCTTGCCACCTTTTTGATGTAAATGTTATATATTTGGGCTGTTTTGTAAATGATAGTAGAAATGGTCGAGTTGGTTATATTTTATTTTTTATTGGTTCATATTTGGGGCAGGTGGACCCCAGTTGATATTGTATATATTGTATTTGGAAATTTGTTGCTTTTCAGGTTTGGTTTAGTCCAATTTACAGAAGAAAATTTGCCAAATTTTTTCTAAAATCTTTTTAGTCAAAAGTCAATAAGTTATAGAAAAGTCTAGTAGCCTTAATGGTGGGTTCGATATTTAGCTAGCATCCATCATCAGCGCACAACACGTCTTGGGTCCACTAGGATGATTCAGGACATGTCGTGTCATGTGTTACCCTACTAATAACACATGTGTTACTCTAATTTAAATTAAAGTAACACATGTGTCCTAATTTAAATTACGGTAACACATGTGTTACCCCAATTGTGGTGGTGTAAGGTGAGTGGTAGTAGCGATGGTTGAAGGCGAGTGGTAGTGGTGACACACATGTTATCCTTGTAAAAATATTGTTTTCAAATTGAAAATTGAAATATCGATTTTAAATTGAAATAATGTATTTTCTAAAATTTATAAAATTAGATAAGTTATACAATATTGATTTTAATGAAAATGAGGAAGTAACATATAGTAGCACGTGTTTTCAAATAAAAAATTGAAATATTGATTTTATATTAAAATAATATATTTTTAAGAAATCATAGAAAGGAGATAAATTCTAAAATATTGATTTTAATGAAAATGAGAAAGTAGGATATGGTAGCACACATGTTACCTGTGTAAAAATAATGTTTTCAAATGAAAAATTGAAAAATTGATTTTAAATTAAAATAATGTATTTTATAAAATTGATAAAATGAGATAAGTTATAAAATATCGATTTTAATTAAAATGAGGAAGTAACATATGGTAATACATCTTATCCGTGTAAAAATGTTATTTTCAATGAAACTTTTATTTAAATTTAAATATTGTATTTTAAAATATATATAAAATGATACAAATTGTAAATATTGATTTTAATGAAAATTAGAAAGTAACACATGGTAACACGTATGTTACCCTTGAAAAAATGTTGTTTTCAAATGAAAAAAATTGAATTATCGATTTTAAATGAAAATAATATATTTTTAAAAAGTCTATTAAAAGAGACAAATTGTAAAATATTGATTTTATTAAAAATAATGAAGTAACTTATAGTAACACATATGTGACCTATGTAAAAAAATTGTTTTTAAATGAAAAATTATAAAATTAATTTTAAATAAAAAATATATTTTTAAAAAAATTAAAAAATGAGATAAATTGTAAAATTTGGATTTTATAAAAATAATGAAATAACATATGGTAACACATATGTTACCCGTGTAAAAATATTATTTTTCAAAAGAAGAAATATTGATTCCAAATGAAAATAATGTACTTTTTTTTAAAAATCAAAGGAGATAAATTTTAAAATATAGATTTTAATGAAAATAAAAATGAAAAAGTAACATATGGTAACACATTATTACCCGTGTAAAAATGTTGCTTTCAATTGAAAAAAATATTGATTTTAAATAAAATTAACGTGTTTCAAAAAATATATAAAATGAGATAAATTTTAAAATATTGATTTTAATGAAAATGAGGAAGTATATTACCCATGTAATAAATTTTTTTAAATGAAAATTTGATTTTAAATTATAGGATAATTTGCAATTTTGGTTTTCAACCTTTCAAACCTGTAACTAGTCTATCTTAACTAATTTTTTTAGCACCAAGCATCCATAATATTTGCAGTTTGTTGCAAATCATGTGCTCATTGACATATTTTAACGGATTTGCCATTATCTTTAAATAAAAAAAATAGAAAAAAGCTAAAAACAAAAAAAAAATGATAAAAAAAATTACAAATAAAGTCTCATAACTTTTAAAAAACACAAAATAACTTTTTCTTTCCCAAAGTACAAATTACTCCAAAGTGCACATCTTCTCCAAACACAAAATAGTAGCATCAATTCTAGAGGAAAATAAACATAACCCGACTATTGAAGATGGGGCTCCGAATAGAAGTGCGTCAAAACCCAAGATGTCGAAGAAGACGACCAGCAGAAAATGGTTTGACGAACAGCACCGACAGGGATTTCTCCGGAGGCGAAGAGGAGACGACCAGCAGAAAGCGGATAAGGTCCAAGTGGGATCATCCGCTAGCGAATCGAGCAACGATGGGGTTGGCACTTGAGGAGTTGATAATAGTAGTAGGACTGGTGGGAAGAAGTGAAAGTCTAGGAGGGCCGATGACAAGCCCAAGCCTGTGATTTAGTTGCATGATTTCATGAAAGATTTCACTGGAGGTAATGAATTTGATCTCGAGATTTAGGCCTTAAATAGTAGGTTACTTGAAATTAGTCGAAAATTGCAATCTGGGTTGCCTTTGGATGAACGCCCCGAGGGTGCTAGGTCAAATAGATCTGGGTTTGAATTTAAGGAGATGAGTGGTGCTGGCTTCGGGTTTATTCAACGGTGAAGGGTACCGCGACATTGTTTTTTTCTTGGGGATTCTTGACATGGTGCAGCCACTCACGACATCGAACGTTGCCCACCAGATTGGATCAAGATTGCAAGGCCAACGAAAGATTTGTAGGCGGCGCGAGATTCGCCATCACATCACGGCAACTCTAGTGTTCCAGACCGTGAGGTAATTTGCATTTGATGGTAGGTTTTTGGGAAAGATTAAGTTATTTTATAATTTTTAAAAGTTATGTGACTTTATTTGCAATTTTTTTATGTTTTTGTTATTTTTAGTTTTTTCCTATTTTTGTTTATTTAAAGAGGGGATAAATCCATCAAAATATGTCAATGAGACGTGATTTGCAACAAATTGAAAGGTTGAGGACGTATGATGCTAAAAGTATTGATTAGGGGCATATTAGTTACAGATTTAAAAGGTTGGAGACCAAAAGTGCAAATTACCCTAAATTATAATACTGTATTTTTTTAAAATTATAAAAAGAGACAAATTTTAAAATATTAATTTTAAGGATGTAACCCGTGTAAAAATATTTTTTTTTTCAAATAAAAAATTGAAAATTCGATTTTAAATAAAAATAATGTATTTTTAAAAAAAAGTACAAAGAAATAAATTATAAAATATTGTTATTATCATTACTATATTTGAAATAGTATACAAATATGCTATTTTTAGATAATAATAATATAATTTTGGGAAACAAAAAACTGAAATATTTATTTTAAAAGAAAATTATATAATTTTAGATAGTGAAAAATTAAAATATGGATTTTAATGAAAATAATGTAATTTTTATTAAATTATAAAAAAATGATATATTGTAAAATATTGATTTTAATAAAAAAAAATTTAAAAAAACTTATCATGAAAATGAGACGTTTTTTGAAAAATTATAAAAGGGGGTATTTTTCAATTTTTTTTCACAAAATGTAAGGCTCTTGACAAGTTTCCAATAAAATTTCAAAGCTCAATATTTATTATTGGAACAAAATTATCCAATTCTTATACTTCAAAACCATAATGTCAAATTTTGCACTTTAGTCCCCTCTGCATATTGCAAATTGACCCCAAACTCGCCAAAAATGGCAAAAATGCGTCCAACTTGTAAGCTTATGATCAACTTTAAAATGATACTTTGGGTTTGAACGTGCAACTTTTCTTAGATTACGGCTTGGTCCTTGAACTTTTCAAAAATTATTAAACTAACCAAAGGATTTTCTAGCAACTAATAACTTTACTTCTTATTAATTACATTTATAAAATTTACGATTGAGCATAAACTCGGGGTATTACATCAACTCATTTAGAAGAACTAGTTTATAATACGTGAGTTGCACGTGATTTTGTAATAATGTTATGAATTATTTTTAATAATCATCTATTAATATAATACTTATAAAAAATTCATTTTCAATAATAAGTTCATCCATAACTATAACCAACTAAGGAATAATAGTCAAGTTTTTTGGTAAAACAGGTGGTTCATTAAAAAGTACATGGCCTACGTAAATGTTAAATTTGAAGGATTGATGACGTAATATATTAGTATACTGCTGATACTCTTTTAAGTATATTTTGAAGCATATATCTAATGACATATAAAGAAAAGACAATTTTCTTTTATGAAAATTAGTATCAAATTTTAAAATACATGAAAAATAGTAAGTAGAACACAAATTTTCATTGATTTTCTGTATTTATATCATTATAAAAAGCACATGGAAACAAAAAAAAAATTAGCATTTTTAAGCAATTATTTCTCGTAAAAAAAAAAATCCCAAAATTCTTTGCTATAGAATAAAGAAGAATTTTCTCCTGCAATATCTTTACCAAAACACGGATCAAGACATTCAATTTTAATGCATCCATAAATTAAGGCATCGTTTTCTGCTTCATGCATTCTTTCCCGCAATTCCTTTTTAATAAAATTTATGATTTTAACTCATCACGTAAAACCAACTTATTATGCGATATTTATCTTCACCTTATGCATTGCACGACTCAGTTTTATCCAAATTATGGAGTACACGTTTGCACTCTTCCTTAGCTGCGAACTTGAGAGAGCCACATCAATCTTCTTTGTTTTACTTGTTCTTCTTTAATAAATATATATTTAGGTTCTTACAAAAATGACAAAAAATTATCATTCGAGCTTAAATTCTTTTTCTATCAAGACTACCACGATAATTAACATTTTTACCTCAAACAATCATTCTAAATCAAGAAAAAAGATATAGAAATTAAAATTTAAATGAATATTACCATCGTATTCTCAAAATTAGTGAATCCTTCATGGAAAATTAACACATCCACTACTACCACATTACTATCAAACTAATCAAAGATTAAAAATTGTCCTTATGAGAGAGAAAAAAAACAATTCCTAGCATAATTAAAAAAAAGAAGAACAAACGATGAAGAAACCATGAATCAATAATAAGAAAGCCGAATCATCTTGGTTTGTTATGTTTTGTTATTTGATCAAGGAATTTGATTAAATTCTCATGCATAATAAGATTGACTCTTGGAGTCTTTAGTGTTTACTATTAAAGATAATCATTTTAATATATTAAAAACTTTATTACCATTACATTTTTATTTATTTTCATTAATTACAATATATAATATAATTTAAAGGAGGCAATCCACCTTGAATGATCCGAAATGCAATATTTATTTGGTATAAAATAATTTAAATTTAAATTAAAACCAAAATATATAATACTAATTGAAAGACGATTTTGAAAATTAAAAATTATTTATCTATATAGTCCATAAATATTTCTCTCAAATTGAGACTTTTATATCAACACTTTTAATGGTTTGTGAAAAGGAAATTAAACCATCAACAATTTCTAAGTCAACTTCTGACTTTTGTAGATAAATCACATAATTATTAAGAATAGCAAACCTATTTTCTATCTGAGGTTTTCTTAATTAATGTTATTTCTTGTGGTTGAGCTAGTGTAGTTTCATTAGTGATATTTTCATTATGAAGTGTTTGATAATTCAAAGTGTTGTTCTTCAGCATAATTAAATTGTACACAACTCTGAAAATCGAGAGCAAAGCTACATTCACTCTAACTCCTTGACTAACAACATTATGTAAGCACTTCACTCCCACTAATTTCACTATTTTCAATGAATCTAGCATTTCTAAATTCAACAATTCTTGAACTATGATTATGATAATAAAATCGATACCCCTTATACTTTTCTAGATAACAATCAAAACTCCATACTACTAAAATTGAGAATATTAGGGCCATATAGAAGTGCCCCAATTAATGTAAATAGGGACAAAAAACAAAGTTAAAATACTCCTAAGAGAAGGACATGCAGGTTAGTAAATGCCCCTATAAATGGCACCTCTAATAATACATAGGGGCGAATTGGACACTAAAAACGCCCCTAATAATATGTGTGCCACATAGAATTGTAATTCTATTAGGGACACTTAATTAAGCGTCCCGATTAAAGTTAAAATAATAGAGGCACTTAATTAAATGTCTCAATTAAATTTAAAACAATTGGGGCACTTAATTAAACGCCCCAAATAAGTTTAAAACAATAGGGGCACTTATAAATGCCCCCGTAATTAATTAAATCATAAATTCATATCAATTATAGAGATACATCTATGAGCCCCAAATATAATATAATATAATTAAATAAACAGTAAATAATAAAATCGATATATATATATCTGTGTGTGTGTGTGTGTGTGTGTGTGTGTGATGACATAAAAATTGAGATAATATTAATATCAAGTACAGAAATTCTAATAGATGTCAATCTACATAATCAAACATAACATTATATTTTATCGTTCCATACAGTAAATAATAATTAGCAATAGAGTCATTTGTTAATAGCATCAAAATCTCTCTTAAAAAGTGCATATCAATAACAACATATGCTAACTCTAACCATGTTGACTACTTATCTCATCCGAATGTATAATTTATTGTATAAAGTCTGGGTCTTGAGCATCATTGACAACTCCCCATGAAGATAAGGCACCGGTGGGTACAAAGATGGATGGTATGGTTGAGGATAGTAGAACTGGGATGACGAAGGAAATTGATAAGTTGGGGACTGGGGATAAGGTGGATATTGATGAGAAGATGGAGTATATTGAGAAGGTGAATGTTGCTGTGAGAGTGATTGATGCTGGGAGGAAGATCGTTGTTGGGTGGGTGACTGGTGTTGGGATGGAGACTGTTGTGCCTGAGATTGTGAAGACCGATCTTGTGAAGATGATCGGAGTTGGGATGGAGAGTTTTGTGGCTGTGAATTTGAAGACCGATGTTGTGAAGATAAAATCATATGTCGCAACTCCTCTATCTCTTTCTGTTATTCCTCATACTTAGATTGCAAATCCAAAAAGCTAGACTCCAAAGAAGCATAGTCTCGTCATCTACATGATCTACAAATTGAAGATGCTGGTTGAGTCTGTTGCACCCAAGGCACCATATCTGGTGTCACAACGTCTCCATAACCACGAACTTTACCATCAATCTCAAAGCCCCTTGTTGTTACATATGCTTGCAACCTCAGTTTTGCCTCACCATGGGAAGCAACTAGTTGTGTCAACCCTTGTGATATCTTAGCCTACAAAGATAAATTTTATCTCTATGTGTGTAATAGTTAGTGAGAAGAAATATAAAGAATTGCCTAAAAAATATCAAACTTATCCCCATTTGCTCAGATGTATCATCAATCCAACTTTCGTGTTTATCCTATCTCTTGTAAACCAAATTAAATGCCTTAATAGGATTAGGTGTGTGACCATGCTTTTGCTCCTATTCGAATGAAAAATATAGGGTAATTACTACAAAAAGTCCTTACCCTTTGAAGTGATTGTACAAATCATCCATTCCTTTTGAAATTTTGATATTTTCACCCTTAAATCTACATTTTCTTGTGCAAAATATCATTTCCATCCATTGTTATCCAAACAGTCCCGTTATGTCTAAATTTTAACACGACTAGTACCACATTGTAAGGGTAATTTCGTCCACACACCTATTTCTTTATCACAGAAATGTAAATAAAATAAACACACACACACACACACACACACATATATATATATACACACATAAAAGCAACATGTTTCTCAAACTAACTTACCAATCAAACACAAATAAGTAGTATGATGAACAATGCGTAAGCCTTGGAAGCAAATTCAAATGGCTGAATGAGTAAGCTGCTTAAACCTATTATTTTCAATGTAATGTAAAATGGAAAATATAAATTTGATGTCTTTTTACCTTTAGACCAACAAAGGATAGGATATTTAATAAAAGAATTCATATGTAGTTTCAACCCCACATAAATATTGTGATAGAACAACAATACTATATACAGAACAAGAATATATGCAGGTGTTTTTGGTAACATGTCAGGAGTTAATTGCATTATTTCTATTAACCATCTCGTTTAGAAGTTGAGAGGATACCATGTGTATTCATTTTGAATTTTTATCTTAAACAAATTCGAATACTATGTTCTTTACTTGTGGTGTTAATATATTTGGGTAAACTTGAAAACTCACTCATGTTAAAATATAAATGATTAATCTATGAACAAATAGATGCTTTGAACTAGATTCCACCTATAGGATGTATTCATGTGGTTGATTCTGTATTTTCTTTATGTAATGATTTGTGAGCTTATATTGATTACTTTTGCATGATTTTTGTTGCTTTTGTTTTTGTTCTTTCTTTTCTTTATGGGGGTTTGGATGGAAACCAGATTTTAGGAAAGTTGTTTGTATTGGAGAGTATAGTTAGGTGAGATTTTCTTCCACGAGGATTCGGTTCGGTTCCACGTGGATACGTAAACGTTTCGCTTTTAAACCAAATCGAAACATTCGAAAATAGTTTGGTTTAGGTTTCAATGTTTAAAAACCTGCTTAACCGGATCGAACTCTTTTACTTTTCTATAATTAAAAATAAATTAATTATATTTGCTTACACATTTAATTTTTGCCAAACAATTGGGTTACTCATCCATAACCCACAAGTTAATTATTCGGTCCATTTAT
This sequence comes from Forsythia viridissima, assembly GCA_030279155.1. NCBI lineage: Eukaryota > Viridiplantae > Streptophyta > Magnoliopsida > Lamiales > Oleaceae > Forsythia > Forsythia viridissima. The sequence goes on from CM059036.1 coordinate 21,296,362, forward strand.
TTACTAATTTTTGTCAATTTCCTCCTTATTTCTTTTTTTTTATATGACAAATATTAATGTAATGTAACTATTGAGACAAATATTAACGTAATGTAACATTTAGGTTTAAAAACTTCCCGTTTAAGCTTGTATAGAGAATTTTAGACAAATTTACTTATGTTTTAATTTGTTTTAAATGTGTTATTATTATGTCGATAAGTAAACTGTTGTTTAAAACAGAACTGAAACGCAAAAAATAGTTTGGTTTGGTTTCGAAATTAAAATAGTTTGATTTGATTTGAAAATTTTTCAAACTGTTTTAAATGGTTTGGTTTGAAAAATAGATCAAAAACCATCCAAACCAAACCGTATTTACCCCAATCCCAATGGCCATTGTACTAATGTCAAATGTTTGCCATGTCAACAAGCCGTTTGCCACATCATCAAAATCAATAAAATTTTTATTAGAAAGAAATGGGGACGAAAAAGATAACACTTAATTAAGTTCAATGACTATTAGAATTTTTTTTAAAGTTTAGTGACTAATAAGAAACAATGTTGAAAGTACAATGACTATTCAGGTATTTAACTTGGTGTACCAACTATAGTTTGTTGAGCGCACATGTCATGACTTTTAAAGATTTGGTAAATGGACCATGACATTTTTCTCATTCATTGTACTTTTCATAATATTCACCACATTTAACTCTATTGCAACTACGGACTGATATTTTTCACATTATAGATAAATCAATTGTAATGTAAAAATTACTAATAAAAGTGATAAAATATTTGTCTTCACCTATACATGAAATATCAACTATCCACATATGAGGTAGAGACTTCACATTCTTCTTGAATCAAGGCTTTCATTTCACACAATTGTTTTGATAGTGCTAACTTTCGAAACTAAATTGAGCAAATTTGTCTTAAAAAAGGATGTGAAGTCACTACCTCATATTTCTCTTGAATTTGAGTTCTATAAGTTTCTATCTTACTAATCTTCCTTTTTCGTTTGTAAAGTGCATGAGCTTTAGTTATACAACTGTTGGATTGTGGCTATTAATCTCAATATAAATTAATTTTCTTTGAGAGAAATAACCAAAAAGTAATGGAACATTATGAACTCCATAAACTTAATGAGAAAGGAACTTAAATCTATACATAACTAGTTTTAGGAGATTACCCTAGAAGCATGCTTTAAATCACTATCCTAAAAAACAAAGCAATTCTCCCTTCAACCCTGTAGCCTTCTCCCTTTTATCCCCTTAGATGCAATTTTAGGGGGAAAAAAATGATGCGAGTAAAAACCCTCAACTCTAAAGTGTGCCCTTAAGTGACCTATAGACAACACTCAAGAAGGTCAAATTATACTAATGCCCCTAGTGTAATGCACCAAATTTCTTTGAACTTATTGTAGTAGATCAATAAAGTCTTCCATATAACTTGGAGCCAAGAGAGAGACCAGATTGGACTCACAAGACTCGAGCTCCAATAGACAATGTCGCCAAATTAGTCAATTCTTGACCAATTAGAACATATCTATCAATTTCGGTTCATTCTACTAAAGAACCAAAATTGCACTCTCGTGTCAAGTGACAATTACAGAATCAAGTCATGATCCGATAACAATATCTTCTAATCATCATGCCACAAGTCAATCCCCGTTGGACTGTCAATATATTAGAGTCGACAAAATGATCGAATTGCCCCTCCAATATGTATAGATCCATGAGTCCCATTTTCATAAGGCAAATCCATTGTGAATGCATCACAACATAGAGTCCAATGATCTCGTTGTCAGACTATTGAACTCAAATTTGATTGCATACTAGAAAATCCCTCGAAGTTATGATCGTCTCAAACAAATGATTAACGGATTCCCTTTTACAAGTAAATGATTTGAAACTGTTTTACCCCGATTCTCAAAATACCGAGATCGATCTACTAATCAAGATTTCACTCATTGGTATCTCAAAGAACTTGAACTAGCAATTAAAGGTACATTACTTGCTCAGGATTTAGGTGACTCGCTCGATGATCAAGCAGAGCCTTATTCCTAGCAATCATAAATAAGTCGTCTACGTGATCACGTTAAATGTGCACCGAACACATAATTTTCTTTTTTTTTTCCAGATATAGACAAACCTCAATAAGAATAATACAATTTTATCAAGATAAATCGTCCAACTTTATCTACCGATTGTAAACGTTATAATTTTGATCATATCATAAAATATGTCTTATTATACTCAACCATCAAGTATACATTTTGTAAAATCTTGTATGATAATGGAGAGTTAGATTAATTCTAATTTAAGGACATTAAACTAACAATTTCTCACTTGCCACTTATAATATATGTGACATATCAAGAATACTCATCTTCTCAAGATGCCCATCAAAACTTTAGCTAGTAAGCTCTTAGTGAACATGTTTGCAAGATTATCTGCGAATGCAATCTTGCTTACTACCACGTCTCCTCGATGAACAATCTCTCTAACAAGGTATTATTTTCTCTCGATGTGATTGCCACGCTGATGGTTACTAGGCTCTTTAGCGTTGGCAACTGCCTCACTTTTATCACAATAAAGCATCAATGGATCCAATGTAGAAGGAACCACTTCAAAGTCCATAAGAAACTTCATAAGCTATACAGCTTCCTTTGTAGTTCCACAAACGGCTACATATTCTACCTTCATGGTAGAATCAATAATACAAGATTGCTTGATACTTCTCCATACTACGGCTCCATCTCCCAGTGTAAAAATTAACCACAATGTTGACTTTCTAAAGTCTCGATCAGATTGGAAGTCCAAATCAGTATATCCAATGGGAGTTAGATCATTCTATGAATAGACCAGCATATAGTCTCTCGTTCTCCGAAGGCACTTGAGTGCATGCTTTACCATTGTCTAGTGTTCTTCTCCCAGATTTGACTGATAGCGACTAACAATACCCACAGCATTACAAATATCTAATCTAGTGCAAAGCATAGCATACATAAGACTTCCAACCGCCGAGGTGTAAGGAACCTTCTTCATGTTATCTATCTCAGTAGGAGTCTTGGGATAATACTCTTTAGATAGATCAATTCCATGTCTAAAAAGAAGTTGTTCTCTTTTGGAATTTTGCATTGCAAATCTAGACCATATCTTATCAACATATGAAGTTTTGGATAATGCTATCCTCTTGTTCTTCCTATCTTGTAAGATATGGATTCCTAGGACATAGCTAGCTTCTCTCAAATCCTTCATATCAAATTTCTGTGCTAACCAATTTTTTACTGACGACAGTGCCCCTACATGATTCCCAATGAGTAAAATGTCATCCACATAAAGAATTAAGAAAATTACTTTTCCTCATTGTATACACTTGTATACGCAAGGCTTATCTAGATTTTGGTCAAAACCATATGTCTTAATAGTTTGATCGAATCTAACATTCAAAGACCTGGACAGTTGCTTAAGTCCATAAATTGAGCTTTGCAATTTGCAAACCTTTCTCTCGTGGACTTCTTTCACAAACCCATCAGGTTAAATCATGTAGATGGTCTCGTCAAGACGTCCATTTAGAAATACCGTCTTTACGTCCATTTATCATACCTCATAGTCATAATAAGAGACAATGGATAAAAGGATTCAAATAGACTTAAGCATGGCAACTGGCAAGAAGGTCTCATAGTAGTCGATACCTTTTCTTTGGGTAAAATCCTTAGCCTCTAGTTTTGCCTTGAAGGTTTCAACCTTCCTATCTATCTCTTTCTTTCTTTTGAAAACCCACTTGCACCCAATAAGTTTGACCCCATTAGGTTCTTCTACAAAATCCCAAACCTCATTAGAAAACATAAATTCCATCTCTGAGTTCATAACAATTTTCTATGATTTAGAGTCTACATCTTCCAACATTTTCTTAAACGAAGTGGGATCCTCCTCTTGTTTAGTAGAGACCGCCTGATAAGACTCTCCATAAAACAAGTATCTAGCAGGTGGTCTTACGACCCTCCCACTGCTAGTTACCGTTGGAAGTGCTTGATTGACTTGTTTGACTGAAGGTGCTATTTCTTCTCCTACTGCTTGACCTTGTCCCTGATTGGGATCAATCTCTTCTACTTCCTTGTTGTGAAGGATAGGGAAAGATGGAGTAATGGGTGTCTGATTTTCTACTACTTCTGGTTCTACTTGTCCATTGGGATCTATAGGCGTTGTTTTCCATTCATCCCATCAGGATTAGTGACCATTAGTTCTGTATAAGATTCCAAGTCTTTACTGCTTGATTCTATGCATAAACTGGAACTGAGTTGTTTGAACCACGTTCTAACACCTCTTCCAATAGAATCTTACTAATAGACTCATGCTCTTTTATGTACTTATCCTCCAAGAAGGTTGCGTTTGTACTAACAAATACCTTCTTATCTAGAGGACTATAGAAGTAGTAACTTCTTGATACTCCACAAATAGACAAACATCTGACATTGATTCTATCTTCTCTGTATTTTCCTTAACCACATGTGCCGGACATCCTCATATCCGTATGTGGTGTAAATTAGATTTGCGCCATTCCACAATTCAATGGGTGTCTTGAAAACCTTTAATGAAACTAGGTTTAAAATATACATGGCTATTTATAGTGCATATCCCCAAATAGAAACATACAATGAAGAATAATTCATAATTGATCTCACTATATCTAAAAGAGTTCGAATCCTTCTTTCCGAGACACCATTCCATTGGGGAGTTCTTGGTGTACTCAATTGGGATAATATACCATTATCTGATAAATAGTCCTTAAACTCTTAAGAGAGATATTCGCCACCTTGATCAGATCGAATGGCCTTGATACTCTTACCTAATTGCTTCTCGACTTCCGTCTAAAACTCTTTGAATTTTTCCAAAACTTCGGACTTGCGAGACATTAAGTAAATGTATCCATATCTAGGGTAATCGTTAGTGAAAGTGATGAAATACTCATAACCTCCCCTAGCTCGAGTATTAATGGGTCCACAAACATCGAAATGTACTAATTCCAAAAGTTCATTGGCTCTTAGCCCTTTAGCTTTAAAAGGTCTCTTAGTCATTTTACCTTCTAAACAAGACTCACAAATCATTATAGATTCTACCTCTAATCCATTTAGAGGTCCATCCTCTACCAATATTTGAATCCTATTTAGATTAATATGACCCAACCTAAGATGCCACAAGAGAGTCTCATTAGTACTATGTAACCTCATCCTCTTTTTACTAGCGATAACACTCTATATAGAGCCAATCATAGGATTTATGACATATAGACTATTAACTATATGACCCTAACAAATAAGAGAATTATTCAACTTAATAGCAACCATAGAACGAGTAAAAAATACCAAATAACCAATGTGAAATAAAAGCATAGTGGAAACTAAGTTCCGTGTAACTTTGGGAAGATAATAACAATCATCCAAAATCAAATGTCTGTGATTCTCAAAACATAAAGTAAAACCGTCGATTGTTTTTGCTAACACAATTGCTCCCGTGCCAACCCTCAGAGTGTATTGTTCCTTACTGAGCTGCTTGGTCACCTGAAACCCTATAAATAATTACAAACATGATTAGTGGCTCCAGAATCTCCAATCCAGGTATTAGTAGAATCAACCACTAAGCATGACTTAATGAAAAGAACTTTACCCTTCTTGAGAGTTTTCTTCTTTGGTTTCTTCCTCTTTTCCTTTCCTTTGCCTGATGGCTTAGGATTTGAGGGCCCACCACTCCCTGCTTTGACTTCACTATCACTAATCTTTTTGCTAGCCTCATATTTTTCGAGCTCTTCTATCAATTCTTTTGAAGACATATTTATCGTGTGAGTATCAAAATTCAACTTGAATTGTAAGAACGTCTCTGAGAGAGTATCGTGTCAATTTGAGTCTCTAAATCAAAATTAGCTCCTAGAACATTCACTTCGTTAAACCGAACAACCATGGTTAACACATACTCTTTAATCGGCGATCTGGGTTCCATGTGGGTACACATAATAGATTTAATGATATTTTGTCTAGCCTGACTTCTTTGATTTCCAAAAGTCTCCTTCAGGCTTTCCATCATATCCCGAGTAGTTTTGATAATCAGATCCCAGAGAAAATGCCACTTGATCACATTCGGCAGTATTATTAGAATGTAGTATTGGCCCATCTCATCAGAGTAACATCACTTGACATAGGTAGCCTTGTCCTCAGTAATAGTTTCCTCAGACAGAGTTTTAGGACACAATTCGTCTAGCACAAACATATGTTTTTCATTTGTGAGAATGATGTCGAGGTTTGTTTTCCAATCTTTGTAATTTTCTCCCACGAGTGGGTTTTTATTAAGTATAACTCATAGTGGATTAAGCAACATTTTCTAAAAAAATTAATAGTTCGTGTATTAATAATGTGGTGACCCCAAAATTATGTCTAATTTTTTTTTTTGTATTCTGTCCAAGTAGGATATTAGGAACTGGATAGGAGGGTATTAGCACCCTCATACGAAGAAAGCAGATTAGTTCTTTTGTTTGTTTAGGAAAGTGGATTGAATCATATTTGTAACAGTTTTTGACATTTTCTTTTAGGAAAAACAGTTAAAAATAATCAGAGACTACATCTGTAGGTTGCCCTTTCTCTTTTGCTCCAAATTCGTCTTATCTTTGCTACGTAAAACGTGTACACTTAGTAACAGTAAAAACCAAAGGATAAGACAAGATCAATTAGACATAGGAGAAGAGAAGAATAGGTGGATCCCGTCTTTTGATTCATTTCACATTCCTTACCATAAATTGTTACACAAAACATGAGCTTAAGTAAATGATAGAAATGCATCACTTACAACTTTGTTCCAACATGGCTCATGAAAAATCATTACATCTCATTAATGACCCATTTATTTTAAGTCCATTTAAAAAATAATATTTTAACGAAAAGGAAGGTTCTTATATTTTAAAGACTAGTTCACTTAAGCTATTACATTTCATAAAAGCAGGTTGTAAGATACCCCATAGTCCAATAGTCATACGTGTCCACAAAAAAGTAGGCGACTTCATATTTTTTTAGCCCATGTTGATGGGGATAAGAAGACCATACATCAATCTTGGTAATCAAATGGTATTCTTGGCCATCTGAAGCTAGCTCCTATTTTTGCCCCATCACTTCAAAAAAATCTCAATCCATTTCCTACAAGAGTCATGAAACGACTATGAATGGTGACATTTAATGAGTAAATACGATGCATGTTTGATATTGCATATAAATGTGTATTTTATCTTTCTTAGGGCCCTTCTCCTAAGCAATATTTATATACCGAGCGCTCAAATTAAATATTTTTTGTGCATATGAACGATGGCCAAACTTCTTTGGACCATTGCCGTCTCTTTATGGGCTACATTTGCTCTTGACTATAGTTGACCAACTCTTAGAACCCTTACCGTCTTTTATGGGCTACTCTTGCCATTGGCCGTTCATTAACTTTAATTGGACCTCGTGTCCTCGTATGGTTCGATCTAACCCTTGGCCATAGTTGATCAACTCTTTTTTTTGGACCCTTACCATCCCTTTGTGGTGTACAAATAGGTTTGGGAAACTATGTTATGAAACAACTTGTCTTTGTCTATATGTAGACTTTATTTTCTCTTCTCATGTTGAGCATGTATAACACAAAATGACTTCTCATTTTCATCCTTCCTTATTGTTGCATAAATGATAAAAAGGCTCAAGATGCTCATAATATCTCATACATTTACATACATCAATCTCATCAACATAATTCATTCGGGCGCGCGCGCGCACGCGCGCACACACACACACACACACACACACACACACACACACACACACACACACACATATATATATATATATATATATATATATATATATACACACTTATTGTGTTTCATATAAGACAAATAACGTAAGTTACTCACAACATCTTATATTTTTACTTAAATCAATCTCATCAAATAATGTACTTTGGAGCACATTAAATTTATAAAATATATACTTATCGTATTGCACATAAGGCAAATAATGTAAGTTACTTACAATTTGTTGCGGTTAGTCTTGATACACCTGAAAATAAAATGCCCTATGTTTCACAATTTTGTAGAATGTGAATATTACTTGAATCTTTAGGCAAGGGTAGCGACCCTACAGAATCTGGTCTCAGGCCTTCATGGTGCAGAGATTTTAGGGTATTGATATCCCGTTGTAAAATAGAAAATATGGGATACCAATACCTTCCGGGGCAGAGAGGTAATTAGTGTATTTTTATTTTGAAAACTAAGTTTTCAGCCCCTGAGATCTGACTTTCTCCACCATAAAACCTGAGGTCTCTAGTCCACTTTTTCTACTGCCCGTTTAGGGTCATTGAGGCTAGGGTGTGGAGATTTCTCTATTAATTTAGGGGACAACAACACCAAGCTCTTTCATTTCAGATTTTAAATCTTGACTCACCTCCTCTCTTAGATATATTTTCTCCTTCTAAGTGGGTTCTTTCCTTCTTCTTCTTTAAGTGTTAGTGAGTGTGTGAATAAGAAAAATTTATGATAATTATAGGAAGGAAAAAGGGTCAAGTTGTGGCCTTAATTTGGAGGGTATTTATAAGAAGAGTTCTACTCTCTTTTCTTCATGATTACTTCTATTCTTATTGGGCTGCTTGTACAGTTTGCTGGATTTAGTTATGATTTTAACTTGGGCTTCAAGAAATGCTTTTTCATTTTCTCATAGTTTTTGTAGGGTGTGATAGGACACTAGGGAAGGCATCTTGGAGGCAAATCTCTGCAACAAATCTTTATTAGCCTACTCACCAATTGTTTAATATAAAAATTGGCATATTTATTAATTCCTGGACTCATTTTTGGGTCGTGTTTTGAAGGTCGATGCTTGCTTATTTTTTGACGTCTCTTATACCATCTCGAAGATCTTATAGAATCTTCCTAATGCACTTTGAATCGTAGAAAATGGACTACTACAGTGATTATAGCACCGTTCTAAAAATGGTTATTCGAACATGGTTTGTTGGAATTTCCTAATTGTTTCCAGATTTCTCATTTTCTGGAACACTTTTGGTGTTATCTTTTGGGGCTGATTTCTTTGTCGAATGTAGGTGTATTTGGTACCATTTCGAAGGTCTCATCGTGTACTTCTCAATACCATAAGAGTCGTAGAATTTTGACCAATACAGAATTCGTATGATCACACTAAAGATGGCTATTTGACTTATCCAAAAAAAGGCTTAAAACTTTACTTTTATCAACCTTTTGAGTTTCAACCCAACTTTGCACTTTTAATCAATCAAGTCCTAACATGAATTGTTATTTATCTAATTAGCTCATATTAGTCCTTTCAAAATTTATTAAATTCGATTTTCTCCTTTTTATTATTCAGATTTAAATTAAATACTAAATGTTACAACTTTTGAGGCACTTTGCTGGACAACTAAATAAATTTTTTCGTTTCATTCTACTTTTCAGATTTAAAATAAATTTATTAGAAATATGAATTTTCGGGTTGTTACAATCTTCCCCCCTTAAATAAATTTCGTCCTCAAAATTTACCTAGAATAGCTAGGAAATTTTTTCTCTCATCCCATCTTCTTGCTCTCAAGTCTCTTCTTTGATAGCTTCACTTGATTTTGACCAACTGAGCTTCTTTATTTCAGAAGCGTTTTGTTTCGCACATAAGAATTATAATAGGCCACTCTTCTAAAGTTAGGTAAGCTTGAATCTCGGTAGGCACTTCGGCAAGTACATGTGATGGATCTGGGATATATTTTCGAAGCTTAGATATATGAAATACGTTGTGCACTTTACTCAAGGAGATTGGTAGCTTTAAATTGTAGGCTACCGGCCCAATTCTTTCTTATTTTCATTCCAGTTCTTATTGACCATAAACCCCTTTTGATTCTGATTTTGATTTTGATTTATCACTTCTCGAGCTCGAACAATTTTGACATCAGTCAACTCAGCTAGTAGGGCCTTATCGATAATTTCTGGAAAGCTCATGTTCTGAATTCCTGACATGAGGACATCTCTATTCAGCTCGGGACTTAACTCGTCCCGAAAGTAGTCAACTTTCAATCCATTCGTGCTGACCATCTGAGTGGTAAAACGGGACAGATCCTCAAACTTCCTTATGTATTCTGATACTGTCATTGATCCTTGTCGTAACTGGATAAATTCATTTAACTTTTGGTTTCTAGTGGAAGTGGAAAAACATTTGTTTCAAATTATTTCATTGAACTTTTCCCAAGTCATGTCCGTTGTTTATCCCATACTCGTCAATGTATCCCCACTGATAAGTGTCGTTTTAGACTTATCTAGACCATCAAAAGTGTACAATTGTATCTTAAGTGAATTTCTACTTAATTGTTTGTTGATTTGATTGCTTTAGCTCGAAACCCGAGTTTGAATGGAATTAGAGAAAACAAAGCAAAATAGGCGAAGAATGACTGAAAGTGCACGAAGACTTGGAAATGGAGGCTAACTTGCAAATATCCAAAAGTTGAAGGACTTGGGTTACAAATAAAAGAGGAAAAAATTGAAATGAAATAAGAAATTCAAGGACTAAAGTGCATAACATTGAAAGTAGAAGGACCAAACATCAAACAATGGTTGCTGTGAACCGCGATTGGCTGCGACAAACAGCGGCCAACCATTGGTCATGGCCCGATCGCAGCCTACGTAGGTTATTTTCTGACTTTTTCTAAATACAAATGAGGGGCTCTTGAGTCATTTTGGAATTAAAAACAAGTCAAAGAGGATAAAGACCGCATAAAGACCTAATCTATGTCAAATTGAGGTTATTGAATCAGAGAGAAAAAAATAGACAACAAGAGGAAGAACGATGAAGATCTTGAAGATTGTGACGTGAATACGACGAATTCTTGGTACAAGATATTCAACTTTTTCTCATCCTTTATTTAAACTCAGTTATGTCTTCCAAACTTTTCTTATTTTTTTTCTCCCAAATTATAAGTGACTAAATTAATATTTTGGATGAACGATCATAGTTTAGATTCTTTAATTTCCATTCTCAAATTTTTCTTATAAATTAATTACGTATTGATTTTACTTCTTCTCATAATACTTGAAATAATTTACCATTTCTTTGAATTGTGGATTGTAACAAATCGAGAGATAAGTTATTAATCTAGACTACGTAGTAAAATCCAGCAATTAGATAAAAGGTAGATATAGGCTTTTGTTATTGTTGTGGTATTGAATTGAATTCTTAGGAGATTTAATGCATCTAGTTAAGGATTATTCTAACTTCACATAGAGATATAGTAAGTTGACTTAATTAGATAGGACTAATTTGAACTCGAGAGATGTAAATTAGGTTAAATTCATGAATTCGACCAAGTATAACAATAGGAATAAATCTTGATAGGAGAAATTAGATATGGCAACTATGGTGAATTCGTGATTCCAAATCTTTTAATAATTATATTTGATAAATTCCTGACATTTGCGTTCACACTATTTTCTAGAATTAATAGTTATAACTTAAATTTTTTAATAAACTTATTTCGAAGTGCCTTAATTAGATTAGGATTAGAATCTTCGAATCAACTTATTTCAAGGTGTTTTAAATAGATTAGGATTAAGATTAATTGAATTAGTACATAAATAGGATAGTCTTCATGGAAAGAGGGTGTTGAGAAACAATCAGCGCAATCACAAGAAGGAGATGCAAAAGAATCTGCAAAATCATATAAAGCGAAGGTGCCAGTTCCTATCAAAGCTTATGTGCCACCAATTCATTTTCCTCAGAGGTTGCAAAAATACAAGCTCGACAAACAGTTTTCAAAATTTTTTGAAGTTTTCATAAAACTACATATAAATATCCCATTCTTCGTCGCATTAGCACATATGCCCACTTATGCAAAATTCATGAAGGACAATCTTTCTAACAAACAGACGATGGAAGAGCACGAAACAGTGTATTTGAGGACAGAGTGTAGTTCAATTCTTTAGAAAAAACTACCACCTAAATTAAAAGATCTAGGAAGCTTCACTATTCTTTGTACTATTGGTTCTAACTATTTTGATCATGCATTGTGTGATTTGGGTGCAAGTATTAATCTTATGCCATTATCTGTGTACAGGAAACTAGGACTGGGAGAAGCAAGACCAACCACTGTCTTATAGCAACTGGCGGATCAATTTATCAAGAATCCTCGGGGTATCATTGAGGATGTCTTGGTAAAGGTCGATAAGTTCATATTCCCAACAGACTTCATCATTCTTGATATGGAAGAAGACAATGATATTTCCATCATTCTTGGAAGACCGTTCTTAGCTAAAGGGAAAGCGTTGATTGATGTATGTGAAGGAAAAATGATTCTTAGAGTGGACAATGAGCAGGTCATATTCAATGTGTTTAAAGCTATGAAGTATCCAGTTGCTTCAGATTCTTATTTTCAAGTAGATGTGGTTGACAAATTAGTTGTCGACACTTTTGGGACAAAATATCCGTCAGATGAACTTGTAGCTTGTGTGCTACGTTTCGAATCAACTAAATCAGAACATCCAGCTATGCAAAGATCTGCCATGTATTTAGAAGAATCTCCACTAGTTTCTTACAATAGAAGTAGATATTATGAACCGCTTGGTGAAAGCCCACACAAACCAGTACCATTAATAGAGAAGGCTCCTACTCTTGAGCTGAAGCCATTGCCATCTCACCTCATATATGCATACTTAGGTAAATCTACTACTCTTCTAGTAATCATTGCTAATGATATGATAGAATTGGATGAAGAAAAATTGCTTAGAATACTTAAAGAACATAAAACAGCTATTGGATGGACCATTGCGGATATCCAAAGCATCAGTCATTCTTTGTGTATGCATAAAATTCTCATGGAGGAAAATTTCAAGGCATCAGTAGAGAGCTAGCGAAGATTGAATCCTACATTGAAAGAAGTAGTCAGGGCTGAGGTACTGAAACTATTAGATGTAGGAATTATTTACCCATTCTTATACAGTTCTTGGGTAAGTCCAGACCATGTAGTGCCCAAAAAGAGAAGAATCATAGTCGAGAAGAATGATAACAACCAGCTTATTCCGACAAGACTTGTCACAGGTTGGAGAGTATGCATTGACTACCGTAAGCTGAATAATTCCACAAGAAAAGATCACTTTCATTTACCTTTTATTGATCAGATATTGGAAAGGTTTGCCAGTCACTTCCATTATTGTTTCTTGGATGGGTATTCGGGATACAATCATATTCCTATTACTCCAGAAGACCAAGAGAAAACTACTTTCACATGTCCCTACGGGACCTTTGCCTTTAGAAGAATGCCCTTTAGATTGTGTAATGCTCCTACCACCTTTCAGCTTGCATGATGTCTATATTCTTTGACATGGTGAAGCAATACATTGAGGTATTATGGATGATTTCTCAGTTTTTGGAGATTCTTTTGATGTATGCTTGACAAATCTATCTAAAGTGTTAAAAAGGTGTGAAAAAACTAATCTTGTACTCAATTGGGAGAAATGTCACTTTATGGTGAAAGAATGAATAGTTTTAGGGCACCGGATTCAGCTCAAGAAATAGAGGTCAACAAAAGAAAAATACAGGTGATTGAGAAATTGTAGCTCCTGAATTCAGTGAAAAGTATTAGAAGAACCTCTTAGTAGTCTATTGGAGAAAGATGCGACGTTCCACTTTTCTAATGAGTGTTTCACCACTTTAACAATTTGAAGGTAAAATTGATAACTGCACCAATTATAGTTGCACAAGATTGGAGTCTACCATTTGAGCTAATGTGTGATGCTAGTGACTACGCAGTGGGTGCAGTACTTGTGCAACGTAGAGAAAAAAGTCTTCATGTCATATATTAAGCAAATAGGACATTATCAAATGCACACATCAACTATGCAACAACTAAGAAAGAGATGCTCGCAGTGGTTTTTGCCTTTGACAAATTCCATTCATATCTCATTGGATTAAAGGTAATTGTCTACACTGACCATGCAGCTCTTAAGTATTTGTTTAGGAAGAAGGATGCCATGCCTAGATTGATTCGGTGGATATTATTGTTACAAGAATTTGACATTGAAATCTATGATAAAAAGGGGATAGAAAATCAAGTGGTAGATCACTTATCTAGGTTGGAGCAAGCAGATGTGGCTGATAATGTGGAAACAAATGAATTGTTTCCAGGCGAACAAATCTCGGAGATAGAAAATGCACTATGGTATGCTGACTTTGTCAATTATTTGGTCAGTCAAATTATTCCACCGAAATTCTCTTATCAGCAGAAGAAAAAGCTTCTCCATTAAGTTAATTTTTACTTTTGGGAGGAGCCTTATCTATACAGGAGATGTGTTCCAAAAGAAGAGATGAAACAGATACTAGCACGGGTCAATGCCTTGGCTTATGGTGGTCATTTTGGCCCTACCAAAATAGCTGCTAAAGTTTTACAATGTGGTTTCTACTAGCAAACAGTATTTAGGGATGTGCATACCTTTTGTAGATCTTGTGATCGATGCCAACGAACACGTAATATCTCCACTTGTCACGAAATGCTATTAAACAACATTATTGAGGTGGAATTGTTTGATGTTTGGGGCATTGATTTCATGGGACCGTTTCCACCATCCTATTCCAACAAATATATTATTGTAGCGGTTGATTATGTGTCCAAGTGGGTGGAAGCAAAAGTATTACCGACGAATGATGCAACAATGGTAGTCAGGTTCATCAACAAGTACATATTCAACCGATATGGAGCTCCCCGAGCTCTTATCAGTGATGGTGGAACTTACTTTTGTAATCACTTATTTAAGTCGGTCCTCAACAAATATGGTGTGCAATACCGAGTAGCCACAACTTATCATCCACAAACAATTGGGCAAGTGGAGACATCGAACAGACAATTAAAATGAATCCTTGAGCTCACTATAAATTCTACCCAAAAAGATTGGTCCAAGAAGCTTGATGATGCACTATGGACATACCGTACAACTTTTAAAACACCTGTTGGAATGTCTCCTTATCGTTTGGTGTTTGGAAAATCTTGCCATTTACCGGTCGAATTTGAGCACAAAGCGAATCCCTCAAAAAATTAAAAATAGATTTAGAAAAAGTCAGAGAAACTAGACTCCTGCAATTGAACGAGCTGGATGAATTTAGGATGGATGCCTATGATAATTCAGTGACCTATAAAGAACGGAAAAAGAATTGGCACAATAAACACATCTGGCAGAGGGTATTCCAGGTTAGAGATCAAGTTCTATTGTACAATTCAAGACTAAAACTTTTTCCTGAAAAATTGAGGTCGAAGTGGTCAGGACCATTCATAATTGCTAAAGTTTTTTCGTATGGCACAATTGAATTATATCATCCGACCAAAGAAAATTTTAAAGTCAACGGCCAAAGAATGAAGCACTATGTGGAGGTTTTCCCTACGACAAAATCTACCATTGATATTGCAGTGCCAGAGTGAAAGTTACAAAAAGTCGAGCTCTAGACTATAAATTGAGTGCTTAATAGGAGGCACCCCATTTTTCTATTCCTTATCAGTTTATTACATTGCACATACAATTTTAGGACTGTATTAGAAAGTAGATCAAGTTTCTCGAGTTTTAGTAATTAAGCAAAATTAATTTTTTTTAATTACAGGCTAAACATTGTCATTCTTCAAAAAAAATTAATTTACGGTTGACCGCGGTAGTTGGGGGTTATTTTAAACCCCCCAAATCTTTTTCCTCACTCATTTTATCTCCCAATCCCTACACTCTCTTATTCTACTCTTTCAAAATCATCCCACATTGAAATTACACCATAGAGGGGTCCAGATCCATAGTAATTTCTACTTCAATCACTACATTCTTCTTCTCCATTTGGATTGCACAAAAGGTAAATGTGGCTAACCCTTCATTCTATGCTTTACTTGAACTCATTTAGATTTTTTAGTATAGAATGGAGTTTGGGATGTATTAGATGGATTGTTTGATGTTGCTGCTTATTGTGAATTTGTGGTTTAGAGTGTGGGTTTCAAAGTTCTCTCCGTGTTTATGCTTATAGGTTCTTTTGTGCATTGCTCTCAAGGTGTTTGATAAAATGTCCCAACTAACTTTTTGAGCTTATTTTTCTATTTTGGTTTTGGGATAACATTGCAATTCATAAGTAATATGCTTTACTTGAATTCTTTTGGACGTTTTAGTTTACAATGGAGTATGGATGTATTAAATGGATGGTTTGGTGTGGTTGAATATTGTGAATTCTTGATTTAGAGTTTGTGTTTCAAAGATTTATTAACAAGCTTTTGTTTCTAGACTATTTTGTTCATTGCCCACAAGATGTTTGATACAATATCCCAACCGACTCTTTAAGTATATTCTTCCATTGTTGTTTTGGGATAACATTGCCATACATTTAGCGATATTTTGGCATAACTCATATCTATTCGTCATCTCACACTTGTTTCTTTTGACGTGTGGGTAATTTTAAGTTCAAAATGCCTCATATAACAAAACAAATGACCTCAAAGAAAGGGAAAGAAGTGGCAAAAGGATCAACCATCCATAAAAGAGCCCGTCTTGCAGCCCATACCTATGAAACTTATGTAAGCGAAGAAGCAGCGCAACGGGCGGCCATTTTTTCCAAATGGACTGTACTCTCAGAGCTAGAGGTAGACTTAAAAACTCCGACCAATTCTACACTTTCTGCTATTGTACAAGACAAGAGATGGACTGAGCTATGTTCTAAGACACACAGTATCTATATGGAACTTCCAAATCACTGATGAGGAGGAAAAATATGTCTATCACACGTACGTTTGAGGGGTTTGGGTCCCTTTCAGTCCAGATGTCATAGGGCACTTTTATGGTGTTGAAGAGGGTACCAAAGCACCAGCTATAACAAATTGGAATAATGTGGCCCATGTTATCTATCCCGTTGAAAAACCTAAGCCATGGCCACAGACTAATATTGTATATCATGGCGATATGAGCGACGAGCTCTACCTACTCCACAACTTCATGGCAACGAACATTGCCCCCACTTCACACCTGACAAAAATATATCCAGCACGGATGACGTTATTGTATCGGTGGCAACATGTCATGACTTCAATTTCGAGGAGCACATATTTAACTCCATCAAGGACTTTGTTTCCACCCGAGAGGCCGATCAAAACTAATTTTTCCAAGTCTCATTTTAGCCCTTTGCAAACAAGTTCAGGTTCCCATACATCCGTCTGAAAAGGACAAATCTCAAATGCTTGCCCTCTGCCTTCGGTCTATGCGGCACTCCAGAGGACAGGTCCAAAGGTATGCCAATTAGTGTAGGCAGGTGGCAGAATTGGAGGAAGAAAATGAAGACACTCCAGACAATGTCGAAGAACCAATTAAGTCAAATGCCCGAGTATTACCCTAGCAGATCCGACACCGAGGTGGACTCAATTTTGGACTAGTTTTAGACTCTGTGTAGACTACTTTGTAGAGCCATGCAACTGAACTTCAATGGCTAAAGGATGGACATGAGGCCATCGTCACTACACAGGATGAACTCCTTGCTACATTGCATTCCATGGATGAGTGCCAACGTTGTGACTATGAAGAATTACTTGAAATTTTTGGACGCCTAAATCAGCAGCACTTTCCACCCCCACCTTCCGATGCTTACTGACAAGATGAAAATTCGATGTTGTCTCCACGCATTCTGAATCGGGTTAACTCTTTCTTTTATTTATTTATTTTACTTTATTTTGTCACATTGAAGACAACGTGTACTTTAAGCTTGGGGGTGTAATTGATAACTTTATTATTTTCGTTATGTTTGTGTGTATAATATTATATGAGTAAAAAAAATCTTTTTATTTGTGTGCTTGTATGTTAGATAGCCTTGCCGACTAATAATGATATCTATTTGAAACTGTTATCGATTCATGAATTATGACTAGATGATGCTACTTATACTTTTTTATATACTATACTTATCCATGTGAGATATGATTAATTATGAGTACAATAGTCATAAATATCACTACATTTTGTTGGTTTATTGAATAGAATACAATGTAAGAATATTGAACCTAAGTTGTGAAAACCAAGACCACCAATTGAAAAAATAAACTCAATTACTTAAACAGTCGAAATGATAGTTTGAGAAGGTTAATCCAATGCAGAAAGTATTTAGCCACATGTTAATTCTATGCATGCGTAATATTTGTGTGGAGTGTATTTGGCTACTAGGTGAAATCTAGGTATTGATCGGATGCTAGGAATCTAACCCCGCAGATTTATCTTGCACACAAATAAAAGACATTACACTTGCACTATCTTATACCTCTCTTCGTAGCCTAATTGACTCGAGTGATAAAGCCCATATGCCTAAAGCTCACTACAAAGGTCATCTAGAAAGCTTAAGGGAGCGGGGTCTTACATATAAGATATAAAAATAAAAAATAAATAAATTTTGCATTGCACTAGTCTATTTGACTCGAGTATAAAGTCCGTAGGAGTTCTCAAAACTTGGTGCCCTAAGGTCTATCAAATATAGGAGCCATCGGCCTAAAACTCGCTACAAGAGTCATCTAGAAAGCTTAAGAGAGTGAGGTCTTATATATAAGATATTAAAAAAACAAAAACAAAAACAAAGAAACAATAGCAAAATTGAGCATTTGTAAGTATAACTTGGAGATTTAGATAACTAGTAGGTTTGACTTGCATATTGGAAGCTTGACAGTCGAAATTCTCAATAAAGGGAGAATCATCACAGATCTAGATAGTTATTGTATTGGCAAGAACCCAACCAAATTTTGAGCGATAAAAAAATAAGTATTTTGAGAGCAACTTTAGAGTTGACACCTAGGGTGAGAGATTGAATATCAATATAGAAGTTTGTATTCTTACAAGAGAGAAATTAAATATTTGACCATTGGGGGCCGGAATATTACCAACCTAAAAGTTTATGTTGATTGGATTGACTATGCACAAACACATATGTCGATCGAGTATCGGATAAGTAAAAAAAAAAAATTTAATTTTGGTAGCATGATTTAGAAGTTTTTTTATGAATTATTTGATGTGTTTCAAAAACCTGAGACAAATGCGGCAAGCTATCTGTTATAGTAAATTATTATTATTATTATTATTGGTTTGATTATTTAAATAAATAGTCATGTTTGAGGACGAACAAATGTTCAAGTTTAGGAGTATTTGATAAGTGTCGCTTTACACTTATCTAGACCATCAAAAGTGGACAATTGTATGAACTTTTAAGTGAGTTTCTATTTAATTGTGTGTTGATTTGATTTCTTTAGGTTGAAACCCGAGTTCGAATGGAATTGGAAAAAAACAAAGAAAAATAGGCGAAGGAGGACTGAAAGTGCACAAAGACTTGGAAATGGGGACCAACTGGCAAACATCCAAAAGTTGAAGGACTTGAATTACTAATAAAAGAGGACAAAATTGAAATGAAAGAAGAAATTCAAGGACAAATGAGCATAACATTGAAAGTAGAAGGACCAAACTGCAAATAATGGTTGATGTGAACCGCGGTCCAATCGCGATTCGCCGCGACAAACAGCGGTCAATCATTGACCGCGGCCTACGTAGGTTATTTTCTGACTTTTTCTAAATACAAACGAGGGGCGTTTGAGTCATTTTGGAATTAAAAACAAGTCGGAGAGGATGAAGGCTATATAAAGACCTAATCTAGGTCAAATTGAGGTTGTTGAATTAGAGAGAAAATAATTGACAACGAGAGGAAGAACGACGAAGATCTTGAAGATTGGGACGTGAAGACGATGAATTCTTGGTGCAAGCTATTCAACTTTTTCTCATCCTTTATTTAGACTTGGTTATGTATTCCAAACTTTTCTTGTTTTCTTTCTCCCGAATTATGAGTAGCTAAATTAATATTTTGGATGAACGATGTAACCTAGTTTAGATTCTTTAATTTCAATTCTCAAGTTTTATTTATAAATTAATTACGTATTGATTTTACTTCTTCTCCTTGAAATAATTGGCCATTATTTTGAATTGTGGATTTTAACAAACCGAGAAGTAAGTTATTAATCTAGACCACGTAGTAAAATTCGACAATTGGATAAAAGGTAGAGATAAGCTTTTGTTATGGTCTTGAATTGAATTCTTATGAGATTTAATACATCTAGTTAAGGATTATTCTGACTTCACATAGAAATATAGTGAGTTGACATAATTAGATATGACTAATTTGAACTCGAAAAAGGTAAATTAGGTTAAATTCATGAATTCGACCGAGTATAACAATATGAATAAATCTTGAGATGAGAAATTAGAGATGACAACTATGGTGAATTGGTAGTTTCAAATTCTTTAATAATTATATTTGATAAATTCTTGACATTCGAATTTACACTATTTTCAAGAATTAATAGTTATAACTTAAATCTTTTAATAAACTTATTTCGAAATGTCTTATTTAGATTAGGATTAGAATCTTCAAATCAACTTATTTCAAGGTGTTTTAAATAGATTAGGATTAAGATTAATTAAACTGGTATATAAATAGAATAGTCTTCGTTGGGAACAATAATCCAGACTCATTTGGTCCACTTTATTACTTGTTAACGATATTATGCACTTGCAATTAATATTTTCTACAACACCCACCAATATCCAGCACTTCCTTGTAGCATGAAAGACGCAGATATCACTTTTTCATTATCAATTATGTGAGCATAGGCGAACATACGCTCTATTGTTTTTAACCAGTTTTCAGCTTCGATTGGATCTTTCACTTCGAAAAATATAGGGGGATTCAGATGACGGAATCGATCACTACTAAGTTCTCTTTCTTGACGTGGGTTTGTAGCTGGGGGAGGTTGATTTATGAACTGTTCTAATTGATGAGCCTGTTGCTCCAATAACTGGGTCAGTCAATCAATAGTTCAATTTGCCATACTTTATTATCAAAATAAGATAAGATTTGTGAAAGTTCGTTTTTAGAAAATTTTCAATTCATCATTTCCAAATCCAATTATCAATTCTGTATAACTATATATTAATATGTTAAAAAAAATAATACGGGATTCTTAATTTTTAAATTTAGAGAAATTTCAGTGAGGATATTGATACTATCCTATGGGTATCGTGACCCATTGCGAAATTTTAGATTTGAAAAGTTAGAAAATTTCCATCTCTTTTCTTTTTCTTTTCTTTTTGGACGGGTAAAATGAAATTTTTAACTGAGCCCTAAATTTTTTCCCCAAATCACAATTCCTTTCATCTTTTTCTCTCTTCCTCACGTTGGTTTCTTCATTCTTCTTCTTCAAATCACCAAAATTTTCTCAAATTTCTTCATGTGTCCTTCAAGAAAAGAACCTACAAAGGGAAAGGGTGCCCAATTTGCAGCTTCTAAGGCGAAAACTACCCAACTTACAGTCGAGAAAATGACAGGGCAATCGCGGGTCTTTCCCGGACTAGAGTTCTAGCCAATGAGGAAGAGTTTTTTCCATTTGGTTTCAGAATAAGGCTGCATTTCTCACATATTCTTCATTTTCTAGTCGAGGAGTTATACCGGGTCAGGAGATAGATTTTCCTTTTCTGGAATCTCTGAACTTTGCTTATCTGGAACAATTCCGTAACTTTGGGTGGATGGATTTTTTGGGCTTATCTAGAGGCTATTGTGAAAATGTGGTAAGACATTTCTATACCAATGTTGAAATTGTTGAACCTAACGTCGAGTACCTTAAAACGTTTATGAAAGGTACTGCCTTTGTAGTTAATGAAAACTTATTTTTCAGATTATATGGAATCCTGACTAGAAGAGAATTTTATAGTAGGACATTTAACCGGCTTGAAGCTTCTTGTTTTATTTTTAAAAATGAGGCTATGACTCAACCCTCTAGGGCCGTTTCATCTTTAGACCGAGACATGTGGTTACTTCATTTAATTGTTATTCATGTGCTTAAGTCTCGAGCAGGAAAACTTTCTTCTTTAACTAATGAGGATACATGGATGATGTGGAAAATAGCCTTAGGCCGAAAAATAGACTTATGTGATTTAATTGTTTCAGAGATGGTAGGGTGTAGGAATACGCCAATGTTGAGGCTACTTTTTGGCTATTTGATCACTGATATGGCGATCAAATTGGGAGCAAATCTTAGGGAAGAAAAATTAATCTCAATGCATTCCAATACTAAAATCGGGGCAAGCTCTCTCATGAAAGCCCGATTTGAACTTACGGACAGGGTTTGGACTAAACTCGGAGTAGATGTTGTAGGCATAGGGATTGAAAGGGCTGTTCCTTTAATGCCACCTTCACCGGCTGACTGGAGTGCCATTATGACTAATTTTTGGACCTTCCAAGCTAACGTGATGGATAATTTCTCAGAGTTGTGTGCGCAAAACAGGGAGCTTATGGCTAGGCAAAATCATCTGGATGAAATGTTCAAGAGTTTGCAAGTTTTGGAGGATGAAGATACTTAGTTGCTTACCTACCCTCGATGTGTATCCCTTAAGCATTTAACAATGTCTTATGATATCAACTTAATATGTTTTAGACATTACTTTAGCTTTGCTTGATTGCGAGCTAAAGGACTTTAACTTTACATTGTGTCTTTTGCTCACGTATACTGTCATGAATGTTCAACATTGCTTTCACTTGCCATTCTTAGTTTACTTTAATTAGATAGCAAGTTTTATTTTCATATACTCTAAATTCCTATGTTGAACTGTCGGGTCTAAGCTACTAAGCAAGTAGACAGTTTATGGACATTGAAAAAATCACCATACTTATTTCGAAAAAACTTTAAATATTAGAAATGGAAAAAGGTCATGGCATACTAGAGGTAGAAGCCATCTTGGATGGCTGAATACCATTGATCAAAGTCTGCAGAACCTTTAGACCGAAGTTCTGATACCAAGCTTTGTGGCGACCCCGAAATTATGTCTAATTTTTTTTTTTTGGTACTCTGTCCAAGTAGGGTATTAAGAATTAGATAAAAGGGTATTACTACCCTCATACGCGGAAAGCAGATTAGTTCTTTGATTTGTTTATAAATGGATTGAATTATATTTGTAACAGTTTTTGACATTTTCTTTTAAGAAAAACAATTATAAATAATCAGAGACTACATCTGTAAGTCGTTCTTTCTCTTTTGCTCCGAATTCGTCTTATCTTTGGTATGTAAAATGGGGACACTTAGTAATAGTAAAAACCAAAGGATAAAACATGATAAATTAGACACGGCATAAGAGAATAATAGGTGGATCTTGTATTTTGATTTATTTTACCTCCCTTACCATAGATCGTTACACAAAACATGGGCTTAAGTAAAAGATAGAAATGCATCACTTACAACTTTGTTCCAATATAGCTCCTGAAAAATCATTACGTCTCATTAATGACCTATATATTTTAAGCCCATCTCAAAAATAATATTTTAACAATAGGAAGGTTCTTATATTTTAAAGACGAGTTCACTTAAGCTATTACTTTTCATAAAAGTGGGTTGTAAGATATCCCATAGTCCAATAGTCATACACGTCCACAAAAAGGTAGGTGACTTCATATTTTTGTATCCTAGGTTGATGGGGATAGGAAGACCATACATCAATCTTGGTAATCAAACGATATTCTTGGCCATCCGAAGCTAGCTCCCACCTTTGCCCCATGACTTCAAAAAAATCTCAATCCATTTCCTACAAGAATCATGAAACGACTATGAATTGTAACATTCAATGAGTAAAATACAGTGTATGTATGATATTGCATTGCACATAAATGTGTCTTTTATCTTTCTTAGGACCCTTTCCCTAAGCAATATTTTTACACCGAGCGTTCAAATTAAATTTTTTTGTGTGCATATGCATGATGGCCAAACTTCTTTTGACCCCTTACCGTTTCTTTGTGGGATACTTTTGCACTTGGCCATAGTTGATTAACTCTTGGGACTCTTATCGTCCCTTTATGGATTACTCTTTCCCTTGGCCGTTCATTAACTTTAATCAGATCTCGTGTCCTTGTATGGGTCGCTCTAACCCTTGGCCATAGTTGATAAACTCTTTTCTTGGGACCCTTACCGTCTCTTTGTGGTGTACAAATAGGCTTGGAGAACTTATTGTGTTATGAAACTTGTTCATACATATATGTAGACTTTGTTTTCTCATCTCAAGTTGAGCATGTATAACACAAAATAACTTCTCATTTTCATTCTTCCTTCATGTTGCATAAATGATAAATAGGCTCAAGATGCTCATAATATCTCATATCTTCACTTACATCAATCTCATCAACATAAGTTATTTGAAGCACATAAGAGCACACGCGCACACATATATATAGTGTTTCACATAAGGCAAATAACGTAAGTTACTCACAACATCTCATATCTTTATTTGAATTAATCTCATCAAATAACGTATTTTGGAACACATTAAATTTATGAAATATATACTTATCGTATTGCACATAAGGCAAATAATGTAATTTACTCACAACTTGTAGCGGTTAGTCTTGATACACCTGAAAATAAAAGGTCATATATATCATAATCTTGTGGAAGGTGAATATTACTTGAATCTTTAGGCAGGGGTAGCAGACCCTGCAGAATCTGGTCTCAGGCCTTCATAGTGCAGAGATTTTGGGGTACTGATATCCCATTGTAAAACAGAAAATACGGGATACCAATACATTCTAGGGCAGAGAGGTATGAAGTGTATTTTTATTTTGAAAACTAAGTTTTCAGCCCCTGAGATCTGACTTTTTTCACCATGAAACCCGAGGTTTTTGGTCCACTTTTGCTACTGCCCATTTAGGGTCCTTGAGGCTCGGGTTTGGAGATCTCTCTATTAATTTAGGAGACCTCTACACCAAGCTCTTTCATTTTAGATTTTAAATATTGACTCATCTCTTCTCTTAGATATATTTTCTCCACTTAAGTGGGTTCTTTCCTTCTTCTCTTAAGTGGGTTCTTTCCTTCTTCTTTAAGTGTTAGTGAGTGTGTGAATAAGAAAAAGTTATGATGATTATAGAGAGGAAAAATGGGCAAGTTGTGACCTTAATTTGGAGGGCATTTATAAGACGAGTTATTCCCTCGCTCTCATGATTACTTTTATTCTCAATTGGCCACATGTCAATTGTTTAATATAAAAATTGGCAGATTTCTTACTTCTTGGACCCATTTTTGGGTCGTGTTTTGAAGATCGATGCTTGCTTATTTTTTGACGTTTCTTATACCATCTTGAAGATCTTACGAAGATCTTCGCAATGCACTTTGAATCGTAGAAAATTGACTACTACGGTGATTATAACACAGTTGTAAAAATAGCTATCCGAACATGGTTTGCTGGAATTTCCTAACTGTTTCCAGATTTATCATTTTCTGGAACACTTTTGATGTTATCTTTTGGGATGGATTTCTTGGTTGAATGTAGGTGTATTTGGTACCATTTCGAAGGTCTTGTCGTGTACTTCACAACACCACAAGATTCGTAGAATTTTGACCAATATAAAATTCGTACTATTACACCAAAGATGGATGTTTGACTTATCCAAAAAAGGCTTAAAACTTTACTTTTCCCAACTTTTTGAGTTTCAACCCAACCTTGCACTTTTAATCAATCAAGTACTAACATGAATTGTTAATTCTCTAATTAGCTCACATTAGTACTTTCAAAATTTATTAAATTCGATTTTCTCCTTTTTGTTATTCAGATTTAAATTAAATACTAAATGTTACGAATTTTGAGGCACTTTTCGGGACAACTTAAATAAATTTTTCATTTTATTCTATTTTTCAAATTTAAAATAAATTTATTAGAAATACGAATTTTCGAGTCGTTACAAATAAAATGAACAGCAATCTTTGTATAATGCATGTATGTATGTATGTTTAAATATAGACTCAAAACTATATTTTAGTCAAAGACATAAAACCCTTGCAACTTTTAACACGTCCTTTTTAGGAGTTCACTTTAGTTGCCGATTAGGTTAGGACCCTCTACTCATTTTATTGAGCTAGGCATTTCATGCGACATTTAAAATAAGGATTGATTATTTTGGCCTATGAATAATTTTATTGGGAACTTCTTTAGGACATCCTAACAAAATTTTCATTTATAACTATATTAACCTCTGTCAATAAATTTAAAAAATATCCACAATAAATAAGATTTATCTATATGACAATCACCCTATTGTCCCATTTTTAAAATATCATTTTAATAGATCCAATTCTAGTTAATCTAAAATAACGTAGCCCTTCTTTAGGAAGACCGATATAATTTCGATTCGAGGAAAATACATATTTTTATAATTAATTGGATAACGGAGGAGGCCGTAGGTTTATACATCCTTATATACCCTCTCCCACTTAATATTTTGTACTGCTGGATTTTCTTTTAATAATTCGCCATCTAAATATAAACAATTATAATGGCATAAAATTATTAAAGATAATTTTTCTACTATTTCTAATCAAGTTAGAATAGAGGATAAATTATAGGGTATCAATCCACATGACTCTAGTGTACCAAGTGGTGCTATTATTTAATTTACATGACATGATCAACATTCATTCATTCACCATTTATAAAATACAATGCATAAATAATTAATTACTTATGGCCCATCGTAGAAAATTAAATTACAACAATAATTAAAGAATGGTAAATTAAAGACCGGTCACTGTTTTGGCACTTATAGACTCTAAAGTCATATAGTCAAAACTTAATTCAATTAAAGTCACATTTTAGAGTTAAAAGACCAACATACCCTTAATTGTAAAAAAACGCTAATTGTGATATTGTTTTGACGTGATGCTGTTTTGTTGTGATACTGTTTTGTTGTGATACTGTTTTATCGTAATACTGTTTTATTTATGATACTGTTTTATATAGATAATGTGATATGGTACACTTACACTATACTTTTATCTTTGATATTGATTTATTATGATAATATTTCAACCTATGATTGCAAAATACTTGATACTATTTCGATCTATGATAGTGAAATATTATGACAAAGTTTCAACCTATGATATTTTTTTAATCTCTTAGTTTTATCTTTGATACTATTTAATTATGACAAGGTTGTCTAAGAGTATAATGTAAAATGCTTGATACTCTTTCGATCTATGATACTGTTTCTATTTGTCGAATTTTTTCTTTGTTTCTAATGATAGTGAAATATTATGACAAAGTTTCAACCAATGATATTGTTTCAATCTCTTAGTTTTATCTTTTATACTGTTTAATCATGACAAGGTTTCAATCTCTTAGTTTTGTCTATGATACTGTTTCAATCCATGATACTGTTTTATTTATGTAATGTGCAATATTATATTTTGATACTGTTTAATCCAATCTATGATACTGTTTTTATTTAAATAATGTACACTGGTGAACTTATACCATACTTTTACCTTTGATACTGTTTTATTAAGATAATGTTTCAACTTATGATACTATTTTATTAAAATATTTTCATGTTTGATACTAATATACTAAGATACATTTATCTGTGATACTGTTTTGACAAGAAAATTAAAGATTGTTATTTTAAACTAAAGAGACGACTTCAAATGGGTAAAATCCATCGTACACAGTGGCCACTGGTCTTGACCGTTTCGTTGATACCATTCCAAAAATATATTATAATAAAAATTCTGAGCACGTATGCGAATTCTATGCCTATTTATGTTGTGATACTGTTTTATGTAATACTGTTTTGTATGATATAATATCAAACAACACACATGACTAGTTAACAATACAAAAATATAATCTAATTGCCAACTTAATACATTATCAAGTTGCTATTCTATAATACAATATTAAACTTTTCTATAATATAATATCAAACTGCAAATCATGGCCACAACTAATATAATGATACTATATTCTATGATATTGTTTTATTATGATACTGTTTACTATAATACAGTATCATCCCTATAAAAAATCATCGAACAAATCATCCATATAGACACTCCAGTACTGAGACAACTCCAGTTGAACATTTGATCTATAGATTATTGCACTTAACAAGAAATTGACTAAGTACTAGCTTATTACTAGATTTTGCATGATGTCCTGGAGGTCGGACAATAGCAAAACCATAATCCAATTCTTCTTTCACAACATTCTCAGCAACCTACGTTACCAGGTATCCACAGTTAAATTATTGAAAACTAAAGCAATTGCAGCACCTTGGTACATAGAAGTTGATAGCACCTTGGTACATAGAAGTTGACAATAGAAACACAGCAACACATAACAAAAATCAAAATTTTAACTAGCCAACCAAATATGAATACAAGAAGGCATTCAAAGAATTTCATATCTCCGGTGATTTATGTAGCCTCCAAGTTGAGTCCATCACCAAGAAAGAAAGTTTTGGTGCCGAGCCAAATTCTGATATGATGAATTCAGATCATTCAGTTCTGAATAAGATCTCGAAATGTTCTATTGACTCGGCGGCAGCGGCACTGGCTGCGGCGACGATGGTGATGGGAGTAGTGGTGGCTGCGGCGATGTGTGGGAAATATGGATCATAGGGATAATTTTGGGATGAATATAAAAATTTGATGAAGAGTATAACTTATTAACAATTTTGAAATTTGTTTTGACCTAATTTGAAATAAGTCACTTGCATGTGACTTTTAGACAATTTTCCCATTAAAGAACCACTTTGGCACAAAACATGCCAATTCTCCAATTGCCTTTTGTTGATAATTTACTTGGTGGGTAAAGTGTACAATAGAAGAAAATTGGATTACTAATCTTTAACCAAAAAGGCGCAACTTAAAAAAATGAGCCCAAAATTCATAAAAAGGCCCAAATGAGGAAACCCTATAGTCACCACCAATATCCACCATCTCCAGCAGCCGTATCACCATTGCTATCACAGCATTTGGTGCGGTCAGAGATTTTAGCAGTGTCGATACTCCCAAAAAGGGATCGTCGAGGCTGCTGTTTCACAGCGGGACCACGACAGTGCCTTTTAAGGCACTGTTACCACCACTGGCGGTGGCTGTTGGTCCCGCCGTGACTAACAACAGTGGTGGAAACCTCAAAAGGGGTTGTTGCCGCTGCTATGGTCGCGACAGGTCCAAGCTACTGCCGCCATAGGTGGCGACTGCACCTCCATTCGGTATTCCATCAATAAAACCCATTCCTCCATTTTTTATGGTCACCAATTTCCACCATGCTCCTTATTCTTCAACCCATTTGTCCAACAAGTCAAGATTTACAATAAAAAAAAAAAAAAAGAATTAAAGCCCTAATGCCTTATGGCTTACACAACTCTATTTTGCAAAGAAAATAAAGACTAAGAATTATTATTACGAACCAAAGCCTATTCTTAAACAAATTACAAGAAGAAGATGAAGATCTAAGGCCATAAACAATTAATACAACATTAACTTAACATCAATAAGTAAAATATTTTAAGCAACACATCAAATATCAAATAAGCTCTAACACCACCCTAACTAAAATGCATTTTTAACGAAATTTATGCCTTAAATCCTAATTTAGGAGTTCAAGAACCATGTTTCTGATATCATTTGTTGGATTGTGCTTATTAATCCCAATATTAATTAAATTCATTTGAGAGAAATAATCAAAAAGTAATAGAACATTATGAACTCCATAAAGTTAATAGAAAAGGAACTTAAATCTACACATAACTAGTTTTAGGAAATCACCATAGAAGCATGCTTCAAATCACTCTCTTAAGCAATAAAGCAATCATCTCTTCAATCTCTTAGTTTTCTCCCTTGTATCTCCTTAGATGCAATTTTAGGAAAAAGATGATGGGTGTAAAAACTCTTAACCCTAAAGTGTAGTGGCAATGGTGCTGAATGCCCGGCCAATTTTCCAAAATGACTATTGACTCATTTTGGTATGTAAATTACCAAATATAACCATGTCTCCTTTCCCACTTATAATCATTTCAAACGATTTCAAATTCATTTGTCTGTGAAAAAAGAGAAGATTTCAAGGTTAAAATCTAACCCATTTCAATGTAAGAATCCAACCCATTTCATTTATATTAGAAATTTCATTCAAAGTAGAAATTCATCATTCTCTAACTTTTTCTTTTAATTCACGGTAGAAATTGTGAATTGTGTAGTATAAATCATGAAAATATGTATACGTCTGAGTATAAACTGTGATTTTTACTTTAAATTTCTACAAATCTGAGTTTATTTGAAGTGAATTAAATAAAAAAATTAGTTATAATTATTTAAATTTGCTTAACAGACTTATAATCTGTTAACAGATATTCACACCTGTTAACAGACCCATGGTCTGTTATGGTCTGTTAACAGGTGAAATTGGGTCTGTTAACATGTAAAATTGGCCTTAACAGGCTCCCGGTTTGTTAACAGAACCTGTTAATAGGCCATTTCGGTATGTTAACAGACCAACAGGGCCTGTTAACAGGTTCTGTTAACAGACCTATGGTCTGTTAACCGACCATCTGTTAACAGATGGTTATGGTCGGTTAACAGATGATTTGTTAACAGTCGTGAGTAAGTAAGTGTATTTATGTCTTTTATGTATAAAAGAGGTCTTTAAAACTTATTTGATATAAGTTAGGCTCTTCTGTGATTTTGAGGGTTTGACAAGGCCATTGAACCAACTCACCCCTAAAGTGTATCGTTGAGTGACTTGTAAATAGACCACAATTAGTGCAACACTCAAGAAGGTCAAATTATACTAATGCCGTTAGTGTAATGCACCATTTTTTCTTGGACTTATTGTAATAGATCAATAAAGTCCCTCATCTATCTTGGAGCCAAGAGAAGGACCAAATAAGATTAACAAGACCTGAGCTCCAATAGACAATGTAGCCAAATTAGTCAACTTTTGACCAATTACGACATATCTATCAATTCTGGTTCATTTTAATTAAAGAATCAAAATACTTTCGTGTCGAGTGACAATTACTAAAGCAAGTCGTGATCCGATAATAATATCATCTAATCATCATACCACAAATCAACCCCCGTTTGACCGTCAATATATAGAGCCAGCAAAATGACCGAATTGCCCATCCAATATGCATATACCTCCGAGTCCCATTTTCATAACGCAAATCTGTTGTGAACACATCGCAACATAGAGTCCAACGATCTCGTCATCAGACTACTGAGCTCAAATTTGATTGCGTACTAGAAAATCCATCATAGTGACGATCGTCTCAAACAAATGATTAATGCATTCTCCTTTGCATGTAAATGATCTGGAACTGTTTTGCCTCGATTCCCAAAATACCGATATCGATCTTCCAATTAAGATTTCACTCATTTGTATCTCAAAGAACTTGAACTAGCAATTAAATGTACATTACCCGCTCAAGATTTAGGTGACTTGTTCAGTGATCAAGTAGAGTCTTATTCCTAGTAGCCATGAATAAGTCCTCTACGTAGTCCCATTCAATGTGCACTGAACACATCAGCGTTCTTATTTTCTTTGGATCTAGACAAACCTCAATAAGAAGAATACAATCTTATTAAGCTAAAGCGTCCAACTTTATCTACCAATTGCGAACGTTATAATTTTGATCAAGTCACAAATTGTATCTTACTATATTCGACCATCAAATATACAATTTGTAACATCTTGTATGATCATATAGACTTAAATTAATGAATTAAATTAAATACGCGAGTAAAGACATTAAACTAACAAAAACATGCATACAAGACTCATAAACTTTACCCATGATTTACGAAAGATGCCAATAACTTTTTACTTTCATTTTAGGAATCTTATTTTTCACTTAGTCACCGAGTCAAATTTCAAAAAAGTGGTTTTTGCTTATCTTATCTCGTTGGTTCCTATGCAATTAAAGTTCAATATTAACATGTCAGATTTGAGAAGGTGAACAACTTATGATCAATTGGAGATAAATTAAAGTTTTGTGAGACTAATATGAAATTTTACCATTAGTTGACCACTAATAGTGTTTATGCATAACTGTAATTTCCTTGTACACTTCTCCTCGTGCCAAACACGTCTTAGGGATAAATTTCATCTATCATCACTGAAGTTTTTGTTTTAATTAAGTCACTAACTTCAATTTAATTTTAATTTGGTCTTTAAACTTCAATTTTAATTTTAAATTTCACTATTATCACATTATTATCTCAAATAGATGAAAATTACTTAACTGGTAGCCATACCACAACAGATTTTCTTTGTAATTCTTGTGTGACATGTCAAATTACCACTATACTACGTCATAAAAGTATTTAAAAAAAAAAACACATTTTAACTTTGAATCCAAAGACATTATTACAACTTTTATTTTACTATTTTTATTGTATAGGTACTTTGTAGCAATTAAGTAGAATACCAATTATGAATTTTCATCAGTTGACGGTAAGTGATGACTGAATAGAAGTGAAAACTGAAATTAAATTCATGGATCCAATTGAGACCAACAAAATTTAGTGACCCAATTGAGATTTTGCTGAATGTTCAATGACCGCGGTTGAAATTAACCCACGCCCTGGCGAAAGAGAGAAATCAGAAAGAGCTCGTCATTCTCGAAGTAATTCTGCAAATTCAGTTACTTTGATATTTTGATCAACAAAATTTTCTGTTTCTTGATATTACAGTGAACCATAAACAACTTAGAAATAAAAAGCTCAAATTCGCGCTTTACTACCAGGAAATTTCTCAGCTTGGTAAAATGCTGGGTGATAAATCCCAAACCCCTACTCGGTCAGACTCCGTCTTCTACCTAATGTCCATTTATTTTTACGAATTATTATATAAATTAGGGTTTTACTTTTGAAAATCGTATCACTACTTTTTATGCTTTAGGAAAATGTATATTAGATCAAATTATGTGCTGTAAATTTCAATTCTTGTTTGAATTTCACGGATTTGCAGCGGTTTGACTTACTACCATGATTGGCTTCATATTGAAATATATACGCATTAGTTTCAAGCTTTAACAATGATCAAGTAGAATAATTCAATTATGCTTAAACAAAGTATTTTAATATGTTTCTTGAAGAAAGGATGTTCCAAAAATTTAATTTGGCTATATAAAGAAAATAACTTTGCAGGTATGAGTTGTTGAGCATGGTGAGAAAGCACTCGGATTTGCTAGGGAAAACTGTAAGTGGTGAGGATGATGTTTCGGATGTGGAAATGGATTCACGCTTCTGGCACGACATCATTGATTTGTATTTTGTTCGCGGTAGGGAGTCTAGGGGGCGTCAGGATGATGATCTCATATTCTTTGTTAGTAAAAAGGTATTATTTTTTCTTTATGAGTATAACCGCTGATTGATATTATCAAAATGTTTAGCAAATCTGATTAAGTGTATTTTGGTTGCAGGGTTTACAATTACATGGATCTAGAGACAATGTGGAAGCCAACTCTCCTTACTTTGTACGCAGGTGGGCTCCTAAGGTAAACATATTTAATTCCTCGTTTGGTTGCTAAATAGTTGATTTGTTTGTATGTGAACTATTGTTTATATGGACACATTCTCCTATGTAAGTATTTTACATTAAAGGATTATTTTCATTGTCCTTTTTGTGTACTTGTTCGATGCTTTTGTTTTGTATTTTCTTGACGTTGAGAAAATATTGTACTCCTAATTATTACCATGAAAAGTAACAACCAGAAAATTCTTGGTGGTTTAATCTCCTTAATGCAAAAATATTTGTGTAATATATAGTTTAGTAATACACTCTATGAAGTGTAGTATCTAGATTCTAAAAATAAAAATAAAAATTCAGCCTTGCTCTTGATTAGAAAGTTTGAACATATTTTCCGATAGGCTTTTATACTCTAATGAAGCCTGTCATGGATATACTTTGTCTTTACACAAAGGAGGGTTAGGATTATTTGCATGTTGAAAGAAATGTTGCAATTTCTTGGTATTTTGTGGATGGACAAATGAGAGACCTTTCTCATTAGTGAAACATTATGGTGCACAGAGGAAATTGAATCTTGTAAAAACAAGAGAACAACTTAAAAACCTTAAGAATTTTAATAGAATAACTTGAACTGTAGAATTTGATGATTATGAAATATGCGTAGGCCCCTTCTTATATAAGAAAAAGAAGAGGGATAATTTCCTAGTCCTAATAGGCTTGCCTATTAATCATCTTCTTTAAAAAAAAGAAATTAGTCTTCTATAAAGTAATGAAAACCAATAAGCTATTTCTTATACAACTGGAAATCCTATCAACAAAATATTAAAACTAATAATAAAAGAATCTTAGTAATACTAGGAATACTAATTAGATTGTCCTAAACTCGTACGTCAGCCCTCCCACTTGAAGAAAACTTGTTTTCAAGTTGAGTAAAAAGAGAGAAGATTGATCAACCATGAGGAAAATTGATCAACAGGAACTTCTGCTCCTTTAGGCACCGATGACATCTTTTTATCATTAGTTCCATGTTCTGCCTCTAATGCATCTTGAATTTCACTCTCTTCTTGGTAAGCATCTAGCTTTTGGGTATTGCTCTCATCAAAGCTTCTCCAAGTAAATCTAGTTTGGCGTATTTATTTAGAGATGAGGGAATTAACTATGACATCTTCAATTTTGACTTCGACCACTTCCAACGAGTCAATTTCATCGATTTCCTTATAGTTCTTTGCAACTCCATTGATCAGACTTGTTTCTTGTTTTACGCAATGCTTAGTCATTGTTGTTATTGATAATCTTGGAGAGGATGTCGCTATGCCGAATTGAGTTGTCGTGTTGGAACATATTACTGGGTCGAAGAATATTATTACACTCATGTAGACTATTGTATTGAGTGAAGAAGTTATTGTGATTGTTCAACTCATAGGAATTTCCATGCCAAAATATGCGCGCGTGATGGTTTGGTTGATGGAAATTTTCATGCCAGAGTTAGCCATTATAGTATTTATGACGGTTGGACTCATGAAAATCATGCATCAAAGACATCATGCTGTGAGTATTCGAATGCTTGGGCTTCAAGACAAATCTTTGGCCACTACAAATTCCAACCCATATATTTGCCGGTATGCCCCTTCTGTCGGTATTTTGGTGGAATCTGAATCGCCAAAGTCTGGGTAGTCGTCTGCAGAGCTAGCTGCCACCCTGGAGTTTGTGTCTGACTTTGATGCCAAATGTAGCTAACGTCTGTTTAACACCATTTTAGTCATCGGCTTAGGAAAAACTTCACTCTGTTACCAATTTGGTGTAGTAGCTTAAATTGAATTTTGTAAAAACAAGAGAAAAGCTTAAAAATCTAAGAATAAAATAACTTGAACATGTAGAATTATGACGACAAAATATGCCTTGCCCTCTTCTTACATAGGCAAAAGAGGAGAAGTAATCTCCTAACCCTAGTAGTTTACCTACTAATTATCTCTTGGAAAGAAAAGAAATCAATCTCTTAAAAAGAAAAGAAAACTGCTAACCTACTCCTAGTAGAACTAGAAATAATTAGATGTAATTTTAGACTGTCAATTCTTCCCCTTCTCCAGTTAGGAACATTATGTATGGTAATCTTGTATGCTCCATGGTGCTCTTTGAGGTTAGCATGGTGGATTCAGAACTATCATTTAAATCTATTGCGTTTAACTTCTAACCAGGGGCCACAGCAAGGGACATGAGCTACTTGACTTGGTTGTTGTAAGGGCATTGCTAAGTTTTGGTTAGATCTAATTACAAACAAGCTATCCACTGTATTCTGCACAGGCTTCGTTCTGCACTAAATAATGTTGTGTATGCTACTCTGTTTTCAGTTGAAGGTGTGCATTTTAGATTTGTTAGAAATGTTCTTATCTTACCACAAGTATTCATTTTATTACTATATTGCATTTCTAGGATTTAAGTCTATCTCTATTTTCAACATAGCTGATATTAATTGTAATGTCCCTTTTCCTCGTGTGGTTTTCCACTACCAATTATTTCTTTCGAATTTATAGTGCATAAACAAAACAATAAGTTTTCCATCCAGTCCTTTATTTATTTATTTGCTGTAACTTTTTCTCTCTTTCACGTATGCATGCTGAGTAAAGGTCTGTCGAATATTTTGTATTCTCTTGGTGCTCAATTTTTTCAGTTCTTTTCTTTTCATTATTTTGCTGTTTTGTCTTAACCATTATTCCATTGATCATTGCAAAATAGTCATTTGTGCCTCAGTGCCTGAGGACTTTATGTTGAAATTATTTAGGTGGCGTTCTCTTTGCGTTTGAGTTTTGTATTTTGAGTTTCGAATTCATTTTGTGTTTTGTGTTTTGAGTGTTTGTTTTGAGATTTTCGAAAATGCGTTCTTTTTGGTGTTTTCGAAAATTATTTCCGAAAATAGAAAACTCGAAAACGCATTTACTTGAATTTTTGGAGAAATTTGGACTTGGAATTAAAAATAATTTAAACTTGGAATTAAAAATATTTGAAAACAATAAAAACATTTAGACACAATTAAAAACATTAATTTATGGAATTAAAAATATTTAAAAATATTTAAAAACAATTAAAAATATTTAAAAACAATTAAACACAATTAAAAACATTTAATTATGGAATTAAAAATATTTAAAAATTAAAAAATAATTAAAAATATTAATTATGGAATTAAAACATTTAAACACAATTAAAAACATTATTTATGGAATTAAAAACATTTAAAAACAATTAAAAATAATTAAAAATATTTAAAAAGAATTTAAAACATTTACTAAAAGAATTTAAAACATTTAAAAACAATGCAAAACATTTAAACACAAATAAAAATATTTAATTATGAAATTAAAAATATTTAAAAACCATTAAAAACAATTAAAAACATTTAAAAACCATTAAAAACATTTAAACAAATTCAATAAAAGAAGGAAATAAGCTGGGATTCGAACCTTGGACCTCCACATTCAAATCCGCACACCTAGCCATTGGGGTAAGAGGCTGGGTTTTGTCAAAAAAAGCGGATAATGCTTAAATTATAAATTATTTGCCCAGCATCAAAAAACAAAAAAAAAAAAAAAGCTGAAGCAGGCTTCGAAACCTTGACCTCCATTTTGAAAACGCACGTTTTGGCCATTTTAACCAACTCCAAGTTTTGTACACAAAACGCCCAAAACGATTAAATATCGTTTTCCGTTTTCTTTGCAATTTTTTTTAGTGTTTTAGAAAATGCATTTTCGAAAATGAGAAAGAGAACGTGTTTTCATTATTTTCAAAAACTAAAAACGGAAAATGGCCCCAAAACACCAAAGAGAATGCACCCTTAGGTTTTTATTGAATCTTGGCATGAGTTTCAGTTTTTCGTTTTTAGAGATGCTGCACTGAACCTAAAAAAATTTACATCAATGTTTTCATCAAAATTATCAACCTAATGTTGAGTTTTAAGCATTTTGCTATATCAAAGAATGAAAATTCAAGTGCTGTTTCCATTATTTTAAATACGATAAATTGTTTTTCTAAATGCTGATATAACATCTATTGTTTATATCAGATGACAACCTTTTCTTCTTGTTGGGCAGTTGGATGACTTGGTCGGTGAGAACTCAATAAATATAGATTGGAGACGCTCATTTTACTTGAATTTGATTGCTCATACGCCCTTCAGTGTTACAGTAGCAATTTGCAGGTAAAACTCTCATCTTTTACTCCGCATCTATAAGTTTTCCTTTGAAAAGTGTTTTAGGATTTGTCAGGACTTTTATATGCGGATGGTATATCCATCATGTTTTAGATGCTATTGTTAAGGAGATAGCAGTTCGACACTGAGCTCTGTATGAGGTCGTCTGGGGCAATCCCTGATATCTAATGGAATTGGTATGGAGGGTCCTATGTAAAATTTCAATTTAGTTTCACATGTACACTGGACATGAACTAGGATTCTTTTGCACTAGGCTTTTGAGCTGATCTAATCCAGAAACATGTACTAACCGAGCCACATCTTTGAGTGCTTTATCTATTCATTTGATTGCTTGAGTGCTTTATTTATTCATCTGATTGCTTATATTAAACATATTTTTTTAAAATTCTGTCATTCAAAGTCTCTGCCTTTTTCTCTGGTTCTTTCCCCCTTTTTTTTTCCAGTCATCAGGTTCTTCAACAATATCAGACTGGCAAAGACAGACCATTGTCTCCCATTTACAAGGTATTGGTGTTTTTCACTATAGAACTATGTTTGTTTTCAAATCTTTATGTCTTCCTGCTGAATGGTGCTGTTGTCCTCTACAACGCCCACCCTAAAGAAATGGTGTCAAATTTGATATCCTTGAGGCTGCCCGACCAGCTTCTGCCT
The DNA here is from genome assembly GCA_030279155.1 of Forsythia viridissima. Lineage (NCBI taxonomy): Eukaryota > Viridiplantae > Streptophyta > Magnoliopsida > Lamiales > Oleaceae > Forsythia > Forsythia viridissima. The sequence continues at coordinate 21,334,565 of CM059036.1, forward strand.
CATTTTTGTAGTCTTCTGTGATTCATATGGTGTAGCATTTAATTCTCACTTCATATAGATACATTATGTTGTCTTGTAACATTAGAAATTGTGCAATAGTCAGCATTTACGCCTCCTCTCCATCATTCTATTGCTGCATTTATCCTTTTTGGACATCACAAAAAGTTTTGTTTCTCATTTGAAAATGTCAAAACATTTTAATCTTAATAGCTATATACACGCAAAAGACGAAATTTGAAATAAAAGCATTCGTCATTTTATTACATGATTTTGAATGCAAAATAGGAGGAAATGGGTAAAAGACAGTCCAAATGTCAGTATCATAATGCTATATTGCTATGCGCAAAAATGTTAGTGTTTAAAATCAAGCTAAAATTATGGGGGACAGGACTAAGTAACTTTAGATTTGACTTAAAATAAAGGGATTTTATCTTGTTTCTCCTACAGAATTTTATGTTCCAAATCTTTTCTGTCTTATGAAGAGATTGGTAAACTTGGTAGAAATGTTGGACAGGTTGTGAAGACTGTATATGCATCTCCAAGTCGGATCAACTTTCATTTGGATTCAACGAAGGCAAGTATTCTAATTTCAAGTAAACGAACAAACTGTAATGTAAAATAAATTCCATGTAATTATTCCTGACTGTTACATATGAATTCAGGAAGTAGAAACAACACCTGCTTATCCAGATATATGTTTTGCAGTTGATGACTTTGATTCCACTTTTGATGCAGTGGTAAGATGCGTATTGTCTGATGTTCACTGTTGTGAATTATGTACAAATTCATGTGTTTCTACATTGTCTTAGTCTCTATCTTCCTAGGGAATTGTGGGTTCACCTTAGGCCTCTGGCAGATAATATCGGGTGGGTGTTGTTTTCCGATCATTTTCCCATTTAGTAATGTTGACATGTATTTTATTTTATTTCTTTAGGATCTTTTTCTTTGGGGGAAGGGGGGTGGGGATGATGGAGCTATTGTTATAATTTTCTTTCAAGCTCTTTTTTGGGGTTCCCCCAATCTCCGCATTCTTTTCAATTATTTATCTTGGATAGAATGTATAATTATATAATTGGTAGCTTTATTTTTCAACTTCTTGTTTATGTTCTGGGATTTTCTGAGACTAAAATGGTGGCCTTCACTAAAATTCTTTGTGGAATTTTCCTCTGGTCCACACTGTTTCTGGAATTTTCTCTTGTTTCTCTTAATTACACTTTTTATTGGATATTCTACAATAAATTGACATCATTTAGTCCAAAATGGGTTGCAAGAATGGTGATGTTTGTTTATGTAGGCCCTCAATGTATATTCCCGACAGGTTCTACTCTGCATCACTTTTGGTTAATTTTGCCGAACCATCTCTGTAGTTCTAGTTACATGACCTGGCTTAATTTTTCATTTTGCTGGGGAGGGCTGAGAAAAGACATAAAAGTCAAACCATTCTCTTTTATGTATGAGGTAGTTGTTCAATTTGTGTTTCATTTCTACCACTAAAAGCTTACCCTCACAGGTCTTGAACGATCCAGATCACTGCTATTGTGTCCTGCTAAATGCTCATGATGGGGCAGCATTTCCCATTGAAAAAGCACAGCAAGCTTATAGTTCTGGCACTTCCTCGAAAACTGATAAAAGCCCTGTAAAGATGAACTCTAAGGTTTGAGATATTCATATGCTTATTGCACGTTTACTAGCACTTGTTTCCTTGAGTTTTTCTTTGTTTCTAGATGTTGACCTACTGATATCATGGTTTTTGCGTATCTAAGTAGTTACACTGTTGCCTTCACCTGCATGTTGAATCACTGGAAACTCGTTGTAAGTCTACTAGTCATGATGACAAAAGTGCAGCCATGTAAACTATGCTTAGTAGACTGCTCTCTCTCTCTCTCTCTCTCTCTCTCTCTCTCTCTCTCACTCACTCACTCACTCGTCTATCTATCTCTCAACATTTCAAGGACACGACAAGCCCTATTTTTAAATTTTGGAAAAAAATTTTAATTATTGAACTATTTGTAAAAATATTGAGCATAAGGTGAGAAAAATTGTAGGAACTTCGTTTTTAATATGTTTATACATACTATATGCGATTTTTGATCCATGAATATTTTCATTTTGTTTCAACTAGTGATACGAAGTACAACAAATAGTAGCTCATATTAGAAGATTTCACATATAAAATTCCAAACCAAAGATAAAAAGAGTATTAATTTTATTGAAAAATTAAAAATTACTAAAATAAAAATATGACATATATAGATGTATGATTTTAGTTGACCTGTCCCCCGTATCCGTGTCCTGTTATTTTGAATAGTTGTGTCAGTTTGTCTTGCTTTTATCTGTTACAAAATGATGCACACTACGATCAAAACGGTTCAAAATGCATTTCAAATCTAATGGGATAGTTGTAGAACAAGTTAACATATTTGATATGCTTTCTAAAGTTTATGACCGTCGCAAGTTATATGAAAAATGTCTCATACCTCATTTGAGTACCAAGTGTTCGACACAATTGCTTCATGCATTTTAGAAGAGTTAGGAAACATAGCTTAAAATATTATAATCTGATCATTAACTTGGCGAACAATTTGACAATTGTAGCTTGTAATTGCAGATCACACTTTTCTCTGGCTTTGTTAACTACCAAATGGTTCGAGAAGCATATGATGGTAAATTACTTTGTTAAATCCTGGATAATCACCTTTTTTTGCTCTTTCATTTTTCAAGTTAAACAGCCAGGCTACAAGAAGGCGGCTATTTTGGTTTATTACTACTGCTTGTTACGTTTATTCTTGTTTCATTTGAAATGATGAACAATCACATAACTGGACAACATATTCTGATGGAACTTGAAATTGAGATCTAATGGCCGACCTTACTTGCATGTTATGTACAAATTTAGAGAAATTGTTTCTTCATCTGTTTCTGGGTCTCCTGGTACTATTGCCAACATGCCATGTGACAAATTAGTGTTCGTGGGCACTTTCGACTACAAAATTGATTTGTTAGAATTAGAACTTTTGTGGTTATTAGTCCTAATGGACAATTATGAGATTGATTGTTTACCTGGATCTTTGCTTTGCTCAATTCATAAAAATGTGATGGTTGCGTCCAATTCAACCATAAATTTGTTATTTGTGATAGGGTTAAAAAATGCAACAACAAACTGAGCAAAAGTTAGGTTTGGGGGTTTTGAGAGCATAGAAGTCCTGTACCCTTTCGGAATATTTTGGAGAGGGCCCACGGAACAGACGGAGTTTACTGCTTGTTTTTGGGCATTTCTAGCTGGATGTAGCCTTTGATGGTTAAATGGGAAAATGAATTCGTAAAACATAGTACGGTTTTTCCCCGTAAAATTCTCACACTGAAATCTCTACTTGGTTCATTGGCAACTTGCAGAGATTCTTACCTCCACCTATTGTATATTAGGTGCATGTGTGGCATGCAGCCTGCCTTAGCTTTTAATTTTTGTAAGTTTCATGGTAGTAACTCCTTTACTAAGTTGCATCCACACATCGTCGGAGTAGGCGTGTCGGTGTCTAACACGTATCGGACACTAACACACACCAACACGTGTCGGCCAGGAAAATCGAAAGCCGAAACCAGAAGGCAAAAGAAAACCAAAAGCAATCTGGGGAAAAAAAGAAAATAACTTATTGCGATTTAATACTATTTGAGAGGAGATGATAGTCGAAGACCATGAAAACAAAGTTTCCGGTGGACAAAAATAGTACCAGGAGCAGATGGTGATGAAAATGAGATGAAACCCTAATTTAAAATCTGAACGGTGATGGTTGAGAAGAAACCAAACCTATACAATTAAAAAGTACAAGACAAATCTGCCCTTCTACTTAGAGGCACATATACAATGTTTTGTATGCTTTACACTAAAAAAGTTATTTTAATCTGCGTGTCGCCAATGTGTCGTGTCCTACATTTGCGAAAAATCATGTGTCGGCGTGTCCGTGTTGCGTGTCCTTGTCCGTGCAACTTTGATCCTTTATAATGAGACTAGGAAAAATCAATCTCGGTTTCTTGGTCGTGAACGCTACCAGCTACCTTAATGGCTTGATACCATAGGAGTTGTTCTTGAGCGGGAAAGCTCTCCTAGTAACAATCCGTGTGGCAATGTTCTAATTGTGTCTGTGATGGTACTGAAATTCTTTTGATCCCTTGAGCCACATTTGAGCATCAATCATTCTAGATTTCTATTTTTTTTTTCTTTTCTTTTTTCCCTCTCTTTCGTTCCCACGGAGGTGGAGTGGGGATGGGGAATATGATTGGAGAGAACCAACTCATTCTGATTAGTTTGGTTCATTTGTAGTGTGTCTATTGATGAACTCATAACACTATCTGCACATCTCTTCCTTGGTTTGTTTGATATTTTCATTGGAAAAAGTTTACATTGACCAAGTTATTATTATTATTATTTTCCTCTTTTACAGCAGGAAGGACTGGTTTTGGAAGCCTTCTGTCACTTGGTCATTCCTCCAGTAAAACAGACAGGATTTACATGAAAGGTCCTGGGGGACGTGGGGAAGTTGAAGTAGCTGTCTCTGGTGTTCCAGGTAAAACTACTTTTCTTGTTACTGTGATGTCATAGAATGGGATGAGGCTTTTTACTTGAGTTAGGGTGTGTTTGATTCCTTTCATTTTCCATGAAAAATGAAAATTTTCCACCCATTTTCCATATTTGGTTTGTTTGATTGGCAAAATTTTCCATGGAAAATGCATTTTCTCACCTATTTTCCATCTTTTGTTTGATTGGAACTTTTGATTTTCCATGGAAATTTTTTTCCATGTTTTCCACTTTTGGCCATATTTTCCTTGTTTTCAAGGAAAATATTTTCTTGGTGGGATAGGAGAATTTATTTTCCATGGAAAATTTGTTAACCTTTTCCAACCCATTTATTTTCCATGGAAAATTTGTTTACATTTTTCAATCCAAATTTTCTTGGTAATTCATTTCCATGAAAAATATTTTCTTTCCACCCAAATTTTCCACTTGCAATCAAACACAACCTTAGAGTATTATGATATCCTTAAATCTTTTCTAGTTTTCTGTTATTGCCCATCTCAACAATGGTCCACCTCTGAAGGAAATCTCCATGACTCAGTTGTAAAATCTTTGGGCTATGAACCACATGGTTGTCTGTTGAAGCCTAAAAAGAGTGGGTGCATGTGTAAATAAAGGAGCCTTTCAGTCTTTTACAGAAGCATGCTTTTAAAATTGCATTGATCAGATCTAGTCTAGGCACAATTTTAATAGAACCGTTCTTCCTAGAATGCTGTGAAGCCTCTCTACGTCCTAATGGTTGTGGCCTGTGGCTTCAAGATTGAACATACTATCTGGCAAAATATAAAGAGAGACTGGCATAATCTTATAATTGTCTAGGTTCTTACAACTAACTGTGGAAGTTAACATTTTCTGAACTTTGAGGGTAAAAATGTAAAATGATTCAGTAAGTTGTGTTCATTTTCGTCACCATAGAGGCTTTCTAGTACATCACCTTCCTATTGTCAGTCCCTTGTAGATTTTTAATTCAGATTGGTTGATACTATCAGGACCTTCTTTCTCTGGTGCATGCTTACTTGTGCAATGCTATCTATGCAAATGTTGTTTGTGCAATCCTATCCATAATATGGTAACAAAATTGACCGCAAACTGGACCTTGTTATTTCCATGTTAGATCAATCCAAGCAGGAATCAGGTCCTCACTCTCCTATTCAGATATCTAAAAGAGGGCTTGGTATAGGTACTATTGTTCGAAAAGCCGCGTCTGTTGCATCAATGGCAGCAAAACAAGCTTATGCAGCTGCTTCAGCTACCCAAATTGAGGAAGAGATGCTGCCCCTCCGATGCTGCTTAATGTCCATATCATTGCCCTGGGAACACATTGCTCATGATCTTTTACTCAAGGTCAGTTTTCTATTGCTGATCTTAAGAGTTATAATGTCTCGTTACATTGACAAACTTCTGGGGGACCTGTAGTCCTCACCAATATAATTTATACAATGGGTGGCTTTAAATCAGCATAGTGAATTCATCTGCAGGGAACACCATATGATTTGAATGATGAAATTGTTTCATGTTGTGGAATGCAGGGAGGTCCTCCAGTGAACTTGTAGGAGTATATTACGTATAAGGTTTACACCTCCAAGAGAAAAACACAAGGTACATACACAAATCAAAGTTGAAGCGAACTCCAGGAAGAAGAAATGTTGTTGGTACATTACATAACCTGTATTTGGGAAGTTCATTACACACAGAAATTATGCAGTAATTCTGTTGCAAATGTTGAAGAAGTCAATAGCTCGTTTTGTCTGTGTATCAGATCACTGGTTCACTGTGTACTTGGTGAACTCATGGTTTAAATTTGTTCGAGCCTTCACTTTCTTTGGTATTTAGTTCAGTTACAACAATGAGAAAACAAAGCATGTCTATATTACTCTTGGCTAGAGTGCTTTTTAGATTTGAGGGTCACCCTGCCGCAACATATATAGTTAGTTATATAAAACAATAAAAACAAGCTAAGCATCATTTACAACAAATTTGAGATCGAGACAAATGTATATATATATATACAGGAATACAAGAATGATCTCCTAAGCACCGGTGCCTTATCTTAAGCATCGATAATATGTCATGTCTATTAATGTATATTTCATTTATATATTGTATAAGTTAAGCACCATTGCTTAAGAGATCATCTCTCTCTCTCTCTCTCTCTCTCTCTATATATATATATATATATATATATATATATATATATATATATATATATATATATGTGTCAAGTGTCTTAGAAATACTTATCGTGGATTTCTCCTCTCCGTTTGTTTTTTCTTGTGAGGACTAAGGCTTATCGTAGATGTTAAGATTTAGGTTTACTTGTAACTTGTGGGTAGAAATTGAAAGACGAGGGGAACCCAGGTCTGCCGTCTCAAATTTGTTGTTTTTCCAATATATTTTTGACACTTTGACACAACACTTCTTAACAAATGAAAAGAGCAAGTTCGGGACTAACAGGTCTTAAATCAGATAAGGGTGCCTTGTGGTTACTAATTAGCCATTGGCAGAGGCAAAGTAGGAAAGGCACTTTAGGCAGTTGCACCCCCAATCACCCAACATCACTTGTCTCTTTTACTTGTAACCTTTCTTTCTATAAAGATAGGCACATTACTAACATTTTATGGCTCTTCATTCTTGAATTAACTGCTACCACATAAAAGTCTGCCTACTTATGCTTTAAAACTGACCAACCAAATAGAGGAAAGAAAATTTGGGACGCGTAGCACACTTTACGACGGTCTATTGAAATCGTCTTGCGTACATGTTTGGATTTCCTTTAAAGTTATTTCTGTTGGAAGAAGTTAAGACTCATTTTTTTTAAAAAAAAAATTAAGTTTGTTTTGGTTAAAAAAGTAACTTATCGGCGTAAGAGTCATTCACCAAAAATCAGCTTTTTATTTGGGACTATGGGCAACTTTTAAACCAGATTCCACATGCATGGAGCCAGTGCTAGCTTTTTCTCACATGACTACGATCTTAGGTTATTGTTTTTTTTTTTTTTAATGCAAATTTTGTTTATCTAATTTGTTGTTTTTGGCTTATTCTTCGTGATTAAGTTAATAATTTAGCAAATATTTTAACCTGAATAAAGCAGATAAAAACCCTCCAACAAACCCCCACCACATATATATGCTAACAAATTTTAACAAAGATCACTTGATCTATAAATTTGAATAGTAAGATAAGGTTATATATGTATATCATTTAAATATTGTTTTTGACATGATCCTTCACATATAGGCGGACATGTGCTCAATTTCATTAAATAGTTTGTGGCAAGACTAGGATTCGGAAATTTTTTATGATTTGATACAATGTTGAATAACTTGATCTAAAAGTTCAAGCTGTGAATGAATTTGTAATATAGTAAAAACTATCCTTGTTAAATAGTAAAAACTATTCTTATTCGACACGATCCTTCACGTATAGTCGGACATGTGCTCAATTTCATTAAATAGTTTGTGGCAAGACTTGGATTCAAAAAATTTTTATGATCTGATACAATGTTGAATAACTTGATCTAAAAGTTCAAGTTGTGAATGAATTTGTAACATGATAAATACTGTCCTTACTAGGAGAATTCTTTTCAGATAATTGATTCTCTAAAGTTAAAGAAATTAAGGGATAGATCTTGTCCAAAATTAACCAAGACAAGTGAAAATTAGTTCAATTGACTAGAATCATGACAAGAATAGTGGAATGTTGGGTGAATGCCACGTGTCAACCTCCATCCCTCATAAATACCCTTGCCCTACTCCTTATTTCTTCCCTTTTCCTCCCCTTCTCTTAAACAAGTTCTCAATTCATCATGTTTTATCAAGAACCGGTTCAGTACCAAATCCCGGCTCTTGAAGATGGTTTCACTGTCAATGAAATACATGAACTCTTCAGCCTTTTGCAATCAGAACCACAGGTCCATTCTACCTCCGGTTCACAGACAACTCAGTTAGATAACTCAGTTGAAGAAATTAGGAAGCGGAAGAGGATGATATCGAACCAGGAATCAGCCAGACGGTCTAGATGGAGGAAGAAGACGCAGTTAGAGAACCTTACAATCGAAGTAAACCGCTTGAAACTCGTGAATCAGGAATTGAAAAACCGGCTGTGCACCATCACACATGAACATTGTTTCGTTCAAGGAGAGTCGAACCGGCTAATAGCAGAATCCTTTCATCTCCAACAAAACCTAGCCGTTTTATATGAAATCATGTCATACATGCAACTCCAGTCTCCAATGATCGATCATTATCATTAACCTTAAAACAAAAGTTATCAAATTGGAAAAAAAAGATGCAGTAAATCTTAAATGCGCCATGTAGTCATGACAGAGTGCTCGACATCATTAACGTACAAAGAAAAATTCAAATCTTGTCCATTAATATTTTACTCAATGCTCTCTAATACTAAGTATTAAATATGTTCGAAAAACTATATGCTCAGGCCTAAGAGTATTATGACAAATCACATTTTGACGTGCCGTTTGCTTTTGAGGGAATTTCGATCCATTTCCCCTCAAATTTATATAAGTATTTTGGCAGTTAATGTTATCTAGTTTAATGGCTTTTTGGCTCATTAACCAGATTTAAAGTTAACGAAATTTCAGTACTTGACTTCTCATTTAATTTTTTATTTTTTCTTTAGCATTTAATCTTTTTTGAGGAATTTAATCTTTAGCATGAAAATATAAGCTTTTTTTTGTTTGTTCGTCAAGCTTTCGAATGGTTCTTTCAACAATCGTCTAATTCGTCAACATCTTCAATAATCAAGAGAAATCTAAGTGTATGTTTGGTAGTGATGAAATTATTTTTTAAGTGCTTATATTATAAGTTGTGAGTGGATTTATGGATAAAAAGTGGATTATAAATTGTGAGTCTTATGAAATGCGTAGATAAAAAATATATTTGAGCAATTTGACTAGAAATTATAATTTAAATACTACCAAACATGTGCTATCTAGAAACTGAACTATTGGATGAAGCTTGCTGCTTATAGAAAAAAGAATATAGGTCGGTATAACTATCTTTAATGGATGTACATAATATTAATGTACCAGCCACGCCTTCAAAATTAAAAATTGAAGAAATAATCAAAGTCAATAAAGGTTTTCTCTTTATTCCCATAAAGGTATTTTAAGTATCAAGTATTTTCCAAATTGGCGCAAATGATCTCTAACATTTGTTTTGAGTGTGGAAATAGTCTATAACTCTTATTTTTTGGCACAACAGTTCCTAACCTATATATTTTAATGTGCAATTGGTTCTTATTTGATGAAAAAGACAAAAGTACCTTTAATTTTAATTAAAAAAATTTGCAATTGAATTTCTAACTTTTATAAAATGTACAAATAGGTCCGATATATTTATTAAATAATATTTAATTTAACATATTAAATATATCACTATAGTCGTGTCCACTGGCGAAGCCAAGGGGTCCTTGAAAGACCTGGACTCCCCAATTTTTTGACATCTTTTTTTTTTTTTTTTTTTAAATATGTAATTTAACTTTGATTTAATATCAATTTAATGGATGGTAAATGGAACTCATTAACCAAATATCAATTTAATGTTAGGCAATTGGATCAAATAAAATTATTAATACAAAATTACAAATGATTAAACCATTCCTCAATTTCAGTGTGCGTTCACCCATATTAAATTTGAATATCACATTTCATGCTCGTCACTCCATTTATGAATTCTTTAAGGTAAAGAGTATTAAAAATAAGTCGTTTTTTTAATAAATAAAAATTAATAAAGGCACTTTGCTTGTGAATGCATATCGTGTTGATTTGATTTTTTTCTTTTTTTTTTCTTTTGAGCTTGAGTGATATTTAATTTCATTTGTGTACCGAGTATTCTTATTTTAGAAGATAATTTTGTTGAAGACAACGTGAAAAAGAAGAGTTTGATATGTGGATTTTTTTTTTTTTTTTTTGGGTCTTATTTTAGACATTGCAAATTAGTAGTATAAGTTATATGTTTAGAAGAAAAACCAACATATTGATGTGAAATCAGGTCAAACAATGCGAGTGAGTTTGTTTATCTGTTTGTGTATAGTATATTATATAAATAAAATAAAGTGTAATAACTCGTAAGGAACGTTAGTAAAAAAAATTCCATTACTATATTGTCTTATTTCAAATTATTTGCACGTTAATTTGGAGACCTCCAAACTCAAATTCTCTTGCTCCGCCACTGACCGTGCCAACTAAATTTTTCATAAGGAAAAAATATAAAATAATATTATTACTTAATAATAATAAACTAATTTTAATTAACACATTTGTTAATAATTATGAACTTAAACTTTAGTTATTTTATAATAATTCGTAAAATATACAAAATAATTTAGTATATTATCAATTTGCTAGTTTCTTTTAATTTTTCATAAAAAAATAAAAGGATCGGTCCCATTTTTACTTTTTGTAAAAATTAGAAATCCAATTGAAAATTTCTCTAATTAAAAATAAGGACATATTTATCTTTTTCATCAAATAAGAATCAATTGCGCAATAAAAAAACAAAATACATATGTTAGAGATTTTTGTGTCAAAAAATAATAGTTAGGGATCATTTGCACATTGAGGATAAAGATTAGGGACCATTTACGTCAATTTCCCAATTAAAAAAAAAAAAAAAAATCTGTCATGCAAAATAATTGATTTCATAAAGATTTAGAAATATTTTTTAAAAAGAGAATGTGTCGGTAGAATAGTCACTTTATTTGTATAATATATTCTAAAAATAAATGAGACCAAATTAGACAAAAACCAACTTGTCACCTTTTTTAGATACATGTAGAAGAAGACCCCCTGTCACAAATTCAACCACACAAACTCTACCATAGATTCTATCTTGAAAGTTGGACAGACACACCTTTTTAGATATACCTCCTTCTCGTTGTACATCGTGTATAAAAAATAAAAATATCTAATTCATTTTCAAATGATTTATTTATATTATTTATCTATTAACTAGGATGATTAAGTATATACATTTATATTTATTATCTAAACTCTAATTAAAATTTAAGAGATTTAGACTAAAGTAAATAAACTTTGTATATTTATATAGATTATTTTTGAAATAATAAAATATTACGCTATTTTAAATGATGCGTATAAATCTCATGACAAATGCATTCTAATTAATGAGTCACACATGTTCTAACCCAACTTTCAAGTCTTTATCCTCGACCTAACATAAAATTGTAAATTTATAATTGTCTTATAAATCATGTTTTATGTAGTTTTGTATTAATACAATCAAAATATTATCCTCTTATTTATATTTGTATTTACATCCAAAATCTAGAATATCAAATATTGATCAGATGATAACTTAAAAGAAATCCCAAGAATCAAATGAGTGTTCACTCTTAATATATAGATTCAATCTCCCATACTTTATAAAGATCTAAAAGTGTTATTCCATCTACTTTCAGTCAATAATGCCATTATATATGTACCCAAGTCACAATTTTTCTTTTTAATTCCTAGATAATTATATATGATCTCTCTATTGTGATAAATTATTGAATTTCATAAAATGTCTTATACATACTCTTAAATAAATAAATAATTAATTAATTATTGGAGAAGTTAATTTTTACTAAAAAACTATATTTTGATAGAAAATATAATTATAGTCTAACTATAAAATTGGTGATCTGATCTCTACTTATAAAAGAACGTGTTATTCTATCAATTGATTCGTGCTATTATGTGAGAGGCAAAGAGAGAGAGAGATATATATACAATTTTCATACAATTAAACTACATACATTAAAGTGTGTTCAGAGATTAAAAATATACAATTAAATCGCTCGACAGAGATTCAAGAGAAATAAGATACAAAATTAAAGACCGATTGCTAGGGATCAATGTATGTTCTTGTTACTCGTACTTGTCTATGAAAATCATGAGATTTAAGATATTGGAATTTATGTTCATATTATTATTCATGTAAATTGAACAATAAAATTAGCATGTGGTATCAGAACTTATTTTTATAAACTCGTAATTTTCTATTAAAGATAATTCCATAGATTTTACGTGATCTTATATTTTTTCAACGAGATCTAAAATATGTTGTGGAATTGTTGTAATACAGTTACACTCTTATGGTCCAATTAGCAATATGCAATCCCCCCACCCTCCTTTCTCTTAAGGAGTCAAAATAGGATTATGTTAATAAATTTGAAGAAAATAAACCGCATCAGCTTTACTAAAGAAAAATAAAATGAAAATAAAAATCCATCACTTCAAATATGGTAATAATTTCATCATATACTACAAAATATAAAATAATTTAAAAAATACTATCTAACTTTTTTTATTCTAAAAATACTGTTTTTTATTTCTGTAATACTTGTTGTTACATTTGTTATGTTTGTTAATAACAAATGTAACACATTTATTATAATTAAAATAACAAATATAACAACAACTGTTACAAAAATAAAAATAGTATTTTTATGATAAAAAAAATATGACAAGTATTTTAAGAAATATTTTATTTATTGTGGTTATTTGTGAAAAAATCCCCCAAATATGTGTGCCTTGTAGTTTGGGCCTCCGTAGCCTTGGCCCATTGTTTGTCTGAGCCCAATTATATAGTAGTTTGGGCCTCTGTACTTGGCCCATTGTTTGTATGAGCCCACTTATATGACTATTAAAACATAAAGTCGAAATTGCACCTCTACTATGTATTTGGAATATAATTTCACAATTACTTTTCATGTGTTTTTATTCTCAAAATACTGTGTGAGGTGTAAATAGTTTAATATTATATTAAAATAATATAACACAACAAAATTCTCTTATCCTCAAATTACCGCACAACAAAATCACAATCTCAAATATTCCGACTTCAACGCAATGACCAAATCAAATCAGGACTCTTTAATTTTCTAGGGTTGTTGAACAATCAATCAATATCCATGTTTGCTCAACAAAATCCTATACAATTCTTCTTTATTCAAGATCAATAACCCATTTTTGCAAAACCATAACCACGATTTTTCAATTTATAACTATTGACAGCCATTGATTCATTGTTATTAAAGGCAAAATCCGACCCATATTCCAACTACAAGATTAACTTGGTCCTTCACAAAAAACAAATCATCAGAACAGGGGAAAATCATTTTTATGTTCTATCTTATTTTTTCTTAATTACTTTGTTTACGTGTTTCTGGTGGTTTTCATTTTTGTTTCTAGGTTTTAGATTAATGTGTGTTTATTCATCAATTTTTAGGGTTTTACGTTGTGTTTTGTGGTACAACATTTATTTATCGAGAATTTCTTTTTATTTGTTTAATTGCTTTGATTTATTGCTCAATTATAAAAAATAAATAAATAAATAAAAATTTATCTACTAAGGGCAAAGGATCTTGAGGAAAAAATAAAGAAGTTTTTGATAAAGATAGACATATTCTATGTACATTGAGAAGAAATATCATAGGAACATAAGAAAATGAAAGTCACGTTAAGTGTGAACCAATTTGCTCAATGGCTATTGATTGCAATTTTTTTGGTAGCATGAGAACAATGAGCATAACATGTGATCTTGTCAAGGTTGAGTTAAGTTCGAGTTCACTTTGTATTATTATTATTATTATTTATTATTATCATTATCTTTTACATTTGAGATATCTACACTCCAACAAAACTAATTTACAGTTCATCGACCAGTGTTTCATATGTTTTATCCTTTAAACTTTTGATAATTTGTTATTGTTTGTCCTACAAAATTTTACTTGAATAATCTTGTGATTAGTGTATTTATTATTCAAGCTATTTCAATCTCTTTTCTGGATAAATCCTTTATTCTTAGTGAAGATCCTACGAGTATAAAGGCATTTACTCTAAAGTTTGCTAAAATAAGTCATTTAGTTTTTTTGTGAGAAAGTGAATATCTAAGTTGAATGGTCTTGTGATTAATGTATTTGTTATTGAAGCTGTTTGAATTCATTTTGTGGCAGTGGATAAGTCTTGCATTCTTAATGATGATCTTACAAGTTTAAAGATTAGTAATCTTAGTTTTGCTAAAATAAGTCATTCAGTTTTTTGGTGAGAAAATGAATATCAGTGTTTTTAGAAATAGATGTATCAATATTTCTTTATACAAGTGCTTAATGAGACCAATTACTTAAGATGGGAATGAAGTATCTCTTAGTACAAAAAAATCTCACAACTCCTACCTATTGTGATCAACAATAAGTGGATTTGATATTGCATTCTTGTTTGATGGCTGCCCTCTCCGAGCAGAGCAAATTCCTAATGTTGTATTTTCTTCGTTTCTCCTTCATGTTTCTTGCTTGCTCGATAATCCAAAGAAAATGTATAACTTCTAAATTTATTCTTTACAGGAAATAGAGGATGCTGATGAGATTGATGCTATGCTGCACCAGACTCAAGGCTCTGCTCCTTAATTAGTTAACGATGAATGCTAAGTTGCGTGTAATTGTTATATTTACCTTTCTAGTACTAGATTTATTATGTTAATGCTATTATTCCTAAGATTATGCTTTACTAGTTTATTAATTTTGAGAGTCCTAGTTTGAAGTTCATTTTAAATGAATTCGGTTAATTAATTAGTGCTAATTAGTTGAATTGAGACTAGCTATCTCATAGTTTTTTCTGTTTCTCTTTGTGTTGTCTATGGACATATTTTTTAACATCGAACACAACATAATTATAGCATCTCATGTAACATGTAACATAATGAAAATTTAATGATAGGTAACGTCGTGTAGCATATTGCAAAATTCACATAACAATATTTGTCACAGTAGATTTTGAATATGTAACAGAGTGCAAAATTCACATAACGTCGAATTAATATTACATGTTACATCATACACGTAATATTCACCACATGTGAAATTTTGATTTTGAGAGATGATGATAACAATAATAAACATAACATCTATACATACAAATGTTACAATTGAAATCTCGAACTATGAACAGATTTTGTAACAGCAACTGCAACATAATTATAACATCAAATGTAACACAATCAAAATCTAATTATATGCGACATCGTGTAGCAGAGTCTCTTTCACAATATATTTAATGTTACAATGTTTCAACCATGTTACCAATCGAAATTGAAAAAATAGTTTCAACTGCAATCTCAACCTCAGCAATGTTACCACAATGTACCAAAATCAAAATTTACGATAATAACAATAGAAAATTCTAACTAACCCAAATTTACAGCAATTGATTTTTTTATTTTTATTTTATTTTTATATCTAATTCCTTTTCATTTTAGACTTTTAGTCGTCATCTCTCTTGTTTGCAGGAGAGAGAATTAGAAATATTTTAAATGAAATAAAATAGTCTAATCATTTGATGATTTGGAGATAAATCTAATTTTGATTTATCCGTTAAATATGGGATTGCAATGAATTAGGTAATTCTGTTGCATGGATAAAGGTAATCAAAAAATAACATTAATTATATAAAAAAAAGTTAAATCCTAGTATTTTTATAATAAACCAGATTTAACAGTTTTATGGGAAATATTATCATTTAGAATATCTCCAACAAGTTATTTAAACATAAGATGCTCTTTAATTTAAAGAGTCAATACTTAAAATTCTATTCCGATATTAAAATTCTATTCCGATGGACTCTTCAATTTAATATTTTAATTTAGAGAGTAGGTTTGACTCTCCAAATTTGTACTCTATTATTAAATGCATTGAAATAATTTCAATTTTCAATACTTGATTTATTAACTTTAATTAAATAATACATACAAATTGGGAGACAAACATATGGAAGAGAGAGAGAGAGAGAGAGAGAGAGAGAGAGAGAGAGAGAGAGAGATAAATGCTTCTTGGAAGAGGTAAAATAAAGAGCATGGATAAAGAGGCTGTTGGAATGTCTACAAAAAATTGCTCGCTAAGAGCATCTCCAATGCTAGACATCTTCTAAAAAGTCTATGTGGCAAGAGAGAGAAAAGAAATGAGGAGAGATATTGTAGAATGAGGAAAGAGAAAAAAAAAATAGAAGAGAGAGATAGACACAATGTAGCAATATTTATTGTAGAAGGTGTCTAGCAAGCCTTCTAGAAATGGACATCCTTTTGAACAACCTTCTACAATAAATGATGCCACATTGGTTTTGTCCCCTCCACCTCATCGCCACATCATGTAGACATTCAAAATAGAAGCTACCATTGGAGATGCTCTAAGCTATTGTAGATGTTCTTATAGACTCAATGGTGTATATTTCCCAAACATAAAATACAATTACAGATTATCAAAGTTTGAGACCATTAGGATACCCCTTCTAAAATTCACCAAATGGGCCAGAAGCTGCTAGATTGTCTAGAAACGCACAAGCTTATATATGAATTATAATGTCATGTATAACTTTAAATGGTAGCAGTTATTGGTTCTTGAACCAAAGACCAAAAAGATTATGGTTTCTGCAAACTCGGCTACAATTAATTAATTTATTGACATGAGATGAATATATAAATTTGATTGCAATGTATGAAATTCATATTTCATGTGAATACACATATTACTGAATTAAGTGTTTATGTTTGCAATATCATTTGTATGTTAATTTATGATTTTTTTTTTTTATTATTCAATTTAAAGATATTCATATTGTGTATATAGTTTATTAGTCACCAAAGTGACTAATCTATAATGTTCAATGGATATCTAATTGTTTAACTTAGAAATATTATTGTTGTAACTTATAAAATATTTATTACTCACTTCAAAGATATTCATATTATTTAGGAAAATTGGCGCAAGTGGTCCCTAACCTTTACACTTATTGTGCAAATAATCCATAATCTTTGTCTTTTAGCGCAACAGTCTCTAACCTATGTGTTTTGGTGTGTAATTAGTCCTTATTTGATCAAAAAAACAAATATGCTCTTATTTTTATTTAGAAAAATTTTCAATTGGATTCCTAACCTTTGCAAAAAGTACAAATAGGTCCGATACTTTTATTTTTTTTATAAAAAAATAAAAAGAAACTAACCAATTGGTAATATACTAAATTATTTTGTATATTTTATGAACTATTATAAAATAAATAAAATTTAAGCTCATAATTATTAACAAACGTGTTAATTAAAATTATTTTATTATTATTAAGTAATCATTAAAATTTAAACTTTAATTTTATCATTACAACATAAAAAGAAAAATAACTTTGTCACAAACTTGATGCTCAAATATTATTATTTAAGTGAGTTATTCGTTTATTAACTACAAATATTAGAGCTCAAATTGTATTATTCATATTTTAATTTATCGTTTTATTATCGTTCAAAAATAAAAAACACAAAATTTGTAAATTAATTTTTGTTAGTATTTTTATGTTAAAAAAATATAATAATATTGGTTCAATGTTATAAAATTATATACGCCATTTTGTTATTTCTTTAACTTAATTTTTATTTAAAATTTTCACATCACATAACAATTACATATAGCTAAAGTGCAATAATTTTATATTTTTTCTCTTATGAAAAATTTAATTGACACGACTATAGTGATATATTTAGTATGCTAAATTAAATATTATTTAATAAATATATCAGAATTATTTGCACATTTTGCAGATGTTAGAAATCCAATTGCAATTTTTTAAAACTAAAATAAGGGTATTTTTATCTTTTTTGTCAAGGATGAATTGCGCACCAAAATACATATGTTAGTGACTGTTACACAAAAAAAGGTTAGGGACCATTTACAAAATAAGGGCAAAGGTTAGGGACCATTTGCACCAAATTCCCTATTATCTATATATAGTTTGTTAGTTATCAAATAGGTCAAAATTAGAATGATTCATGAATATCGAATTGTTTAATAAATTCATATTAATATGCAATGAACTTTTATTACTTAATTAAAGATATTCATTTATGTATAGATTGTTAGCTACCAAAGTGGTCAAGCTAGAATATTTCGAGAATATCAAATTGATTAACAAAGTTTATGTATGTTGGACCATTTACTAAATAAGCTTATTAATGATACATAGTACATGGTAACAAGATCATTACTCATAGATATATTTTGGTCACCTAAAGGTGGATGAGCCATCATATGATTAATCAACATAACGAAGTAATTGATATTTCTTAATTGGTCGTTTTGTATATTCAAAGATAATAGAACGGTCCATTTGAGAAATACTTAGTTGTCTATTACATATAAATACAAAGCATCATAATTGTTATTTATATCGTGGTATCTGCTCAAAGGAGAACTTCTATATATATATTTATTGTCTATTTGAATCTGATTTATCTCATATCTCAAAGTATTGACATACACATCACCTACTTTATTGTATCAATTCAAATTTCTCATCATTATTATGCTTCACATGTAGTTTTGATGATTAATGAATTAAAAATTTCAGATTAGCATAAGCAAATCTAATTTCACTTAGGTGTTTTGGATCTTGATCTAGACTTCGTATCTGAAAAATTTGTTGCTATTATTGATAGAAGCAGTAAGGAAGAAAATATTTTTTCATAAAGTTTGGAAAATATCGATTAGATTGAACATCATAGTTTTGAGAATTAACAAGCAATAATATTTGAAGTGTCTAGAATTTGGGCTGTTGATAAGTCTCTCGCAGGAACATTTATGGCTAACTTTACCACCATGAAATTTAATGGTACATGTAGCATGTATGACCATGTCCTAGAGATGACTAATATAAAACTAAAGTTGGAAATCTTAAGGATGAAGGTCGATAATTCCTTGTTAGTTTAGTTCATTATGAACTATTTACCTTCTCAGCATGTGTCATTTTAAATTCACTATGATACTATTAAGATAAGTGGAATGTAAGTGAATTGAGTAATATACTCAAGAGGAGATACGACTTAAGCGGCAAAGAATTAATTATGTTAACTTCATCACTCAAGAAGATGAAAATAAACCCGGTTAAAGACAAAAGAAAAGAATTACCATTCAAGATAAAAAAAAAACGAGCCTCTTAAAATTATTGAGACCCAAAATAAGGAACAAATAATGAAAGTGTCACTTCTTTAAAAACATATAGACACTATTTGAAAGATTGGCATAAATGTAAGACATTGTTCAAAAATAATGGTAAGCCTAGTGTCTTTGAATGTTTTGAACTATATTTAATTGAAGTTCCTTATAATACTCGGTGGATGAATTATGAAACTACCAGTGTCCAACATAAGGTAGGAATTCTCTCAAAATCTTAAAGACGTTGATATTTTGTTTATGCGAGGAGGAATTAAGTTAGAGTTTCAGTAAAAGAGGTCGAACCTAGCATTAAGTTTAGACAATGGTCATCATTTAGACTTATTATAGACACTTCGTCCCTTATGGCTCTCATACTTTTGTGTCTATTTCTAAAACTTGATGCTTTTGGATATAGTTCCAAATTTTAAGAATATATACTTTAGTTTGTTTAAATACAATCATTGGTTCTTGAATTTAAGTTATGGTTTATAGAAAACAAAATTTGTAAATAATTTTATCGAGTCCCTCCTACCCTACATGATGATGTTGGAATTAAACACACACATATAGATGAAAATTCTACTTTCACATTGATTTTTTTGGCCCTTTATGATATACCAAAGATTTGGTGAACAAAATTATTTCATCACCTTTATTAATGGATTTCATGTTATATATGTTGCATGATAAATCTCAAGTAATAGACATAGTTGAGGTGTATATCAATGAGGTAGAAAAGCAACCGGATAGAAATGTGAAAATCATACGATTTGATAAAAATAATAAACATTATGGGAAGTAATACTTATGTTCATTTGCTAAACTCCTCAATACACTATGCTAGGTACGCTATAGCTAACAGAGTAGCTGAAAGGCATAATTGTATTATGATAGATATGGTTAGGAGTATGTTAAATAATTTATCTTTACCTTTGTTGTTGTGGATTTATGTCTATTTATATATTGAACTGGTTTTCTAGTAAGGCAGTTCCAAATATATATTTTGGATTGTGGAAAGAAAGTAAACCTAGTTTAAGATACTTGCATGTTTGGGGATTCCAAGCGAAAGTTGTGATTTATAATCCACATGAATGAAATTAGATTTTAAAATGATGAATGGTTACTTTATTGGTTACTCTGAACAAATCTAAATGGCATAAATTTTATTGTACTAACCATAGTCTAAAAATTGTTGAAATCTAAAATGCCTTCATTGAGAATGGTGATATTAGTGGGAGTGCGGAACCACGATTGTGGATATCGAAGAAGTTAGGGTAGAGATCCATTTACCTAAAACTTCTAATATTGTTGTTCCTAAAATATCGTTGTTGAACGACCTAACAATAGTGATCAACTACTCTATAATAAAATCACAAATAATGAACATAATGTAGAACAATCACAAAGAATAGCATTAAGAAAATCTTACACAGAAATAAGGCAAGCTATGCCTAATGATTATGTGGTACATCTACAAGAATCAAATTATGACTAAAAAATTAAAGAAGATCCAGTTTTGTTTTCACAAGTCATAGAATTAATGTGATGATTTTAATAAATGGATTGATACTATGAAAGATGAGTTAAAATCTATGGAACAAGATAAAATCTAGACCATCATCGAATTGCCTCAAGGATGAAAAAGAGTTGGATATAAATGGGTCTCTAAGACTAAATGTGATTTTAACGACAATGTTGAACGATATAAAGCTAAACTTGTTTTTCAAAAGAAATGAATTGATTATGAAGAGACTTTATCTTGCTTTTCAAAGAAAGACTCATTTAGAATTATTATGGCACTAGTAGCACATTTTGATTTGAAGCTACATCAAAAAGATGTGAAAATACTTTTTTAAAATGAGAGTTTAGATAAAAAAAAATTATATGGATCGACTTGAGGGCTTCTCAATTAAAAGAAAGGAACACATGGTGTGTAAACTTGAAAAACTAGTATAGAGACTTTAACAAGATTCTAAATAAGGATATATTAATTTCGATAATAGTATAACTTTCTTTAGAGGTAAAGAAAGTACTGTCTATCAGTGTATATATATGAAGGTTGGTGAGAATAAATTCATATTTTCTTTTGTATATTGATAATTTGCTTGCTAGTAGTGATACCGATTTGTCCCATTAAATATAGGAGATAAATATAGTCTTATGCAATTGAGTGAAAACGTATGGAGAAACATTCTGCATGCATATGTTGTAGGAAGCTTAATATGTACTCAAATCTATATTATATAAGTTCATTATGTTGGATGACTTGACATTAGATTACCCACTTTTGACTATTTATTCTTATTATGTGAAAGAATAATCTTTTGTAAAAGTGGATAACAACCTGTCATTACTTCATCTATTATGGACGTTGAATTTGTAGCATGCTTGGAGACTACAAATAAACATTATGATTGTAGAATTTTATTTCAGGACTTGGAGTTGTCGACTCTTATGCCAAGTCACTAAAAATTATTGTGATTTTGTAATTGTCATTTTATCTAAAAATGACAAGTATTCTAACAGTGCTAATACTTTGTCATGAAGAAGGGAGTTCAGAAACAAAGAATGTCAAATGAACAAACAAGCACCGACTTATGATTAAGGATCCATTACTGAAACGACTACAACCAAAGGCTATTAATGGATGTGTGAAAAGCATGAATCTTGATAGTAGTAGTTAATATTTTTTTATGATGGATCATTTACATTCTAAGCTCATTGATGATAATAGAATTGTTTTTGATTTATTTCATGTTTCCAATATTTATGTACATGTATGAGATTGGATGATGACGACGACAGTAATGGTCTTTGAAAATACATTACGAGACCATTATGTATACTTCTCATTTATAGACAAAGTTGGGTAAGTTGCTAATATTGTGGTACATAGAAGGAACTAAATTGATCTAATGGTATAGAACCACTATGACTCGTATTGGTAGTTTACTCAATTTTGAAGATTATGATGATTATCCATACGAATGCACGCAATAGTGACATATTATTAAATCATAAAGGAGCCTTGTCATATGGGTCAAGTGGAAGAATATCAGAATTTATATGGTCCACATGGTAAGTTATTGAATTTGATAAAATATTTTATAGATATACCTAAATAAATAAATAATTAGATAATTATTGGAGAAGTTAATTTCCATTAAGAACTCTATTTTTATGAGAAATAGAATTATAGTCTAACTGTGAAATTGGTCCCCTCTCTACCTATAAAAGGGCATGATATTCCATCAATTGATTCGTGCTATTATGTGAGAGGCAAAGAGAGAGAAATACACTATCCATACAATTAAACTACATATATTAAAGTGCGTTTGAATATTGGAAATATGCAATTATATCGATCGACAGAGATTCAAGAGACCTAATATACAACATTAAAGACCATTTGCTAAATATCAATGTATGTTCTTGTTACTCCGTGTTTGTCTGTAAAAATCATGAAGTTTAAGATCTTAGAATAATCGATATCTTAGGAGGTTTCCAATCAACAACTCCTATATTGCTATAGTAACTTACGATATAGTAATGCTCGCTCAGCTTGTCCCCCATGATCAAATTGTCACTCAGGATCAAATTGTCATATCTTACCCTATCTTATATCTCTGTTATGTTCATGTTATTATTCATGTAAATTGAACAAATAAAATTAACATCTATAAGCTTTTAATTGTAATATGAGATTTGGCGCAAATGGCTCTTAATCTTTGTCTCCAGTGTGGAAATGGTTCTTAATGTTTTTCTATTAATACGGACGTCTTTAACTTATGTGTTTTGGTGCGCAATTAGTCATTATTTCATGAAAAAGACCAATGTGTCTTTAATTTTAATAAGAAAAAATTGCAGTTGAGTTCCTTACCTTTGCAAAACGTACAAATGGGTCACACCTTTATTTTTTAAACAAAATTAAAGAAAACTAACAAGTTTTTTTTCTTCTTCTTTGAAATAAGACTTTATTGACCAAATTGATAATATACGTAAATTATTTTATATATTCTTACGAACTATTATGAAATAACTAAAATTTAAGCTCATAATTATTAATAAATGTGTTAAATAAAATTATTAGTTTTATTATTTAAAATTTAACATTTATTTTATGGTTATAAAAAAAGCTATCACAAACTTGATCCTTAAATACTTTTATTTAATTGAGCTATACGTTTTTAACTACAAATATTAGAACTTCAATTGTATTATTGATATTTTAATTTATCATTTTATTATTATTCGAAAATATAGAACACAAAATTCGTAAATTAACTTTTATTAGACTTTTTATATTAAATAAAAACATAACAATATTGGTTCAATATCAAAAAATTATCTACGTCATCTTTTTATTTTTTTATTTTAATTTTTTTTTTCAAGTTTTACATATCACATATCAATTATATATACTTAAACCAAAATAATTTAATATTTTTTTTCTTATAGAAAATTTAATTGACATGATTATAAAGATATATTTAGTACGCTAAATAAATATTATTAAATTAAAGGAACCAGACTTATTTGCACCTTTTGTTAAGTACCCAATTGCAATATTTTTAATTAAAAATAAGGGTATGCTGGTCTTTTTCATCAAATAAAATTAATTGTACACTAAAACACATAGATTAGGGATATACGTGCCAAAAAACAAACGTTAAGCATCATTTCCACAACGAGGACAAAGATTAGAGAAAATTTATGCCAAATCCCCTTTAATATCCCAAATAAAGCCAATATGCAACTTTAGATGAATTATTATAGTAGAAGAAATTATAGCAAATGTGTGTCTGCATATAGTAATTTTGAAAAAGCAGCTTTTGAAAACAAGTTGAAAAATGGTCATTTTGGACAATTATTCCCCAAACAATTACTTAAACTTCCACCATATTCTAGTCAAATCTAATTCAAAATCAGATCTATTGTTTCACTAAAATCAAATCTTGTTCCACCATTCACCGCCTCGTACCACTACCTTCGCGTCACCATTTGTCAGGGGTAGATCCATGATTTATTTGTTTGGGTGGCTTGTATAATTTTTTTAAAGGACTTCAAAAATATGAAAAATATTAGTAGACATAAATGGAGTCATTTTGAGAACTTAAATATGAATATTTAATACAATACATCAAATTAAAAAATGATAACTAAAAGACAACAAAAAGTACCAAAACCTACGATACAAATACTTGAAAACACTACTTAAGTCACACCCTACGATTCGCCAAACCATCAAACTTGATAATGGCCTATGTATCAATACCAAGAGTAATCTCCCTTTCAATATAGATGATCATA
The DNA here is from genome assembly GCA_030279155.1 of Forsythia viridissima. NCBI lineage: Eukaryota > Viridiplantae > Streptophyta > Magnoliopsida > Lamiales > Oleaceae > Forsythia > Forsythia viridissima. The sequence continues at coordinate 21,359,436 of CM059036.1, forward strand.
AAGTTTGCTAGAAAATCATTCCCCATTTTTTTTGGGAAGCGATGTCTGTCTTTATGAGTTTCATTCTTGAAAAACCCCATTCTGTTGTTGCTGTAGAACATGGAAGAGTCAACACTAAACAAATCAATCTATCAATTAAGAAATAATGACGTGACTTCTTCGTTTGAACCAACATTCCACATGATTGAGGAAGAGAATCAACATTCTGAAACTGCAGGTTATGAAGTACATCACACTTGTATTAATCCAATTGTCTCCTCAAATCGTTTATCTCTTCCATAGTAAAATTTAGGGGATAAAATTTCTCAGCTAAAGAACAAATATCATCTACAGAGAATGATTTGAAGCCATCAATAGGATTCAGAGTCTCACACAACTTAAGAAGTTCCATTGTTTTTCATGTAAATCTATTATTCAATTCCAATTCCATCAACTGAAAATCTATTACAGCATTGAATATATGAAAGTGTTAGTAGTCCTCCACTGTAATATTATTTTTCTGTTGACAAGATCATCTTGTACCTTCCAATTAACGATCACCTAATTCAGGCACATCAATATTATAAGTATTACAAAACTGCACCACACTCCAAATAAAACATTCCCAATGATCATAATGCATATCTTGAAGAAGTATCTTTGTAGTTGAGACTAAATTCATTACATTCAAAATATCTTGATCTTTCATTTGCAATGCTCGACATAACAAATCAGTTTTTCCCAATACTTCATACATCATGCAAACTCAAATGATTTCATAGCTTTGTACGCACCATTAGCCTCCCCATGTATATTATTGTTTGATCTCCATCAATAAGATTCTCAAGAAGCGTACAAGCAGAACCAAACATCTAATTCAATCTTTTAATAGAGGAAAAATGTGAATTCCAACGAGTAGTTCCAGCTCATTGCTAAGTACAAACTTGATTAGACTAAGTACTAGTCTGAAGTTTTTCTATTGCTTTCAAATCAACAATTTCATCCTCTCGAATTGATTTTAATTGAGAATGACGCTTAGCAGAAGCACTAACAAAGTTGACAATAGAACCTAATGATTGAAAAAATAGCCATATATCATGTACATCTTTAGCCACTGCTACTTAAGCTAGCTATAGTCAGTGAGTGAAACAATGAATGTAATAAGCAGATGGACAACCTTTAAGAAATAAAGCTTGTAATCCATTCCATTCACCTCACATGTTGCTAGCACCATAATATCCTTGACCTCGTAAATCTTTGAGCAAGAGCTTGTACTGGATTAATACATTACACATCTATTTTTTCAAAGTCAATGCATTTGTGTTTGTAACACTCAACTTCTAAAAATCATTCTCTAACATATCCATCACTATTGAGATATCTCAAAATAATAGCCATTTGTTCTTTACGGGATTCATCAACTGCTTCATCAACAAGAATACAAAACTTAGCATCCCCAATTTCTTCACAAATTTTAAGTCGCACACACTTTGCAATAATTTTTAGTATCTCATTATGAATCGATGGTGATGTATAGGTGACATTTTTAGTTGCATTTCTAGAACAACATTATTAATTTCTTTGTTTGCCCTTCCATGCAAATTGAACATAATTTTTTCAGTTAGTAGAGCCAATGGATTCATCATGACATCTAAAAGCACATCCTTGCAATGCTAGCCACTTCACACTTTCTACAAAGGTCTGAATGAGCTGGCTTCTTTTGAAGTCTGTTGATGTATCATTCTGTCAATATGTTGAGGTAGGGTTTTCAAGTTTTCCCATTTTTGTATTGCAAAGCCATGTAGTGAATCTCCTTCATGATTTTTCAGCAGACAATTGTCACAATTGACTCTCTTCCAATCATTAAACCCCTTGACTGAAAAGGTTTCAGGATGTGATGTATTACTTTCAAATAGATAACAAGGAAAACAAAATGCACTTTGTTTCTAAATGGAAAACTCAAGCCAGGAATGTTTTGTGAAATAAGATGATTGAAATCGGCGATTTTGAGCCTCAAATCTAGCAAAAGGATACTCATAGATTGGTTGAAACGGTCCCATTTCAACATATGCTCTTCGAACCTCATTTTGTTTGACAACTGGATACTATGATATTGTGATGCGTTTTCTAGGGTCACGTTCATAATACGAAATATTACTTTCAAATGTTTCAACGGTAGGACTATCCTGTGGAGCGTGAGTATCTTCTAATACATTTGGGTTACTTGATGATTGATTGCCATCTTTCTTATTAAATTAATGGAAGATTTTCATTTTTTTCATTTTAATCTACCTGTGAGAAAGATATGTTATAGACATTCAGTTTACAAATTTTGAATTCACAACTCAAATTTACAAATTGTAATTCTCAACTTATCTTCAAAATATACAAGTTCAAATTTCTAATTCACAAATTTAATTCATAAATCTCAATTCACAATAACTAACAATATACAAATTCAAATTTTCAATTCAAAAATTCGATTCACAAATGACAATTCACAAATTAAATCACAAACTCCCAATTCATGAATAACAAATACAATTACAAAAGTTTAAGTTAGTCATCTCGTACCTTCAAATAATTGTAGAGAGTCTGCCAAACAATTACGAAGAGCGGGCCTGGAAAGGGCGATTCTAAATCCAAAGAGTAAAAAAAATTACAACAACCTGTTATACAAAATGAGATTTATTCATTTAGTCATTAGCAACAGCAAAATGGAAAACAACAACATGAGATTTATTCATTTATTTATTTAGTCATTTGCAACACTGCAACAGCAAAATGGAAATGTTTACAAAATAGAAAAATCAATTTATTTTCATATATTCATCATTACCAAATCAGCAATCAATTAATCATTATCATATATTCATCATTAGCAATTTATTTTCCAAAAAATTAACAAAGTTGCAAACAGATGCTGCCAACAGCAACAACAAGGCAAACCTGAGGCGAGATGTTGGTGTGGCCGACCGGCACTGAGCTTTGCTATGCGGACTTTGGCTTGCTTGTCGATTGCGGGACGAACGAAGAACGACCACCAAGCGAGGGTTTATATATCATTTAGGGGCTAGGGCGCAAAATCGCTGGAGACTAGACTACAATAAGTAGGGAAATAATGGTGGAATTAAGAATGGAATTCAATTTGAAGTGGCTTTGAGTTGCTTAATTTTTTTTGGGCTGGCTATTGATATTTCCTTTATTTTTTGGTCGTATCCGCACCTGCCATTTTCCACCAACTAAACTATCCCAAGTAAGTTACCTTTTTTATAGATTAATTTAGATTGTAAAAGAACAAAAATTGAAAAGGTTTTGTGCTAGATTAGTTTGGTAGTTTTTAAATATGAAAATATGTTGAATATAATTGCTCAAAAATTGTTGGGAGAGATTGAATATTTGAGTTCATGGATTAATTTTGGTTGAAGAAGAATGATGTGGAAACGAAAAAAGCAAATGAAGTGGATTGAGCAACTGTCGTTCGACAGAAAAAATTACTGTTGACCAGGTCAACTATCGGTAAACAATAATTTTTTTTCCAGATAGTTGCGTGAAAACAAAAAAACAAACGATTGTTGAACTGTATTCCGACAGTTCAATTGTCTTTCGGCAAAAGGGTATACGTGACTTTTTCATAAAAAAATTGTCATTTTTGCAAATGGTATTAAAAGTTTCTATTTTTAAAAATGACCTTTTGCATCTGTCAGGATTTCTAAATTCCCTATTATAGTATGACCTCCTACTATGCCATTATTCTAATCATATGATTTATCACATCCTTACGATGTAATTTCTTTATAATCATTTCATCTCGTTACAGAAATTAACATCATATTATTTCAACTTAAGTATTAGTGATGCCATTTCATAATCTTGTATCATCAATATTATAACTAAACACATTTACTCATACCGTATCTCGAAAGTTAATTATTAATATTTTATTAGAGGGAGGGCTACTACTTAAAAAAATAAAAATTGCACTTCAAAATTGGATTATTACTTAAAAAAAATTTACAATTCAAAAATTGATTTTTATCAATGAGGGACTAAACTACATTATGGTCTCCCCTATCTCCGTCATGATTATCACTAATATCCAAAATATTTCAAGACCATTTGTATGTCAAAGAGTCATTCTTTTTATATAATATTCTCTTATATTTCAACTCACCTAATAATCCTACTCGACCTCATAAATTCATTTTTCTAGTTATCTAAAAAACGTTCAGTGTCTTATCCTCAATTTTCATATCTATTTAATAAAGTCATTGACTTATCACATCCTCGAAAACATGACATTTTGACCCAAATTTTATGTTTTACACTTCAATCTTATTAGTATAAGATATAGGTTGCAGCAGGAAATAGAGATGATTGCATTTAACATTCAATGATCGAATACATTATTCCTTGGGAATTAACCAACTAGTATTTTTTTGGCTCAGAAAGACTAGATAGATATTTGATCCAAATTTTATGTGTTACAATGCAATCTTATTCACACCATTTCATTATTTTAATAATGTCTCAAAAGATAAAACATGTTATCCTTTTAAATACTTAAAAATTTTTCATATTCATAGGGTTGTTTAAGAAATATCAACACTTCAAATTGTTAGACTATAATAATATTGTGTAGAGTAGTTTAGTTTTTTCCTGTTAGTTTTATTATATATACCAAGAGAAATGTTCTCCTGTAGGGGGTCCCACTGCCTACATGGCAGTTTTTTTTTATTAGTTTCTTCCATCTTTGTTCGTCTATATTAGTTTGATATACCATATTGAAATATCTAATATAGTATCATAGCCAATTTGCATACTGAATATTGGTTTCTTTATTTTATTTCCCATCTAAGATCTTTTGTGCATTTAAAACTCTAATTTCTATTTGAACATCGCTGAAAATCCACTATTCGTGTTTAACATGACCTCTATTTGGAGATTGGTGACCATATTTGGACTCACGATGATGAGGCGATCATCCACAACCGGCGCGTGCAGGGTGTGGATGTAGGACGCAACCAAATGCGATGGCGCATGAGCCCCACGTGCAGAGACGGCGACGGCACGTGAGGGCGTGTCCCTTGTCCGATTGGGTTGTTCATTTGAGACATATTTTTGATCTTCTGGTAGTGTTTGTTTGGCTGTTGGTTGAGGGTCGTCTTTAAAGGCAAATTGTTTGTTCATTTGTGTTGCTGATTTTCTAGAACTGTGTAATCTTGATTCCCTCTGATTTGTAGTTGTACTTGTTTACCTCATAATGGCAATTGAAATGGATGTGTAATATTAATTGGTAAGAATTATTCATATTTGAGTACCGTGATGAAGAATTTTCTTAAGGATAAAATATCGTGTGGTTAGGTTAGTTGAATTGTTGTGATACCTAAGAGGACGAATGCTAATTATGCAACAAAATTAGATTCTTGGGAATTAAATAATGCCAAAATTCTTACTTGTATTCATAATGCTATTGAACGTTCCATTGGTGCACATTTGACAATGTATGAAACAACAAAGAAAGTTTGGAATCATTTACAAAAGTTATACACTAAGTCTAACTATGCAAAACAGTTTCAGTTGGAGATTGATGTACGAACTTAACAACAGAAAAATATGGGTATTCTGGAATTTTACACTGCTATGACTTTGATTTGAGATGAGATGGCTCTTACAGAAATAGCATGAATAGAAGCGTGTGAGGACTATATTATTTATAGAGAGGAGCAACGATTGGTTCAATTTTTTTATGGCACTTCGCAGTCATTTTGAGGGACCTAGAGGCTCAATCTTGCACCGTACTCCACTTCATTCAGTTGATTCTGTGGTTAGTAAACTTGTGGCTGAAGAAAAACGTTTGAAATCTCTAGCAGACGAGGTATCTCTTCTTATGGCACAATTCATCAATCTTCGTGTATTGACATCCCACAATAAAATGGTGTTGCTGAACAAAAGCATAGACACATTGTTGAAGCTATCCATTCTCTTCTCTTATTTGCCAAAGTTCCTAGTGAATTTTGGGAAGAGGCATTTCTAACTGCTGTTTACTTAATTAACAAGACTCTGTCTTCTCAAACTTCAGGTTTGTCACCATCTAAAAGATTGTTTGGACATCCTCCTGATTATTCCTTTTTAAGAGTTTTTGGGTGCATTTCTTTTGTCATTCGTCCTCAAGTAGAACGTAGTAAGTGGATTTCACGCTCTACTATTTGTGTCTTTTTGGGATATGGGAAGGGACAGAAGGGTTATCGCTGTTTTGATCCTATTAATAAAAAATTTATGTTTCCCATCATGTTGTATTTATTGAGCATATTCTATTTTTTTCTATTTTTGATAATGGTCATGACATAACTAAGACTCATCTCATTCGTATTGATCATTTTTATGATGATACTGATAGCCCACCTTCTCATACCCCTCTTGTTGTTGATCCTTCATGAACTACAGGTACACATGTACCGACTCATGATGTCCTAACTCCTCCTATGGCCTCCCAAGCACTGTCTGAGATTGTCGGTCCTCTTCTTTTTTCTCGATATCCTTAACATATTCGTAAGTCCACCCAGTTACCTGATTTTTCTTATTCTTGTTATTCGAAATCTTTTGTTGTTTCTTATTGTCTATTTACAAACTTTCTGAACTCTCTTCTTATAAAGAAGCTATTCTAGATCCTCTTTTGCAACATGCTATGGCTGATGAACTCTTTGCTCTACAGACACTGGGATTTGGTTTCATTACCTCTAAGTAAACATGATATCGGTTCTCGTTGGGTCTATAAGATCAAAACTAAATCTGATGGTTCGATTGAGCGCTACAAGACTAGGTTGGTTGCAAAGGGGTTTACTCAACAATATGGTATGGATTATGAGGAGACCTATTCTCTTATTCGTACTCTTATTGCAGTTGCTTCTATTCGCCGATGGAATCTCTCTCAGTTGGATGTTAAAAATGACTTCTTGAATGGGACTCTTCAAGAGGATGTCTATATGGTTCCTTATCCTGTGTTTCTCATCACCATGGATATGTCTATAAACTCAAGAAGGCACTTTATGATCTCGAATAGGCACCTTGAAAATGGTTTGAGAGATTTTCTATTGTTGTTGCCTCTCTTGGCTTTATACCCAGTCATCATGACTCTGCATTGTTCTCTAGATGCATCTCAGTTGGTTGTATTCTACTTATGTTATTTCTTGATGACATGATTAACACTGGTGATGATGTTGATGAGATTGCTGTGTTAAAATATGAATTGTCTCATCGTTTTGAAATGAAGGATTTAGGTCCATTATCTTATTTTTTGGGAATCGAGGTTGCTTATTCTCCTAGAGGTCCAATGAGATTACTGTGTTAAAAAGACTGTTGTTATTGAGCGTGCTCATCTAACTAATACTAAGATTGCTGATACTATTCTTAAAGCCAATGCTCAATATTCACCTCCTGACGGTATCTCTTTGACTACTTTGTACTGCACTATTGTTGCACTACAAGGAATGTGGCTTTCACCGACTAAATTTTACCGACTAAAAATATCTGGTCGGTAAATATTGTTTTTACCGACTAAAATTAATTTTTGGTCGCCTAAACATTACCGACTACAATATCTAGTCGGCGAAGGTGTTTTTACCGACCAAATTTATTTTATGGTCACCTAAACATTACCGACTAAAATATATAGTCGGAGAAGGTTTTTTTACCGACTAGAATTTGTTGTAGTCGCGCATGAAATGAGGATTTTACCGACGAAATTTTACTGACTAAAAATATGGTCGGTAAAAATTATTTTTTACCGACTAAAATTTATCATGGTCGTACAAAATTTATTGGCTGGGTTGACCAACCCATGGAAGGATTCATCGACCAAAAATTTGGTCGGTGAAGGTGTTAATACCGACTAAAAAAATTATAGTCGGCCAAAACTTATGCGGGAGGTTTTCCCACATTTAACAAATTTGCGGGGCGTAATCTCCGACTAACCTATTGGGTCGGTGTTATTTTTGCCGACTAAATAATTCTGGTGGGTAAGTAATGGGCCGACTAAATAATTAAGTCAGTCTACATATGTTTTGGTGGGAATTTTTGGCAGGCTGTGAATAAAAAGATTTTGGCAGCGTTGGCCCATTTGGCTCTTCAATCTCTCTCACGTAAGCGACGTCTTCTCCACCTCCTCCCATCTTCTATATCGTCTTCTCTCTGCAACAAATCAATTTCCTCCCATCCCATCTTCTATATCTCTGCAACAAATCAACTGACCAGATGGAGGTTTTCCACTCTCAGTCAACAACCCATTATGCCATATACATCTGTCTTTGAACCAAAATAAAGATTCATCCTCACAACAAATTCTATTCCAATCCTCAACCTGCAGGGCAATCACAATCCAAAAATCACAAGCCAAAAATCCAAATTCCACATCTGAAATCCTATATCCACGCTCTGGAAATCCAAAATCCCCATCCAAATTCAACATCCGTCCAAGGTAAGCTTCTTCATCCGCTTTGCCTGTTTATGCTTTTGGCGTCCAATTTTTATCAAATTTGTTCTGATATATTGAGAAGGATGGGATTAGTTATTTAGTTAGATGATGGATTATTGAAGTTACGTTTTGAAGTTGAAATTTTTGGGCTAGCTTCACTTCCCTATTCATATAACAGCAGCCTACAACGAAGTTGCACACTAGGTGTTTGATAAATTGACTAAGTGCCATTTCTTGTGGAATTAGGGCCAATCTTTAATTGACTATTCTTCATACTCCGTTATGATTGATCATTGTGCGTACATTCAATAGCTTTACATTACACTTTGTCCACACCACTTCATCCCACAGTAGGCACCTAGGCTCTCTAGGCCACGAAAATTTTTCTATCCCTTCAGTATGATCTCATTTCGTTAAAATAGCATCGGAAGGGAAAATGTTTGTTAGTTGAATCTCACGTTTTGATGTGCATCATTTTGATAGGCCTTTTGTCCTCCATGTAATGGGGGCATGAGTTATATTTTAAAAAAGTTAGATGTGAACCACATTTTATTATAGGCATAAGAATATGGTAATGTCATGCGTTCATCTATTCGAGTCATGAAAGATCACTTTTTCTTAACCATTTGGATGTTTATATTGTAATGGAAAATAACTGATGGAGTCATGAAAGATCACTTTTTCTTAACCATTTGGATTTTTCTTATATTTGATTGCGTGGTTTTTGTAATGGATCTGATTTTTTCTTTTGTACTCTTGTTGGGGTGGCAATTTGATATTGATATCCAGGTGACATTGCAAAAACTGAAAAATAACTGAAGAATCAACTAAAACTGATGGATGCTGTTATAGATGGTCAAGTTGCAAGGATTCCTATGTCCACAAGTCATCCACAGGTTAATATCTTTTACTTTGGTTTTATCTTCTTGGTTATATATGTCCAACATGTAGTATTCATGGCTTCTTGATGATGCCTTGGTAACTGATAGTTGTACCTTTCCCAATATAAATTTGTTCAAGTGTTATATGAAATAATTTCATTTGTTAGCTAGGAATATGAAGCCTTTATAATTGGAGTAATTTAGAAATGATTGCTCTCAAATTTGAATTAATTTTCGTGAATTTCAATTGAATAAAAATATGGTTGTTTAAAAATCGAAATAAGCCGTCAGGTGTGTGTATCATAGTGTGGAAAACTATATTATAATCTTCCATTCTTCAGTGATATGGTCAGTTATCCACAACTTCTAAAGAAACTTCAGCTCCTGTTCTTGCAGTGTAGGAAATATGATGGATTACAATAAGCCTCTAGCAAATATATGTTTGATTATCAATCTTCAATCCTTATTGAAGTTGATTATTCAGGATGGAGAAAAGATGATCCTTGTATGGTTCGATACACCACATAACCAAGCAATGTATGTAATTGTTGACAAACTAGTTAGTTAATCAAAAAATACTCTGTCTCATATTCAATACTTTTTCCCATAAGATGGCATGTCATTAAGATGGGTGCAATAATCTGATGTGGGAGCTACTTAAATTTCAGCGTACAAATTTGAGCTGATCTGAAACTTCTACTTATTATTTACTTATTCTAAAGTGTATGATGCTGATGATTCAGGGAGCTTAGTCGTGAGGCTGGTTTTTCTTCCATTTGAAGAAAGTGCATATGCTACATTTGCAAGGTTTGCATCAGTATTTTTCCTCTTTGTCTCTATGATATTGCATGCTATGAATTTGTACTTTATCCCTACTTTTCTCCTACATTGTATTAGGTGATAATAAGTTGGTGCATGAAAGTTTCTCTGTGATGAATCTTTCTCTGTCTTCTCTTTAGATAATCTGTTGTCTATGTCCGTTTTGTTTTTTGAGGTATTCCCAAAGACGTAACTGAGGGTAGATTTCAAGATACGTGTAAAAAAAAAAAAAATTCTTCTCATCTTATTCTTGAATAGAGAGCTAATTTGGTCAAAGGACTTGGACTTGCCTTCTAGTTTCTTATGTCAAATATTCATTCTAATATTTTTTAACACATATTACCTCTTTAGAAGTGCTGCTTGTGGACAGGATAATTCCCTGTATGCTTGCTTTTGAGATCTGCTTTAATATACTTGATTGAAGATGTCCATATGTCCCCATTCTTATGATATTTTGTTCCCTTTAGCTGGACATATGAGCATGCTAAAACATGTCACTATCTGAAACACAAATACTATTTGGAGTAGAAATGGGTTACAAATGTGAACGAACTTCATGACTAACTGACGCAGGCAGAAACGTAAACAATGAAACAAAGCTCAAAATCAATTCGTTGATTCCTATGAATGCCGAATGAAATTGATTAATTGTGGAGAAAACTCCAAGAATAATATTCTTCCTCAAAAACAACTACTTGATCCAATCATAAAAAGACTCTTAAATACTAAACTTCTAGTTGAAATAAAACCCTAATTGATAAATAAAATGCAAACAGACAAAAATAGACATGAAACTTAAAGAAAGCTATTTTAAACTATCTAAACGACTTCAGATGGCTAAAATCCACCATCAGCAATCGCTTTAGCTATTGGTCTTGTCCGGCTCGTCGAGACGCTTCCGAAACCATATAATAATAAAAATTCTGAGCCCTATGTCCTTTTCTTTGATAAATCACGATTACGATCCCTTGCGTCCAGATAAGCTAAAGCTAGGTCCTCTACGCCATCACTAACTCAGGAGAGACCCTTGTATCCTATTCGTTGTGATGCATACTTACTTGTTGATATATTGAAAATCCCTAATGGTATTTTATTGAGCTTGGTCGTTTTTCGTTTTTTTCGTTGTTCTTTTATCCGTCTTCTTTTGTCTTCTCCAAATAATTAACCCATCTTGTTATGAGTTAATAACTCATATTTATATTGTCCTTATTGTGTCCCAAAAGATCCCAAAAGATCATGACAATCGCGTCTCAAACGTTGACAATAAAATGGTGTTGCTGAACAAAAGCATAGACACATTGTTGAAGCTATCCATTCTCTTCTCTTATTTGCCAAAGTTCCTAGTGAATTTTGGGAAGAGGCATTTCTAACTGCTGTTTACTTAATTAACAAGACTCTGTCTTCTCAAACTTCAGGTTTGTCACCATCTAAAAGATTGTTTGGACATCCTCCTGATTATTCCTTTTTAAGAGTTTTTGGGTGCATTTCTTTTGTCATTCGTCCTCAAGTAGAACGTAGTAAGTGGATTTCACGCTCTACTATTTGTGTCTTTTTGGGATATGGGAAGGGACAGAAGGGTTATCGCTGTTTTGATCCTATTAATAAAAAATTTATGTTTCCCATCATGTTGTATTTATTGAGCATATTCTATTTTTTTCTATTTTTGATAATGGTCATGACATAACTAAGACTCATCTCATTCGTATTGATCATTTTTATGATGATACTGATAGCCCACCTTCTCATACCCCTCTTGTTGTTGATCCTTCATGAACTACAGGTACACATGTACCGACTCATGATGTCCTAACTCCTCCTATGGCCTCCCAAGCACTGTCTGAGATTGTCGGTCCTCTTCTTTTTTCTCGATATCCTTAACATATTCGTAAGTCCACCCAGTTACCTGATTTTTCTTATTCTTGTTATTCGAAATCTTTTGTTGTTTCTTATTGTCTATTTACAAACTTTCTGAACTCTCTTCTTATAAAGAAGCTATTCTAGATCCTCTTTTGCAACATGCTATGGCTGATGAACTCTTTGCTCTACAGACACTGGGATTTGGTTTCATTACCTCTAAGTAAACATGATATCGGTTCTCGTTGGGTCTATAAGATCAAAACTAAATCTGATGGTTCGATTGAGCGCTACAAGACTAGGTTGGTTGCAAAGGGGTTTACTCAACAATATGGTATGGATTATGAGGAGACCTATTCTCTTATTCGTACTCTTATTGCAGTTGCTTCTATTCGCCGATGGAATCTCTCTCAGTTGGATGTTAAAAATGACTTCTTGAATGGGACTCTTCAAGAGGATGTCTATATGGTTCCTTATCCTGTGTTTCTCATCACCATGGATATGTCTATAAACTCAAGAAGGCACTTTATGATCTCGAATAGGCACCTTGAAAATGGTTTGAGAGATTTTCTATTGTTGTTGCCTCTCTTGGCTTTATACCCAGTCATCATGACTCTGCATTGTTCTCTAGATGCATCTCAGTTGGTTGTATTCTACTTATGTTATTTCTTGATGACATGATTAACACTGGTGATGATGTTGATGAGATTGCTGTGTTAAAATATGAATTGTCTCATCGTTTTGAAATGAAGGATTTAGGTCCATTATCTTATTTTTTGGGAATCGAGGTTGCTTATTCTCCTAGAGGTCCAATGAGATTACTGTGTTAAAAAGACTGTTGTTATTGAGCGTGCTCATCTAACTAATACTAAGATTGCTGATACTATTCTTAAAGCCAATGCTCAATATTCACCTCCTGACGGTATCTCTTTGACTACTTTGTACTGCACTATTGTTAATTGGATGTCTCGTTTATCTCACCATTACCCGTCCTAATATAGCTTATGATGTTCATAATGTTAGTCAGTTTGTCGCTCCAACTGACGTTCACTAGGAGCTGTTATCCATAATCTGCTCTATCTTTGTGGTACTTTCTTTCAGAGTCTTTTGTTCCCATCGACCTCCTCCTTAGAGCTCCGCGTATACTTTAATGCTGATTGCTCAGTATGGTTATCGTAAGTCGACTACTAGTTTTTGTTTATTTTTCGGTGATTCTCTTATCTCTTGGAAGAGTAAGAAACAGACTGTTGTTTTTCGTTCTTCTATTGAAGCAGAGTATCATGCTATGAGGTCCACTACCATTGAGATTGTGTGGTTGTGTTGGTTACTTGCAGACATGGGTGTTCTTCTTTTCTCACCAACCCCTATGTACTTTGATAATAAAAGTGCTATTAATATTTCTCACAACTCTATGTTCCATGAGCGCATGAAACATATTAAGATTGACTATCTTTTTATTCATCCCCATTTTCAGACACTATTTCCTTACTCTTTGTTTCTTCATGGTTGTAGCTGGCTGACTTTCTCACTAAGTCACATCCAGTCTATCGCTTTCGTTTTTTACTTGACAAACTCTCACTCCTCCTTGTTGTCGCATTGTGAGTTGAGGAAGGATGTTAGAGTATAATAATATTGTGTAGGGTAGTTTAGTTTTTTTCTATTAGTTTTATTATATATACCAATTGTAACTTCAAAAACCCTAATTTAGTTTTGCCCTATGATAATTCTTTTGTTCTCTTCTTCTCTCTTTGTTCGTCTCTATTAGTTTAATATGCCATATTGAAATCTCTAACACAAACAACATAATTTGTCTTAAATTGCCACGTTAATCACCACTTAAAAATCCTTTAAGTCGTGTATATTAATTAAAGGAAAAATTACATATATAGATTGTTTTTATGGAAAATGAGATTTACTTGTCCAAAAAATTAAATTCAAGAATACGAAATTGTGACAAAATCAATTGAAAATCATGCCAAGATAATGATACAGTCATTTCATTTGATATTACATTATTGCAAAAGTACATCAAGCATTCAAATTAAAAAAACCAAAGACTCAAAGATCATCAATAATTGACACTAGCAATCAATGGTTTTGAAAATATATTTCAAATTATCATATTTGCGTCTAACTAATTGCATTTCGGTTATATGGTGGTTTCGATGACTGGTGTTTGATTCGGGTGAATTTTTAGAAAGGAAATTATCAGCAAGTAGTATACTAATCGTTTGCAATATATCGCTAATTAAGTAAGTTCCGTGACATGTATTTTAGATTGAATTATAATTGGTAGTAAAAACTCATTGTTATTAAAAAAAATTCATGAACGTTGAATTATATTGTTCTTATGAGTAGTATTGATATTGTTCTTAACACTAGTGTTGATAGTATCAACCAATTATTAGTGATAAAGCTACTTAAAAGTAAATTGCATTCTATTCACCGAATTCGTATTTGCTCGGTTTCATTAAAATTGATTATTGAGGAAAGAGAATACATGTTGATATGGCTTCATGTGAGACATGAATATGACATATTCAATAAACGAGAAGGTAAACACCGTATTGTGGTGAATGTTACCGAAAATGATGGTGACACAGTGTTTTAAATCATTCGTCTGAATGTGAAGAATCTACAACTTCAAACAGATTGTTGAAATTGCCTTATTTTGTAACTTATTGTTTAGAGGGATTGTATTCATTGATTGATTTAATTCAAGTTGGTGGAAGTTCTGGTTCAAATTAGTGATAACATTTTTTTATGCTTTAGTTGATCAATTAGTTGCAATCTATGATAATTCACTGTCTTTTTTATTTATATCACAATTTGTGCTAGGCAATTATTTGAGATTTGATCATTACCATATTTTTAAGTCAATTTTTGGTGCTTTTGTTCATCATTTAATTGCTATCTATGTTGTATTTTGAGTAATTTATTGTCCAAATTATCATGCGTTACATGTGGTTTCATCACTCACTCGATGTGGATGAATATAACTGAACCACGTGAACTTTTTCCTTCTCTTGTTTCATCTTTCTGTATTTACTTAGGTACCCATGAATGTTCTTAGATTTGGTAGAGCTCATGTAGCTAACTATTTTTGTGTCCTTATGTTGTGGATACTTTCTATTTAGGTGACAGATGATTTTGGCTGATTCAAATATTTTAAGGTTTTCTATTTGTGTGCCCAGCTTGTGCGATATCATTGACTTCAAAAAGTTCAATGGAAGATGTATCTAGTCTTTCTCAAGCTTGCTTAATGGAGCACCGATTTTAAAAAATGGAGTGTTAGAGATTCATCTGCTTCTTGTTATTGATGATATGCATGGGGAAGTCATAGTGGAAATGGAGAAGCATATAGACCCCAATTTATTTCATACAATGATTAGAGTTCTGCTCTTGTAGTGGAAGCTTGCAATCAATGATGTATTTTGGTAGTTGCCTTATTACTTGTTACTAGTATAATGAATTTCGAAAACTATTAATATTGTATGTGCAAGTGCAACACACTGAGTCTGCATTGATGTCATTGTACTTACGGGTATTAAAAGTGAGTTCATTGTTGTTCAGAAAACATATGGCAGGTTTGGGCAAGATGAATTTGGATGATCCACCAGAATAGTTGACCAGTTTGAGGATATTTTTGTAGGTGCGAATAAGAAGTACAAGATATCGCAGAATACAAAATTTATTGATTTTCTAGCATTCAGACGAATGCACAAGTCCTTTTTCATGAAGTCGAAATTATTCTTTCTTTGCACGTTGCGACCTTTAACCTCTGACATTAAAATCAAGATTTACAAATTCAGGGGGCCTAGTGGATGCCAGTTGAAGAATATGATGCACAACCTTCAGCACATGAACAATGGATATTTAATGATGTTAGTGATTTATGCTTAGCAAAGCTAGTCAAGAATTATAATGGATTCTTTCCATTGCCAATAACATCATTTTTCAATGATCTGGTTAGCTACCTTTATGTCAACAAGAAAAACGTGAACATGTAATGTTGTGAAATAGTTGTTATTATTAAAGCATAACTACATTTATTACATTTGCTAATTCTATGTAATTTCTATGTTGCTATCAAATGACATGTATGGAATATAAAATTCAATTTAGAGTTATATATATATATATATATATATATATATATATATATATATATATATATATGCTCTAGGCTTTGTATTTTATGGTATATCTTCAATGAAATGTAGGTAAATTAGAAAAAACAAAAACAGGTTCCATACCCTTGTGTACCAAAATCTTCATAGCATCCATTTATATGGTTGGAGTGTCACTCAAAAGTTCTTCATCAATGAGGAATAATATTGATGATATTCAATGCCTACGAGAAAAACCAACACTTAAATGGCGTAAGCAACAGAAGGTTCACACCCTGTCCCGACATTGTTCTCCAGCGATGTCTGAATGGTACGGTGCCAAAGTGGTTCTACCAAAACTCCAAACATAAATCTTGAAGGAGTAAAGAATTGTTTTTCCTGAAAGTATCACTGCGATTGCACCCAAAGTTAGAACAACATGCATTCATGGTTGTGCACACATTCACCACATTTGGTCATTGATACATTATATTTGTCCTATTTGGCAGAATCCCTGTGGAAATTGATATTGATGACAAAAAAGACGTAACAAAAAACTACTACTATTTATTAACACATAAAAATACCCAACCATTGTTAATTTACAAAATAATAATCTGACCATAAGCAGAACATTAAATATGTACATCGACATATCAATTAATTAAACTTTGATAGTTTATCCTAACCAAAACAGCGCACACTTAGAACTGTGTCCCCAATTTTGAACCACATTTCATCAGGATTAGGTTGCCTGACTTTCCTCATTTTCCTCATTAGTAATTGGTGAATGATATTGGTGATTTAGGACAGTTTCATTTGCATCCAAGAAATGCTCAAAGCATGACTCTCTAAAGATTTTTGTTTGAATGTCCAACAACCTTCCACACAAAGTATTGAAAACTAATCAACCAATGCCTTATATGAAACATTTACTTTACCAAGGAACCAATTGTCGGGGTGCTCAAGTAATCTCACTCTGCAAAATATAATATGAAATGCAATAGATTATATTGTAGACATCAGCATTCTACATATAAAGTATAACAAGTGGCAATATTCATTAACATTCAATGTCAACAGTGCACATTATCAAATGGAAACAAAGACAAATAACAGTGTAAATAGCTAATATAGGTGAACAATTTTTTTACTGTAACACAATGCATAAACAAGTATGAAAACAAAAGTTGTTCAACACTTGCAAGAACCATGAGTTATTGTGCTATATACGCAATCATTATATACACAAATGTGACATATTTGATTAACTTTACATTCTGTATAGCATACAAATAATTTGCATTGTCCATTAACATTTTGATAACATATCTCATTAAAAATGTAATTATACCACATGGAAAACAATGTATATTAACACTAATTTTTATGTATTATTAAATTAGATTAACAGTTAAGTGCTTCATAAATTGTTCAACAATCTCATGAAAGATAAGTAAGATTACAATACCATTAATTGTTTTATATATCAGTTTGACCCTAGTTGAGCTGTTTGACTATTAACCCTTGACCCTTTGTCTGTTCTTGAATGATGATAAGGCCGGGTTTCAAATCATTGAGTTAGAATGAGATATATATAGTTTCACAAAAATATGCAACTAGTCAGAATTTGAGATAAACACGTAGAAATATAAATTAGTACAAAAATGGCCATAGTTGGAAATCAACAAGAAGAGACGGTGTGTAAGACTAAAATGACATTTTGAAAACACTGTGATTTACTCCATCTATAAGGATATGTTTTGGTCCCTTAAAATTGGGATTTTTTTAGTCATAATCAGATTTGTATATATAATTAATTTGAATATAAATATTATATAATTACAGTAATTATAAAATTTTAAAAAATATTAATAAAATAATTAAAAAATATTAATAAAATAAAAAATTAATCCTAGTATATTTCAATTTCCTAAAATTTAAAAAAAAAAGTGTAGAACCTAACTTTCACTTAATTAAAGGGAAAATTAGGGTCTCTACCTATTTATGTTTGAAAAAATGAAATATATAGATGGATTTTTAATATTTTGAAAAATGTTGTACAACCTATAAATTTAATTGATAAATACTGTAAATATAAATTTTAAATATTTTTTTTATCACATTAATTCAGAAATTAAATGGTCATTTAACAACAAATCCCTTAAATCAAGAGACCAATATAGAACCTACCATATCATTATCACATTCATTTTAATTCAATCCATTACCTCATTTATTTGCGCGAGACTATCAAATCCTACATTTTCACTGTGCTCGTGAAAATTTCAAAGTTCATTTGATCTTGATGATGGGCATCAAATCCTACCAAAATAATCCACTGGGGTTGCCCTTCTCACCTCATCGAGCTTTTGGAAAAGGAGATTGTCAAGTCTTTGATTTTGATGTAACTTTTGATACATGTCCATCAAATTTTCAGAACGCTACAAGGAAAGGTAAACAATTTATAGTCCATTATTCAATTTTTTTTTTTTTTTTGTTTAAACCAGATATTACACGATATTGAATTCACCAATTTTTATGTCATAACATTTTTTGTTTTCTCTAGTTTCTTATCTAATTTTGTATTTTCTAAGATTTTTTGTGTGAAGACAACTACTCGCAATGGTAGCTGTTAGGTTGTGTTTGCCCGTTGAGTAAATTATTTGTACTCGTGACATTTTGAAATAAAATTAATAAATTGATTGATATATTTATTATGTTATTTTGAGTTTACATTTATCCATATGTCGATTTGATATTACAAATTGAGTGTTTAAGTTGTTAAACACAGAAAGATTCAATCTATAATTCGATCTAAAATTATCGTTCGCGATCAGTAAATAAATATGGATAATTTATTTTGATAAGATCGTCTCGATTTTATTAAAGTCTAGCTTTGACTTTGGTAATAAAATTGAGAATACATTTAGAATGTATTGAACGGGACCACGTGAAATTAATTTGTGACATTGACCAGACAAATTTAATTTCACTTGACTATCGTACATGGGACCTTAATCCTGAGCGGATAATGAACTTCGGTTACTAGCTTGAAGTTCTTTGAGGTGTCAATGAGTGAGATCAAATTGCTGGTCAATATCTCGACACTTTGGGAATTAGAGTGAACTAACGAGGAACATATATTCGTAATATGGAATCCGTCACCTTTAAGGTATGATCAAGATCTCACTGGTTCTTCTAGTGTACAGTTTAATCTGAGCTCAGTAGTTCGACATTATTTGTTGGATTCAATGATGTGATGTGATCACATCAAACTGTTAGATAGAAGATGAGAGTTGAGAATCTGTGAATATTCGAATAAGGGCATTTTGGTCATTTTACTTATTCTGAATATTTGAGTTGATCGACGGGGGTAACATGTAGGATCGATAAGTTAGAGGATATAATTATTGATTGTTGCTTCAGTAATTTCAATTAGACTAAGATTGCAGTCTTATTCTTTTAGTGGAATATAACTTGATTAATAAATTATTTTGACTGATCAAGAGTTGACCGAGTCAAAATTAATTTATTAGAACTTAGTTTAATTAGGTTCGATCAAGTCCCCCTCAGTGGCTCCAATATATAGAGCTAAATAGGCTTATTACCTATTTTGGGCTGTGCAGAAATGGGCCTGGGTTATGGTATTAGGGTTGGTAGGGTTTTGGAGTGTAAGTAGATTATAAATAGTCTCATAAGGCTGTTTTTCTATATAACCTAAACCTAGAGGCGGGACACACACTAAAGTGTGAAGTGTGTGTTTTCTCCTGACAAAGAAAACCTTAACCCTAGTATAACCTAGAACCAAAGAGGTGACCACACACCGGCATAGCTTCTCTTGGAGAACACTGGGGGAGGCTTGAGAGTTTGGAGCTTTGAAAGTTTAAAGAACAACACGCTACAAGGGTAATTTCTTCAAACCTATGTGTTCTTACAGTTTTATTTAATCCAGTTGAATGCACGAAATAAATCAAATCTTGTGGAGGGATGTTTGATCATCATAGAAAATTAATTTTTGTGATGTCTAAATCCCGGTTTCCAACAGTAGCAACTCAAGATCTAAAAGCGGGATTATGCATTATATCTCCACCCTAAACCGACACAAACGTGACCAGAAAGAAGTCACAAAATACAAAAAGAAGAAACTTACAATATATGTTTTGATATTAGTTTTTGCAGCTATAGATTGTTAAGGTATTTACATGAACTGCATGTTGTGTCCTGTTATTTTTATCGAATGTTATCATACTTGGGAGTGCAAGCTATTATATTCAATCCAGTGGCAATTTGCACTATCTGAATTGGAATTTTTGGATAATTCGAGTGAATTTCAACATATGTTGTAGAATAAAATAAATTTATATTGGCTGCATTTTTTTTGAACAATAATTGAATTTTCAATTTCAATTTATGATGATATTCTTGGATAACAATAAAATGAAACGGTTGAATAAATAATTTGGATGGTAACATTGCTAAAATCAAGGTATCATTAACACTACAAGAAATGAGGTCAATAGCGGCAACAAAAGTCGTCGCTGAAGGATCAACTGTCGTCCCTTTACATGTATAGAGACGACAAAGTCGTCACTGCAATAGTGTAGTGTCTCTAGATTATTAGCTACGACATTATGTCGTCATTACATATATTTGAATCTATAGCAACGATATGTTCGTCACAACATTGTCGTGGTCTATATCTCAAAATTAGAGACGGCAATGTCGTCGTCAAAGTCGTCGTTGTTATCTCAAATAGTAGCGACGTGAATGTCATCGCTATTATCTTTTATATACAACAATTATTAGCGACGACATTTTCGTCGATATATTCATAAGACATATAGAGACGACTTTGTCGTTGCTAATGTAAATTGATTGTTTTATTATAGCGACGACAATGTCGCCGCTATAAACATTATGATTTTTTTTTAAATTTTTTTAAATATTTTAAATAATATATAAACAATTCTAAAAATCTACAGATCCTCCAAACCCTCATCCTCATCTTCGTTCTCGTCCTCCTCTAGCACAACCACCGGTATGTTATTCTTCAGAAGTTCAATTTCCCGCTGCATTCGGTGCAACTGAGCCTTATACATAGCAAATCGATGATCCTTATTCTGGGGGTCTCTAGAGAACTGATGGGAAGTTTCTTGTGGGGCCTTCGATGCAGCAATCGAATCTAGGGAGGAAGAAGTGCCCTTTGGAACCCGTCCAACCTCACGAACGTGACCTCGTCGTTCTTCGAAAACCTCCTTTGCAATAACACGTTCGTCTAACGATGCGCCACTGGAGGTGACCTGTGTCTGTTGAGTCTCTCTCAGCTCAACAAGTTTATCTTGTTTAGTGAAAAAAATAAATAATAAATAATAATATTATGTCAGATAAAATTAAATTAACATCATTTAAAAGTCCTCACATAGTCACCAGCTTTCAACGGGTTCACCCAATTGCCATTCCCAGAAGGTGTGAAAAATCGGGAACGACTCAATAATATTCAGCCACTACTGGGTCTCGGGGTCCCGCTACAACAATTTAAATGTGAAATTTAGTTAAACAACATGGTTACGTATTAGCATTGAAGATTTGTATAATGATATTAAAATTTTAGTTGTACATCATCGTAACGTATGGAAGAGAAGCTCTTCGACCCCTGCACGCTCGGATATTTAGTCTTACCCCGATTGACCTTATTTTTTTAAAACCATTCCTGAAGGTATAAAAAATAATTGATTAACAGAAAACTTAATAGTTAAAAAAATATTAAAATAAAAACGTAAAAATTAAATAAACAATACGTACCACGAAAGTAGGACTGGTAAAGAAGTCAATGCACTTTTGCCAGTCCTCGACAGACATCTCGCCATATGGATGGCTAGGTCCGTACGCTTTTAAGTGATTATGCGCCTTGAGTTTGTAATGTCGATAACGATCGACCGCTAGGCAATCTACAGCGGCGCAGACCACTCGGTAATCGTTGGGACCGATCGCCCTTAAGATCGAAGTAGCTCTGCAACAAAGGAAAATTTTTCATTAATGTATATTACATGGAACAATTATTTAGTAGAATGCGCTACTGTAAAAACTATTGTAAGTAAGTACATCGATGATGCTACGTAACTGTGTCCGATGCTCCTTTGGAACCTCTATCCATGAAGGGTAGCAAGGGGCACGGTAAACCTCACTTGGTTCCTAATCAAGCGCGTGAAATACTTTGCGTTATTCTCGATAAGCTGAATGTCGAACGCGATGGGAAGTGGCCTCTTCCTGTTGGCCTGCCACATCTTCTCAAAGTTAATGCCTTGAGAGATACCCGTCGCTTATACGGCGGCGTTGGATAAGAAAAACCGTACGACTTGTATTAAAAAATATTGAAGTCACTTTAAAAAATTGCACAATAAGTGGTCTTGAAACAAAAATTCATACCGGACTTGCAGTAGGCATCAAGCCGACGGGGTGGCTGCTGTGGAGGATCGCCTGCACCATCACCTCCGTGGGACATTATGTCAACCATGCTACTAACTAACAACATAAAACATCAATTAGTGCGAAAAAGGTCCATACATATTTTTTTGCATTTTAGTCCCTAAAATTTTATTTTTACGCATTTCATTCCCTAAACTTTTATTTTTTTCACATTTCAGTCCCTACATTAGTTGTTTTTGTACAATTCGTCACAAATTTTTGTTTTCTTTTTCTTCCAATGGTCCTTAATGTAATTTTTACATAAGACCCTAAACATTTATTTATTTGAATTTCGGTCTCTAAATTTTTTGCATTTCAATCCCTAAACTTTTATTTTTACACATGTCAATCCCATCTGCCCACAACTCATTCAACTCGTCCACTAATGGTCGTAAAAATACATCAATTTCCTTACCCAGTGCTTTAAGACCAGGTATCAACAGAGTAAGCATGAGGTATTCAGACTTCATGCATAACCAATGTGGTAAGTTGTAAACTGTTACAACTACTGGCCAAACCAAACTCATGTCACCGAATAGATTGAATCTTTCTGCGACCAACCCTAACTTGACATTCTGGATCTCACTTGCGAACCGTGGATGTTTCATGTCAAAATCCCGCCATGCCTTTCCATCAATGGGATGCTACATTTCATCATCATTCATAGACCTTTCTATACTGTGCCACCGTATTAGTTTTGCAGTATCATTCGTCGTGAACATACGTTTTAGTCTGGGGGTCAAGGAAAAGTAGCGCAACACCATATGCGGAACATTCTTCCCGTTCACTTTTTCAGAAGTGTGCACCCAACGACTTTCTTGAAAAATTGGACAAGTTTGTCTATCAGCATGTTCACCCCAAAACAGTGCACAGTTGTTATTACAGGCGTGAATGAATTTGTAACCCAAACCAAGCTTCGTCATCATCTTCTTAGCTTCGTAGTGGGAGTCCACCAGGTTCATGTTTGGGAAAGCTAACTTCAGCAATTTCAAAAGATCATCGATAGACTTGTTTGTCCATTTGTTCACAACCTTAATATGCATCAACTTTACTAAAAAATTTAGGAACGAAAATGATGAAACTCCCGAGTATAGTTCTGAATGCAAAGCCTCAAACAATTCATCATAGTAATCATCGGTGCTTGTACCAGCATGCTTATCACCGACTACGTCGTCCATGACATCCTTCATCTCATCTTCCATACCAGCTTGCTCATTCTGTCTATACACATTGGTAGTCTGAACCTTGGTCTCGCCATGATATATTCAGGTGACATAACTCTCCGTAAAACCATTACAAAATATGTGAGCCTCGACAATTTTCAATGGATGTGTGACACCGTTTAAACATTTTTGCACAGACATTTAATCCTTCTCCTGTCATTTATGTATGGCCTCGTCATGTTTATAAATACTTTCAAACTGTTCCGAAAATCTACAGATTTTATGCGATTTCTAATTGTTGTCAAACTTTTATCAATATCCATACTTGAAAAATACTATATTTTTACAAATACAGTAAGATTAATAGATGGAGATGAAAAAATAAAATGTAAAGAAGATGATTACGGCGAAAAACTATAGACTTGAAAATTTTTACGCTGATGGAAATGGAAATATTGAAGACAAACAGTACAAAAATGCGAGGATGGAAAGCTGAAAAAGGAGATGCTATAAAAAATTATCGTCGCTACACTTCACATTGTACGAGGAAATTAACAACTCACGTGACTGACAAAAATATCAATACGTATATTGCGACGACAAATGTCATCGCTAAAGACAAGAATTGGGCACCAAATTTTCCACCAATCTTGATATAGGTATATAACGACGACATTTGTCGTCGCAATAGACCACATTACATTTTATGAAGAAAATCAAGATTCACGTGACTGACAACATCATCTACATATATATTGCGACGACATGTGTCATCGCTATAGGAACAACAAAATAGTGCAATTAGTTCCCGCCATTTGGAAAAGTAATTAGCGACGACATAAAAATACGTCATTATAAATTACAAGTAATAGAGACGACATGTTAAATATAACGACAACACATGTTGCTATAGATATTTCTTAGCTTGTCACCAGGTGTTGTCAACTTTACAGCTCCATAGTCACCAGGTGTTGTCACCTTAGCTTGTCATGAGACTTATTGGGTGGTTGGCAATAATACTTCCTTTTATGCTACGTATAAAAAAAAATTCTTCACATCTTATACACCTGGTGACTATGGAGCTGTAAAGATGGAAAATAGTTGCTTGGCAAAAGTTTTAGGCATTGGAGATGTAAGCTTGAAAACCAACAATGGCACAACATTGGTTCTTAAATATGTAAAGAATGTTTATGACATGCGATTGAATTTGATTTCTACCGGTAGACTCGATGATGAGGGGTATTACAACTCTTCTAGTAATGGTAAATGAAAACTTACAAAAGGTGCTACAGTTGTGGCAGTGGTAGAAAACATTCATCATTTTACTTGTTGAAGCAAATCTCTTCAAATAAATTGTTAATGCAATGGAGAATGAGAGAGAACTTGACTCTAGTCACAATAGGCCCCCTAGAAAAGTGTGAAGGAAAGTAAACTGTTAATCAATAAGAAATTTGGATGTGGAATGGGAAGTATAGAGTAGTAAAAAGAAATGAAATCTGTCTTAAGATTGTTATCGTATATTGACTAAAATAATCAAAAGAAATACAGAAATTAGAAATTAAGTGAGGTATGCCGAGGCGAATCTCCTAAAGACATATTTCGCTCCCTCTATTGGTGTTAATAGGATTTAAAGGACGCCTGTCTCCCAAGATACAATACTTCTTCTAAATCAATATTGTACTATAACAACCTTGTAAGCCGAACCAATATATTGACTGCAATCTTCTTGAACGGATTTTGATAAACATGAACTTTTAATTGCTCGGACAGAATTTTATTCAATGAATAATTTTGGACGAATTTTTGGACATTGGAGGATATAGAAATCAATTTAATTTGGAATTAATTTTGTGTAAGAACTCTAGAATCAAGGGTCCCAATTTATAGATTTCTGTGTCTTTTTAGAATGAGTGCATGTTGTGCGATTATAATCCCGCAAGAGGACGAATCGTTTACAAGTAATAAAGTAGTGTGTAGAGTGTCGAACCCACGAGGACTAGATGCCAATTTAACCTATTAATTTATAATTCAAACTTTAACAATATGAATAAACACAGATTTAAATTGTGGTTTTGTAATTCTAATACTATTTTAATTAAACCTAAATTATCAAACAATTAACTTTAAAATAGAGAGAACGAATTCGAGATTTACTAACACTAGGATTTGCGAATCCATCAACACTTTCCTTAATCAAATATCCGTTTAACCACTTTAGCTTATAATTACCATAGATTGAAAATCGGTGATCCTAAAATAATCAAAAGCCTCTCTCGATGGTCAATCAATTCTATATGTTATGCGAACCTAATTATCTCTAATTAAGCTTCGAACATAAACACATGCATTAAAATATCAAGAACACCTAAATGAATTTCATAAAGCATAATAGTAATCTCTATCTATTATTGGACCCTATGTTATTCAATACCACGTGCTTAATCTATATTGAATATCTTGACTTTAATATAGATCACAATATATTCTAATGGTGATCAAGCATTAAAATAATATAAAAACTGAATAAAGAATAATCAACCCAAGAGGTAATTAACTACTAAAACGGAAAAACTTCTAATTAATTAAAAATCATGAGGTTTCATCGTTCATCCTAGAAATAAGTAAATTAGCCGGACATGATTATGTAAACTAATACAAGAATTGTATTAATCATGTTCCAGCAAAAGAAAAAGAAGAAAGAATAAATAAAACCCGTGACTCTGGCTGAAGAATATTCAATCTCGTGCCTTGATCTTCGATTCTCTTCTTGTATAAATTCGTTTCCAATCCGGCTTTGAATTCGGCTCTGAAAACGGCTCCCAAATTATGAGTTAATAACTCATATTTATAGTTACCTAATTGTGCCCCAAAAGATCTCAAAATATTATAAAATTTGTGGGCCAAAAGATTTCCTAATCGGATTAGAACTCAAAAAGGAAAATAAAAATCCCTCAGCCAAATTAACATTGGGCGGCTGTTTTTCAAACGGCCATAACTTCTTATAGAAAGCTCCAAATTGAGATTCGTAAAAAATGGTGGACTCGTAATTCGATTATCTTTCCAATGGTATATCATTTACTTATCGATTTCACCAAATTATTGCTCTTTTCGTCCATTCTTCTCCAATTACTTATAAACGGGTCTAAAACTGAAATATGAAGAATAATACAATAAATTAAGTAAAAATTCAATAAAATAACGAGACAAAAGCTTAGTTTAAAAGCCCAAATAAGTGCACAAAATGCAATTATTAGTGCACAATTTTGTCTGAATGAATATGAATCTTTAGATCATACACCTTCAAATTGTGTGTTTTAGATTGCACTCATTTGCGAACGACCGTGACTTTTTAATGTACTGCGTACACGCACTTAAACAATGGCACATATTTATCGCATCCTTTGAAGACTTATTCTAATTCACAAATACAAACCAAATTAAATTTTATTTAATTGCAACAATAAGAATTATAAGACCAACCTAAACATAAATATTTACTTTTGACAGTTAAAATATTTAATTGGTGTGCATTTGAAGCCTAGAAATCTCTAAACCTTACAATTTGTAAATATAATATTATTTTCTTAACCATTTCTAATCATGTGTATTAATGTCGCATTGAACCAAATAATTCGTATCGGAGTTTTGCATGTTGGGTGTTCTACAGAACTTAATGGACCATGACTCTTATACTATTCACGATCCGATTTTATTTATAATTACTCTTATTATATACCCATACACGTCTAAAATGTAATTTTGTTTGTGGTTTAAAATCTTGGCCATTGAAATATTTTATATAAAATTTCTCATGATTTATGTTAACTAGAATCAAGTAATTTATTTTCTAAATGGTACTTTTCTGTCATTAAACCCTACTAACTGAGCTTATTATCGTATATATTAAAATAAAGTAAAAATTAAAACTGAGCAATAAATGTTACAATTAATCTCCTTGAAAAATATTTTTAATAATCATACCATATTTAACAAAATATATTGATATGTTACAAAATAGAGTGCAGAAAGTGCTAAACTAAAATGTTTATTCATAAATCTCGTTCTTTCTTTTAAATATTTTATTATCATGTAACATATTAAAACTTCATTATTTGTTTGTTATTTATAAAAATACACATTATTGAAATAATAAACATAAACAATTTTGACGAACTCGTAGCTCATAGTCGTTATCCAGCGTACCATCATCCGTAACTTCATCTAGGAGCTCATGCCAACCACCTGAGATGGTGTAAATAATGGAATTAACAAGCGTGTGAGTAGATTACTTCACATAAATGTCACTACTAAAAATTGTCTTTCCATCGACGGATATTTACCAATGGATTATCCGTTCGCAAAGTTTATAGCCTTTCACCTAAGGTAATCAGCAATGGCTTTTCCGTTGGCAACGGTAATAGCACTATAAGAAAATTTACTTTTAATGACGACTATTTTTCAACGAAACAATCAAAAATTGACTTTCTATGACAAAAAACAGTGTCGTTAAAAGTAAAATTTCTTTTAGTGTAGCTTTTGACCAACGAATTTTTCGTGCCTAAAAGAATAATCCATATTACCTACGGCTTTTTCATAGGTGTTATTAATCAGTTTTAAAGACAAAAAATTGTTTCGACCTTTCACTTTCGAAAAATCCGTAGGTGACGAGTAATTCATATTAAATAAGGAAATTCTGTATGTGATATTAATCAATTTTAAAGACTAAACATTATTAAAACCTACGGATTATCCATAGGTGAAGAGTAATTCATATTACCTTCGAAAATTCCGTAGGTGATATTAATCTATTTTGAAGACCACAAAATTTGTCAACCTTTCACCTACGGAATAACAGTTGGTAAAGAGTGATTCTTATTACACACGGATATTTCATAGGTGATATAAATCAATTTTGAAAATTAAAAAACACAATTTAACTATTCACCTACCAGAAATTTATGTGAAGAGTAAATCATAAGTTGAAAAAATGTTTGGACTTTTCACCTACGAAAATTCCGTAGGTGATATTTCGACCATTAACCTAAATCTTGTAACCCACATATTTTCCATGAGTGATGTAAAGCAATTTTGGAAATGAAAAAAAAAAATTCAACTATATGGAGGTGAAGGTTAATTACCTAACGAATAGTCGTAAATTAGGTTTCATTCATTTAATATTTGGATTTTCTACAACGATGTTAATCAATTACAAAATTAAAAAAGAATCAAATTAATCATGTGCAATAAAAACATAAGTGAAATAGTTTAATGACTATACGATATCCCTTTCGTTGGGAATTTTGTGTTTAAAAGTGAAATCAAGTAATGTTTAGTATAATTTCGAATAGTTTGTACAACTATTAAGTTTTTCGGACAATGTGATAATTTAAGTTAAAGTGCTCATGCTTAAATATTTTAACATAATAAAATAATTACTAAAACAAAGATTTATTTTCATTTGTTGCTAACAAAAACTTACTGCTAAGTTGTGAAGCTTAGTTATTGCCTTTCGCATCGCTTGTATGTGGGTCGAACTTCATGATAAGGTCGTCGTGTAGGGAAGGAGCCCTCAATCCAAAATTTCAATATAGATGGTTGTAGGCATGGCATGGCTCGGCTCGGCCCATTCAAAACGAGCTCAGCTCCTCTCCAAAACGTGGGCTCGGTTTGGCCCACGAGCTCATGGGCCGAACGAGCCGAACCGAGTTACCCACGAGCTTGGCTCGGCCCTGATTCTTTTTTTTTTATAATTTAAAAAAAAAAAGAGAAAATATCGAAAATGCTTCGATTGAATTGAGTAAATAATAGATTGAGAGATTAAAGTGTAAAAAAAATGAGTTTAGAATGGAGTATTTATAGGAAAATAATTGATTTTTTTTTTAAAAAAGTAAAAATATGACCGTTAGCACGAGTCACGAGCCAAGCCTACGAGCTGAGCTCACGAGCCAGCTCGTGGGTACTGTCCACGAGCCCAAAACGAGCTCGGCTCGCATTTTGCTGAGCCGAACTAGCTCGGCCCTAGCTCGTGCTCGTCCTTAGACGAGCCCGAGCCCGAGCCCGAGCTGGGCCGAGCTTTTACGAGACGACGAGTTTTTTTACCACCCCTAGGTGGTTGAGAGATTACACATTTGTGGTGAAGAGTAATTCTTGTTATCTATGAATTTTTCTTGAGAGATGTACAAGCGAAGTAATTTACCAACTAGTCATGTGCCAAAAATGTGCAGTCGAAGTAATTAATTACAAAATTAATAATAATTGTCATTTGACTACTAATAATTTAAAACAAAAAGTATTGCGAAGAACCATGTCTTTTTAAGCATTTCTTTAAATTTTAGTGAAAATTACATCCACTACTTACAATTGTAATAATATTTTTACTTTTGCAAACTCAACTCATTTATTTTAAAAATACTGTTTTTATAATATTATATTAATAATAAAAATAACGGTTTAAAATCAAAACAAAATATAATTAAATACACAATCATTCCTATAACTAGAATTCACGTCCTCAAATTAAGGTAATCTCCCCTAATCGAGCCCACCAAAATCTTCCAAAATCAACACAAATCCTCTCAAAAAATCTTCATAAAAGATTTGTAGCCCCCAAATCTTCACGAAATCTCAGTACATTCTTCACTATTTTGTAACATAATATAGATTAATAACAAATGTTACACAATATGTTATTATGACGATTAATTATTGCAGAATATAGATTGTTATTATGACGAATGATTATTCTGTAACAAATGTTACACAATAGGTTATTATGTAACACTGAATCAAGAAGATGTTACAATACACTATTTTGTAACAATGATTTTAATGTAATATTATGTAACAACGAATGATAAAGATGTATTGATTATTATGTGATATTATTTAACAAATGTTATACAATTGGTTATTATGTAATAATAAATGATACACACGATACTACTTGTTATTGGTACATTATTATGTAATATGATGTTTGTAATATTGATATTTTTAATATGATACAGATGATACAATTAAGTATAAATGAGTTTTTGATGTGAAAATTAGTATTTTATGTTGCATCTTAATTTGTAACACAAATTGTTACAAATGTTGAAATTGAAAGGATCACGAGTTTTGTTTGTGTTTGTTATAGCTATTTCTGATACAGATAATATATATTTGACAATTATAACAATAAAAAATTAAGTAATATATATTCCAATTAATTTTGATTTTTAATGATTTATTTATTATAACAATAAAAGATTATTTAATATATAAGTATTTCCATCAAATCTATTTTTAATGATTCAGTTACTAAATTTAATATATATTATAATAAATTAAAATAATAATTTTTTAAAAATAGTATTTTTAAAATATATAGAACAAAAATAAATTTTTGTAATTCTTTTTAAAAAGTGGCTTATTTATGAAAAAAATTCTAAATTTTATCTGTCTTAATTTTTTGGACCTATAAACTATATCAATCCTATACCGAGCGCTCATAGGGCCTGTAGTGAAGGTCACATAATCGTTTGAAAAAGCATGTGCTAATAGCCACATAATCATTTGAAAATATTTATGCTGACGACAAATTCATAGGCTGTAATGATGGCTATATCATTTGATTTGTATTAACGGTCACATTACCATAAAAAAAAAAACCCATACTGACAGTCACATAATCATTTGAAAATGTTTGTATTGACGACTAATCCAAAATTTGTACTGACGGCTTTATCATTCCACTTTGACATAAAACTTTTGCTGATGGGGGCAACTCTTTAATCCGTCGGCCGCTCCAAATAATTTTTTTGTTAAATTGAAAAAAATAATAATTTTTTTAAAAATTATTTGTAGCAAATAAAATAAAATGCAGGATTGGATTGTGGTGTAGTGGTTAAGATTTATAATTTATAACTACAACCCGGGTTCGATTCTTACTTAGCCAATTTCTAAAGAAAATTGTAATTTGTATTCTATTTTATAATTTTTTTTTCAAAAATAAAAAATAAAAAATAAAATTTGAGAGACGGGTCGCGGGGTGGGGCGGGGCTAGACGGGGCTGCCACGGACCGGTCCCTATTACCATAATAAGCGTGGTGGGACGGGGCAGGGTGTGAGGCGGGTCCGGAGCGGCAATTATTTTTGACATCCTTAGTATTAATTTCATGTATGAACATATCATTAAATTAATTAGCCTAATATGACATTCAACCAAATCATCTCATAAAATCCACATTAGACTAGTAATTTACATTGCTCCTCTTTTCATTCTTAGAGCATGCTCAACTCTTGCATACAAGTAATTTCTAACATATAGCATAATATGAAAATTCTCATAAGCAATACGTACATGTATCAATAGGGGTCTTTGATAAGTGTAATTTATACACTTATCTCAACTCCATAAAGAAGAGTACACTTATAGTTTTACGTATTTTAGAGTCGATATCTATTGAATTTTAATCCACTTTTATAATTGTACAACAAAATCTCCGAACTCGAGTTACATTTGTGAAATCGACAAGAAAATGAGAAAATTTGAGGTTTTGAAGTGAAGATCAAGACCCAAATATTAGAGGATGAGAAAAAAGATAAAATCAAGAAGTTTAAGGTGTTTTAGAGCACCAAAAGTCGAAGAAGCAAAATGCGTAACCTACGTGTGGAGCACGTGATGAAATTAGAGCAAAATGTTTGGTTCAAAAATTTTCAAAAGGAAAATGATATACCATTTGAAACATAATTGAATTACGAGTTCAACGCTTTTTACATACTGCAATTCGGAGTTTCCTACGAAATATTATACTCTTTTGAATGTCAGACACCCAAGACAGTCTTTATGTCCACTCGAGAGGACCCTGAGCAAAAAATCCAATGTTCTCTGTCTGCTTGAGCGGACAACCCAAAAAAAAAAAGAGAGGAGTTCTTATAGAACTCTGTTGAGGGATCAATTTGGGACTTCTTCACACACCTTTTTGAGTTACAATAGAGGGGATATAAATAGGATGTGCGGTACACAAATTAGTGAGAGGATTCTTAGAGAACTTGAGAGGCAAAACTTAGCAAAAAAACACAATTGTCACAATCAAAGAAGACACCAACCGGGTTTCTAGGGTACAAAGCAACAAGAAGAAAGAAGATCATTCACGACTAATTGAAGAGATTCAAGAGTTCAAGTTTAATCTTCTATTTTTCTTCCATTAATTGAAATTTAGGTTATGTATTTTCATTCCAATATGTGTTTTTGTAATTCAAGCTTATTGATATATTTTTACTTATGCATATAATTTAAAAATTGTAGTTAAAAAAATACAAACCATTAAAATCTGTGTGTTTTCAAACTAAGCTAGTTGTAATTGAATCAAAAACAAATTCTAAATCCTCATGGGAGATATTCGTTTTTTATCATTACTATTACTTGTCAATCAACCGTTACACTTGTGAGAATTCACTGAACAAGTTTTTGGTGCCATTTCCGGGATTAACATATTTAGTTTGATTTTTATTAATTCTAGTTTTATTTCAATTTTTTTTCTTTCTATTTTTAGTCGAGTATTTATTTTGGTTTTTTTTTTCAAGCGTTCACACTCAGTGTATGTAAAATTTAGAAGATCTCGACCTTTTGTCATTTGATCCCGTGATCAAAAGATACTTTCGACATAAAAAAAGGCAACAGAGAGGAGCACGATAAAATAGTAACAAATCATTATGAAAAATGAAGAAGATCAAATTGTTGAAATTGATGAGGATGATTTGTTGGTTGGGAAATTCATGACCACACTAGTTATTCAAAATCAGTCAAGCATCGCGTACTCTCCTTATGGGCAACCAAAATTCAAGCTCCGACCTGATGTGATCAACCTTTTTCCAAAACCTTCAACAGTTTTATGGGCGATCGAATGAAAATCAACACGCCCATATATCCCGCTTTCTAGAAGTCTGCAGTATCTTCACTTACCAAGGAGTAAATTATGAGGCCATCAGGATAAGAATGTATTAACATGCCTTAAAAGATGGACCAAGAGATTGGTTCTGTAGGCAGTATTGCTACATGAAATGACTTGGTTTAGAAGTTTACTATCACACCAACTAAAGTTGCCAAATTGAAGCATGACAGAGTCATATTCTGGCAGCTTGGGTCAGAAAGTTTCCACGAGGCCTGGGAGAGATTCGAAGAAGTGCTTCACAAGTGCCCTAATCATGACATCAAAAAGGGACTCCAAATTCAATGTTTCTACAAACGGCTACTTTGGACCAGCTAGTTCGCAGTTGATTCATCATCCAAAAGGTCAATTAAAACAAAGACAATTCAGGAAGAGTACAAATTATTTTAGAGAATGAAAAAATAAGTGTTATGTGGCCAACATACATGGAAGTATCTTTCTCCCACTTTTCCTCACTTTTTCAGCCCTCAATCCAACTGATTTCTCCCTCTAAATCCATCCCAAATTCGTCCCCTATAGCATAAGGTTTGAGGAGCAAAAAAAATCATCCATTTAACTTAAGCAAAAAACCTTTCTTTTTCCTCTTAAAAATTCGGCCCTTAAGGTTTCTGTCATTCAGTGTTTTGTTTCATCTTATTTTTCCAACAACATTTCTCCTTCCTCTCCCAAAACTTAGCACCAAAAAAACTTAGCAAAAGCTCCTATCTTCTTTCTTAAATTTTCGGCCAGCAGGTGCTCCAAAGTTCTACATTTTCAGCCCCAAATTTCCAGCAATTTTTCCTCACTTTTCTCTCCAGATTTCGCCCTCCAAAAGTCAGCAGTAAGTTCCATTTTCTTTTTCCTTTCCGACCAACATACTCTCTCAATTTCTTGCAATTCAAGTCATAAAGATTTCAGCATTTACTGTCCAGATTTTTGGCCCATATACACTCTCGAATTTCTGTATTTTTCAGTCCCAAATTTCCAACCTTTCTCCCTCACTTTTGGTTCAGTTTTTGGCCAGCAGTGAAAGTTGTTGACCTTGCTTTTTAATTCAAAAAATTTTCCTATATATACATCTATATATATAGTGTGCGAGTTTTGATTTTTAGAAGCTGCATAAACAGTTTATCCTCTTTCTATTTTCAGCCGAAAACTATTTTAAGAGGTAGTTGTACTTACTACTTTGCAATTATTTTCTTAATGATGTTCGAGAAATTATATTATTATATAAATGCCATGTAAATGATTTATGAATAAACATTATGATTGTGATTGAAGAAAATCACATATGCATGACGGTGATTAAAGGAAACTTAAGTTAATAGTGCCGGTTACCAATTTATGTGTTCCCATGTACGTTAAAAAATGATAGAATGTCGCATTTATGTTTAAGTATGATTTTTTCTCACATTAGTATGTACTACTACTGAGTTTTCTTATGAAATACTCTCCAAAAATAAACAAATTTTCAGATTGAATTAGTCGGCGTTGATGCGATGGCGTACGCTAGCGAGCATAACGTGGAATTTCTATATTTAGTTTATGTTTTGACGTCGAGATGATCGAGTCAATTATGATGTAAATACGATATTTTTTAAGCATTTGATTCAGTATTTAATTATATAATATTTATGAAAAACAAGATGTTGGTTCCTTTGCCGTTAAAAGTTTCTAGTTAAAAATGCCTAGTTCCATTTTCTAAATTTTTCAGCTTATTGCCCCTACTTTGAAAAATCATAACTTTTTCTACGATTGTAGTTTTTAAGTAAAATTAGTGGCTATGGAAATCTCTATATGTGTTATAATAAAAAAAAATGGAATCATTCAAAAATTCTATTGTATGAATTTATTATGAATATTTTAACAGGCTGCCATAAGGCACCTGGAAAAGTTTTTCAAGTAAATTCGGCTATCATTTTTACCTACCAAACAACGTATATAAGGTTTGAAATTTTACCATGTTGTAGTATGTAGTCTCAAGTATCTACAATAAAAAAAATTAGAATTTTTGGAGTTCGTTTGAATGATCAAATAAATTATGGCGACACCCATCATGGTATAGGCAAAACTATGAAAATTTGAAGTAAAAACCTTTTTTCCCTTGCGCGCTTGTTATTTTCCGCAAAAGTTATATTTTTAAAATCTTTCATGGGCACGGAAAATATTATTTGGAGTCGTCAAATATATTTTAGAGATTATTTTAGTGAGCATCCGGGTTGGAAAAATCCGAACTGTTACAGCTTGGTATCAGAGAGCAGTTTTACTTTTTTGTACACTAGCGAAAATTTTTAAATATTTTATTTTATTTTATTAATTTTTTTTTTTAGTCTTTATTTTATTATGTCAAGATGAACTTTTAGAAGAACTTTAGAATTTAAGTGTCGCTACTCACCATCGCCGCGCTACGCCAATTCTAAGATAAAATGAATGGCTAATTAAAATTTTATTTTTATGTAGTTAAGTATGATAAATAGAACTTAAATTTATGGGAAAATTTTAAGTGTTTTATTTATGATAAAATCTTAAGTTGAGATGAAAATTTATGTTAGTTCTCATATTTTAAATTAAAAGATGGTACAATTCCACCTAATCGGACCCTTCATAATTTGTATCTCAGATATGGTTCCACTGAGTGATGATTTCCTAGAACGTGCTGGAAAGGAACGATTATACATTTTTTTCTTCGGATCCTAAATGGCCAATTGGCCATCATATTGGTAACTATAGGGCAGCTTGTATCAGGGCGATGAACTATGGTTTATTAACAACCAATGCTGAGTCTATTGCTCATGTGATTGACTCACTAATTGGCCTATGACAACAGGTTGCCGAGGAGATTTTAAGAGATTTGGAGGAGATCTACCACCCGGAGGTGGAATACGATGTGTATTGTGAAGCGCTCATTATACACTAGAAAGAGTACAGTTTATATGGTGCAGGTACCCATCCTATCCCTGAGCCGGCTCTAGTAGTTGAGCCCATTCCTGAACCTGCTTCAATAGTCGAAATAGAGCCAGAGCCAGTGTTAGTGTTTGAGGCTGATCCAATTATCGAGGTCGAGGAAGATCCTAAAGAGGATCTCGAGATAGAGTCTGAGGCCAAGTCTTGTGTTATCTCGGATGATGAGGCTCCACAGTCGAAAAGGCCTAGAGTACACGGAGGATGAATCAGGGACGACAATGCTTAGAGATATTATAGTAGTCAGATGTTTTATTTTCAGTATTTTAGTTTTCCATGTACAGTTACTTTACCATTGTTTAGCTCTAGATATTTTTATTAGTTGTACCTCTTGAATGATGATTTAAATATATAAAAGATGTTATTTAAAGAATACTTGTTTGGCAGCTTAGACGGCACCCCTTGTGCCGCAACTGCCAATGGCGCTACCGGCACCACAAGTGTCCCAAGCACATCAGGCCCCACCGGCACATCACGCGGCCCCTGCTGTGCTGGTGATTGAGCAATTTCGATGTTACCGCCTTTTATATTCGACGGTGGAAAGGATCCTCTTGCAGCAAAGGAATGGTTACGAACGATCGAGAAAATTTTTTGACCCATCGCTTGTCCCGAAAATTAGAAAGTCCTTTTGTACAGAATTCATGCTAAATGGCCGAGCAGGTTACTGGTGGGAGTCGTCATCCCGCACCCGTACTGAGGAAGAACAGAATAATCTCTCATGGGCCTAGTTCAAGGTTGAGTTAACAGAGAAATATTTTTCACGGGCTCTACGAGATTATAAGGAATCAGAGTTTCTGCACTTAGTTTAAGGAGAGATGAAAATTACTGAGTATGAGCGAAAATTTGAAAAATTGTCGCGCTATGCTCCATATTTGGTCGGCACTGAATTAATGAAAGCAAGACGTTATGAAAAAGGTTGCGCCCAGAGGTCAAACATATTTGGTCGCGCTACTTTTAGAGTAGTGATCATGATGGCTCAGACCGTGTCCTTCTTGATTTTAAAGGTCAAAGTTTAGGGACAACATAACGACTTGGAAAAGAGAAATTGGCAAGATTAGAATAGGAACCAAAACTCAGTCTAGTTCAAGAGACAGAATAAAGGTCCCAACAGGGTCAGTCAAGTAATTCTATTCATCAGGGCCCTAAGTGTAAGAAGAATCATAGTGGTGATTGCCACTTTGGCAAGAACATCTGCTATTAGTGCGGAAAGCCAGGCCACTACATGTCGCAATGTCAGGCAGAGCCGGAAAAGGTTAATGATCAAGCGAACAAATGAAAAGCTAGAGTGTTCGTCATGACTCATGAAGAGGCTGCCTAGAATTTGGATGTTATTACGGGTTTGTTATCTATCTCTAGCATACCTATTTATGTTCTTATTGATTCTAGTGCAACGCATTCATTTATATCTGAAGCATGCCTAGCTAAAGTTAACATTTTATGTCACAAAAGTGATAGTGTACTAGAGGTTAGTATGCCATCAGAGAGAATGATAGAGATAGATAAATTAGCTAAGGCAGTTCACATAGATTTTGGTGGGTTAGTTTTGTCAGCAGACCTACATGTTATAAGTATGAGAGATTTTGATATTATCCTAAGGATGGATTGGTTGGGTAGTAATCGCGCTACCATTGTATGTTTTGACAAGTAAGTAATCTTTTGAAGACCTGGAGAGAATGAGTTTAAATTTTATGGGTCGAAGATTAAAGCACTTCTCCGTCTCATCTCAGCTTTACAAGCAGAAAAGTTGCTAAAGAAGAGAGATTGCCAATATTTTTTTTGTCAATCTCACTAGCACCACCTGAGGAAGTATCTTTGGATAACGTGCCAGTGGTTCAGGAGTACGCCGATGTGTTTCTAGATGATCTAGTAGGCATATTGCCTAATAGACAAGTGGAATTCACGATAGATTTGATACCTGGAGCTGCATTCATATCAAAGGCTCCGTATCGGATGGCACCAAAAGAATTGAAAGAGCTAAAAATGCAATTGGAAGAACTTTTGGATAATAGATTTATCAGACCAAGTGTTTTTCCGTGAGAGTTCCAGTACTCTTCATGAAGAATAAAGATGGATCAATGAGAATGTGAATCGACTACCGTGAGTTGAATAAATTGATGATCAAGAATAAGTATCCACTTTCAAGAATTGAGAATTTGTTTGATCAATTGAAGGGTGCTTCAGTGCTTTCGAAGATCGACTTGAGGTCGGGCTATCATCAACTAAAAATCAGGCCATCGGATATTCCAAAGTCAGCATTCTGAACATGCTATGGGCATTATGAATTTATAGTAATACCATTTGGACTAACGAATACTCTTGCGGTATTTATGAGTTTAATGAACTGAGTTTTTCATCAGTATTTAGATCGGTTCGTCATTGTATTCATCGATGACATCTTGATTTATTCCAAGAATCTCGAACAACATCAAGAGCACTTGAGAATAGTATTGGAGACCTTGCAGAGAGAAAAGTTGTATGCCAAATTCAAGAAATGAGAATTTTGGTTGGACCGAATAGGATTCCTTGGATATGTTGTGACGGCTAAGGGAATTGAAGTAGATCCATCAAAAGTTAAGGCCATGTCAAATTGGCCAGCACCGTCAAATGTTGGTGAAATAAGAAGTTTTCTAGGTTTGGCCAGCTATTATCGATGTTTCATAGAAGGATTTTCAAAAATAGCTGACCTATGACGCAGTTGACTCAAAAGGGAGTTAAGTATCTTTGGTCCGAGAAGTGTGAACAGAGTTTTCAAGATTTAAAGAACAAGCTAGTATCTGCACTAGTACTAGCTTTATCCGAAGGTTCAGAGGGCTACGTAATTTACATTGATGCATCAAAACTCGATTTGGACTATTTGTTGATGCAAAATAGAAAGGTGATAACTTATGCTTCAAGACAGTTGAAGCAGTATGAGCAAAATTACCTGTGACATGATCTTGAACATGCGGCGGTGGTTCACGCCTTAAACATTTGGCGCCATTAACTTTATGGAAGCAAGTGTAAGATTTATACCGACCATAAGAGTTTCAAGTACTTTTACGACTGCTTTATCCTTTACAGTCCGAGTAAGACAAATGTAGTCACAGATGCTCTAAACAAAAAGACTATGGGTCAGTTGTATGCACTGCAATTGACACAAGACAATCTGATCAAAGACTTTGAGAGTATGAAAATTAAAGTATTAGCACCGCCGGTGTAGACATCAGCAGTTATAGCAAGTTTGATAGTAAAGTCAACACTCAGAGATAGATTTTGAGAGCTCAAAAAGATGATCTTTTCTTAGAAAATATTAGGACTAAAGTAAGAACTGAAAAGATGAAAGAGTTTGAAATAGTTGAGGACAAAGCTTTGATGTTCAAATGTCAAATTTGTGT
The DNA here is from genome assembly GCA_030279155.1 of Forsythia viridissima. Lineage (NCBI taxonomy): Eukaryota > Viridiplantae > Streptophyta > Magnoliopsida > Lamiales > Oleaceae > Forsythia > Forsythia viridissima. The sequence goes on from CM059036.1 coordinate 21,399,431, forward strand.
GCCTAAGAATGAAGGTTTGAGAAATGAGATTTTATTTGAAGCTCATTTCGCTCCTTACGTTGCATATCCAGGATGAACCAAAATGTATAAAGATTTTCGTAATACATTTTGGTAGAGAAACATGAAAGGAGTTGTAGCTCGTTTCATGTCTAAATATTTAGTGTGTCAACAAGTGAAAGCGAAGCATCAGAGGCCATCAGAGCCATTAAATCCAATGGATATACCGGAGTGAAAATGGGAGAAAATCGCAATGGACTTTGTTGTAGGTTTTCCTAGATCGGCGAAAGGTCATGATGCCATCTGGGTTGTGGTAGATCGTTTGATAAAATCTGCGCTTTTTCTTTCCATTAAAATGAATTTCAGTTTGGAACAATTAGCACATTTGTATGTCAACGAAATTGTTAGACTTCATGGGATACCAGCATCCATCGTATCAGATAGAGATCCGAGGTTTACCTCAAATTTTTGGAAAAGTCTTCAAGGATCTTTGGGTACTAAATTGAAATTTAGCACAGCTTATCACCCTCAAACGGACGGACAATCAGAATGCACTATTCAAATCCTTGAGGATATGTTGAGAGCACGCGTCTTGGATTTGGGTTGTAAATGGGAAGATCAACTATCGTTGGTAGAATTTACTTACAATAATAGCTTCCAAACTACTATCGACATTGCACCATATGAGGCATTGTATGGTCGTCGATGTCGTTCGCCAATTTGTTGGGATGAAGTCGGCGAAAGAAGAATTTTAGGACCAGAGTTGATTGAAAAAATAGTTGAGGCAATAAACAAGATCAGGTCCAAAATTAAGATAGCGTAAGACTGTAAGAAAAGTTGTGCCAATCAAAGAAGACATGAATTAGAGTTTGAGGTCGGCGAAAAGGTTTTTCTAAAGGTGGCTCCTATGAAAGGGATACTATGCTTTAGTAAGAAAGGAAAACTAAGACCGCATTTCATCGGTCCATTTGGCGTATCGTTTGGCATTGCCACCTGAGCTCTCGGCAGTGTACGACGTTTTCCATGTATCAATGTTAAGAAAGTGTGTGCATGATCCTACGCATGTGGTGAAATATGAGTCGTTGGATTTAAGGAATGATATGACTTACGAGAAAGTGCATGCGGTGATCTTAGAAAAAAAAGGTCCACATTCTGAGAAATCGAAAACTACCATTAGTTAAAGTTCAGTGGGGTAAACATGATAAAGATGGGGTCACTTGGAAAAGAGAATAATACATTTTAACTAAGTATCCAGACCTCGTAAATTATGTAAGTTATATTTCGAGGACGAAATTATTTTAAGTGGGGAGAGTTGTAACGACCAAAATTTTTTCGCCTTTTAATTTCAAGTAAATAAATTTTTACTTTCGACATCACTTCGAATCTCATAGTTCATTTTAAATATTTTGTCACATTAAATTTTTGGCTCGCATTTGCTTCAAAATTTTAAGTTCAACGATTATGGAATATTAATTTGAAAACGAACCTTGTTCTATTTTGATTTGGTAAGTTTTTGAATTTCAAGTTGAACGAGAAATAATTTCCAGCTAACATAAATTTTTAAATTAGTTCTCCATGTCTAGTTAAAAATCCCAGCCCTTTATTCTCGATTTTATTTAGCCCAAAATTCGGTTCATTTCGACTCCAAAATTCAACCAAAAACCCGACCCAAACAACACCTAAAACCACTGAAAAACTTAGCCAAACAACTCCCTAATTTATGCCATTTTCCAACCAAATAGCCCCTACAATAGCAAAATAAAACTGCCTCCCATGATCTCCAACACCTGTCCCCTAGCAGCCCATGTTGATCCATGATTCTTTACCATTTACCCTCACATTTCAACCAATAATTTTCCCCCCAAGAAGACCCCAAAAACCGTCTCCCAACTCCCCATATTCAGCCATACAAACTGCCTCCACCAGCTGAAAGAAACCATCCACAGTCCCATGATCAGCCATGATCTTTACCACTTTCTTCTCTTTTTCAACCCTCAATCCAACTACTTTCACCCTTCAAATCCACCCCAATTTCGTCCCCTACAGTATAAGGTTTCAACAGCCAAAAAATCAGCCATTTAACTTAAGCAAAACCTCACTTTTTCCTCTTAAAAATTCGGCCCTTAAGGTTCCAGCCATTTGAGTAGGGAGGTGGACAAGGACTTGTTAGCTTCGACTTTTTAAGGTCAACAAATCTTATAACAATAACAAAAAACTTAATGTTTGCCTCAATGTGCCAAGTTTTAAGGATAACAATATTTGGTATATTAAACTAAACACGACTAAATAAATTTAAGAAAGAAGTCGATCACGTAAAGTATTTATTCGATGCTAGTCAAGTGGAGCAAAGTTAGCCAAGGTGGAGCAAAGCGAGCCCAAGTAGAGCAATATGAGTCCAAGTGTTTAATGTAGAGAGACATGGGTGAGAATTGACCGACACCTCCTCCTATCACCAAAAAGAGAGACACCCAGACTAAAGAGCTTGAAGATTGAGCTCTACGTAAGATGTCGATCTACCAATATGAAAATAGGTTAGGGAACCCAAAGATCATTCATGTGCGTGATATGAGACAGTTACAATAGAAAGATAGTCCTACTCCATTCATACTACGTTTTCACGGATAGAGACGTGTGTTTCCCTGATTTGTCGGGATGTGTGCCACGTGGACTAAAGAATTGCCTATAAATAGCATTCCATTCCATTTCAAATATTCTCTAGAAAAAACTTTTGGTTACACGTTATCTATATAAAAATTTTGATTTATTATTCTCCTGCTCATTCTTATACCAGAGTAGTTTCGGGAGAAAAGAGGCGCTCCACTTTTTTCAGGTTTTAGATTATGTGTCTCCCTTAGTGGAAGAAGAGATTGACCTAATAAGGTCATTATTAATTCTTCTGTCAAGTACATTTGAGTCTAGCATATTAAAATATTTCCTTGGTGTGTAATTATGTAGTGTTATTATTGAGGGACAGGCAGGCAGGCAGTTGAATTAATTTATTATGACCAATTCATCTATTTCCAGATATGTATCATCTAAATTCAGCTTGGGTCTCCATCACCCGGATTCTGAGTATCACAAAGTTAAAAACATTTGAAAATTTTGTACCTAACAAGGGAAAAGCTACCAAGTTTGTGAAATTGCAAGCATTTTTTATTCGGAGATAATAGATTACAACAAATTACACCTAAACTAAATAAATTTGAGTTGGTTACGTCAATATTTTTTTGTCGTCTTAGTTTGATTAACTACTACCTCTACTCAAACGTCAAATCAAATGCAATAGGAGAAACTATTTACTTTGAATTGTGGCCTTCCCAGAAAATGGTGCTGCACTTGAAGCTGGTAGTGGGAATGTTAAAAGTTAAATTCTACGTCGATTAATTATTGAAATTATAATCAACATATAAAGGTTTGGAATTTCAAATATGATTGTAATTTTGATATTTAATCGATGTGGAATTTATCCATACGTACAAGGGTTTTTACTAGTGCAGCTTGTCATCGTAGAAGAGTATCAAAACTGTCGTGAAAGGTAGTTTTGCTTTCGTTCGTAAAGCAATAAAACATTCCCTGAAGAGATAAATAAGAAGAGAGGATGCATATTATGGGCAATGAGGTTGTTTTGTCATGATCGTAACAACACAGACCATACTACTACTACTAGAGAGACATGGGGTCCTTCAATCAGTCATCTCTTCATTAGTGATAGATGCATCTGCAGCCTGCAGGTGCTATGCTATTTGTACATTATATATATCACACACTGACACACACATACAGAGGGAGACAGCGTCATGGTGAAGAATCAATTTACTGATTATTAGCAACTTTCAAATTTTCTTTAATTGAGTCAGTTCTGGCAAGCTCAACAAGCTCAAATTGGATTGTATAATCATCATAAATGTTGAATTCAGTCAGCTAAAGTGTGGTAGAGCTGGTGCGGCACGATCCAATTTTGAGCAAATTATAAAGAAATTTATTAACATCCTAGTGTAGCTATGTAAGATGCACGTTATTTTGAAATTTCTTTTAAATCTTGTAAAAATGGAAACAAAATATTGGTACTATGAATTTTGCCTAATTTCCTTATATTATGTTGTGTAATGATACTTGATTTATCGATGCCTTAAGTCGGTGGTTATTTATCCGCTACTTGTATATGTTATTAGTTACGTGTGTTTATAAGTGAGTGTAGTAATAATATATGTGATTCATGATAAATAATATGAGCAGTCAAATTATTTATTGGATAATTGAGTACCAAGTGGACGGTTAGTCCTTATACTAATTTTTAAAAATAATGAAAGGAAAGACACTAAATTGTGAAAATTGAAAAATAAAAGTAAAGATTTATAGAACTTGTAAATTTCATTGTATATAACTAATTTAAGAATTCTTTTGGACGAATCCTAAGCACTATTTAAAGGGTGGGTTAATAAACAAGAAAAATAAGACAGATATTTCAATTTAAAAAAATAAATATTGACATTGGATTCAATAATTTATAAGTAATTGGACATATTGATAGGAAAACTTTTGATTTAAATCCCCAAATTGATAATGTAAATCATTTGATGATCAGAGAGCAACTATTTTTGTGTAATTCTACTTTATTTCAAGAGTTAGTTTAATTAGCTAGTTCGTTCTTTCCTTGTTGTATAAATAAATATTATTTATTCCACAATATTAACATCATTTATTTGGGCAAACATTTAAGTTGTATTGATATATTGAGATAATAATAATTAGCACGTTGAGAAGCAAAGTGTGACATATCTTTTTATTTTGATAAATAATTAATTTTGTTCACGATCGATGGACGGGAGTTGGCACCTTGGTGCAAGATCGTAGTTTTACTATTCTACCAATTAGGGTAAGCTATTTGTCTTAATCGCATAATAGCATTTTTAAATAGTAACACTAGTGCACTCGAAATGTATTGGATTTGACCATGCGTTTGATTTTGATTATATAGTATGACAATGTGAAGAATTAAATTCTATATGATTTTTAAACGAAATGAAAAGAAAAAAGGCTGTATGTTTGTATTGTATGAATGTATCTATACAAGTTAGTAATTTATACACAAACGTAATAGCCTATTCTAGGAATATAAATCACGATCCTAATATCACTCCAGACAAATGGTTGATTTATCTTCTTTCATATGCCAGCAAATTGATCTCCTTTCCTTTGATAGCATAAATGATCTTCTTTCCTTTAACACTCCCCCTCAAGTTAGAGTATGAATGTCGATAACACCCAACTTGCTGAGATGAGTGTGAAATGCTGGTGCTCGCAATGGCTTTGTGAATAAATCTGCTATTTGACTCACATAGGCTGTCTTGACTTCTCCTCTTTGGATTCTCTCACGAACGGTGTGACAGTCCAGCCCAATATGCTTCATCCGCTCATGATAAACTGGGTTTGCAGCAATGTGTAAAGCTGCTTGATTATCACAAAATAACATTGCTGGTTCAGGATGAGATATACGTAAATCCTTCAATAAGTATCTCAACCAGGTAAGTTCGCAAGCGGCTGCAGCCATGGAGCGATATTCTGCTTCTGCTGATGATCTTGGCATTGTTGCATGCTTCTTACTTTTCCATGAAACAAGTGACTTGCCAAGGAAGACACAATAACCTGTCACTGAACGACGTGTAATAGGACATCTCGCCCAATCGGCGTCACAGTAGCTAATCAAGTGAAGTAGACTGTCTGATGGAAACAATAAACCTTGCCCTGGAGCTGCTTTCAAGTATTGGAGGAGTCGATGAGCGGTCTTGAGATGATGTAATTTGGGCTCCTGCATAAATTGACTGAGTGTGTTTACGAAGTATGTGATTTCTGGTCTACTGATTGTGAGATAGATTAATTTCCCAATTAGCCGTCGATACCGTGTAGGGTCCTTGAGAGCTTCACTCCCTATTTCGGTTAGTACTAAATCGGGTTCCATGGGAACTGTTGTTGGTTTTGTACCGAGTAGCCCGGCCTCCTCCAATATGTCCAATGTGTATTTCCGTTGGCAAACTGTGATTCCATCTTTGGAACGTGCAACTTCGAGGCCAAGGAAATATTTGAGTGGTCCAAGGTCTTTAATCTTGAAATGACTATTGATGAACTTCTTGAGATCGTTATTGGCCTTTTCATTATTTCCTGTTATGATCATATCATCAACATAAAGCAAAACAATAGTAATAAAGTCTCCACGAACCTGTGTGAACAAAGAATAGTCAGCGTGAGACTGTTGAAAGCCAATTTCTTGAATTGCACATGAAAACCGTTGGAACCAACTGCTAGATGCTTGCTTAAGGCCATAAAGAGACTTTTGGAGTCGACAAACAACATTCTCCCCCAGTCAACGATAACCTGGAGGTGGGTACATGTATACTTCCTCAATGAGATTGCCATATAGGAAAGCATTTTGTACATCCATTTGGTGTAATGGCCAATCTGAGACTACAGCAACTGCTAGTAAGCAACGGACAGTGATTAACTTAGCAACATGGGCGAAGGTATCTTTGTAATCAATGCCTCGCGTTGAGTGAACCCTTTGGCAACAAGTCAAGCTTTGTAACGCTCGTTGGTACCATCAGCATGATATTTGATCTTGAAGACCCATTTGCAGCCGATGGGACGATGTCCATGAGGTAAAGGGACTATAGACCATGTATGATTATCCTCAAGGGCCTGAATTTCAGAGTTCATGGCCGCAACCCACTGAGGGTCATGGCATGCCTGTTCATAATTTTCTGGCTCAACCAAGTGTGATATATGATACACAAAAGAACGATATGGATTGGATAACCCAGAGTAAGAAACATACCGTTGTATTAAATAGCATGTGCCGGACGTGGATGAAGACGAGGCTTCAGGCCCAGGAGAGTAGCATAGTTGTGATGCGAACCCGAGAAGAAATTAAATCCCCGACCCACAATGGTTTGATCTGAACCCCAAGAAAGCTAAAATCTAGCCGCAAGAACTTGACCCGATGAATTATTGAAACAACGAACCATAGTTATGAATGCCACAAAGAGATGCGAATTCTTTGATAAGTTTAGGTTAGTTCGATTAAGAAGTAGGAAGAAAGTGAATCCTCACTTTAATTAATCTCAAAACGTAATTGTCTTATCTTTACAATGAAAGATGTTTAAATAGTAAACATAGGAATAATTCTAACCTAATTCGGAATTAAGTAACTAAATTAGATTAAGAGTTCTAAACCAAAAGGGAAACTAAAACTTGCCAAAATCCGAATTTCCTCCGAAAATACGCCTTGCGATCGCATAGGCATTATCCATGCGATCGCATGGTTTGGCTCCAACACATTCTGCTTCTAAATTGACATCTTTGCGATCGCAGCTATATATAACCATGCGATCGCATGGTTATTTTCCTTGAGCCTTTGCGCGGATTTCTGCCCTATGTGCATTCTGGGCCTCCAACTTTGTCTCACGCTCCTTTTGGTCCCCCGATCTGCAATTAGACTCTGATATACTTCCAAAATAGTCCTTAGCTTGAATTAATTGTACCAAAGTTGGCATCGGACTTTTGATATCGGTTTCAGCCCACGTAGCTTGAACAAGACCTTGCATGTCCTCATTGATCTTCTTAGCTCGTGACCTCGTTAATGTACCTATCAGACTATGTGTCGAGTCCTGGCTAGTCGATCCATGGTCCGCCGGTCCCTGGCTCGCATCATCCTCTCCTTCCTCAAAAGGATTCGACCTTGAATCATCACCTGCATCAAAGGGAGAAAGATCAGAAATATTGAAAGTAGCCGAAACATTAAACTCACCTGGAAGATCAATTTTATAAGCATTATCATTTATTCGTTCAAGGACTTGATAACGCCCATCCCCCATAGGGTGTAGTTTAGACCGTCGCCGGGCAGGAAATCGTTCTTTCCTCATATGCACCCAGACCCAATCTCCAGGCTCCAAGATAACTTGTCTACGACTTTTGTTGGCTTTGGTGGCATACTGTTTATTCTTCTTTTCAATTTGTTGTCGCACACTCTCATGGAGCTGCTTTACCCTTTCTGCCTTCCTGTGTCCATCCAAGCTAGTCCTTTCATCAACAGGTAGAGGAATCAAATCTAAAGGCGTTAAAGGATTAAAACCATACACAATTTCGAATGGAGACATATTCGTAGTAGAATGTACGCTTCTATTATATGCAAATTCAATAAAAGGCAAACAGTCCTCCCAATTCTTTAGATTCTTTTGGATTACAGTACGTAATAAAGTAGATAGAGTTCTGTTTACTACCTCGGTTTGGCCATCCGTTTGAGGGTGACAAGTAGTGGAAAATAACAACTTAGTCCCCAACTTACCCAACAAAACTTTCCAGAAGTAGCTAAAAAATTTAACATCTCGATCAGATACAATACTCTTTGGAACACCATGTAGGCGGACAATTTTTCGAAAGAATAATTCAGCGATGTTAGTAGCATCATCTGTTTTATTGCAAGATATAAAATGCGCCATTTTAGAAAACCTATCAACAACCACAAAAATTGAATCCTTATTTTGTTTTGACCTAGGCAAGCCTAATACAAAGTCCATAGAGATATCAATCCAAGGCTCGTTAGGTACGGGTAAAGGGGTATACAAATCATGAGGTAAGACTCTAGATTTGGCCTGTTTACATGTGATACAACTTGCACATAATCTTTCCACATCACGTCTCATTTTAGGCCAGAAGAAATGTTCATGTAATACATCCAAAGTTTTCCTCACACCAAAATGTCCCATTAAGCCTCCCCCATGTGCCTCACACACAAGCAACTCACGTAAAGAACAAAAAGGCACACATAATTTATTTGCTTTAAACAAGAAGCCATCTAGTCTATAAAATTGTCCAAAAGTATTGTTCTCACATGCCCCATACATACCAGCAAAATCATTATCATTAGCATACAAGTCCTTAACATACTCAAAACCTAATAATCTGGTATTTAAAGTAGCAATGAGGGTGTACCTTCTAGACAACGCATCGGCCACAATATTTTCCTTACCCTGTTTGTAATGAATGACATAAGGAAAAGTATCGATGAATTCTACCCACTTGGCATGCCGCCTATTCAACTTACCTTGCCCCTTCAGGTGCTTCAGGGACTCATGATCGGTATGGATAACAAACTCTTTCGACCAAAGGTAATGTTGCCAAGTCTCCAAGGCTCTCACCAAAGCGTACAATTCTTTGTCATAAATTGGGTAATTCAAGGCAGCCCCACCCAGTTTTTCACTAAAATAGGCAATTGGTCGTTTCTCCTGCATTAACACAGCTCTAATACATATACCTGAGGCATCACATTCAATCTCAAAAGTTTTGTTAAAGTTAGGTAGCGCTAAAACAGGTGCAGAACACAATTTATCTTTAATAATATTAAATGCATTTTCTGGATCAAGGCCCCAATTAAACCCAACACTTTTCTTTATAATTTCAGTAAGTGGTGTAGCTAGCGTGCTAAAATATTTAACAAAACGCCTGTAAAAGCTAGCCAAACCATGAAAGCTCCTCACCTCGGTGACACTCTTCGGTGTTGGCCATTCCTTAATGGCCCTAATCTTTTCTTCATCGACCTCAATACCATTTGTACTAACAACATAGCCAAGGAAAACAACTTGTTTCATGCAAAAGGTACACTTTTTAAGATTAGCATACAGTTTTTCATGCCTTAAGGCATTAAGCACACAACGCAATTGTTCAATGTGATCATCCAAGTTCTTACTATATACTAAAATATCATCAAACTAGACTACCACAAATTTGCCTATGAAAGCACGTAAAACATGGTTCATTAATCTCATAAAAGTGCTTGGAGCATTAGTTAAACCAAAAGGCATTACTAACTATTCATATAAACCATATTTAGTCTTAAAAGCAGTTTTCCATTCATCCCCTTCTTTCATTCTGATTTGGTGGTATCCACTCTTAAGATCAATTTTACTAAAAATACAAGATCCATGCAACTCATCAAGCATATCATCTAATCTAGAGATGGGATGACGATACTTTACCGTTATGTTATTGACTGCCCTGCAATCAATACACATTCTCCAGGTCCCATCCTTTTTGGGCACAAGTAGCACTAGCACTGCACATGGACTCATGCTTTCTCTCACGTACCCTTTGCCCATCAACTCCTCAACTTGCCTTTGAAGCTCCTTGGTCTCTTCAGGATTACTTCTGTACGTCGGGCAATTTGGAATAACAGCGCCGGGTACAAAGTCAATTTGATGTTCGATGTCCCAAATGGGTGGTAAAATATTAGGCATCTCTTTAGAAAACATGTCCTCAAACTCCTGCAACAAAGAAATAGCTAAACTGGGGAGGGAGTGGTTAGTGTCGCTAATTACAAGGTTGGACTCCTTGTATACTAGCAAAATCAATGGCTGATTTTCGAAAAGGGCCCTCTTGATCTCACTTTCTTTGGCATAGAAACTCACCTTTGTTTTCTCTCGTGATTTTAAATTATTATCAGCCTCACTCTCATTTTTTTCTTCCCTCCTCGTCTGTTCTTGTGCCTCTAACTCACTCTTTTTCTTTTGATCTGCATCGCCTTTTAATTTCAATTGGTCCTCATAAACCTGTTTTGGTGATAATGGAACAAGAGTAACTGGTCTACCATCTTTGACAAAGTTGTACCTATTCTGAAACCCATCATGTATCACTTTCCTATCATACTGCCAAGGTCTGCCCAACAAAAGATGGCCAGCATGCATAGGGACCACATCATACATCACATCATCAGTATACTTCCCAATACTAAAGCTCACTAAAACCTGTTTGTTAACATTGACCTCCCCACATTCATTTAGCCACTGTAACTTATAAGGCCTAGAGTGTTTTATCATAGACAGACCTAGTTTCTCAACAAGCGTGGTACTAGCGACATTGGTACAACTTCTCCCATCTATTATCAGACGACACACTTTGTTTTTAACATAGCACCTAGTATGAAATATGTTCTCTCTCTGCTGCTCCATATCATCTACCTTAATTTGTGTATTAAGAGCACGCCGTGCAACTAGAGCTACACCTTCAACGGGGTATTCTACACCAATATCCTCCAATTCAGGCATTTCATCACTATCACTCTCAACTTCAGATACCACCTCTCCATTGTCACGCAAAATCATTACCCTCCAGTTTGGGCATTGTGATGCAATGTGCCCGACACCCAAACATTTAATATCCCTATTCCTAGAAGGTTGAAAGTCTGCCTTGGGTTTGTTATTGGTAGGTACTACATTGGTTCCCTTAGGTGGTTCGGCCTTCTCTTTTGAAACAATCATCTCACCCCTGTCAGTACTATCCCACCGTGGCTTCCAGGGAGGGTTAGATCCCGAGGAATACCATGCTGCTCCTTTTCGTTTCAACTGTCTTTCTACCTTCATAGCCATGTGCACCATGTCCTCTAACTCCACATAATGCAATAATTCGACTATATTGGCTATATTTCTATTTAACCCATTCAAAAACCTAGCTAAGGTAGCTTCCCTATCCTCTTCGATATTAGCCCTAATCATAGCCATCTCCATCTCCTTATGATAATCCTCTACACTACTTGAACCTTGAGTAAGGCTCTGCAATTTCTGATATAGGTCCCTATGGTAATGACTAGATATAAATCTCCTCCTCATAAGAGCTTTTAAATCATCTCAAGTCTCCACAGGCCTTTCATGATTTCTCCTTCTATTGGTCACTAATTGATCCCACCACATGATAGCATATTCAGTGAACTCAATTACTGCTAATTTGACTTTCTTTTCTTCCGAATAGTTATGACAATCAAAGATTAATTCCATCCGCATTTCCCACTCTAAATAGGCGTCAGAATTATTTTTGCCTTGGAATGAAGGTATTTTTAATTTAATATTTCCAAGGTTTCTATCTACCCCACCTTGGCCTCTATAATCAACAGCTCTAGGTGGCCTTTCACGCCTGTCTCTCCTACGTCTCATTCTACCCATCTCAACCTTATAGTTATAAGCTTCACCATCCTCACTCCCTACTACAGTCTCATTCTCAAAATCAGGCGTAGGACTATGATATTGCCTATCCCGTCTCCTATCATGAGAAACCCCAGGTTGTTGTTCGCCTAGTAAGGTTGTAAACATAGCACTATGTTGTTCCACTGTAACCTTTAATGCATTATTAGTCTCCCTCATCTCGCCAAACACCACGTTCATACGATCAAATTGTTGTTGCATGGCCCTTAACAAGAAGAACTGGTTGTTTTCACTCCCAGGGGTAGTTTCTTCGTGATTAGACATTGTTTAAAACTGAAAAATTAAGAAAGAAATAAAAGGAAAAGAAAAAAAATTATCTGCCTCACGTGTTTGCACTCGTGTTTCGCTCTATATGGCTTTTTCTCGATAATAGTCTCACTACTCTTGCCTTTTTCCACTCCTGTATTTCTTACCAGGTTCTCTAAAGAACTATCTAACTCAATCAAGAATTTTGACTCCCGCGGCATTCAAAACAAGAACAAGAACAAAATAGACAACGGAAAGGAATAGGATGAACAGCAAACAAGAATAAGAAATAAGCACTGAATGATAATTTAGGATAAGAATATCAAAGAGCTCGTTTCTAGAATTTTTCATGAATTTTCATTTTTTTTTTCAATCCAACACAAAAACGAAGAAAAAGGAATCACCAAGCAAGAACTAGAAATAATTAATTTTGGTGCATGTATGGATCATGCACGACAATTCTTGAAGAAGATGAAAGAGATATATATGTATGTATATCTATATATTTTGTGTTTGTTTGTTTTTTGTTTTTTTTTATATGATTCAAGATGAATCTGATAAAAACAAGAAATTAAACGATAGAACCTAATTTTAGAGCCAAAGCTCTAAAACCAACTGATGCGAACCCGCGAAGAAATTAAATCCCGGACCCACAAAGGTTTGATCTGAACCCCAAGAAAGCTAAAATCTAGTCGCAAGAACTTGACTCGATGAATTCTTGAAACAACGAACCAGAGTTATGAACGCCACAAAGAGATGCGAATTCTTTGATAAGTTTAGGTTAGTTCGATTAAGAACTAGGAAGAAAGTGAATCCTCACTTTAATTAATCTCAAAACGTAATTGTCTTATCTTTACAATGAAAGATGTTTAAATAGTAAACATAGGAATAATTCTAACCTAATTCAGAATTAAGTAACTAAATTAAATTAAGAGTTCTAAACCAAAAGGGAAACTAAAACTTGCCAAAATCTGAATTTTCTCCGAAAATATGCCTTGCGATCGCATAGGCATTATCCATGCGATCGCATGGTTTGGCTCCAACACATTCTGCTTCTAAATTGACATCCTTGCGATCACAGCTATATATAATTATGCGATCGCATGGTTATTTTCCTTGAGCCTCTGCGCAGATTTCTGCCCTATCTGCATTCTGGGCCTCCAACTTTGTCTTACGTTCCTTTTGGTCCCCCGATCTGCCATTAGACTCTGATATACTTCCAATATAGTCTTTAGCTTGAATTAAGTGTACCAAAGTTGGCATCGGACTTTTGATATCGGTTTCAGCCCACGTAGCTTGAACAAGACCTTGCATGTCCTTATTGATCTTCTTAGCTCGTAACCTCGTTAATGTACCTATCGGACTATGTGTCGAGTCCTGGCTAGTCGATCCATGGTCCGCCGGTCCCTGGCTCGTATCAAGTTGGTTTTGTAGTCTTGGAGGTAGGACGGTGGTCATGGAGTGCGGGAGGATCGGCGAGGCTTAGGGACATTGGAAGCCATTGGCTCTGGGGATGGGAGACTCGCAAAAGGTGCAAGTGGTGGAATTGTGGAAAACAGTGGTGAAGGTGGCGAGTGATAGTGGGCTAGAGTATGGTCGTGAGATTCTGGTGATGAGGACGGGATTGGCCCGGTTATGTCTTCCGTTTGTAGAGGGGTGAAATGAGAATTAGATGGCTGAGAAGTAGAAAGTGTATCAGTAGGAGTGGATGGTAATGGAGGTGTAGATTGAGTGGTCTCGTCATGTGAGGAAGAGAAGGGTTCGATTGGGATAGGCAGAACCGGGTAGTCTTCTTGATTTTCTGGTGGGAGTGTGGTAAGTCGAATTATGTGTTCATGAAAAGTAACATCCCTCAAAGAAAAGAATTTTTTATTTTTGAGGTCATAAATGCGGTACCCTTTTTGCCTAAGGGGATATCCTATGAAGATGCATCTACGTGCACGAGCATCAAATTTGTTATCAGGGGTGAGATTGGTGGCAAAACATAAACAACCGAAAACCCAAAGATGAGAATAAATTGGTGTGTTTTGTGTAAGAGTTCATATGGGGATTTGTGAGAAAGTAGAGGTGTGGAAAGTCGATTGATTAGGTAACAAGTCGTTTGAACACTCTCTCCCAAAAATTTTAATAGTAAATTGCCTTGAAATCTTAGGGCACGGGCTACATTTAAAAGGTGGCGGTGTTTACGCTCTACTACCCCATTTTGTTGAGGTGTATGAGCGCATGTATATTGGAAAATAGTACCATGTTCTTCAAGAAAGTGACGCATTGATGTGAACTCCACCCCATTGTCAGCACGTAAGATCTTAATGTCTCGATGGAATTGAGTCTTGACCCAAGAAAAGAAAGTTTTCAACAAATATTGCGTGTTTGATTTAAGATTCATGATGTGGACCCAAGTAAAGCGAGTGTGGTCATCAATAATAGTTAGAAAGTAACGAGCCCCAGAATGTGTGTGAATTTTGTGTGGTCCCCAAATATCACAATGTATTAAATCAAATGGTGCAGTTGTTTTGATTGAATTGGAAATTAAAGATAAACGAGTTTGTTTTGCTAATGGAAAAATCTTGCAAACATGCTTAGAATTAAACATAATTTTTGAAAAAGTTTGGGATAGGGTGTAGAGAGGTGCATTGGATGGATGTCCAAGACGTCGGTGCCAAAGGTCGGAAATGCGAGTGATGTGGTTGACAAGGCGAGCATTTTGACTTGATGTGAGATAGTAGAGGCCATTAATATGCTTGCCCAGGCCAATCGTCCTCCTCGTATCCACGTCCTGCACAACACAAAAATCTAGATAAAATATCACTATACATTTCAAACCTTGAGTCAATTTACTTACAGATATTAAATTCACACGAAATTTGGGCACGTGAAGAACTCCATCAAGAGATATATCTGGTGACAAACGAATCGATCCAACACTTTCAATGGCTGATCGTTTTCCATTAGGTAGAACAATAAAATCATGAAAATGTCTTAATTTTATTGTGAGTAGGTGGTCGGTGTGAAATGTGGTCTGTTGCTCCACTATCCAATATCCAATATAAAGTTGAATGTGAATCATGCTTTATATTATTACTGCTAGGTGTAAAAATAACTGTTGGGATTGCTAGTGATTGGTCGCTACCATTTTTACTGTAAAGTAAGGCCATGATCTGTTTATATTCCTCAATCGTGAAAGTTGGGCTTGCATTGGTGGGTTCCTTCTTTGAATCAACATAGTGGACAATAGACTTTTTATTCCTATGCTTTATATTCTTTCCATGCCACTTATGACCTACAGAAACCCAATCAAATAATAACAACGATCCACAAGGTGACCCTCCTGGTCACAGTGACTGCATCGCAATGTCTTGCGATAAGAGAGAGATCCCACTGTCATGGCCACTACCGTGCCTGGTGTTGGTGAGCAATAGGAAGGGCAGCCTGCTGATGAAGAACGGGCTATGTGCATCGCATGGGAGCTTAGTGGAATTTCACGGCGCATTGCCACTTCCATCTGTCTCTTGTGCTATAGAATAAGCCCATGGACTTTACGTGTATCTGGGAGAGGATTCATCATCAATATTGAGCCACGAACCATGGCGTAAGGTTCGTTTAGCCCCATAAAAAATTGCATAACTTTCTCTTTTTCTTCACGAATGGCTAACTTCTTCGACACATCGCAGGGGCATGTGATGGGCTCCTGGTAAGATGCCAATTCATCCCAAAGTCCTTTGAGTCTGGTGTAATATGCAGAAACAGAGAGGGAGCCTTGGCGACATTCAGCAATTTCTTGTCTGATTTGATAGATTCGTGAATCATCTCCCTGGGAAAATCGGTCCTGAAGGTCACTCCATACCGCAGCTGCCGTGTCGGAGAATATTACGCTGCGGGTGATGTCTGGGTATATAGAATGGAAGATCCAAGTCAGCACTAAATCATTGCAGAGTTGGCAGATCGGGAATTTTGCATCTGTGGATGGTGGTGCTGTTATGGTTCCGTCAATCAGCCCAAGTTTGTTCTTGACGCTGAGACTGAGATGCATTGAGCGACTCCATTGCCCGTAATTGTGCCCATCAAGTGGTGTGTTAACCAGGATGAGTCCTGGTGTATCAAAGTGGTGTAAGGTCAAAGGATCAGGCAAAGTCTCCTTCATCTCCTCTATGTTTTTGGATGAAGAATCATCCTTTGGTTCATAATTTTCTGGAGTTCCAGCCATGTTCTAGATGTGGTTGTATTTTCATTTTTTTGGCGGAAGGTAGTGAGTCAAAGGCACCAGGATAGGTGCTTTGATACCATAAACGAAATGAAAATATAAAAGGTTGTATGTTTGTATTGTATGAATGTATCTGTACAAGTTAATAATTTATACACAAACGTAATAGCCTATTCTAGGAATATAAATCAAGATCCTAATATCACTCCAGACAAATGGTTGATTTATCTTCTTTCATATGACAGCAGATTGATCTCCTTTCCTTTGATAGCGTAATTGATCCTCTTTCGTTTAACAATTTTTGAATGGTTTACTTAAATCCTTAACAAGATAATGCATTATCTTCGTAAGTTGAAGAGTTCTTTGATATACCAATTAGTGAGATCAAATTGAATAGTCAAATATCTCGATATGTTGAGTAATTGAAAGTAAGTGAAATCGAATACATTTATTCAAGTTAGGAAACTGGCACTCTTAATTAGAGTAAGATAATATCATAAATTATTTCTTGTTGAATGGTTTAAATCTGATATCAGTATTTGACATTGGTTAAATTATGTCTGGGATGAGATGACAGAAAACTATTGAAGAAAAATGAGCTTAATCAATGAAAATAATTAGAAGGGAAAAACAGTCATTTCAACCTACTTCTAATTATTGGATCTCGAAAATGGGTAAAATTATAGATCGGTGTTTCAGATGATGTAATTATAGATTTAATTAATATAATTTCTTTCATCACAATGCATCAAACTAAAATAACGAGATATGATGCACCTACTGAAATTGATGAGGATGACTTGCTCTTGGGAGATTTATGGAAACTACCAATCATACAGTTTTTGTCTCTACTCCTACACCTACCATCAAGATTCACAAAATCACTTGGATTACTCTTAGTACAACAATCAAGGTCAAACAGAAAGACTACCAGAGTGGAAAGGAAGATGGGAAGAGACTATCGCTCAGTTGGCAAATAATCAGCAACAATATCAAAAACAGATTGATGCATCCATATAAAGAAATTTGGCCAGAGACAAGATGCAACTATAAAAATATATAGAGAATCAACTTGGACATATGCGATCAATTTATGACTTGTGACTGGGTGATGCTACATAAGCTTATATTGTTTAATTTATTAACCATGTGAGACTTAGTTATCATTGAGCACTATAGTCACTACCATTGTTATGCGAGTTGGCATACTTGTATAATTAAATAGGTTACTAAAATTGTTAGAATTAGGTTACCAAGCTTTAAACATATCTTATACCATATAAATAAATAAATAATCACATGATCGTATGTAAGACTAAGCTTGGAGGTGGTTGAGCCAATGTAAGTAGCTATTTGGAGATGTGTTGATTCCATGCAAGTTGAATGTTTGTGTGGAATGATTTTTGGCTAACAAGTGGAACCTAGGTATTGACTGTATGCTAAAGGTCTGATCCCAATTACTCATTCCAAAAAAAATTGCAGTAATCATGGTATAAAAAATAATGGAGAGAAGAAACAATAAGAAGAAGTGGCTTGTCGTTATACCACCAATGACCTACAAGTGAGGAAGCAAGGGAAAAAGCTGTCACGATGTGAAACTACCCTCTCAAAAAAATTGAAAAACAAAAAAAAAAAAACAAAAGTAAATAAACGCATGTACATCAAATAGAACATGCACATAGCCTGACTAAGCAGTATATGGGGATCTAGATGACTAGTAGATTTGACTGACCTAGTAGAAGCTTGAAAGGTCTCGTTCAAATCAGGGAAGAATCATCAACGTATCAATTGGTAGACCCAACCAAATTTGAGTGAGAAAGTAATGAGTGATTTGAGCGAACCTTAAAATTAACACCCTGTGTGATAGATTAAAAGATAAAATTTGGAGGTGTGCATCTCACGAGAAGGAGAGGAAAATTTGACCATTGAGGGTCGAAATAAAACCAACTTAAGCTTTATCGTGATGAAAATTGACTATGCACACGCATACACCAGTCAAGCATAAGATAAGTTAAAACTTATTCTTGGTAGCATTATTTAGAAGTATTTCATGAATTGATTGAAAAGTATCAAGTCCTGAGGCGAATAGAGCAGGCTATCCTAATTCTTTCTTTCATTTTTATTTGTGTGTTTTGAGTAGACAATCTTTCTTGGGATGAACAAGTGTTTAAGTTTGGAAGTGTTTGATAAATGTGTTTTATACACTTGTTTAGGTTTGTAAACTTAGTATATATTCACTATATGAGCTTATTTCTACTCGAAAATGTTAGTTATATTGGTACAAACCATAATTTGGATGAGCTTAGAGTGAAAAAAGAAATGTTTGATACTTTATTATAGCTTAACCGGACGGCATGGACATGAGTTGAAGCTATTTGAAAGCAACTCGAGTGAAGTTGAAAGTTTCGAGAGCAAAAATCATATTCTACGAAAGTTCGAAGACTAATTTGCACAATTAAGTTTTTGGATTGATTACAGAAGATTTAAGGAACAAATAATCAAAATAGTACATAAAAATTAAATCGAGGACCAAATTGTAAGTTTTGGGGAAAAAAGGCTGCACCATGCAATCTGCGACCTAGTTGCGGTTAAAAGGATTAGGTGCAGGTTGCACCATGCATTGTGCTACCCCGACTCCATGCATTGTGCTACCCCGACTGTAAGACGAGTTCTTGGTGCTTTTTTATAAGTTTATGTGAATTAGGGTTTCCTTGTACACGATTTCCAAGGCATCTCAAGCATTATATAAAGACATATTCTATGTCAATTAAAAAAGGAGGTCCTTATTATAACATATCACAAATTCTTAAAGGAATTCTACATTAAAACATCAAATTCTTTGGAAAAAAATTACAAGAAATTATTAGAATTTTGGATGATTTAGAAGAAAAAGATGATGCTATCCAAGAACGTTGACGAAATTCAAGATTAAGGGTTGTATCAACTTTTATTCTAAATTATCTAGGTTATATATTCACTTTTTATCTTGTATTTTTGTAATTAAAACATGATAGACTAAATCTTTGTGGCTAAGATTTTGATGAAACTTTGTTGACTCTTTAATCCAATAAACTATTAGTTATTATTCTTGCTTTTAGATTAATTTTTTATTATTCTCTTATCTTATTTTGATTATTTGTTACCAATGGAATGCATTAGTGATTTATATTGCTTTCAAGATATTCGGTATAAATTAGAATATGGTAATAAACAACATATAGTTTAGTCATCATCATTCATAGTTCCTAGTTTCTCATCTAACGGCTGGTGCATCTTTTTATTGTATAGATAATCTTCTATCTGCATTGTCAAGATGAAAAATTCACACCATCAAACTTGGTGATTCTGAGTATTGATCCTCGATCATCGCCAGCCATTGCTCTCAATCAAAAACTCTCTTTGATACCAGTTGTTAGGTTTACAGCAATAAATAAATGGCAATAAATAAAGAACATGAGGATTTATACAAGTTTGCCTCAATTTGAGACTACGACATGTCTTTAGCCGCTGCAGTATTTTTATTTTAATGAATTATGATAATTATTTACAAGAGATCAATCATATACATAACAATTCAATGAAGGTTCCATAGCAATAATAAAATTCTAAGGTAATAAAATGAAGGTTTCCTAGCAATAATGAAATTCTAAGACAATCTAATGAAGGTTCCCTAGTTATAATGAAATTCTAGGACAACCTAAATATAAATGCAAAATCTCGAAAATTCTCTTACTTAAGCAAATACAAATATCGTGAACCTTTCGATGGAGCTACCCCGAGCCCCCAAGAGGGAGGTCACCCCCCTCCCCCTCCCCCTCTCCCTCTCCCTCTCCCTCCAACCCCCAACAGCGACCTTACCGTAAAGGTCGATCTACGCTCAGCTCCATGTAATACAACAAATTAGGCTTTTACAACTTAACATTTTGTTGCTTAAGCTTGTGGATGAGTTATGAAATGTGAAGGGGGGCTTGAGTTTAAATGACTTTAGGTTGATGTTTTGTTAAGAACTTCAATTAGAATGCACTTGATCAACATATTAGAATAAGTTTAGAAGAGGTTGAACCGGTGATTGTGAGAGTTTAAAGAAGTGATTATTCGATTTTTTTATTGGAAAATTTTTTCGAAGTAGTTTTAGTTGACGGGTTTAACATAAGCATTAACTGTTCACTAGAATTCTAATCCCAACTATCAGTCTCAATAAAAGACTTTACACTAGTCAAGACATATACAATATGAAAAAGCTACCTACATTGGTGAGTGAACGTAAGTCTTGAATAATTTGCCCCTATGTTTCACCAATATGTAGGAGACAATCTACTAAGAAAGAAGGCAACCATAAATGCCAGAGCGAAAGCTACCTACTCTGATTGAAAAAAAAAAACCAGTAAATAAAAATGCTATAATTTCCTAACTAAGTCTTGAACATAAAATTGGGATCTAGATGCCTATTTAGTTTGACTTTCTTAATAAAAACTATGAAACTAGAACACTTGACATAGTGGATTATCACTAACCATCTAAACAATCACCTTAATTAGTTAGACCCTTCCACTTGAGAATGAGAAGGTAATAAAGATTTAAGTAGGTTATCTTTAGCTTTAGTTACACTTTTGAAAAACATTTGATAGATAGTGGAATAAGATGTAAAATTTGCGAGTGGGAGAAGAAAAATTGATCGTTGAGAGTTTGGATTAAAGAGACTTAAAAGTTCATTCATTTATATAACTTTATCCGGACTATATTGATGATTGGAAATAGCTATTCACACACAAATCGAGCATGGATAAGTGTAAAAATTATTTATGTAACAATATTTGGACCCGTTTCTTAAATTAAATGCTTAAATCTAAACCTGAGGCGATTGTGGTAAGAACTCCAACAGTATTGCACAATTTTACTTAGTGTGTTTTCAATATTTTGTTTTATTTTATTTCGCTCGGGACTAGCAAAAGCTCAAGTTTGGGGGAGTTTGATAAGTGTAATTTATACACTTATCTTAGTCATCAAATGAGACTTTTGATTTAGTTTTGTAGGAAAGTTCTATTGAGTTCGGTTGTTTTAGTGTTGTATGATAAAATCCTATATTGAAGTGACATTGATGCTAAAGGAAAGAAAAACGGCAAGAACACCAGGACTTATGAGAAAATAGTAGAGCCTCGGACATCGAAGTTGGCACGGAGGATGAAGAAAACGGAAAAGTTGGCTAAGTAAAGCTGTTAGGATAGAAACAGAGTCCTCGCTCGAACAGGACTTGTTCCTCACTCAAGCAAGGCATGATACAGAAGAAGAGCAAGTTTGAAACTATCCCCGTTCAAACAGGACTTGTTCCTTGATCGAGTGAGGACCTGGATGTATTGTGAACCAAAACTTGGTAACTTATTTGGGGGATTTTTTTGGCAAGTTTTCACACGAAATATAGGTCTCTCATCACACCTATATATGTGACAATCCTTATACTACAAAAGACACGACATCTTTAAAAAAAAATCACTACAATTCACTCTTGGAAGAACATATCAATTAGGGTATTTTTTGGGTTTCAAGTAAAGAAGAAAAACGAGGCAAATCAAAATTCATTGAAGAGATTCAAGATTGAAGACTTGTCATCTAATTTTCTTCTTGATATATTCGAGTTCAAAAAAGTATTTTTTAAATTCAACTATGTTAGGCTAAACGCATTTTGCTAGGATGAAGAAGAAACATTCTTTGAAGTTTTAATTTAAGATTTCACGTTTTTTACTTTACTTCGTGTTTGGTTAATTATTTGTTTAGTATTAATCACTTTTGAATGCTTGATCACCGTTTTTGAACATACTTGTGACTTATATCTTTTCTAAGAGGTTTGATATATGTTAAAGTATGTTTTTAGCAAATAACGTAAAGTCCGATAGGAGATAGAGATAAACCTCTATGTTTTACAAAATATTTTGAGAATGATCAGTGAATTTTAATGAGATTTTAGATATTCGAAATCTTCATAGAAATATTGTAGGTTCGTATGTGAAAATATTTTTAGCTTTATTTGAGAAAGATTATTAGATAATTTAAGATCATTGATTTTCAACATAAGTACGTGTTTTGTTTAAATTCAAAAAATTGAGAATTAAAGTAAAATACAACGGAGATTGGAGTCCTAGTTTCCTTCATAACTTGATTCATCACCAAAAATTTATCTTTGAAATTTGTTTTCTTTTACGACTTTTTGTATAAAAATCCAACCAAAAAATAAACTAGTTCGATAAAGTTTGAAAATTTGATTTCATAATTAGATACGTAATTTTTGTGGAACAGTACTCAACTCACTACTCTATTTTTTGATACCGTATACTCGTAGTTTTAACGAACAAAAACTCCTACTCATCATAAAGTCTAATTAAAAAAATAAACGTAACTCACAATTATATAAAACACATCATAATTCCTCATTAATAAAATAAACTTAACTCGTAATCACATTATAACACACCTAATTAATTAGAATAAAATAGTTAAAAAATTAGTTGCATCATGTATCAGCAAGTAATCAAAACATTGGTCATTAGTTGGTTAATATTTGAAGGGAAGAAACAAAGTTGTCGATACAAAAGTATTCCCATGTTGGTAGACAAACAGCCTCTTGTCCCACAATTTGTTGAGCAAATGTTGTTATACCATTTCAAAGTCAATTGTTTTGGTAGCCTCTAAATCTTCTGGTTTTCCATCGTCTTCAATCAATATTCTCCTACAAAATTTGTCCTATTATTAAGTATAAAAATAAATGATGAGTTAATTTCAAGAATGGTCATTGAAATTTGTAAAAAAAATTAAAATTATCATTAAAGTAATTTATTTTATTCCATTAATTACTAAAGTTTATAATTCTTTCACAAATGATCACTCGATTAGAAAAAAATAACGGAAAATTAATTGTGTTGTCGTTAAATGTATACCACTCAATGTCGTTGCGTAGGATGTTTTTTAAATTTTTCTAATTGAGTGAACTTTTGTGAATTTGCTATAAACTTTATTAACCATGGGTGAAATTAACTTATATATTAAAAAAATAAAACTAAATGAAATCTGTTCCTAATGACAATATTTTTGGTAATAACAATACCTTTGTCTTTTCAGAATCATTTCTCATAAGAATATCTGATTTTCTTTATATTTCTTCTTGTTTGTTACCTCAAATTCCAAAGGGGACATGAAAACGAAGTTTGAGGCCTTGGCACATGCACTTTAATGCCATTTGAATTATTTATAAACAAATTAATATACAAATTACCTTAATTTGTCAAATATCTATTCCTCCTTTGACAATTTTTTCTAAACTCCTAAATGTCTTCTCCATATTTATATTATCTTGTATTGATCCAACTTAAATTTTGGTCTTAAATATTTAAGTAGTGTTTATTATTTGGATTAATTTCAGTAATGGTCAATAAAATTTGTTAAAAATTTCAAAATAGTTACTAAAATTCACTCAAGTAATTTATAACAGTTACATTAATGGTCACTCAATTAGAAATATTAACCTAAAATCATATGTATTATTATTAAATTCTAACGTGGACACAAACAGCATCGACTAGTACGCAACGTTAGACAAAAATGTTCTACCTTATAAAATTCACCAACAAAAATGCAAAGTTTCACCAATTAATTGCTTACTAGAATTGAACAAATATGAATTTGATAATTATGCATTTAGTTGCAATTAATACGACTTTGTCTAATGTGGCGTACTAGTTTATGTCGTTTATGTCCACATTGAAATTTAAGAGTACCACGTAGGATTTTAGGTTAATTTTTGTGACCAAGTAACTATTAGTGTAATTATTAAAAATTTGAGTGACTAACTCTTATAATAAAATTACTTCAATAATTATTTTGAAATTTTTAACAAGTTTTAGTAACGGTTGCTGAAAATAACTCTTGATTATTTTGTCTATAAATTAATAAACAAACTGATGATAATGAGACCTCTAAAAATAAGCGAGATTAACCAAACAAAATTCAAATACAAACAATTATTTTACAATGACAAAAAGTGCTGCAACCCCCACCTCACCCCCACTCAAAAAAAATAAAAATAAAATAGTGTGTGTGTGGGGTGGGGTGGGGTGGGTGGGGGGTGCGTGCGGGTGTGGGGGTGGGCGGGTGGAAGGGGGGTGGTTAAAAGTGCCAGCTTTGAGTGAGTGAAATGATGATGTTGGAAGGAGTCAATCTTGATAGCAAAATTGAAATTCAATTTGTCTGTGTTCATAACTTCATATCAGTGCCATGTTGTGTCTGTAATGGGTACCTCCACTAAATGACAACAAAACCAATTTCAATTTACATATTGTGTTCGTGTGTTTTAAGAAGAATTGTGATATCCAGCCTTCATGAAGTTTTCTTCTTGATTGTCTTTTACCAAATTTTTAATACTTAATTAGATTTTATTTTTATTTTTTGTTAACAAAAATTGATGTATTAAGATGTAAAAAAATTTGTGAGGCAACGGAGACAACAGATCCAATCTCGAGAGAAATTGCCCAAACACAGAGACAAACAAACACACTTAAGGATATAAAAATTCTTCAAGATGGCTTTCATCTATATAAAAATTCTTCTAGATGGCTTTCATCTGTTCTTGATCATGTATGTCAACATCTGTTCTTGCTGTATAGATTACTATAGGAGACTGGACAATTTCACAGCTATGGTATTGAAGATTTTATTTCCAACTAATGACTTCTATCCAGAATTCTATTTAAGTATAAGGTTGATGCGGCTTATAAACTGTACATGTATACGTATTACGTCAATTCCTTAGAGTATATATATCAAACATCAAAAATTTGATGCCAAAACAATTTGTCTATGCCCAACCCTCAAATCTATGTTTCAGTTTCAAACCAACACAAATGCACTTTCTTTCTGAATTATTACACCCATAACAACATACAAATACTCCTCCTTATCTTGTCACTCAACACTCTCATATTAATTTGAAAATCCCATATTTATTATTACGAAATTCATCAACATAGGTAGTCCAAACTAGCTTCTTTTTGCCATGTCCAAATTGCTTGAACATTTTCTCCAAGAGAAGCAAGAACCATTTGCCTTGGAGGTCTACCTTGTCGAACGAGGCTATAATCTTAATTCGACATCCAATTTTGGTTCTGCTAAATTGTTGAATAAGTCTGTTAGTAGAACTGGCCTAAAGAAGAGAAAGTACTCTTTCCCGAGTTGTTCAAAGCTCATTAAAGGTGTATTTACTCGGCTCGTGTCCAGTAACAATAGCGGAAAAATCAAGAATTCTAGAAATGGAGATCAATGTAAGATTAGCCAAGGCGAAGAAGAAATAGCAGAAGATGATAAATTTTCGACAGCAAGGAGCACAACTCTGTTTAATTCTTGCTCAGAAAGTGATGTAGAAGATGTACATTTTTCAAAAGCAGATACTGGACAAAAGGGCAATCTGCTTTCTGAGAAAGAGGTAGAATTGATTAAAGGCTTAATATGTTATAAACAAGAAGAAATAAATTGAAATCAAAATATATGAAACCTGCTTCACGTTTGTTATGCATGAAGCTAACAGGTAGTAGCAGACAAAAAATTGAAATGGAGAGCTGTGGAAGAAAGTAAGCAACACAGCCCTGTATCAGTGCTTGAAGAAACCGAATCCGAACCTGATGATTGTTCACCAATTCATTACAGTAAGTATGATTATCTTTTCTGAATGTTAGTCGAGGTTCTTTAATCTCGATGGATCAATCTTTAATTTGCCACTAGCTCTATATTCCACCCTCCCCAATCCCTATAAGCCCTCCTGGGGGCCTAGCACCATTTGTCAACTCGATTGTCAAATTGGCATTACTGAACTAGTGGCTCACTTTTTCAAAGTAATGGGGAAGAGGACCGAAACATGCCACTAAAAGACTTTATTGAGATAAAGAAATCCGGGTTTTCAGAGGGGGGCAGTGTTATTGTTTGCTTAATAGTTTGAATCTTTTCATTTTACAGTTATTTGTAAGTTCCCATAATCAAATTTTCTTTTGTTTAACAGAAGAATACAATGGAGAATCATCAACCAAGAAACCAACAAATTATAGTGTCCAAGAACTTCAAGAGCTTATTAGGTCAAGTTCTTCGTCTCAGTACATGAAGAACAAAAGGGCCTTACAACAAACAAAGCAGCTTCTGTTTGATTGTGTGAGGGAGGTGGTAGAAAATCACAGAAAAAATGACAAAAAAGGTGAAAATCTTAAGAAAATCCTGGGACCTGAGGAAATATGGAAGAATGTTTGTGAAAATGTATGGTTATGGAGCCAAGAATCAATTAATGAAACTAACATAATTGATTTCTTGGCCTCTGCGCAAGAATGGGTTGATTATGAGCAGGAGAAAAAGGATATTTCTATGGAGGTTGGAGATGCAATTTTGGAGCATATTATCAATGAGATTTTGGTAAATTTTGTATCATAAAATTATATAATTGGAAGATTTAAGTATTCAGATTCAACACTTGTACGTCTTACTTGCTCTTTTAATTTACTTCTTAATAGCGTTCGTCTCTTACTCTATTTCTTTAGTTGAAAAATAGGACATTGACAAACTTTTGTATGTTTAATACGCAAAACTTGACAATACTAAAACAAGACAATAACTCAAATTTCCATCTCCTTAATTTGGGTAAATTTTGTCACTAAAATTTATATTGTTTCAATTGGATTACTCAACTTCAATTTAGTTTTATATTTTAACTTATGTTCCACGTAATGCCTACGTGGAACCCTATAAACAAAAAAAGTAGAACGAGAGTTACGGAAATGTCTTTAGATTAAAATTTTAAAATGCGTATTTTCTATTTGAACACTTTTATAATGTAGTGTGGTAAATTGCATGTTACGCAATTTTCATCAATTTGGGAGATGGTAGGTGGCGAAATAGTAAAGTTTGAAACCAAAATTAAAGTCAAGTGACCCAACTAAAAATTAAAATGAAGTTCAATGCCCCATTTGAGACAAATTAAAGTTTAATAATCCAACTAAGATGTCGTTGAAAGTTTAATGACCGCGTATGAATTTACCCGATTTTATCGTGCAAATTGGTTAGAAATTTTTTCATGTTGGTACAAATAGTTAATTAGTGGGATTATCATTCATGTCATTTATGATAAATTAATTCTAGTTCGAATTTTATTGAGAGTGTGTTTAATTTTAATTAAAATCAGATTTTTTTTTGTAAAAGTTGATGAGATGTATAGTTGAAAAGTTGTAAAAAAATGCGAGTCTCTGAAATTTAGTTAAAATTAATTATTAATTTTGACTTTAAAGTTTTAAATGAAATCAAATAAACCCTAACAAATAGTAGTTGTAGACAAGTTCCTTTGAAGCAATTGAGGCAACTTTAATCAAGAAATGTTTATCTGCATACCTTTTTAAGTTACATATAGTTGTCAGCCTTTATTAATGGATGATTGATTGCTGAAAATTAAATGCATAAAATTTGATACATAAATATGTTGCACATTGCCTTTTATTGCGTTAGTTGTAGATGATAGTATATGTCCCCCCTGGTCGCACGTGGCAAGGTCCGAAGTACACTACACAAGAACCTGTTTGGCATGGTTTTTGTTGTTTTTGGAAAAACTTTTAGAGGAAGGTAGGATAAGAAGTTATACCAAACAGGCCCTTAGGGTGAATAGAATCAGGGTATAATAATTGTTTAAAACTAAAAAAATACTAACAATATATTTTTTATTTGACTACTTTAAATACAAGGATTTTGATCTCCTACTAATTTCTTTAACAATTTTTTATGTTGAAATTTTCACTAAGGAGTTGTGTGTGTACAAAGCCTTTACGTATTAACTTAGTATTAAAGGGAATAATATCTAAAAATAGTACTATTAAAAAAAAATTAGCTAAAAGTAGTATACTTTAAATCATTTTCAAATTTTATTATTAAATTATGACCCTAATATATAAATAGAATATTAAGTTAATTCAATATATTACTCATTACTACATTTCGAAAAGACAATCATAATATATATTTGATATTTAATTTTACTTACAAATATTTAATTTGTTAAATTAAATATTATATATATAATTTATTTAAACATATATATTCTATTAAAGTAATACCAATTGTATACAAAATAATTAAAATTTATATTATGTCAAACCAGCTTTGTATATAACGTGTCAATTTATATTTGTATATTTTACTTTGAGCAAATTAAATACAACTAATTTCAATTTATATTTCACAATGGCATTTTAGGTATATCAACTATTTATATGAGATACTCAAAAAGTGATATGGGATAAATATAATACTCAAAACTAGAAATATAAGAGGTCAATGTTATTTTTTAAACATAAGGGGATATCTCTGTTATTGTTAAAAAGCTTAAGGGTGTCTCTGACATTGTTTCTTACTTTAAGTAACTTTGTCTACAAACTTG
Organism: Forsythia viridissima; assembly: GCA_030279155.1. Taxonomy (NCBI): domain Eukaryota; kingdom Viridiplantae; phylum Streptophyta; class Magnoliopsida; order Lamiales; family Oleaceae; genus Forsythia; species Forsythia viridissima. Next base: position 21,428,343 of record CM059036.1, read on the forward strand.
TATATATAATTTATTTTCTCTTAGTTTTAAGTAATAAAGTTGCTTTTTTTTTAAAATTATTCTTATCTTGCTGTTAAAATAAGTAACTTACCGATTTTTAACTTTGATCAATACCAAATTTTATTTATTTAAAAACTAACTTTTATCATTAGTTACTTGTAAGTAAATTCACTTTTTATCTAACACACATGTTTAAATAATTTATTTTTATTTTTTATTCTAAGTAAAAAGTTATTTTTCTTAAAAGTAAGTCTTACATTATTGTCAAAATCAGTAACTTATTTTAACTCTAATTAATAAAAGTAATTTATTTTATACAAACTTATTTACTTATAAGTAAATTTACTTTTTTTATACAAACATTTGAAAAACTTACTTTCTCATACTTCTAAATAAAAGGGGAATTTTGAAAAGTAATCAAAAGTAAGAAAGTATATTGAACTTTTGATAATATTTGCAAATATTGCAATTTTTAGATGTAAAATGACAAATATACTGATTTACAACAATAGTGACTTTTTTCTAGTTAAGATTTTACAGTAATTGATACTTAATTGATACTTATACAATAGCTTCCAAGAAAACTATCAAAGTAAATTTTACAATTACACCAATATAATGGAATTACAGACAATATAATGTGAATTAACTTATAGTCATAAGACATATTTCATTTTTATAATACTTTTCATGATTAAACTAAAATAGAAGGTAAAAATTCAATTATTGGGAGACGAAATCAACTGAACAGTCAAAAATTCGACAGTTCTACTGAGAATTTTCAATAGTTACTTTGGTGAACTGTCGAATTTTCAACAGTTCAGTCAAAAATACGACAGTTCCCAAAAAAACTCCTCTTGGAGTAATTATCTCGAATTTGGCTAGTAGTTCTGCCTAATTTTGTTTACTAGTAAATGGGTCATCAATTTTGTTTTGGTTCTGTATCCTATAAATTACTATAGTGCTGTAAATATTTCACTTATTTATCATTTCACACATTTTTGCGATAAAGAACAAGGATTCTAAGTGATGATATATGGGTTTCGAATGGGGGTAGATATTGGAGCGACAGTACGGTCGTGCGGGAGGCGTGACAAGTTGTTGTTCAAGATTTGTTATTTCTTTGGAGTACGATTGTACAGTGGAGTGCGGTAATTGTGATGTTGAGAATAGAAATTGTGCATATTACAGAGGTGTCGGTATCGATTTACAACTTTGAAAACTTTAAAAATGAACTAAGGATATATGATTAAAGTTAAGTTCATTGTTTGAGGGTATTTTCATGGTCATTTAGTCAAAGTTTTCAAAAGATGCCATAATATAAAATGGAGGTGGGAAATAGACATTTTCTACAATTTTCTATATATAAAAGTTTAGTTTTTGCCTTAAAACGTTACTCTTACATTGCTATTACTTATTTCTTTTAAGTATAATTAACTTTTTTAAACGTTACTCTTACATTGCTATTACTTATTTCTTTTAAGTATAATTAACAAAAAAAAGTTATTTATTTTAAAATTACTTATTTTGACCTTTACGTAAATTTACTTATTTTTGCTACATATTCCAAGCAATCTCTCTTACAGAAAGTTTAGTTGTTTTCAAAAATAACTATTTATTTTAATCCAACTCACTTTTACCATATTATTCATCACATCCAAATGAATAATTTAGGAGGGTAACATCAACTCAAATTTTAAAATATTTGTTAATATTTATGAATTTGAATAGATTTCATGAATTTGAATAGAATTCCACATAATTTATAACATTTCAATAGAATTCTATACTATAAATTTCAATATATTCTTATGGATTTCTAGGAATTTTTATGGATTTGTGGATTTTTTATTAAAAATAGTAATTTTACATTATTTTTATTCTAAATATTCAAGAAACTGTCTTACATAAACAAATATTTTGAGTAGAATTTTGAAAAGAGAAATTCTTGAAATATAAAAAAAGTAAAACATTTTTCCGTCAAAGAGGTGAATGATCCGATGAATTAAGATGTATACCAATCCAACATTTGTGTCAGCTAAGCTCCTAGAGAATAAACTAATAAATATATCATCCGTCGTTTCTATACTCAAAGCGCAATTAGATCTATTGTTTGGGGGATTCACATTACTATTATCAATTTTCTCAACTTAGAATAAAAAAACAAAATTTTGATTAAAAAGCAAGGCTTCTTGAAAAAAAAAATAATAAATTTTTGATTTTCTATTTCTTTCTACTTGTCTTTTTTTATAATCTCTTTTATATCGAGGTCACATGATGGATATTTATCATTCATTCTCTTCCAAAATCAATTGTTTAACCATATTGTATAAAAAGTTATTTCATGGTTTAAAAAGATAATTTACATGTGTCGTAGTAATCTTTCAAAGTTAAAATAATAATAATAATAAAAAATAAAAAAATTAGTTCTATACTCATTTTTGCAGTCCAATATCTAATTGCCCTTTATGGTATTAGAATAATTATATAATTAATATTTACTAATAGATTATTTATATTTTTTCAATCCAATTGTTTAGTTCAATGAATGGTAATTGGAACATGAAGAATGAAATTTCAAAGACGATGTTTGACAATTGTACAAAAATAATATTAAAATAAAAAATAAAAAATTCAATTTTGAGACACAAATTGAAAATCAATAACAAGAGTTTATTATAAAAACTTGTGGTACAAATTGAGGAAAGGGGTGAGAAGAAGAGAAGCATAAGAAAAGAGTTGGATTGAAATTTTGAGGAGTGGAGATAGAATTTCTAAAAAATTTGGTATTCATATTTATAAGCTCAAAATCCATACAAATCTATTTAAATCTTCTAATTAATAAAATATTTAAAACTCTACTAGTGATTGAAGACACCTAAATTTCCAAAGAATCTATTTAAATTCAAGTTGAGAACACCTAAATTTCAATTGAATATATTAAAATCCGAATTAAAGACACATAAATTTCAATTGAATTTATTAAAATCTGGGTTGGAGATACCAAAATTTACATAATTTTTTAAAGTCTCAAATATAAGTTGAAAACACCTTTTAGTCTAAATCGATCTTATTTGTGGTATTATTATAATTCAATGTGACTATATAAGAATAAACTGTCCGAATTAATTTAATAATACAAATATACAATTATGATTTTAAAAAAAAAAAAAAACCCCCTCTATAAGGTGTAAAACAGTGCCAAATATGCTCAAGGGTCTTCGAGAAATAGAATATATAGAACGAAATTAATTCAGAACTTGGGTGAATAAACAATAATTGAAAGTTAGAAATAAAACACTTCATTGAGTACTTAAAAATACAAAAAACAATAGCCATTTTCAATACACAACTGAAAGGCATTAACTCAACAAAATTACAATCAGGTAGAAGAAGAGAGAATTTTTAAGGCCCATCAAGTTAGCAGTTACATCTTGAACTAGACTACTATTTTCATTTGGCAGAGCGAGCCGGAGGTACAGGCGGGAACTTCTTGGCATAATTTGAATATCATATGACAGCAGCACAAGAAAACAAATAACAAAGAGCCTAATCAATACATTCATCCTGTGATAGAGATGATTCAATGGCACAGCCGCACAGGAGAAAAAGTCGGTCAGCTGAATTACTGGATCTCCCCGTCCTCGCCAAGTTCACCATCTTCAAGCTCCTCATGACCACCATTACGAGAAGATCCATCCCTGTGTTCTCTTTTGTGTCTTTTGTACCTACTCTCGCTATCTGATTCGGGTGAATACGTGTGCTGTAACGAAACAGAACAAGGTGTCGAGTTACTGCACTCGACTGATCATCAAAAAGGAAATAAAAAAGGATTGGTAATTCAAAGTACAGATGCTAAAATACCTTTCTTGACTTTTTACGGTCACTGCCATGTCGACGGGACTTCTTCGACTCCTCTTTGTCATCCTTGTCAGAACTCACGTCATCACTCTGATGCCGCTTCCTATGTTTCCTCTCCTTGTCCTTTTCCCTCCTTTTGTCGTCTCTGTGCCCATGACTGTCTGTGACATCCATATTCTCACTCTCAACTTCGTCCTTTTTTGAGTGTTCTTTCACCTTATCTTTTTCTTTCTCACGCTCTCTATCTTTGTCTTTCTCCTTCTCGTCCTTCTCTTTCTCTTTTCTCTCTTTGTCCTTTTTCTTCTCCTTCTCCTTCTCCCTTTCTTTTTCCTTTTTGGCCTGCAAGGGAGCACATGTAGAAAGAAAGAAATAAACACAATCAAAATCAAGATGTTTCATGAAGCAAAGACTCGACTAACCTAAATCGTAAACTAATATAGAGAACAACCACAACTCAAGTAAACACCCAGAAAAAGACGACTCACAAAAATCTTTCCCAAGACAAATCAGATGCAGCCAGACAACAGAAGAATATAAAGCATAAGAACGAAGATAACCACTATACAATATTAAGCATCCCCCCCAAAAAAAAAAATTTTGAAGAGAGGAGAGTGAGAATAAACAAGTGACATCTTTTACTTAATTAACATAATGAAGACAAAGCAGGTGAACATGACAGTTGCTCAAAGACAATAGGACCCACAAGACCACAATGATAGCCCAAATGTCTTAATAAACAGAAACGAAGCTCAGCTGCAATGGTCAGCTTTGCCTCCTGTCAATCCAGTGTTGAGTATTTCATTTTAAAACATAACAAATTTTAGCCAGACAGAAATTAACGAACGGTAAGGATAATCAATTAAGGTATTCCCAAAATCTTTCAGAAGTTCAGTGGCAAACACAAATGCTCTTATTACACTTCCATGAGCTATATCAGATCAACAGAAAAATATACCAACAATCGAAGTATCGAGATTTCCATCACCTTTTCCTCCTCCCTTCTACGCTCCTTTTCCTTGGCTTTCTCTTGCAAGCGACTAACATATTCATCAAATATCTCCCTACAGATGCTTTCTTCTCCAATGGACCTAAAATTTATGCAGGCCAGGAAACAATGCATAATATTTCAATGCTCTAGATGATACCAAGATATACCATGATAGCATTCTAACCATTAGAATGTATGTCTTAACCAACTGGGAAAACAATACCTGTACTCTGAGCTGTCCTCAACAAGTTGTTTGCATTCCTCCCAACTAGACAATGTATTTATTTCCTAAAAATAACCAACAAAGGCCAAAGTGGTCAACAGATGCTATCAGGACACTCAATGATACTACATAATAATTCCTCATCTGGCTGTCATGCAGATCTTACAGACCTTAATGGTGCTCAGTTTATCAGTGAAATCTTTGACAAGACGTTTACGTTTCTTAGCTTCTTTCTCTTCTTTCTCCTTTGCTCTCTCAATAAGGTCCTCGTATATGAGCTGCAATTACACAAAAAACATTAAACTGAGAACCCACCAAGGTACAAACTGAAAGATTATTATAAATCAACAAGACCAGGTACGATGACAAAATTTAAATCCAGTTTGGAACCTAGCAGGTATAACTTAGTCTGGCAGCTAATATAATGACAAAAAGACCAAGTCCAAGATGCTGAGGATTAGAAAACTTTCACCAAGGTACAAGGTTGTAAAAATGCCCAAATGTGTAACTCTCTTTATTGAAGGCTTGTTTATTGAACGCTTTAAGTCATTTACTACATTGTCTATGGAGTCATTTAATTGTCTCCAGATTTCTAAACCTAGTCCATGACTATTTGAGTTTTAGTTGACACACTTTATACCTAAATCAGGACTGAATGTTAACCATGAAGAGTAAGCTTCAACAGTTCACTTTGACCAATAAAAATGGGACATCGTCAGTAAAGTTTCATATCAAATTAAATGCAAAAGAATTGCTCAAGGGGCCAAAAAAAAAATCAAAATTCATATTTGATGGACACAAACTGGAGCTGAGAGAAATTTGTTCAAACTTGGGATATTACCAAATAGAGGCTTCAGTACGAGGTGACTGTAATGGTTGTGTTGAAGGCTGTAGCCAATCCTTAGGATTTGGTTCAGGCAATAGTAATGGTTAAATGTAAGGAATCATCATGGTACAAGAGAAATGTACTGTTTCCCATGGAAATTGGTATGGACACTTATCCCCTCTCAATTTGTTCATGTTTTTTCCTTCTCTTTGGTTTGGGAGGATAATGATGGTAGTGGTCAGTGGCGGCGTGTTTGTGGATGGTTGGGATGTAGAGAATAATAATGATGCAGATTACAAGAGTTCTGAAAATGTTTTTCAATAAATAATGGTGACTTATGCAAGTACTAGAGGGGCCAACATGCAGATTACTTGGGGTACCACATAATATTAGTTGAATTTCTATACATGTGGGAGGAACCATCTCGACTATCATTTTTGTCTTCTTCTAAATTTTAACTTCATGCCTTCCTGGAAGCAAAAACAAAAACAAAGACCAGGACAAAATAAGGAGCAACAAAAATTAGATACCTGTAAATTAATGTCAGATATTGAAAATGAATCACTGCTTGGTTTAATAGAGGACTTGAAATCTTCAATTGTCCATGTTGATGCAACTGTGATCTGGAAAATAAGAAGCATAACATAATTCGTATATATATATATATATATATAGAGAGAGAGAGAGAGAGAGACAGCATACCACCATTAGATAGAGAAAACAGAAGTCACAGAATCCTACCTTTTCCAGCTTCAGCGCATCTTTTACACGGGCTTTGTCATCATCATACTGTTAAGTGAGAAAAATTAACACTCAGTGGTGGTACACATGATAAGTACCACTCCTCCATCTCCACAAAATGACAACAAAAAAATTATATATCACAAACAAAAAGTAAATGTCGACAACTAATGATATGTTGGCTGCATGTATCATGAACTACCAGAGAGCAAATGCTTAAAAGGCTACACATAACCCCATCAACAATAAACTCGAAATATCTTGTTGTCTCATGAACTCTACTTATTATTTACCAAAAAAATTATCATCTCATTAACAGTAACATAATGATTCACATTAGAAAGAGTATGCTTCTAGCTCCACTACTTCCCCACACACTGGTGAGAGGGAAAATGTGGCAACTTGTAATTGCAGAATAAAAAGGTCCTACATGATGAACTAGGTGATCTAACACTTGAACAGTTACCAAATAAGACAGCGCCGCAAGTAATCATCAGAAATGAGAGATGAACACAGAAAAGGCCAGTAAATGGTAGAACCTTAACAGGCCCATTAAAGACTCCATGAACAGGTAGGCAGATGGGAGGCATTCACCACCCGGTAAAACTAAGCTAGCTCTACATGTTTGCTGCCCATGGGCAACAAGAAACAAAATAGATTAACATAGGACTAAAAACCATTCTCCCACATCCATCAGTTATCTCAAACATTAAGACTTCCACCTAACCTTAAATGTAAGTAAACTTTGGGTAGAACTTAACATGGAATTACATCATAAAAGTTACAAGTATGGGATTTATGATGGTGAGACTACATAATTCATTTGACTACCAAATTTAAAATTGTTGCAAGAGAAAGATCTTTTTCCAAGGTGGAAAAGATTATCACAAATGAAAGGGAAAAAAAATCCAAAACAGAAACCAGAAAACAAATTGACAAATAACCTACTAATTACAAGAACCATATGATGGAGAAATAACACATAGCAGAAGAAAGTTGACTGCAATGGCCTCAGCCTGCACCACTTGACCAAGGCCTCCTTATAAAAGTGATTAGTACCTTTTTCTCCAATTCATCAACAACATCCTCAAACAAATCCTTCGGCGTAGAACCAGAAGTGTTTGAGGCAACAGCCTGGTAAGCTTCAGAATCCTTGACCTAAAATGCAAAACATGGTGGGCACAAACTTTCTCGATTAAAAAAAACTCTCTGTTCAATCAGAATAACGAACTTAAGTACCTTTTTACAATAATCAAGCCAGTGAGTTTTAGCCGTAAGAGTGCCAGAAGCTATGTGATCTTCCATCATCTTGCGAAATTCATCACGGTGTTTACGCTCGGCTCGTCTCAATTGTTCCTTTATGCACAATTAAACAGTTCAAAATTGAGAACACAAATCAGATTGGAAGTAACTACATAATAATTATTTCCTAAAACACCTTCTGTCTCTTCTTCTGCTCATCCTCCTCCTTCTCCAATTCACGGATATATTCCTGCATTAACAGCAAATATTAGTGGTATATTAGGACAAATGATGCCCCTCCCTTGAATCCCATTCGAAGTCAAAAGCTTAAGACAGGGATAGGCTGAACCACAGTATCAAATAATCTGAGACACAGGATGCTGTCGTGAATTATGAAAGAGAAAAAAAAAAACAAGAAAAGTATATGGCTGAGGACTTGCAGTTCTAACCAAGAACAAGATAAACGATGGTCCCATTATGCAAAATTGTCTACCTGAAAAATATCGAGGCGATCTATTTTATCAAGGCGTGTGCATCTTTCATCTTCTTCCAAGAGATCTTGAACTTTCCGCCACTGGCTGTCAACCTACAGACAGTAAACAATTTATTTGCAAAGGTCAAACATTTCAAATAGAGATAAAGAAGAGCAAGAAAAATTATAGCAAAGACGATACCTTGATAAAGGCACAGGTTTCCAGAAATTGCCTGAACTCCAACCTATTCCGTCGATGCTCCTCTTGTGCCTTTGCCTTTTCCTGAACTTGTACACAAAAGATGCATAAAGGTACCAGAAATATGCAAGATTCCAGCTAGGTGCATTTTCAGTAACCAGTTATGGAAGTTGTCAGATAATTACGCACAGACTGCCCATCTTCCTCATTTAATTAACCCCCCAAACCCACAAGGAAACACAAATTACACTCACAAAAGCCTCTTTAAGAAGCTTCAAAGCAGCCAAAAAAGAATGATCTATTTCATTTGTGGCACATTGATGATATGGAAATATTAATTTGGTACAAATAGTCAATCTAATCTGAACACAACAATCAAAATCCTGAGAACAAGAATTGTTCACCTTTTTCTGAAGATCTACCAAGTAGTTCCTAAAGAGATCTTCACGATCTGCTTCTCGCTCAACAGCCTTGAAACGCTCATCGCCTTCAAACATTGCCATTGCTTTGCTGGTTGATATACATGATTTAAATAAGAGACTCCATCATTGCCAGTTATCTAAGTCAAAAGAGAGACGTACCTCCAGCGGGTGGATGATGTAAGTTCTTCAGATTCCTAAGAGGAAATTAGACCCTCAAATTAGTCATCCAATAAGACACATTGCAAAGAGAATGGTTAGGTAAGCCAAAGAAGTTTTACTTCAAACAGCATGGCTGGAAGGTGAAATAATAAATAAAAAAATGTAGTCTGTGTGTGCTACCTACATAATTTTCCCTTTTCCAACTAATACAATCACTATATTGTTGGCTATATACATGTCGCACTGGCTCGTCTAATGTTTAAATTTCATTGATATCAGAAGCACCCAATAAAGCATTGTCTTGAAAGAAAGACCAATGCACATAAAAAGGCATTATGTGACTTCTTGAATGCTTAATGATAGCAGTAGCAATAAAAGAAGCTATTGCACCTACAGCACCAAGAATGCTTAAAAAGCACAATAGCAAAAGCACTTCAATGCTTACTTCCAACATCTTTGTGAACTCTTCCTTCGCTTTTCTCTGCCTGAGACGTCTCTCCTCGGCCTCCAATTTTTTTCTTTGCATCAAGTACTATCAAGTAAAAAAACATAGACCAAATTATAGTTTACACAAAGGAACTGAACAGTAACATATTTTGAATTAACCATGTTCTATAAGTCAGTCACCTCGTTGAATGCTTGTTTCCGCTCCCCAAGAGTTTTCAGTGCACCATATCGTTTGTCATTAATTATGACTCGCATAGCCTGATATGGCATCTCAATATCAATAAACAGCACTTCAAGGATATATATCAAAGACCAGAAATACATTCAATTTACCTGCTCCCAAGACCAATCAGCCTCAACATTTGCAGATTCCAATAGTGCTTTAAATGCATTTTTTGCCTCCTGAATAGTGACATAAAACTCCTAAATGTCTCTCCTTCTGTAAAATGTAAACAAAAATATTTCAAATTTCATACCTGCTTGTTAGCATATACTACGGGTTCATCATCCAATGGTCTCTCTTCCACTGGCGTTACATTTATTTTTCCAGCAACAGCCATTCCCTTCTTTGCCTCCTGTGGTAATTATATACTCAATTATAAAGTATTAGTACTTCTCCACTTGCTGACGACTCCATAAATCAAACATGTATATTTTCTTCAATTGATTGACCAATTTTACAAGCATATTAAAAAGGGACAAAAGATGTCAAGAAAACACAGTTTCACCAGATAAAGGACATTTCCCAAAAAACAAATCAAGGGAAGAGCAAAGTGAAAGGCAGAAATAAATTTTGAAATTTGTTGTAGTAGTCTTTGTCGTTGAGCTTCCCCACTATACTTAATATATGATGAGTGGCACAATTGCAAATAGAACTCTTAAGAGGCTAGCCATACCTCAATATCCTGCAAAGAAGCCCCACCTAGTGAAGCCTCAACATTGGCGGATGAACTTTCCATGTTGCTCCTGAAATGGTTAAGCAACTATTGAGGGACACTCATGAAACAAATTGTAAAAGCTAAACCTATTAAAGAATTTCATACACTGGTGTTGAACTAGAAGGTGAGGGCACAACTATTTCTCCCGCTGAGGGCACACCAACCGCACTTGTTGGAGCAGTGTGTATCGCAGGGGTGGCTGGTGATCCAGAAACCACCACTGGAGAAGCATTAGTATCAGTCATGGAGGCAACCGGAACAGGGCTTGAAGTTATCCCGGACATTGTTGTGTTGGTGGACCTGACTGTGGTGATAGCAGAAGATAATTGTTCAACAGAAGTGCCTGCAGCAGTGTCTGGCGTAGTAGAGCTAGTATGTGCTCCCTGGGCAGCTTCCTTTTCAGCCTCCTCACGGGCCAACTGGAAGCACATATTGCAAATGTAAGTCCAAGAATAAAATAAGAAAATAATCATACAAGAGCATTATTTCTAGCGATAAACCTTCAATTCATCAGGTATTGTCCATTTAGATTGCTTTGTTTCCTTGTTGTAGTAATACCTGTAAAAGGCCCATTGAGCTAAGTTCACAAATATAATCCACTAAGTTGAGAAATTTACTACAGAAAACATTGGAAAGATTATTAAGCATAAAACACTATATAATTACACTCACTTTCTACCCTCAGGAGTTGTGAACTCTTTCCAAACAGTAGAGGCATCAGCTCTCTGTCAAAGCACAAATGATCAAGCAGATAAGTTCACATAAGTCTTTCCAAGGAATTAGACACCATTCACATTTCCAGCACAGCAGTGCCACTATAAATTTGATGCACAAAGTTAAGGCCATGTTTAAAATAAAATATTTATTGAAATTAAAAATGAAGAGAAAAAGGATATGCCACCTGTGCTGCCCATTCAATATGTGTTAATATATGAGGATCAAATTATCATGATTAAGTATATGAGACTAACCAACTGTTGACACATGACAACTAAAGACATCATTCCACTAGAAAATAGAAAGAAAAAAAAATGCACGCATTTCAAATGAAGAGAATACATAAACTGTTGCAAGTAGAAGCAAATAAGCATAAAAATTGGAATTACAGTGGAAGACAGCATTTCAGTTCCAAGTCATCATGCACACCCTAATTCCATCCATGAATGTCCTTGCTGTCTATGCCAATGAACTAAAGTAGAACCTCGACTTCAGAAATAAATGTTCACAGAAGCATAATACTCGTCAACCTGGGAACATACATCAATCACTTTGAGGAGTTATTCCTAACTTCTTAATAGCACTCTTATGGTCAATCATTGTTAGCAGACCAATACATAACAACATAAAAAGGATAACAATTTAAAATGACCAGTAGTGCACCACTTCAACGCCAGCGCATCACATTCCATCCAGTATCATTGACGTGAATAAATTCAGATAACATTATTAAGTACAAGTTTTATGTTCAAATAAAGCCACAAAGCTATTCATGAAAAAGATTCTGCCACTAATTAATTGTTTTTCTTTTTGGTTGCATGAAATTCGACGTAATACATGGAACAAACAGAGAGAGAAATTCAGTAAAAAGCCAAAATAGTCTAATAAATGCCGAATTTCCATCATTAGCGCAAATTTATAGAAGGTTGTCCTCCAAACTTTAAGCAACAGTCTACGTGCATCAATAAAACCTCAAGGCCACCTATTATTGTAGTTTATGCTGCAATAAACTCTAACAGCTAAATATATTTAACAAACTCCTAAGGAGGCTTTCATTGAAAGCTGACGAAGAGGAATTTATAGCAGCTCACAGCAAATTTAACATAGGAATGATGTACACAACAATTAAAGCAGAGTTATAGGAAAGAATTGAGACCATAAATGTAATTTACACCGCAGCAGAAAAGATTCGGATAAAAAAGATTTAAAAAATTGACAATACTAAACAGTAAGACACATTAGCAACAAAGTCCTTGTACTATGAGATTGCTAGGTCAGTTGGTATGAGTGATTTTTTTCCATCTATCCACTCAGGTTAATTGACACTTCTATATATAAGTTGAATTCGTACTACTAGAACTATTTGGGGACCACAACTCAGTTGCATGAGTAAAGAAATGATAATAGAACTTCCATCAAACCAATTGAAAATTGTCATTATATGGAAATCCAATACAAACAGATAAAATCAAATAATACAATATTGTTAAACCTTGAAATGACATGCACATTAGTATTCAAGCAGCAAGCAGAATAGCCGACATTCACAAATTGTATAAAATGGATATCTTCCACAATGCGTAACTGTTGGTTGTTGAAACAGACTTAGCATTAAGTATTATTCACGTGGTTATAAATCAAGGTAGACCCAAAAAAGGTTAATCAATGTACGTGCGATTTATGAAATGTAAATGGCCAAATGTTTTTTAGGCGAATAGACAACTTGCGCCATAACATGCATATACTCTTCCCCAAGTCAAACAATCAAAAAGATCTAACATTGTGAAAAGATCAACAAAGGCATCAAGAGACTACCTACACAAATTTAAATCCCATTATTACGCATGATGTTATATAGAAAATAGTTGTCAGCCTTGAGAAAGTGAAACAGCCTTCAAAGGGAGGATAAAGTACAGTTGCTATTTTCCTCTTGACTTGCCATGACATCTACAAACCAGTGGAAAAGAAAAGGAGGATATGCATAAAACAATGCTGAACATTTCAAATGAGCCTAAAATTCTTAACATCCTAAAATGAAATTCGGTACATTTCCAAGCAGAAAAAAATGTCATTTCAATAATAGAAGAGGCCACTCCAGTTATATGAAAAGCAACATTTCAAGGAAATGACTCACCTCTAATGGTGTCATCAATTCACGAGGTTTCTCCCAGCTAGACTGCTTTGTAATTTTGTTGTAAAAATATCTGAATAGATACAATTTGCCCTTATAAATTCCAATTCAGAGACAAATATGAATAGCATAAAAATTGCAATAGTAACAGAGTCAAAAAAACAATGCAGCATCAACAAATGCTATATGGACTAACAATATCGAACACTTATGAGCTAGAGCTTCTCAGCCCAGACGCTCAATTCAGTCTTCCCATGTCAAATGGCAGCAAATGAAACCACCATAGTGGTCTACCATTCCCCATTCTGACATAATTAACAAATTAGTTGGAAAATCAGAAAGGTCTTTAGAAGCAAATCAGAGTGAATAATTTACCTTCTCCCATCAGCAGCTTCATATTCTTGCCAATCAGAAGCAGTTGGTTGAGTATTATTAGGACCATTAACAGCCTGAACTTCCAAAACAGGAATTGAATTAAGAAGGTCAGCAAAATATAGTAAATGAAACAGTGAAGTGGAGAAAAATTTATGCCAAAAAGAGAGGTAATTTCATTCAGATTGGCACTAAAACATCTACTGAAATTATGACAGAACTCTAAAGATTGTAGAAATAAATTAATGGTCATCCAGTTATCTGCCTCTTCAAAATAAATTAGCACACAGGGCTAAATAAATAATGACTATATCCTTCATTTGAAAGTTCATATCCTCGAAAAGTAAATGAAAAAGTAAACTGAGGTAATAACCATCCTGGCAATCATCAAATTTCCACATTTATCCTCTATTACATACCAAGCACTAAACACAGTCACACAAAAGAGAGGTTAAAGGATCCAAGAAAGAGAAGACAGAACATTGAAAAATATAATTTGTATCCTGCGCATAAACTTTTTTAATTACTTAGCAACATAGCAGTCTCCCAATACGCAAGCAATGCATGCCTATATCAAATTTTGGATTCATAGTGAAAAAGTTCTTAAGACCTCAAGGGAAATCGTCTCATTTACTAATACCCCTCTTTTATCCTTGTAAATTTACAAGCAAACTAGAGCAGTGCCAATGCAGTTACTACTGGTAATCCAAGATCACTGCAATTTACCATTCACATCCTCATGCATGGCAATGCCCTTTGGTGGGTATTGATAATGATTCATAGAAGTTTTGGAGATTCAGGTGGAGACAACTGTGGGGTTGAGATGGTATGTAAAATGAATAGTATATAACTAGAGCTTGATATTAGAAAAAGTGGCATTATCCAGGCATATTTCAATTTTCCCTTTGCCCGTAGTTGAAACTGTTCACAATATTTTATATGTTTGTGCAATTCCGTGGAGGAAAATTGTTTGTTTTGTGTTTGCAAATATATCCCTGTATGTATCTTACTGAAACAAAAACAGGGCAGGTAACATTATTGTGGGTTCCCTGCAAGCATCACACAACAGTGTGGTTCGAGAACTTAGGGATCATAAGGAGTGGGTTTTCTTTCTTTTCTTCTTATCATCTATTCCCCCACTATAAAAGTTTCGAGAAGCAACTTCATCGCATCATCCCAGAGGGGTGTTTGTCAACTGATATGTTAGTTCGACTCATGTATGGGTGTCGAAAACAAGTATGAATCCAAGTGCTATGCATATGTCAAATTTTAGAACATGGATCTATAGTCAAAAAGTGTGTAGACTTTGTACAGGAAAATGAGAACCATCATCAAAAGAAGGCTAATATTATGATGGTCCATAGGACTTGCACATAAATATGACATTAAAAAAATAGAATAATTCATTTTCAAGAAACATTACATATTAAAACTGAAAAATGATATAAGACACATCTCATTAAGTTGTTCCCAAATTGAAGTTGATGATTGTTTGGGGACTTCTCCCATGTTTTGACTAGTCCTTTCCATTTCTGAATAGTGGAAAAGAATACATCGTAAACATAGGTCATACAATTTTTAAAATATTTTAAAACGACGTTGACAATTGTACTTTTTATGTGGATTTCTGTATAATTTTACTTTAGCCTTTAGGCACAGAGTGCAAGAAATCTGGAATACGAGAAAGTTTAATATGTTTATGCACGTATAATCACAAATTTACCCTGTTCTCTTGCCATATTTTATCTTTTCTGCAGTACACAATTCATTAAAGAAATAAATGAAAACTCTGATCAATATATACATGCAAAAAATTTACAATTTGGAGCTTAACTTCTGCAAATAACTCGTGCATATGTAACTTCTATGGTGCTTCCAGATTTCTCTATAAAAACTAGATAAGTGAATCATGTGTAAACCATCTTTTACAAATAAGTCTACAGGTTGATGGAGTTGTATCTACTACAAACATAGACAGCCAAAAGAGCGACTGACTTTTTTGTCAGTAGCGTGCTAGAAGCCAGACAAATCATTACAATTAACCTTTAAATAACACACATTAACAGATGCTTGAATTATATAATGGTCTTCAGGGGATTCTAGAAGTGCATCAACCCCGAACAAAACTGGCAACTAATATTATACAGCACTTGAAAAGTTTATGTTAAGAGAGTAGAACGAAAGGACACTAACCAGCACAGTAGCAGGCGTACCCAAAGGTTGCTGACTAGTTTGCTGCAGTGGTGCAACAACTGAGGCACTCTGACTAGAGTGCAACCAAGGCTGTCCGCCAGTATGCCCAACAGGTGCAGAGACTTGGGATGCAGGTTGGAATTGGGAATTCATGTTCATGCTATTCTGTGGCTGGCCAAAAGACGGGGCAAACTGGAAAAAAATAAAATATACAAAATGATGCCAATGGCTCTCCAAGACATGAAACCAATAAAACTCCTGCTTATTTCTTACAGTGTATGATGAAGAAAATGACATTCCAGGACTTGGGCCGGTAGGTTGAGACTGTGGCGCGCCTGACGCGATAGGCATACTTGGTTGGGCATATGAAGTTGGTGTAGTATGTCCCGTGTGGCTAGACCGTGGAGGATACTGCAGCATTGGTTGAGAAAATTGTGGAGGTTGACTTTGACCAGGAGGCAACCCAACATGTTGTGTTTGTCCAACTGGATGAAATTGCTGAGCGGCAGAGGGAGGAATAAATGGCTGCCCATGTGGTGTTCCCGGACGAAACTGGGACAAATAGATGTCAGATATGATCATGATGCACTTTGTAAAATTATGGATACAGAAAGAAAAAGGAAAAATGCTCACAAATAAAATAAGACCAAATATTGAAGGAAAAATGAGTAATATAACATACTTGCATAGGAAAGGGAGGACCAAAACTTTGAGGGGCCATGGATCCAGCCGCGGGCGGCCAAAGTGACTGAGAAAGAAACAGAAACGCAAAAAGAGATTAAAAACCTCCAAAAAAAGAGAGAAAAGAATGAAAAAGAGAGAGAGAACAGTTATCATTAGAACTACTTAGTCTTTCTGGTTATAAAAACAATTCAGATCACGTATTCAAAAAACCAGTAATGTGTCATACTTTTACTTTGATACCATTTTCTAGCAGATATTTCAAGTGACTCGGCGAAAGTATACCAGGTATTTTTAAAATATTACTGTAATTTACAACAGCATTCTCTTCAATGACTAGCCTCAATGGTTAAAAAACAACCTAACTAAAAAGAAGTCTCCATTCAACTGTCATATCCACGCTTTTAAAGTACTTTTACAATAAATTATTCAGGACTACAACATTATCAGAACACCAAACATACCCTCACTATATTAAGCCTGAATCCAAATTAGTATTGTATAATGGAATCAAGAATCAAAAGATGCACTCTTCAGGAACTCTACCTGTGCACCAGACGTTGGGGGGTTACTCGACATGCTTTCTGTACATAGACAGTCTTCCTCGAAACCTACAGGATAACACTTAATTTAGCATCAAAACCAAAAAAAAAAAAAAAAAAATCAGCAAACTCATATAATTGCTATCTCTTAAGAAATTAAATCAAGTAATCAAATAAAGGGAGAGGAGCATAATAAATAACGTAAAACCAGATTTAATATGTCCCAAAAATTGTCTAACCTAACCAAACTACGCATACATATACACACGTTTGTATGTCAAGAGGTTCTAATATAATTAAATAACGTATCATGATTACCGAGAACCCATAAAATATCTAAATTCTAATTGAGGATAGTTTCACAGGGACTTAACGGAAAAGGGATCTCTGGGAAAATTGTTTGGAATTTGAATCAATAATCTGCGGCAAAAATCAGTGTATAAACCCTAGGAAGTGAGTCGAGTCCGAGTCGATTACACTGGGTGTGGCTCCCGCGTGGTGGGTTCTTCGGGTCAAAATGCCTTGCAGGAATGGACTAGACTCGAAGTTTGGGCTCAAATACTATGCGATTTGGGCAAATTAAGCCCAGTACGGAAATTTTATTAAAATGGGATTTTTTTCATAAATAAACCACAAAATAATACCAATTTTATCAAATTAACAAATTTATTCTAAAAATACTACATTCTTAAAATTATATTAATTAATAAAATAATAAATTAAAATCGAATCTATACCTAAAAAGACATTTCCACTTGAATTCACCCAAATTTACTTCTTGAGTCTTTGATTATTTGTACGATAAATTCTTTATCTTTATAATATTTTCACTTTAGTCCATATACTTCCTCTTTCATTTCAATTTCATCTTCTTTTATTTACAACCTAAGTCCTTCAACTTTTACATTTTTGCAACTTGATTTCTATATTTATATTTTTATATCAATTTAGTCTTTTATAGTATCACTATTTGATACATATGTTACAAATGATATTGTGTATCAATATTTGATAAAAATGTTACAAATGATATTTTGTAACAATCTGTGTTGAAATGTAAAATATCATACAAAATATCAATTCATGTAACATGTGCTATGTAAAACAACATAATATAATCTGCAACATATTCAGTGATACAAAATATCATTTGTAACATCTGTATCAAACAGTGATACACAATATCATTTTTAACATCTTTATCAAATCGCAACACTAAACAGAAATTGTTACAACTGCAAAACAAATTCTAAACTTCAATAAATTCGTATATATATATATATATATATATATATATATATATATGTATATATATATATATATATATATATATATATATATATACATACATATATATATATATATATATATATATATATATATATATTGAACGCTAAAATCTATTGATACTATGTAACATCAGTATGATATAGATATGTAACACAATGTCAAATTTAACAAATAAAACTATTGATTTCATCATTTATAACATACGTAACATCAGTAATACAGAATACCAATTCATGTAACATGTGATATGTAAAATAACATAATATATTTAGTAACATATTCAGTGATACAAAATATCATTTGTAACATCTGTGTCAAATAGTAATACTATAAATAACTAAATTGATGTAAAAGTATAAATATGGAGACCAACTTGTAAAAATATAAAAGTTTAAGGACTTGAGTTGCAAACAAAAGAGAACGAAATTGAAATGAAAGAGGAAATACATGGATTAAAGTATAGATATTATAAAGATGGAGGACTTATCGTACAAATAATTAATTTATTATTTTATTAATTAATATAATTTTAGGAATGTAGTATTTTTAAAATAAATTTGTTAAGTTGTTAGGTTTGCAATTATTTTAAAATTGGTAAATAGTCGGTGTAATAATCCCTATTAAAAATGTGAAAAATATGTTTAAATTTTAACTAATATACCAATTTCCCTACCTCGATCCCGTAGAATTTATGAAAATGAGTCACTGAAATTTAAACCTCTTTGTTTTTAATGAAATTTTGATGAGCGAGGATAAAAAACTGAATTGCGGTAATTATAATTTTAAGATTGAGGTAGTAAATAGAGTAAGAAGAACATTGTTTAAGAGGATAATTTCGTTTGAGAATAAGATACGTGTGTGTGTGTGTACTAGTATATCGCTTTTCTTTGCGGTGGGATCCGATCGTAAAAGATTTTAGTGGATTGAGGGGTGGAGAAGAATCTGTTGAAGATCTGGGATATAAAGTTTTGTTTGAAAGAATTTTATTTTGAAGAATATGGAGAACGAATATGGAGAAATTTAGAAATTGAGAGAGAGAGAGAGAGAGAGAGAGGGGATTTTGGTTTGAGAGTGATGAAGACGTAGTGTCGGACAAAAAAGTACTTTTTTTTGTACTTGTAGCGGAGTAAATCTCCTTACGGTCGGTGATAATATAAATATAATTATTCTAATAGCGGATAAAATTATTTACAGTCATAATAAACTACATTATGCGACTTTTGACTAAAAAAATGATACAATATTTTTTACTAAAGAGTAAACCCTACATTTTGTAAAAAAGTTGAAAAATACTTTTTTTTTTTTCAAAAAATACTTCATTTTTATGATTTATTTTTAAAAAATGCATAATTTTTATTGAAATCAATATTTTATTATTTATTTATTTTATAATTTAATAAAAAATATATTATTTTCATTTAAAATCCATATTTTATAATTTATTTATTTTAATAATTTAATAAAAAAAAATACATTATTTTTATTTAAAATCAATATTTCAGTTTTTCATTATCTAAAATTATATTATTTTCTTTTAAAATCAATATTTCAGTTTTTCATTATGTAAAATTATATTATTATTATTATCTAATAGTATCATATTTGTTTATTATTTCAAATACAGTAGTAATTATAATAATATTTTATAATTTATTTCATTTGATAATTTTTTTTAAAATACATTATTTTCATTTTAAATTGATATTTCAATTTTTCATTTTTGAAAACCAACATTTTTACACGGGTAACATATCATTTTCATTAAAATCAATATTTTTCAATTTATCTAATTTTAAAATTTTTAAAAATACATATAATTTTTATTTATAATTAATATTTTTATTTAATCATGAATAAATAAATAGATATGCTTGTAATTCCATGTCTTTTCACTAGCTCCATCACTCTTTTTTATTTTTTATTTTTTGAAATCACCGATAATCTTTTAAGTGGATACTACCACACATGCTTGCACATAAACCAAATCCATTACTCGATAAATTCTAATTTTCCTAATTCCTTCTCTTAATTCGTGCTTGTTTACCCCCATTCAACTAATCCATATTTTAAATAAATACAAAATGGAGGATTAATCTCCATCATCCACCAATTAAGTTCCAATAGCTCAACATCCCAACAAAAAAAATTTGATATTGTCATTACCATTCAAAGAGGCTCAAACCCGATAAACTACACAAAATTGATGCCATATAGAAATAATTCTAACGAAATAGTTTATACAAACGAAGTCCAAAGAAATTTAACTCTTTTTTACTTATTGGACCAAAATAAGCTATTTAAAGTTTTTTAGAACTCACATCTTAAAAAAAAAAATTGAAGATTGAAGAGCCTACGACTTGAATCAATGTTTCTCCCTTCTCTTCCTCACTCTATGCTCCGTCGACACCTTTCTTTTCTTTCTTCTTATTTTGCTTTTCTTTTTCTTTTTCTTTCTCTTTCTTCCCCCATTTTCTGTCTCTCCCTTTCGGTTGGCTCTCAGAAATTGGTCTCAAATCCAATTTACATATTTATCTTATTGCAACCCAAAATATCAACTTGTTTAATATAAGTGATAATTTCACCATATACTACAAAATATAAAATACTTTAAAAAATACTATTTAACTTTTTTTATTCTAAAAATACTTTTATTTTTTATGTTTGTAACACTTGTTGTTATATTTGTTATGTTTGTTAATAACAAATGTAACACATTTATTATAACTAAAATAACAAATATAACAATAAGTGTTACAAAAATAAAAAATAAAAACAATATTTTTAGAATAAAAAAAAATGACAGTATTTTAAGAAATATTTTATTTGTTGTGGTTATTTCTGAAAAAAAAACCCCTTAATATAATTCTCAAGCCCTTATGTTTTAACAAATGGTAAGTAGGCCCCAACAACTCCACTAATTTATTTTAAAATCTTATTTGAGTTATTTTATTTGGAGTTACCAAATAATTTATTCACTTTGACTAAAAATAAAAATCTGACTTTGACTGCATGTTTGGCTAAGTTTTACCGAAATTTGAAACAAAAATTTTAAAATGGTAATTTAAGTAATTTTCTTCTATTAGTCACTTAAGTTTATAATAATTTCATAAATAGTTATTCGGTTAGAAAAACAAATGTAAAATCCTACTTGTCGCATTTAAACGAATTAATTATGTTATTCCATACGACATGCAAGGTATTATCGTGTTTTCATAAAAAGATCACGTGCCAAAAATAATTGATCGTTTCTACACGTAAAAATTAGGTCGAGTCTGATTTTACTACGAAATTTAAAACATTTTTTACACATGCGATTTTTTTATGAAAATACGATAATATCTTGTGTGGCATACGAAATGACACATGTTAATTCATTGTAATGCTTAACATTGATACTTAAGATTTTATGTTAATTTTTCTAATCAAGTTACTTATAAACTTCAGTGAATAATAGAGTAAGCACATTATTGTCATTTCTTAAATTATAATTTCAGCTGGTCAAACATACTTTTTATCCACACATTTTTAGAACCTACAACTTACAAATTATTTTTTACAAATTCATTAACAACTTATAATATAAGCACTTAAAAAATAATTTCAGTACTACCAAACATATGTTGGTTGTTAAAAAGCAGACCATTGACGCTTAATCTTACACAGTTTTGGGATGAGTCCTTTGAGTGGTGTTTCAACATAATCAATTTTGGGGTGCAACATCACTTTGGAGGGTTTGTTGCCCATCGTCGACTCTTTTTTTTTTCAAACAGACCAACAGTTGGGTGCATCCATTTACACAATACTTGTATGTGAAAAAGGATTTACCGATTCTTTCCAAAGACAACGGAGTGCAACAGAACAATGATGATGTTGAATCTGTGTTTTATTGATTAAGGTTTTGAATAGAATTACTATGGGAAATAGAACATTCGAAGATAAAAACAGAGATAAGGAAGAATTAGGGAAGAAGATTAATGCGGAAAATTAGGATTTGGGGATGATTTTAGACTTTGATTTTTTAACGACCGGAAAATTTTCGTCTTTTATTTCAAGGAAATAAAATTTTAACTCCATGCGTCACTACGAACTTCCAAGTATGATTTAATATATTTTAGTCGTGATTATTTTGTACGAGCTTTCCTTTTATTTGATATGACGTGCATGAAATTTTATTAATCACCGAAACTAATTAAATTTTCTTAACCCGAACAATTTATCTTAAGTTAATTTTAGATTTATTTTAGACCAACTGAAAAATTGAAAACTAACGAAAATAAAACATCATCTCTACCCATTTTTGGTCAATTTATTCATCTTAGTTTCGACTATTTTTCAGTCAACTTTTCACTTAGAAGCAACTTCATTATCGTGCTATTTTACTGCAAGAAAAACTTTTCCAAACAACCCCTTATTTCTTGCCAAATGAAACACACCAAACAGCCCCTTAACCCTGTCAATTTATAACTCCTAACAGCCCCTAATAACTAAGCAAAAACCACCAACTTCCTCCCATTTCCTTCAGCCATTTTCTCTCCCATGATCAACACTTTTTACCAACCTTGTTACCCACATATTGCAGCTAATTAACCCCCAATCTAACTGCTAAAAACGTCCCCATGATGCCCTCCTAAACTTGATAAAAATAGCCCCTAGATTTTCCCTCCAAAACTACTGAAAAACCACCCTTTAGGTCTCATATTTCCATAAGCTACATTACTCCATGTTTCCTACCAAAAACCGTCTACTACCTACCCATTTTCACACCCTCTAATCCACTTGAAATACAACTGAAATACTCCAAAGAAACCTGCTGAAACCCTTCCACAACAGCCCCTCCTAACAGGAAGAAAACTGTTTTCCATCTCCCAGTTTTCAGCCTTATTTTCTACCTCTTTTTTCCTTACATTTCAGCCACCAACCTAACTGCTATTTTCCCTCCAAAAGTCCTCAATTTCGTTCCCCATATTCCCTTCATTTCATTCATACATAAACACCATCAATTCACTCTATTTTCCAGTCCCATAAATACAGCAACAAGTCTCCCTTTCTTTTCTAGATTTTCGGCCATCATTAGGAGCTTTACCCTTGGTTCTTCTTCACAAATTTGGCAGCAAAAACATCACTTAATCACTCTCCAAATTCGTCATTGAAGTGTGCTCTTAGCCCCAAAGAAAATCAACATAGAACTTAAGCAACAAACCCCATTCTCTCTCTTCAATTTCAGCCCAGCAGTACGTGTTTGCTGTGTTTTTTCTTTACTGTATCTGTCACTTTCAACTTCATTTTTAGCAACCAAAAATGCCCAAAAAAGTCGCTGGAATTCACCTCATTTATCAACCAATATATATAAGTCTTATTCTCTCTCTTTGTCACCAAATTTCCAGTCCAATAAAAAGTTGTTGTAGTGTTCTAGAAAAAAATTCCATCCACTTTCATCTAAGAAATTCAGCCCATAATTCTCTATTTTTCAACTTCACTTAAAGCTTGTGACCATACTATATTTTGGAAGAACAAAAAAGAAAAGGCATCGATTTATTTTGGAAAAGGTGCAATAACAATTCATTATCCATCACAACTTCAACCGAAAACTCTATTTCGAGGTAGTTTTACTTACTACTTTGCAATGATTTTCTTAATGATATTCGAAAAATTATATTGTTATATAAATGCCATGAAAATGATTTATGAAGAAACATTATGATTGTGATTGAAGGTAATCACATATGCATGATAGTGATTGAAGTGAATCACACTTAAGTTAATGGTGCCGGCTACCAATTTATGTTGTTTCTATGTATGTTTAAAATGATGGTATGAGCATTTATGTTTCTTTATAATTTTCCCACATGTTAGTAAGTATTGCTACTGAGTGTTATGAAATACTCACCCCAAATCGAACAAATTTTCAGATTGAATTGGTTGGCATTGATGCGATGGCGTAAGCTAGCGAGCATGATGTGGAATTTTCTTATTTAATATAATTTTTGACGTTGAAATGATCAAGTATTTGATTATTAGTATTTAATTATGTAATATTTATGAAAAACGAGATGTTGGTTTCTTTGCCGTTAAAATTTTCAAGTTAGAAATTACCTAGTTCCACTTTTCTGAAATTTTAGCTTACTGCCTCTACTTTGAAAAATCATAACTCTCCATATGTTTGGAGTTTTTGAATGAAATTAGTATCTATGGAAATCCCTATATGTGGTCTAATAACAACAATTAGAATTACTCAAAAATTCTGTTGTATAAATTTATTATGAACGTTTTAACAGGTTGCCTTAAAGTACCCGAGACTGTTTTTCAAGCAACTTTAGCTAACATTTTCAACTAACAAACGACGTAGTTGAAGTTTGAAATTTTAACACGTTGTAATCTGTAGTCTCAAATATCTACAGTGAAAATTTGTCATTTTTTAAGTTCGTTTAAATGGTCAAATAAATTATAGTGACACCTAACACAGTATAGGCAAAACGTTGCAAATTTGAAGAAAAATCTTTTCTTCCTTGCACATTTGTTATTTTTCGCAAAGTTTTATTTTTAAAATCCTTAAAGGGCACGAGAAATATTATTTGGAGTCGTCAAATATATTTTCGAGATTATTTAAGTGACCGTCCTGGTTGAAAGAATCCGGGGCGTTATAGCTTGGTATCAGAGAGCGGATTTACTTTTGTGTAGACTCGTAATTTTTTCCTATAATTGGTCTTTATTTTATGTCAAGTCTAAATTTAAATTATTCGGATATTAAGGATTCAGTGTCGCTACTCGCCATCACCACGCTACGCCAATTCTGACATAAAGAAAAAATTGAAGAATTCTTATATACGAATTTTTATATCCGTTTCAATTATGATGAAATATTATATTTAGAAAAGATGAAATTGAAAATGAGATGTGGATATTTATTCTTGCACACTAAGTATTTTGAGAACGTGACCAAATTTAACAAAAAATTATTTTTTATTCCTCATAATTTAATTAAAAGATGTTAGATACCCACATAATCGGACTTTTCATAATTGATATTCCAGATATTGTACGACCTAAGAGAACCTACAGAAAGACGTGCACGTTTAGGCCAATAGGCAGCGATAAAATTCTCATGCGATATGAAGAATACACTGGAACCCGAGACACAACATGGGCGAGCACATCCAGAGGATGCTGGTAATATAGATAGAGGTAAGGCGATTGGGTTTCATTGTCATTGATCGTTGGGCTACGCGCCACCTTATCGACACATTACCAGACGAGTGGCAAGACGTGGCTGAGTTGGTTTATGATCAATTATGGGCATCAGTTGTACCCATGCTACCACGAGAGATTGACTATGAGGCCTTCTGTGCAGAGTTGACGGCTCTATGGGAAGAGGCTCGAGATGACGCACTTAAGTTTCCAGAGGCTGAAAGAGTGCTATCAGAGATGAGAATCTGCAAAGATGCACCGTCGCCTATCTTAGACGTTGAGGAGTAGAGATAAGATAACTTTAGTAAGATTTCTGTTTTAGATGAATTTTAGATAGTAGTAGTTGGGAGTAGGATTTTTCTTTCCAGTTGTTTCAGTGCCAAACACTATTTCTTTATATGTATTCCTCTTGAAGAATCAAGTGAATGATAAAAGATATTATTTTTTTCCGTCATTGCGAGTTCTCCTTCATTATTTTTTTTTGTCAAGTATGATTGTTGTATATTTGACGGATTATAATAGTGTACTTGAGGTTAGTATGTCATTAGTAGGACGTATAGTCATATATAAAATATCAATGGAAATACATAAAAAAATTTATAGTTTGATCTTAGAAGCAGACTTGATTGTAGTACAATGAAATATTTTGACATAATTTTGGGCATAGTTTGGCTAAGAAATAATCTTGTCGCAATTGTGTGTTTTGGAGAAAAAAGTTGTGTTTTGGCAACCAGGAGGTGAAGAGTTTAGGTATTATGGTAGAAGGTTAAGGAATCCTATCAAGGATATCTTGTTTGTCTCACCGACACCTCATCGGAAGAGACGATACTAGATAATGTGCTAGTAGAAGCAAGGGTGAGATTTACACCGACCACAAGAGTCTAAAGTACTTCTTCATTCAGAAGGAATTAAAAATAAGACAATGATAGTGGTTAGAGTTGGTGAAGGACTATGACTACACTATCCTATACCATCCCAGTAAGGTTAATATAGTCGCATGAGCTCTAAGCAGGAAGAACATGAGTCAATTGTTAGCGTTGTGAACGAAGCAAGAGAAATTGATCAAAGATTTTGAGAATTTAAGAATTGAAGTGTTAGCGCCGCCAGTGTGGGCATCAACAATGATAACAAGACTGACATTAAAACTGACACTCAAAGATGGAGTTGTGATAGCTAAGAAAGATGATCCCTTTTGGAAAAAAACAGGGCTGGCGTATGAACTAAAAAGAGGAAAAGATTTGAAATAGTCGAGCACAAAACTTTGATGTTTAAAGGATGGTTGTACGTGCCAATGATGAGAGGATGAGGAATGATATTTTATCTAAAGCTCATTCCGCTCTTTACGTCGTACATCCAAAAGGAACCAAAATGTATACAGATTTACGTAACACATTTTAGTGGAGAAACATGAAAATGATTATAACTCGAATTGTGTCTAAGTGTTTGATGTGTCAACAAGTAAAGGTCGAACATTAGATGTTGTCAGGGCTATTAAATCCAATGGATATGCTACAATGGAAATGGAAGAAAATCGCAATGAATTTCATTATGGGTTTTCTTTGATCAGCAATATGTCATGATGCCATCAGGGTTGTAGTAGTCCGTTTGACAAAATCTTCTCATTTTTTCTTTGCAGATTGAATGAATTTTAGTTTGGAGCATATAGCATATTTGTATGTCAAAAGAAATTGTCAGACTTCATGGGATATCAGCATCCATTGTATTGGATTGAGACCCGAGATTTACCTCAAATTTCTAGAAATTCTTCAAGGAGCTTTGGGTAATAAATTGAAATTTAGCACAACTTATCATCTTCAAACCAACAGGCAATCAAAATAAACCATTCAAATTCTGGAAGATATGTTGAGGACACGTGTTCTAGATATAGGTAGTAAATGGAAAAGTCACTTACTGTTAGTAGAGTTTGCATATAATAATAGTTTCCAAGCTATTATTGACATGGCACCGTATGAGGCACTTTTATGGTCATTGATTTCGTTCGCCAATTTGTCGAGATGAGGTTGGCAAAAGAATAACTTTCGATCCAGAATTACTTGAGAAAATGGTAGAAGCTATAGATAATATCAGATCTAGAATTAAGATAGTGCAAGATCGTCAGGAAAGTTATGCCGACCAAAGGAGGAACGAGTTAGAATTTGAAATCGGTGTGAAAGTATTTCTTAAAGTAGCTTTGATGAAAGAAATTTTACGTTTTGGAAACAAATGAAAGTTAAGACCAACTTCGGCCAATTTGAGATTCTTGAAAAAAATTGGAAATGTGGCGTAGCTCTCAACAGCATGAAGTATTCCACGTTTCGATGTTAAAGAAGTTCGTGCGTGATCCTACATATGTGGTAACATATGAGTTGTTGGATTTAAGCATTGATATGACTTACGAGAAAGTACATGTGGTGATCCTAGAAATAAAAGTCCATATTATGATAAACCGGGAATCCCTGTACTTAAAATTCAGTGGGTTAGACACAAGAAAGATGTGGTCACTTAGGAAAGAGAATAAGATGTTTTAACTAAGTACCCGGACTTCGTAAATCAAATAAATTAAATTTCGAGTACGAAATTATTTTAAGTGGGGAGGGTTGTAAAGAACAAAAAAAATTTCGTCTTTTATTACAAGGAAATAAAATTATAACTTCAGGTGTCGTTACGAACTTTTGAGTATTATTTAAAATATTTTAGTCGTGATTATTTTGCACAAGTTTGCCTTTTATTTGATATGACGTGCATGAAATTTTATAATCACCAAGACTAATTAAATTTTCTTAACCCGAATAATTTATCTTGAGTTAATTTTAGATTTATTTTACCGAAAAATTGAAAACTAACGAAAATAAAACATCTTTTCTACCAATTTTTGGTCAATTCATTCATTTCAGTTTTGACCATTTTTCAGCCAACTTTTTAGTTAGAAGAAACTTCATTATCATGCTATTCTACTGCAAGAAAAACTTCTCTAAACAACCCCTTATTTCTTGCCAAATTAAACACAACAAATAGCCCCTTAACCCTGCCAATTTATAACTCCAATCAGCTCCTAATGACTAAGAAAAAATCACCTAATTCCTTCCATTTCCTTTAGGCAACGTCTCCCAGATGATCAACATTTTTACCAACCTTGTTACCCACCTATTGCAGCTAATTAATCCCCAATCTAACTGATGAAAATGTCCACATGATCCTCTCATAAACTTGATGAAAACAATCCATAGATTTTCCCTCCAAAACTTCTGAAAAACCACCCTTTAGGTCCCATATTTCCATCCGCTTCATTACCCCATGTTTCCTGCCAAAAACCATCCACTACCTACCCATTTTCACACCCACTTATCGAAGAATGTAATATCTGAAACTATTTTTCATTATGAATGAAAGTCTTTTTCTACAAAATCAATCTTGGTGAAGTAATTTGAATTAACAGAGTTGGGACCTTAAACAGACCAATTACCTTCTCTAAAACCATTATAAGTACCAAACGAATGGTACTAGCAAAAATAATAGAATTGGGACCTTAAAAGGACCAATTGCCTTCTCCAAGATCTTTGAAAGTACCAACAAACAGTACTAGATAAAATAAAAGAATCGGGACCTTGATCGGACCAATACCATTAAAACTGCCTAAAGATTGTTAAGTGAAAGGTAGAAGGATTGATACTTCGATTAGATCAACCACCATTGAAACTACCTAAGAAAGAGTTATTGCAACGGACCATAAAAACAATGCGTTGTTTATGGCTACTAGTTCAAATGAACCATTGTATCTGGTTTAAATGAACCATTAGGTGTTAAGATTTGATGGTTTAAACGAACCATTATTATCAGTCGATTATATTAAGTTTAAACGAACTATTACAGTCGATTATGGCGTTCAAATGTCATCTCTATATACGATGAACTTCGGGCAATATCCACCATCATAAATTACAGAGATAAAACGAAGATCAACACTAAACAAGTTTACATAAAAAAACAGTGGTATCTACAGTGATATTATTCATTGTAGCTCAATACTTGAAAGGATTTTACAAATCTTGCAAGTTTTCAAAAATAGTGGTATCCGCAGCTTGGGTAGGGAGAGTCCTAGCAGTTGGCTCTAAAACAACTTCAAAAGAAGTAGGCTCAGCTGAAGCTTGAGAAGGAAGAGTCCCATTGGTTGGCCCAACCACAGCTTCAGAGGTTGGTATGATTTCGGAAGAGGTTTGCTCCGTTATAGCCTCATTGTTGTCAACCTCCGGCGGGAGAGCTAGCGCAACTATCTCACCTTCTTCATATAAGAAATCAAAATTGATATCAGGAAGGTCGTCCTTAATCAAGTCTAGAAGCTTCGCCCCTCCGGCTTGTTTGCCATCTTCGAAGATCCTTTTCCCTTCGTCAGAATCTCTGAAGTTCACCAGATCTGCTTGAAGAGCCTCTATTTTTGCAGACATCTCAGCCAAAGCCAAGTCTTGAGACTCTACCTTCGAGTTCAAAATGCCTAACTCTTCATCCTTCTTAGCCAGACCCTCTTCCCAAGACATTTGCTGTACATAGAAATAGTTTATTTCCTCATTTTTCTTTTCAATCTCCTTCTGAAGTTTATCCTCCTTCTCCTGAGCCCTAGTGCGAGTAGCATCTAGGTCGTTCACCAGATATTCTAATTCTTTCATTCTCCTCTCTACTTCTGCTTCAAAACGCTTGGTGATGGAGCAATAGTCGTCAAAATTTTCTTGTATTCCTCTACCTCAGTTGCATACTTCTCTGTTGTAGACGAGAGCTCTTCGCATAGTTGATTATGATCTTGCACAAGAATAAGAGCACGTGCGAGGTGATTTTCTGAAAGATGAAACCTCTGATGAGCTGTCATTGTTGGAGAGAAATCTTACCATACCTTGTTGAAGGCACCAAATAATAATGAACACGCCCTAGACAAAAAATTAGGTAGAGAACATACCACAGTAGAGGGTTGCAAACCCTCAGGTCGGGTTCAAAAAAACTTGACTAAGGGAGGGCCAGACGAAACATCGGTTCTAAATTTTTTTAGCCAGGCTAGATCTACTATCTGACGACGACCTCTTCTCTCCTGAAGAAGACCCCAACTGAGCAACATTGGAGGAAGAATGAATTGATTTTGAAGTAGACTTCACCTTAAGCAGAGGTTCCACGGCTTTTTCCTTGCCCTAACCTGAAACCTCGTCTTGGATAGGCCTTGCAGAGTTGGAAGAAGGCTCCTTGATTACCACTCCCTTAACATGTGGTGGATTCTTCATTTTCAGAGAAATTTTAGGCTGCACCTCATTAGGAGTTGGGGCAGAAGTGAGATTTTTCTTTGACTTGGTAAAATTAATCCTAGCTGCAAAAAGATCCTCGAAGTATTAGAACATCAAGATAGTAAAGATACTAAGTAAAAATAGAGGCAAAAAACCCAAGGATCAAAAGCAAAACTTACGAGGAGCCATCTCTAAACCTGCGTTGTACAAGTCAGTGCAGCCTCGCTGCAACAGTACTTTCGTCTCCCTTGGGAGGTGAGGATTCTCAAGCAAAGGGCATCGAATACAGAGAAAAATGTCTCATATTTGAGTATCAGAAAAGCAAGGACCTTTATCTTTACCTACAAAAGAAAGAAAGGTAATCAAAGAAACAAATAAAGCATGATATCTATTAGAAAACAATGAAGAACTCACGAAGCTTGCCATAGAAACGAGGCATGGGTATCCTTGAAGTTGGGTTCGTCGGTTGAAACTCTCAGTTCCCACTCAAAACGAAGAAGGACTAATTCCAATTTTTCACTTTGTTTGGAGTATCAACTTATTTTGGGTTTGACATTGAGCGAGGGGTAAGGTAGTAATATTCAGGTTGGGGATTCTTTTTGTTCTCCACCTGTACGGGATGATAGAAAAAACGAAAAATTTTAGGTGATAGTTCGTCTTCAAAACCTGCCTTCTTCCATCGGACGAAGGAAGCCGCCATCATGACCCAACTATTTGGACCTAGCTAAGTGGGGGCAGGCCTATATTCACTAAGAAGTTGGCGATAAAAATGATGAAAAGGCAGGCGAAGCCCAGACTCCATTGAGTGAGTATGAATCGCTACAAAGTCAGGGGGAGGTTTGTCTGTAATTTGGTGAGGCCGAGGGAGTATCAATTCTATATTATTGAGTATATTATAAAGGTTTCAGATTTTGGCCAGTTGTTCGTCTATCTTGATGGATGTAAAAATCTCGTTAGCCTAAAACACACCCTTATCACTACCCCCACTCTCTTTCCTTCCCCCATCTTGATTCGTCTCTTCTGAAATAGGCTCGTCTACGAGCTGAAGGTTAGTTTTCCTAATATCCCCACTAGACCTCATTTGATCTAAATCCTCTCTCGTCAAAATTTTACCAAAAGGTCTTAAACATAAGATGGGCAACACATTGAGCGCTATCACTTCCGCAGACGAACTAGAGGTCTGGGAAGGACAATCAGTCAGTTTGAGAAGACATTTCACTTCAATTTAAAAGAAGAAGTAGAAGAAGATGAGAGAAAATTACCTAGAATGGAAGAAGAATGACAAGAAATACCACCGGAAGAGCAGGTAAGACGAAGGATAAAACTTGCAGAAATTTAGACTATACTGAGAGAAAATGTCAAAAAGTAAATAAGCTTTTGCAAGTATGCTTTACCCTTATTTATAGTTATTTGCCAAATTAACTGAATCATCGAATCAATTAATCCTTTGAATAACCAGTCCATCCTGACCGTCTGTACTATAGAGGGGAAAATTTTGTTTTAAATAAACATTTTAGATCTTTCACTCGCGCTGCACACGTCTCAATCACGTGAAAAACCGCCGTCAAAGAGGTAAATGACGGCTGCAATCATAAGTGACACCTTTTCCCAACACACACGCAAGCAACGTGCAATCATGGTGTGCATTAAATGTTCACATCCCAACTCTTAATAGGGAGCAAACACATGTCCCACTATTGTTATACCAAAAAGACTCAAGCTTCGCCGATATAGGCTCAGGTTTCATCCAAACTAAAGTCCTTAGCCTAATATAAATATGGACTCGGACTTCGGGGACTATGGTTATTATACCTTTGTTCTCACATGTTTTAAACGCGCAAATACCTGAAAGGTCACATATGACTAATAACGGTCCACATGCCCATTAAATAATGGCAGATAAAGAGCCTTATTTAATGAGTTATAATTCTTACGCATAATTTTTCAGATCTTGAGAATTTGGATCAATGATCACGATCAAATCCTACCCCTATATAAGCTCTAGAAATCTTTCATTTCTAGTTTCATTTTGTTTCTGATGCTCTGCTCTGCAATCTGTTTTACTCCAATTTTGAATTTACGACTCATTAGGAGGTCTACAAAACTTGAGATACAAATTCAAAATTGGGTAGAACATATTGCAAAATTTGAAGCGCAAGTTTAAGATTAGAAGAGAAAATCAACTGTTCAGAATTCGAAAATCATATTCTGATGACCAAAAACACCTTCGCTAACATTTTTATTTTAAACTTGTCGCTCATTGAAATATTTTTGTCATACATCTGAGGATGAATTGAAAATATTTCAAGAGTGACAAGTTCAAAACTGGGATATGTTGATTGGCGAAAATAGAATTCATCGCAGTAGCTCAGTCACCCTTAAATATTACTGCCCCCTTTAAAACTTCACAATTGAAAAGACAAGTACAACTTACACTCCCTGGTGAGCTAGATCCTTATAAGGGACAAAAGTTTGACTAACTTCACGAACATCTATCACTATTGTATCAAAACTTTGTTTTACACGAGGTGTAAAGGATAAACCGGAAGGAATTCGAACGAAGCTAAAGATCCCAAACAAGCCCCCAATTCTAAGTCCTCAGTCTAATATAAATAATTAGCTCCGGACTTCAGGGACTATTGTTATGCCTCATTTTGAATAGACGAAGGTTCATCTAGCTTAGACACGGAATGTGACCGAATCTTATTTGATTTATTTAAAGATACCATTTGACATCGAGAAGGCAAAAGAAAAGTATAATTTATTCTAACCTTCGCCGTTTTAGGCGAAGGGTTTGAACCTCTGCTCTGTTTGTTATCTGTCAATTCCAAATGGAAAGAATATTCCTAGGACCACTAAATGAATCTCCACCTGGCAAAATCAGTTACAACTAAAGCACATGATGAAATAACAACCAAATCTTTAAAAAAAAAAGATAGCCGAGCCAATGGTCTCTTGTCACGTGTCTTAGCATCCTTTAGAATTAAGGGCCTCCCAATTGGATGGTGACACGTGGCAGAGAAAGCACAAAAGACAAAAATGCCCCAAACTTTGTAACACCTATAAATAGCCTGAATTAAATAGAAGAAAGAGAGAGAACAATAAAAAAAAAATTAGCCAAATTCTTGTTCTTTTAACTCTTAATCTTCAGACGGCTTTTCATAGGAGGATTAAGCTGATTATTTCAGCAAGGAGGTGACCGATGATTTGTTGCCTACGATTTTAGTGGTCAACAATAGCCATAAAAAATCTATGACGTACACAATTTCTTGAAGATGCACGTAAATACGCCACGACCTTCAATATGTTGACAATATTTGCTCATGTAAAGTATGATATAATGAATTTATGTATTCACTTTGAAGAGGGTATGAAAATTAGGGTCTAATAGGAATGATTTAGGGTTCAACATGAAGATATATAAAAATACCCTCAACATGAAGATATATAAAAATACCCCAAATTCAAAGACAAATTGGCGGCAATGGACACCCTTGGTGGCGACAGCAGCGGAGTCTCTTGGTGGCGGCAACGATGGAATCAGTGGCTTGCGGCAGCGGACTTGCGTTGAAGACGGAAGAACAAATGGAAAAGAAAAAGGTTGTTTAGGGTTTTTAAAAAGTTTAATCTTGTAGCGACGACAAAAGTCGTCCCTATAAATTATAGCGACGATATATTTTTAAAATTTTTTAGTGCACACGCTAAAAACGTGCCTCCATTTTTATTCCAAAATTTTAGCATGTATAACGACGACATGACGTCGCTATTTGTGTACACGTGTCGTTGCTGAAGGATAAAAAGAATTTTTTTTGTCAAAAATTAAAAAAAATGTTTTTTATTTGCAATTTGGTCCCTCAAATTTCAATCTTGTGCTCTTTGGTCCTTGTATTTCTCTTTTATTTCAATTTCATCCTCTTTTAATTGTAATCCACGTCCTTCAACTTTTATAAAGTTACATGTAGGTCCCCATTTCTATGTTTTTGTGTACTTTTAGTACTTTTTCGCCTATGTTGCTTTATAAAATTTTCCAATTCCATTTAAAATCGGGTTTTTGGCATAAAGCAATCACTTAAGAGCACTTAAAATCGTCCACGTATCAAAATTACAATGAAATTTCTTTAAATTCCAAAAAGAAACTTTAGTGACGAACAACAACATTCAATCTGAGTCACTGTCATGATATCTTTAATCCTCGTCGTCGTCGCCGTCGTTCTCATTACTTTCACCGCATGTTTCGTCATCCTGGTATTCTTCATGTGTATCGTCTTCCAATAGATACATCCATCTCATGTGTACTAGATCACCAATGATTGCCTCTTCGGGTAGATGAATTATGAGGTAAATCTTGATGTCGAATAAGGCTAGCAGAAAGATTTGTTCCAACTTGCAGAGGATGAGTATCAGGAGATCGTGGGTAGCCATCATATCGCTAACCTTTAGTTTTCTCACACACAGCTGCTTGAAGAACGTGTACAGTTCAATTATTGTAGTGGAAATAGTTTTATTCAAGTATGCACGACATCTAACTGGTAACAACCTTTGATTATAATGTGACATCATGAGACTTCAATCCAATAATGCAACTGTTATTAGGAGCAATATTCTTCTAAAGATTATAATCGAAGCCATCTAGAAATTTAACCAATCGGATGAAGTTGCAAAAATTTTGACGATTTGCAAAGGACAAGGTGTAACATGCAGTAGGCTTCAGACAACTGTTCATGTTCTGATACAAGTGCAACTCTCTTTTTATCTCTATTTGCATCAGAACGCGTTTGGCATTAATCATGTCCTTTGATTTGAATGGATCGTCCAAAATTGTGCTGATCAAGCAATCACAAATATTCTTTTCTACGTGCATGACATCGATGTTATGTTTTAGCTCAGTAGTAGACTAATATAGAAAGTCATAGAAAATGCTCTTTTTTCTCAAATTCAGCTCATCATGACTTTTCCTCTTTCTAGCACCTCTGTACCTGGGGTACTTTCTCAGAATACTATGTCTCACACGACATAATTGTGCTAAAATGTCTACAGGCATTAACTGGCGAGGATGAGGTCGTCTATTCGTCCTCCCGTCGAAGTCTAAATTATTCCTAAAATGATACCTAGACGGCAGGAGCCGTCGGTGACCCACATAAGCTATCTTACATATAACACAAACTGAAGGCATCTCTTCGTTGCACGTAAGACATGCCATGTACCCCTGACTACTCCAACCCGACAGACTACTTCTTACTGAGAAATCGTTAACTGTCCACAGCAACGCTACATGCTTTCTGAATACCGACCTATTATTTGTTCCAACGCCATGCGTGTCAATCCCATTCGCCTACAATTTCTTCAACTCGTCCACTAATGGTCGTAAGAATACATCAATGTCCTTACCCGATGCTTTAGGGTCAGGGATCAAGAGAGTAAGCATGAGGTATTCGGGTTTCATGCATAACCAAGGTGGCAGGTTGTAAACTGTTACAATTACTGGCCACATGCTGTAAGCCTGAATCATGACTCCAAATGGATTGAATCCATCTACGGCCAAACCTAACCAGACATTTTGGATCTCACTTGCGAATAATGGATGTTTTCTATCAAAATTCTGCCACGCCTTCCCATCCACGGGAAGCTACATTTCATCTTCATCCCTAGACCTTCCTATACTATGCCACTGCATGAGTTTTGCAGTATCCTTTGTTGTGAATATACGTTTTAGTCTGGAGGCCAATGGAAAATATTGCAACACCTTATGCAGAACATTCATTCTATTCACTCTCCCAAAAGTGTGTACCTAGCGACTTTCTTGAAAAATCAGACAAGTTTATCTATCAGGCTGCTCACTCCAAAACAGTGTATAGTCATTCTTACAGGCATGAATAGATTTGTAACCCAAACCAATCATCGTCATCATCTTCTTAGCTTCGTAGTGAGACTCCACGAGGTTCATGTTTGGAAAAGCTTACTTCAGCTTTAAAAGATCATCAACAAACTTATTTGTCCATTTGTTCACAACCATAATCTGCATCAGCTTCACTAAAAAGTTTAAGGACAAAAACGATAAAACTCTTGGGTATAGTTCTGATTGTAGAGTCTCAAACAATTCGTCATAGTGACCATTGGTGCCTGTACCAGCATGCTCATCACCAACTATGTCGCCTATAACATCCATCATCTCATCCTCCACAACTACTCTCTCATTTTGTGTATACACATTCGCATTCTGAACCTCTATCTCGCCATGGTAAATCCACGTTACATAACTCTCCGCAAAACCATTACGAAATATGTGAGCTTCAACATTTTCCAATAGATGCGTGAGACCGTTTAAACATCTTGTGCATGGACATTTAATCCATTCCCTGTCGTTTACGAATGGCCTATCCCTGTTTATAAATGCTTTCAAACCGTTCTGAAAATCTTGTAGTTTTGTACGATTTCTAATTTTTGTCCAATCTTTATCAATATTCATACCTGAAAAAGACTATTTTTCATAGTGAATGATAGAATTTACAGAAATATAGTGATGAAGAATGAAGAAGAAGAATTGAAATAGGAGATTGAATTTGTAGAAATATAGAGATGAAGAATGAAGAAGAAGAGCTGAAATAGGATATTCTATAGCGGCGACATGTCGCCTCAATACAGTTAATAAGTCGTCTCAATAGATAAGAAACAGGCGACAATATTTTTGCCAATTTGGACAACTCGACAGTGACGACATATGTCGTCTCAATAGTCTTGAATACATATTACGAGGTGAATCACGATGATGCATTGTATCGTTTGATTACGTACTACGGCTACAACTCTATTACGACGACATGTGACGTCTCTATATATAGACAAAAATGACACGAATAGTTTCTGCCATATACGAAATATATAGCGACGACATATTATATCGTCACTATAGATGAACAATATTAGCGACGACAAGGAAAATATAGAGACGACAAATGTCACCGATACACAATGGATTTATTTTGAATTGTCGTTTGGTTTTTATAATCAATCAATAATTGGATAATTGTTAGGTTAAACAACAGTGGATTCCGAAACCTTAGTATTTTAAACAACTTGAACATTCAACTTAACTTTCCAGCAATAGTTAATTAGTCTTTAATTTAAATTCTTTCAACCAAACTCCTTTCGATCTAACTAGCCTAGAATAATGGTTAATTCGAATTAAATTACAATTTCTTCATTGCAGTTCATGTGGGATTGACCTTGTTGCTACTTTTCTATATTCCAATAGATTCGTGTACTTGCGAGTTATTTTGACAACAAGTTTTTGGCGCCATTGCCTGGTTAATTTTATTCTTGCTTAGTTATAATTTAGGATTTTATTTTGAGACGCGGCAAATTGTTTGACAACAAAGTGGAAATTTCAAAAAGAAATACATCTCAACCAATTTCTTGAGGTAATGCAACAATTGATGGTTCAGTTCAGAAAGCTCCCAAAGAGAACAATCAGTTATCTTATATTCCAAGAGCCTCATTTCTCCAGAGACTAACAAAAGTGAAGCAAGGTAGTGCGATCAATGAAATCATGGATATCTTCATGCAGGTAAGTATAAATTTCCCTTTACTTGATGCTATAAAGCAAGTTCATGTATATGCTAAGTTCTTGAAGGACTTATGTACGAAAAAGAGATAATTCCACATGCACAAAAAAGCCTTTTTAACTGAACAGTTAGCTCTACAATTCAAAGCAAAACCCCTCCAAAATTTAAATATCCAGGTTGTCATACTATCTCATGCATCATAGGAAACCATAAGATTGAGAAGTCGTTGCTAGATTTAGGAACTAGTGTTAATCTTTTTCCTTACTCCGTGCATATGCAACTTGGGTAGGTGAGTTAAAACCAACATCTGTGATTTTATAACTTGCTGATAGATCTGTGAAAGTCCTCTGTAGAATTGTAGATGGTGTTTTTGTACAAGTTGACAAGTTTTATTTTCCTATTGCTTTTATTGTACTTGATACTCAACATATACAAAACTCTACAACACACATTTCTATAATTTTAAGCCGTCCTTTTCTAGCGACATCTAATGCTATTATTAATTGCAGGAATGGAGTTATGCAACTATCTTTTGGTCACATAACAATAGAATTGAAGTTTTTAATGTCAACAAGCAACCATATAACGATGAGGAAGTTGTTGATGTTGATATGTAGAAGCATTGGTTGATGATTCTTTTGTTTCTACTAATTGTGATGATGCTTTAAAGATATGCTTAACTTATTTTGGTTCACATTTTGATGTTGACAGTGCTATAAATGAAGTGAATGCCTTGTTTGAGTTAGCACCTGTCATGGATACAATTAAGTGGAAACAGAAAATTGAGCCACTTCCAACAAGTAAGAAGAAGAACATCTTATCAGTTCAACAACCACCAAAATTAGAGCTTAAAGCATTGTCTGACACTTTGCAATATGCATTCTTGGTAGAGGCCGACACTTTACCAGTAATTATCTCTTCTTCTCTTGATGATGCATAAAAACATAAGTTGTTATGTGTTTTGACTGAACATAAAAAGTCACTAGGATGGACCATTGCTAATATCAAAGGTATAAATCTATTAGATTGCATGCATCATATCTATCTTGAGGAAAATTCTAGGTCTATTAGAGAGATGCAATGTAAGTTAAATCCTAACATGAAAGAGGTGGTAAGAACTCAAGTGCTTAAATTGTTAGATGCCAAGATTATTTATCTTATTTCTGATAGCACGTAGGTAAGTCCTGTACATATTGTCCTAAAAAAATCATGTATCACAGTTGTTACTAATACTAACAATGAATTGATTCTAACTAGAGTATCTACAAGTTGGCATGTTTGCATTGATTACAGAAAATTGAATTCAGACACTAGAAAATATCACTTTTCTCTTCCATTCATTAATCAAATGCTTGATAGGCTTACAAGTCATGATTTTTATTATTTTCTAGATGGTTATTTTGACTATGATCAAATTCCCTTAAGCTCCATAGGATCAAGAGAAAATTATCTTTGCTTGTCTTTTTGAAACCTTTGAGTAAAGAAGAAGGCCAGTTGGTTTGTGTGATGCACTTACTAATTTTCAAAGATATATGCTTAGTATCTTTTTCGACACGGTTGAGAGGTTTCTTGAAGTGTTTATGGATGATTTTTCTGTGTATGGAGATTCTTTTGATGAATGTTTACACTATCTAACTTTAGTTTTGCATAGATTAATGGAAAAGAACTTGGTTTTAAATTGGAAAAAATTGTCAGTTCACAGTGAAATAAGGTATATCTCTAGTAGCGGTATTAAATTTGACAAGGCCAAAGTGGATCTTATCTCCAATCTTCTACCTCCAAAATTAGTGAAAGAAGTAAGATATTTCCTTGGACATGTTGGTTTTTATAGAAGATTCATTCAAGATTTTAGTAAAATCTTTAAATCCTCATGCAATTTACTTGTTAAGAATATTGTACATTTTGTCTTTAATGATTCTTGTTTAGAAGCATTTGAAAGACTAAAAAGGTTGTTGAGTACTGCACCTATCATTCGACACCTGATTGAGATTTATCTTTTGAACTCATGTGTGATGCATCTGATTATGCTATAGGAGCAGTTTTAGGACAGAGATTAGATCGGTCGCCTTCTGTCATTTACTATGTCAGTAAGACTCTTAACGATGCACAATTGAATTATTCTACTACGGAGAAACAAATGCTAGCAATTGTATTTGCATTACATAAATTTCAATCATATCTTGTAGGGTGTAAAGTAATTATTATGTTTAACAATGCTCCCTTCAAATATCTTCTCACTAAAGATGCTAAACTAAGGTTGATTATGTGGATTTTTCTTTTGCAAGAATTTGATATTGAGTTTAGATATTAAAAAGGGTTCTGAAAATATTGTAGCTGACCACTTGTCTCGTATTGTGCTTGACTTTGTATAAGAAAAACTACCGTTAATGAGTTGTTTTCAGATGAACAACTTATGAATATTGATGTTGTATCCTTGTTTACTGACATAGTTAATTATCTTGTTACAGGTAAGTTACCAGAACATTGGACTAAACAAGATAAAACTAAGTTCTTAGCTGAAGTGAAGAACTTCTTTTGGGATTATCCTTATTTGTTTAAATATCGTGCTGATCAAATTATAAGGAGATACATTCTAGAAAGTGAATTCCAAAGTGTGATCTCTTTTTGCCATGACCAAGCTTGTGGAGGCTATTTCAG
The DNA here is from genome assembly GCA_030279155.1 of Forsythia viridissima. Classification (NCBI taxonomy): domain Eukaryota; kingdom Viridiplantae; phylum Streptophyta; class Magnoliopsida; order Lamiales; family Oleaceae; genus Forsythia; species Forsythia viridissima. Next base: position 21,469,453 of record CM059036.1, read on the forward strand.
TTCTAAAAAGACTATTGCCAAAATTTTACAATGTGATTTTTTTTGGCCTACTCTTTTTCGTGACACTTATGTTTTTTGTTCTTCATATGACAGGTCTCAACGCATGGAAAGCATCTAAAAAAGAAACATGATTTCGAGTTGTCATTTGCTTTTTAAAATAACTTGGCAATTGGATAATTGCCAAGTTAAACAACGGTAGATTCTGAAACCTTGGTATTTTAAACTTTGAACCTTCAACTTAACTTTCTAGCAATAGTTAATTAGTTTTTAATTTAAATTCTTTCAACAAAACTCCTTTCGACCCAACTAGCCTAGAATAATGGTTAATTCAGATTAAATTAGACTTTCTTCAGTTTAGTCCATGTGGAATCGACCTCGTTGCTACTTTTTTATATTCCAATAGATTCGGTACTTGCGAGTTATTAAAAATTTGACAACAGAGTGCAAATGATATGTGTATGGAGGTTTGATCCAAACCAATTATCTACGTACCCCGTTACCAAACTCTTCATCACGAGCAAGTCATTTCCACTATATTTATTCACTTATGGTGCAATCAAAATCTTTTTTCAATGCTTCCAGTGACTTAACCAATCCTTACACAAAATTAAACTTTCAATGGACCATAATATGACCCAAAGATGTGAAGAAATTGATTTACAATAATTTCTCTCTCTTAATAAATGATATATAGAAATTAAGTACCAAGAAAGACCAATACTTCAATAAGTAGCAATGAATGAAAAACTTAAGTGTTAAGAAGAAACTTTGATGAAGATAAAGAGTTAAAAGTTGGATTCAATCAATCAAAAAAATTCAATGAAGAAGTAGGAGAAGTAAATACAATAAAAGTTTAATGATTTTCTCAAGATAATTCTCTCTTTAATGCTCGTGTAAGTGTGTATATTGATTGCAAATGAAAGACAATTTATAGAGAACAATCCGCAAAATTTTATGTCAGTTCGGATGAGTGATCTGTCAACCGACAGAATTTTGGATGACCAAAAACTAAACGTTGAACAATACAAGGTCAGAGACAAAACGATCAAATTATTGAACGCTGAAAATTCGATCGACCTATGTTTCAATCGGTCGACAGGTTGACGATTTTTAGTCAACCTATCTAGAGTTCAGTTGACTGAAAAAATCTGATCCTAAAAATTTTGAAAAATTAATTTTAGCTTTGATCAAAACATTTTATGCAAGTGATATTAAAATAGTTTTTGGTGCATAAAATCATTTTTGAGATTTTATCATTCTATGCTAAACATTAGCGTGTTAGTACCTTTACATTTGATATAAAGGCTTAGTCCTTGATTTATCTTAAACTCGACTATTGAGCTCTCGTCTTGAACAATTGAACGAAGTGACTTTGATATTGATCTTCTTCCCACTATTGTGGCTTCAAAGCCCTTTCATGATGCTATTTTTTTCGATCCACTATTAGATCATATGATGTTCGTCCCTCGTGAGTTTTCTATTTTTTCAGAGCCAGTGCAGCTAGTTTTTTATATTAATCCACATGTCAGTCCACGCATCAGTAGTAATAAGAATGTAGAGGCTTCGATTCCTTCTGATACTACTAGTTCTATTTAGCTAGAGGCTCATCAGTAGGGGCATTTTCACAGGAATTCTTCTGATGACTTGGTTGGTTTAGATGAGCAGTAGGAGACAGATGGTTTTACTACAGTTCAAAAGAAAAAAAATCCAAAAGTTACAGATATCCCGTACCTAATCAAATGGGTGACTCGTAGTCACACAAGTGCTTCGTCACATAGCCAGTCTTTTTTTATAAGTGATTTCATCTGGAATGTAAGAGGTGTGCACAATATTGCCACTCGTAGAAGACTTAAGAAATTGGTTCGACTTCATCAGGTGTATTTTTTAGTGGTGTTGGAGCCTTTTGTTTTGAGAAAAAACTTTGACTTTATCCGACGATTTCTCTCTTTTGATGTGGGCTAACAGAAAGAGTTTGATAAGTTTTGGTGTTTTTGGAATTTGGAGACTAGTGTTACTTCGATTGTTGATCATCTCCAATTCCTTCACATTAAAGTTGAGAATTTTAGATTAGCCAGACCGTTGTTCTATGCTTCTTGCTCGCAGGTTGGACGTAGCGATTTATGGGCGGGTCTTCACCAAATATCCCTTTCTGTAGATGGGCCATGGCAAGTTGGAGAGACTTTAATGTGATCGCTCACAATGGTGAGTGTACTTGTAGGAATACTCTTGATAGGGAAACTTCAGACTTTGCAGATATGATGAAAGATTGTGGTTTGACGATGCAGGGTATTCTGGAAGTCAGTACACGTAGACAAATGGTAGGGTTTGGAAACGTCTGGAAAGAATTTTTATTTACCCACTGGTTGCCTCATTTTGTTCTTAGTTTTTGGTTCGTCATCTGAATTGAAGCACTTCTGATCACTCACCTCTTCTGATTCAGTGGTCTTCTGACGATGATTTGGGGCCTCGTCCTTTTCGATTCCTCAATATTTGGTCTAGGTATCACGATTTTCTAGGCTTTGTATCTCAGAAGTATTCATTTCCTACCCACTTTACAGAAATGGCTACTCTCTGGAAGAAGATTTTTAGGCTCAAATAGGTCCTTTGTTGGTGGAATCGACATGTATTTGGAGATATTTTTCTGAAGGTTAGAGATGTAGAGTGTAGGGTGGACGGGGCAGAGTTAGACCATGACAGAGATCCTTCTCCTCCTTATCGTGATACTTTGCATCAGGCTTAGGAAGCTCTGAATCGTACTTTATCTATTGATAAGGCCTTTTGAAAACAAAAGGCAGGGGCACGTTGGACTTGTGAGGGTGATCATAACGCCCGATACTTCTATTCTATAGTTCAGGGACGACGTATTCGAGCCAGGATCCAATCTGTTATTTCAGCTTCAGGTGAGGTGTTTGAGTCTCTTGAAACTATTCAGCCTTCAGCAGTATCTTTCTTCCATGAGCTTCTGTGGCTCCTCCTCAGTCTGTCTACCCTATTCAACCTAGTAATATACCTAGATTGGTGTCCGATGAAGACAATTTACGGCTTAATCGGACTCCTACTTTAACTGAGGTGCGAGAGGCTATTTTCAGTATTCGTCCAGACAGTGTCGCCGGGCCAGATGAGTTTTCATCTCACTTTTTTCAAGTCTATTGGGACATAGTATCAGAGGATGTGTTTCAGGCAATCTTGGACGTCTTTTCTAGAGGGCACCTACTTATGGATTTTATATTGTCTTACTTTCAAAGTGGGACAATGCATGTAGGTGGTCAGAGTTTCGTCCTATCAGCTTATGTACATTGTTTAATAAGTTGATTACGAAGCTGATGAATTCACAACTGAGTACTTTACTACCTCAGACCATCTCAGCTCCTTAGAGTGGATTCATCTCGGGACGGCTCATTGGAGATAATGTACTCCTTGCACAGGATTTATTACATACACTTGATATGAAAGTGCGAGGAGATAATTTTATCCTCAAGCTTGATATGGCTAAGGCCTATGACCGCATGGATTGGGACTTCTTGATATCTATTTTGGAGGGTTTGGAGTTTGATGCTCTTTGGATTGATCGGATACGGAGGTATTTTTCAAAGTGTCGATTCTCGGTCCTACTTAATGGCTGGCCATGTGGTTTTTTCTCATCATCTCGGGAGCTCTGACAGGGTGATCCCATAACTACATCACTGTTTACTATTGCTGCAGATTATTTTTTACGACTACTCACTTAGCAGTATCAGCACATTCATTCAATGGCATACAGACATGGGGGTGACGTTCTCATCTCTCATTTGTCCTTTGAAGATGATATGATTATTTTCGTCAATGGCCAGAAGCAGTCTATTAGATGCGTTTTACAGTATATTGAGCACTATGATAGGGCTTCTGGGCAGTTGGTGAACAGAGATAAAAGCGGGATTATCTTACCTATGAGATTTTCTACGAGTCAAATACATAAGATGGAGCATCTGACATAGTTTCGTCATCAGCTGCAGCCCTTCACTTATCTTGGTGTTCTTTTATTTAAATGAGCCAAGAAGATCTTCTTGTACGATGACTTAGTCCAAAATGTCCGGAGTAGGATTTTTGGTAGGGCCTCGAAACTCCTATCATTTGGGAGACGGATTACTTTGATACGATCAATGCTATCATCTATTCCTCTCTATCTCCATCAGATTATAAAGCCTCCCAAAGCTATCTTGAAGAAGTTGGAGGACATATTTACTAGGTTCTTTTGGGACTCCAGAGACCATGCACATAGTTTACATTGGAGGAGATGGAAGGACCTTTGTGTTCCTACTGATGAGGGTGGAATGGGCTTTAGGAGACTGCAGGATCTTGTTGATGCATTCTCCATAAAGCTCTGGTGGTTATTTAGATCTCAACGGTCATTATGGGCTCAGTTTTTACTGAGTAAGTATTGTCATGCTATCCATATATTACTGGCTACTATTCCTTACTATGATTCAACTGTATGGAAGAGGCTGAAGCACATAGGCCCACAGGCGGAGACACACAATGCTTGGCAGTTAAGGCCAGGGAAGATATTCTTTTGGCATGACTGTTGGATGGGCGAGTCTAAATTAGCTGGTCAGGACTCACACTTGCAACATTCTTTTATCCAGGTTAGAGACTTATTTGATGATATTAGATGGATCATTGACCGACTTCTTCAACTAGTACCATATACTATTGTTAAACAGATAGAGAGCATCCCTATCACTACTGAGGTGCATGATTAGATTATGTGGAATGATACTTCGAATGGTAGATTTGCTACCAAGTCTGCATGGCAGCTAGTTTGCACTGGGCATACTATTCAGGCAGTATACAACATGATTTAGAGTTCTATTATCCCGACGACTGTCTCTTTCTTCTGCTAGAGAATATGGCAGGGTCTTATCCCCAGTTGATGTTGTGATTCAGAGGTGGATTGAGAGTCATATGGCTTCTCATTGTTAGTGTTGCTCTGCTATTGAGACTATTCAGCATTTATTTATTGACAGTTGTATTGCAGACCTGGTTTGGCACCATTTTTCTGACATTTTTCATATAACCCTTCGGCCGATGGAGGATTTTCATTATCGCTTTCAGTCTTTGCGTTTCTCAGGTTAGTTCGTTAGGTAGGGTCATATTCGCACGATTATTCCTCTTTTGATTCTCTAGCTTATTTAGACTGCGAGGAATGATGTAAAGTACCAAGATATCTCTAAGGAGCCGAGACAGATCATCTGGAGAGTATATCATACTATCTTCCTACCACATACATGTCGTTTATTTCGGGTTATTCATTGGCGAGGGGATATGGATATTGCTTATCTAGTATCTCTCTTACTACTTCATCTCTTTCTCCCACTGTTTTGGTTTATTGGCATACTCCACCAGTGGGATCTTATAAGGTCAACACTGATGGATGCGTCAAAAATGGATTTGCGAGTGGATGAGAGATTATTAGGGATTCATCAGGTCAGTGTGTTCACGTATTCTTCTCTTCATATGGCGAGTGCCCTATTCTAGAGGCCGAGCTCAGGACTATTCTTGACAGTATCATTCTTACTCAGAAGATTGTACTATCAGATTTATAGATTGAATCCGACTCTACTTTGGTCATTCACTGCATTAGTAGAGGTGGGGGACTTTGGTCTATTCAGGTCACTCTTCGCTACATCAGACATCTCATTCCCTTCGACCATGATACTATTTCTCATATTTATCACGAGGACAACTAGATGGCTGACTTATTCGCTTCAGAGGGTTGGGATCGTCATTGCTATTTTGAGTACAACACTCAGTACTTACTGCGACGTTACCGCATCTTAATTTAGATTGATAGATATGGGCTTCCTACAGTTAGGGATCTATAGAAATTTTTTAGGACTATTTGTTTAGGAAGTAGTACATCATTATTTATTACTTTTTTATTTATTCATTTATTTGTTTGCTTTAGCTTTTATGATTGGAGGTCAGGTTTTATGCCCCCCCTCCCCCTTCCCATCTCCCATGTATTTTTTTATGAGTTATTTATATATGGTTAGGGTATCCCACCCACCCACCCACCCACCCACCCACCCAATCAATCCTTTCCTGGTACAGGCTTGACAACCACACCGAGAATGTGATGCTGCATTGAATATATATATATATATATATATATATATATATAGGGATAGTCTTGATCTAGATCTTTGACGATGATTAATTTGAAGATTATGATAACAATAGATCAATTGTTAGTATAACAAGATTAACTTGTTTTTTATTATCAAAACATTAAATTGTTCCAAAGGATGAGTCAGCCATGATAATTAATGATAGATTATCAGTAATTTTACACAAATAGGCTACTATTTGAAAATAATTAGATAAAAACATATATATACCATAAATTCCAAAGATACTAGGTCCGTATTTTTTTAATTAGTAACGTTATTTTTTAATTACATTATATATCATAAACGATAGCTAAACAATAGAGAGTCATTGTAATCCAATATTACAGAATCTTTAATTATGGGATAACTGTTTCAATCATCTATAATAACATTGATATATTTGTTTGGGGGAAAAAATCTCTCTTCATAATAAAATCTTGGTCATTAACAACTTGTAAGTATCAACGCAATCAGTTAACATAATATGACAAGAACTAAAAATATCAACAAGATCACATTTTTAACATTTCGTACTACATATAGTAAAGCTCATGATAATAACATTTGCAGCACTTCATGATACATAACGCTTGTATCACTTCATGTTACATACTATTTATCACAAATTGTCACAACACAATCAGTTAACATAACCTGGCAAACCCAAAAAATCTCAACAAAATCACATTTGTAACAGTTCGTACTAGAAAAAATAAAGATCGTGACAATAACAACTATAGCACGTCATGATATATAACATTTGTGGCAAGATGTCATAATTCTACACAATGAGTTGACATAATACAGCAATAATCAGAAATCACACATGAACACATTTGTTACAATTTATGATACATATGGTAATATCAATTGTAACACATAAATCCACAATTGTCTGATTTTTTGTATTAGACTTTTGATTTTTTGGAGATTCTTTTGGGGTTGAATATTTGATGTATCGGCGACTAGAATCTTCACAATCAGACCGGTTTTCTTGTGCCAGTCACACATTTTTCGACTTCGAGCGAGATACGTGAGCGCCGCTTGGTGTGTCCAAACAAATTACCTTCTCTTTCATCACAATCGGTGACTCAACTTTAGTTATGGATTGGATAACCCTTCAATTTGGAGTATATTAGTGTAATTTTTGTTCTTCGATTTATGAGCTTTAACTTCGTGACAAAGACGACAACGGAATTCAATGTGTTTTAGAGTTTTCACAATTACAAAATAGAGAAGAATTCGGTTATACTAAAGACACATGTGGTTTTGGTACTCTATTTTAAAAAAGAACAAAAGAAAAATGGCTGTAATTTAGGGAATCATCTTGGAATTTTAGATTTAGATAGTAGAAATGTTGATAAAACTGATTTTCATATTTATCAAACTATTTTAATTTAATATATTATAAAATATAAAATAATATACACTATTTTAAAATTAAATAACAATATTTAAAATATTATAATTATGGGGTGTAATTTCCTAGATTATAAGTGCAGCAGGAGTCCAAGGCCGGCTAATTCACTGTTTCTTTCTATGTTTAATTAATTGGGATGTGAGATTCATTTATTCTTTGGCATTAAAAATTATAAACATTTCATTTTCCTTTTAACAGATCGTGTGGAATAACTCAAATTTACATGAAATATATGATAAAGAAATTTAAAAACTTTTAAAATATCAAAGTTATTTAAAGATATTAAATGTTTAACACTCGTTCTAATATAAAATTAACCTACTTCGTCACTATCCATATATTTTTTAATGAATGCTTAAATTTGAAAGTCATGACTCTATAACTCAATCTTTACAAATGAACAGAGAAGAGAGGAGCCAGCTAATTAAGTAGATTTGTTCAATGGTGCTGCTTCATAATTAAATACCTTATGCTGCACCTACATAATTGGTACATTAAACTAGATAGAACAAGAACAAATAATTATCTTCACATGTATTTCTTTTTAATTATTTTGATTTTTTTCTATCTAACATATTAAATATGACAATCAAGATTATTTCAGATAATTTTCTCCGAACTTCAATTTTTCGAGTTGCCTTAAAACATTTCTTTTGATAATTCCGAAAAGAATTTCCACATTGGGGTGGCTTATTTTAAGTTTAATTATGAGATCCCCATTTAACTGTCCCACAATAAAAGTTTAACCTGATCCTGATTACACCATTTCTTGTAAGCAAATAGAAAGATGTCAATTAAGTATCACTTTTGAAAAGGTATCTTGCTATTTGCTAACAAAATTGGGGACGGTAGATCTTAACTCAGGCCTATTCTACTGGATGAAAGGATGCCAAAAAGAAAAGAAGCTTCTCTGTGCTGATCTTCAACATATCAAAATAAACCCAATATAATTAAAGAAGAACGAATTTAGTCAAAGAAATTACTAAAAAATTTCATCAAACAAAATTAATTTCATATGTATGACAAACAAGCAAAATTAGGTGGGAATCTATCTCTCTCTAGGGGATCTTGAAACTGGAAGCTGAGATAACCTAATTATACTATCCTCTCTCACACTACATGAATTCTTACATGAAAAAACAGACTTATTGGCTACATTCTTTTTAAGTCCAAACCCTTGATCATCTTCTCGACCAGCACGTGACGACGTTGTCTTACCTTTTCTAGTGCTCTTGGTGCACTCTTTATAGGCCATAAGAAATGGATCGTCAATCTTTTTAAGACCCTTTCTTGAATCACTTCTTGATGGCTGTTGGAAAGAACATGGTGGAAGTGGAATTTGCATGTCATGAAAAGAAGCTCTACCGTTTTCGGGCGGACAAGGCGGAGGTGGCAGTTTTGGTGGTGCAAGACGTTGGTGGTGGACGTCGTAATCTTGAGGCGCCACCTTGCTTACCCCGGGCTTGTTCTCCCACGAGAAGGGAACATTTCCTTGTAAATGATCCTTTTCACTCATCTTGAATTGTAATAATAGGGTATGGAATATGTGTTGTGATTTATATAAGGGGTTTTGGTCATGTATGTTATACTTTCCAACGGCAAATTTTCTTTAGGTCAAGCAAATAAAACGTGATGAGGTGGGATTTTAGGATTTAAACAAATGAAATCAACAATAAGTTAGATACATATGATGTAGAAATTGGCAACAAAACGACTAAAATAAGAGTAGATTTTTTATGTCTAAATCATGCAAAGAAATTGAGGACAACATGACAAGCATGGAATGGTTGACTGAGTTTATAACTAACTTCATATGACATTGACAGAGAAAATTATTTATCTTTAAATTTACTTATTTACTTGTAAGTAATTTATAACTATATATAAGCTTAGCAAACATGGACTAACACTCGCTTGATTCTATTGCACAGAGTAACCACATATGACATAACTACTCTCTGCCACTTCCACCTAGTCAACTGTCCTTTTTGTTGTTGGATGATGTTAGGAGTTGATAAATCTAATAACAACAATAAGAACTTAAAAATTAAAACAAGAAAAAAGTTTTTTAGTGTAAAAATTATAAAAATTAATGCACTTATAAGCCCGAAGGACTCTGAAGCCATGACATGGGATTGATTTTCGCAAAAGACATCTTTATTGGTACAATTGAATGCGATGCTCTTTGAGTTATCCAATGTTTGAAATTTAGAGATAACATCGCTCTTAATGATCTATTAATTTCAAATAATAGCAATTCTTGAAAAGGCCAGGTGTGGTTTTTGTCGCTTTAAGCTTAAGAAAATAACCTATTCACTTGCTTATTTTCTATTTTCTTACCACTTTCTCAGTTGATTAGAATTAGATTGACTGTATTCTAATTTTTATTTCATCTTAATTTTGTGACAACCTTAATTTCAAAAGAATTTTGATTTCATTAAATTAAATAAAAATTAACTCGTAAATTACTGTATAACAACTTATTGATTATCATTACATACCGACAAATAAAGCACTCATGTGATGACTTATTCAAAGATGCATAAAATTTTAATGATAAGTTGAGACCAAAACGATGATGAAAATTACGTGTGAATTTGGCAATTCCTATGTGTTAAACACTTCAAAATAAATTAGACACGCTGCCATTTTAAATAATAAAATATGTATATAATGCCACAATTAATGTGCCGGCTATTTTCTTTGAATCGTCTCCCCCAGCAGAAATAAATCAAACCAATAAACTTCTTGTAGTAGTGTTAGAATTAATGTCAAAGATTCAATTAATCTAGTCAGAATTAATATTTTATAGGATAAGTTAATTAATTAAATTAATTAATTGAGTTTAATAGTTGTAGACTATCACAATTTTAGTAAGACTAGAATTATATGGTTAGCATTAGCCTATAAATACCATATTATCGATTATGAGTCCTAACATATCTTCATTACTTGCTATCACAAAAACACATATAATCTAATCGATTACTCTAAAAATTCGCATTCATCTATTCGTGGTTATAGAATTCTAGATGCATTCTTACTGTATGGATTACCATGAGATGTTAACTATTGTGCATGTATGATTCAATTCCTTACAGTGATATCAGAGCTTACCTTATTACTTTTTAAAATTTGTTAGATGGCTTTGATGAATTTACAATAATTGTTATTGGTATATTAATTTGATTTGAGAAATTGACAGTTATAAGAAGGTTTTGTTTTTATTATCTTATTTTACTTGGTTGTATTCATGTCATCTACTGTCTTTGCTTTTAATCATACATTTACAATCCTTACTTTTCCGCATAAAAAAATTGAATTTGAGCATGTCGCCCAAAATTGGATATGGATTAGTTTGGCTGTCGAATTGACCGGCAGCGGCTCTTTGTAAGTCACTGCCGTGGTTGGCGACATGTTGGATTGCATATTGCACTCCAACTAGGGTGGGTCTGCTGCCTTTCAAAGGCATGGACGCCGCTGCGAAAATCAGTACTGAGATTCGCGGTGATACCACTCAGTACTTGACATCGAACCATTGTCCTCCATTCGACTCGATGTTGGTGGTACTGGCGCCAAGGTCAAAACTCTAAAGTTAGGGTTTCGGCCTAATGGTTTTTTGGGACCGGCCTCCCATGCAATTTTATAAATTGTAAAATTGCATGGCAAGCCCCACTAATTTTAAAAGGAAAAAAGGACTCTTATACAATTTTGGAAATTGCATACGAAGGAACCACTTTTTTTTTTTAAAATGAAACGGTTGCCAATGCAATTATGAAAATTGCATAATAAGGCCTTAGTTTTTAAAAAGTAACATGGGTCTTAAGTGCAATTTTAATTTTTTGGTTAATTGTGATTATTGAAAAAAAATTATTGCTGGTCAAATTTCAACTTTAAATAAAATACCTTTTAAACAAAATACTGATGGTTTTGACTAAGTTGAATTTTCACCAAATTGAATTTTAATTTTATAAAATTGTAATTTTGACCTTACACTATTTTAATTCTTGAATTAGGGTTTGATTTTAAATTGAGAGACAAAATAAATTGTTAGTTTTCTTAATACCCCTTTATTAATAAAGTTAATTGATTAATTACTTAATTTTATGATTAAAAATTAATTAATTAGACTAGATTAATTATTTAATTTTATTTGATCCATTTCGTCGTGTTTAAAAGGTTTAAACTTTTGAATCAACGCTCTAAATCTAAAAATTAATATATTTAATATTTAATATTTGATATTAAATGAATGAATATTTAGGGGATGATTATGGACTCAACACATGTTATTGGTTTTATGGTTAATTTATCTATGTTTGTTATTGGTTAGACCTACAAGCCTATTTTTTAATTAATTGGACCTGGGAGCCTACTAAGTATATAATTGGGCTTTTGTACCCCCCTTTAATAATTTTGGCATGCAAGCTGTATTTTGTAAATATGGGCATGTGTGTCTATTTATCTCGACCGGCGTGCCAACTAGTATAGAATACAGTTTCAGCATGAGATGGAGATTATTACATTTTAGCATTCGATTACCGAATACAACGTCTCATATGAATTGATCAACTAGTCTTCATTTTAGCTCAGCAAAGCTAAATAGATAAAGTCCATAATCATCCACAATTGTTATTACGTATGATTGATTCAATGTTGCATGTTAGTTAATATACATAAGTGTGATAAGACATACTCTAATTAGAATATTAAATTCGAATTAAAACGTTTAGCACAATGTGCCTTCCATTGTTATAGTGTAAACTAGATTCCATAATTGATGTCGGTTTGTTGAATTACTCGAGACTACTGCTCGCTAATGGATATGTTTATCACTACGAAACATTCGATGTTTCTGAACAATAGGTCGAATTTAACTAGAATTTTATTTTTTATTAAGTCGCTCATAGAAATAAAAATTTTAGAGCACAATCAGATAAACACAAAAGAAGTGTGCGACAAAAGTTGTCCACTTGATTATATAGGAGTCACATAGAGACGTGGTTGATAGAAATTTTAACATGGATGCTTTGGTATGGCTTGTTCAGTGATAAGTGTGATTTTGCACTTACTTGGACCATCAAAATTGGATAATTATAAGTACTCTTAAGTGATTTTCAACTTAATTGTGTGTTGATTTAATTGTTTTAGGTCAAAATCTAAGATCGGATGGAATTGGAGAAAAATAAAGCAAAATAGGCAAAAAAAAAAAAAAAAGATTAAAGGCGTACGAAGACTTGGATATGAGGATCAACGTGCAAATATTTAAAAGTTTAAGGACTTGGATTGCAAATAAAAGAGAACTAAATTGAAATGAAAGATGAAATTGGAGGACTAAAGAGGACAAAATAAAACGTTAAAGGACCTTGGATGCAAATAAGAGCACTAAAGAGGACAAATTATCAACAAAAATGAAATGGGGACCAAATAAAATACATATCAAAATTTGGAGGACTAAGCATGCAATTTGGAGAGTAGAACCAATTTTGGTAGATTTTCACGGTTTGCCGCAGTGCAGCAAATGCGTTTGGAATGTTTTTGGCTTATTTTTAACTTTAGTAAGGGTCTTTTTTGTCTTTCCACGTACATGGGTTGTAAAATTAGCAAAACACTACATAAAGACCTAACCTAGGTCAAAAGAAGGGAGTTAAATCATTGAGAACGGAAGAGAAAAAAGAGAAAAGAACGGTGAAGAACGACCAAGATCTTGAAGATTGAAACGTGAAGATAAAAAAATTCTTGGTGCAAGATATTCAACGTCTTCTCCTCTTTTATTCAAGATTCAGTAATGTATTCAAATCTTTTTATCTTGTCTTTTTCCCGAATCATGAGTAGCTAAGTATTTAATTTGGATGAACGATGTAGCCTAGTTTAATTCTTTATTTTCGACTCTCAAGTTTTGCTTTAAATTAATTATGTTTTGATTTTACTTCTTTTCTTAATGCTTTGAATAACTGGCCATTAATTCATTGATTTTGTGGATTGTAATGAACTGAGAAGTAAATTATTAATCTAGACCACGTAGTAAAATATGACAATTGAATAAAATGTAGAGATACGTTTTTATTATTGCTGCGGTCTGAATTGAATTCTTAGGCGATTTAATGCATCTAATTAAGGATCATTCTGACTGTCTAAGTTGACTTAATTAGATAGGACTAATTTGAACTCGAAAGAGGTAAATTATGTTAAATTCGTGAATTCGACCGAATACAATATTAGGAACAAATCTTGAGATGAGAAATTAGAGATGACAACTATGGTGAACTCGTGAATCTAAATTCTTCAACCACTATTCTTGAATATTTCTTGTTATTTGTTTTTACATAAGTTATTATATTATTTCCTTAAATTCATAGTTCTAGTTTAAATCTTTCAAATCAATTCAATTCAAATTATTTTAAATAAATTAGCATTAAGATTAATTTAACTAGTATCTAAATAAGATAGTTTTCGTGAGAATGATAATCCGGACTCAATAGGTCCACTTTATTACTTGTTTGCGATATTTTACATTTGCAATCACAAATATTTTCACAACAAATTTTTGACGCCGTTGCTAGGAACTATTCTTATTTAATATTATTTTAAATTAATAGTTGGTGTTGGTCTTATTTTTTTTTTAATTTTATTATTATAATTATTGGTTTCTTTTATTATTGTTATTATTACTATTTTCTTTCTTTTTTGTTTATTTCTTTCAAATGACAGTTGCTACTAATGCACAACTTGCTGCATTGACAAAGCAGGTAGAGCTCTTGGTCAGAACACAAACGCAACTAATGAATGTCATCCAAGCAACCATTTTATGCGAAAACTGTGGGGCTAACCACTAGACATCAGATTGTATGTTATTGGCCTCTTCAGAACAGGTCAACTTTGTGCTGAATAATACACATCAGCAATATAATCCATATTCACAAACATACAATCCGGGTTGGAGACAACACCCAAATTTTAGGTGGTCTGATAATCAGAACAATGGCAATGCGAACAATGCTCAGCAAGAGAGAAGACCAAGTTTTGGAAGAGATGTTCCAACAATATATGCAGAAAACTGATAAAGTATTGGAGCGGTTAGACACAAACTGTCAAAATCAACAGGCGTCGATCAGAAAATTAGAGACCCAGATTGGCCAATTAGCCCTGCAATTGTCAGATAGAAAACCAGGCACTTTGCTTAGTAATATAGTGACAAATCCAAAAGAACATGTAAATGCAATCACTATTAGGAGCGAGATACAACTGGCAGAAATTCACGTGAAAAGGCAAGAGAAAAAGGACAAACAATTGGCAATTGAAGAAGAAGAAGCTCGGAAGCAAGATGCAAAATCAATAGAAGAAGAGTATGTAGAAAAAGAGAAGTTGATCCTAAATGAGCAAAATAAAAAATTGGCATTCAATGATATTGCACTTATCAAGCAATTCTCCGACTCCCGTATTTATTCTAGAATTGATTTTGTTATTAAGGCCGACGAGGAAGTTGAAGTTTTCGTAGTGGTGTTCGAGCAAGGTGCTAAACTAAAATTATATTTATCTAAGAAGAGCAAGTTAAATTTTTGGAGGATAAATGAAAAATTGTGAAAAGTCAATAGATGCAAGCAAAACAAATCCTCCAAAGTACTATTTAAAGTACCGTAAACTGGACAATAAGTCGAGCTCTAAAGTATAAATCGAGCGCTCAATGGGAGGCAACTCATTTTTCTATCCCTTATATGTTTATTGCATTGCATGTAGAATTTTAGGATTGCATTAGAAATTAGAGCACGTTTCCCAAGTTTTAGTGAATGAGTACATTTAATTTTTTTTTCATTTCAGACTACACATCATCATTCGAATCACAATGCATACTGATCAGCTGAAAGTCCGACATTGTCTCTATGCCCTTTGATTCGGGTTTACTATTTCCTTTTTTATTTATTTTGCTTTCTTTTGTCACATTGAAGACAATGTGAACTTTAAGCTTGTGGGTGACTTTAATTATTTTAGTTATTGTTGTGTGTGCTATGAATAAAATAAAAAAAAATTATATGTGTGCTTGTATGTTAGATAGCCTTGCTGACTAATGATGATATATATTTGAAACTGTTATCGATTCATGAATTATGACTAGGTGATGCTACTTATACTGTTTTTATAGACTATACTTATCCATGTGAGATATGATTAAGTGTGACCACAATAATTATGAATATCACTACCTTTGGTTGGTATATTAAATAGAATACAATGAAAGAATAGTAAACCTAAGTTGTGAAACCAAGACCACCAGTTGATAACTCAATTACCTAACCAGTTGAAATGATAGTTTGGGGGTGGTTAAACCAATGCAGGAGCTGAATTGATTGAGTTATTTCAAAAATATGAGGCAAATACGACAAGCTATCTATTATAGTATATTTTAATATTATTTGTTTGATTGTTTAAGTAAATAGTCATGTTCGAGGACGAACAAATGTTCAAGTTTGGAGATATTTGATAAGCGTGATTTTACACTTATTTGGACCATCAAAATTGGACAATTATAAGTACTCTTAAGTAATTTTCTACTTAATTGTGTGTTGATTTAATTATTTTAGGTCAAAACCCGAGATCCGATGGAATTGGAGAAAAACAAAGTAAAATAGGCGAAAAATGACTAAAGGCGTACGAAGACTTGGATATGAGGATCAACTTGTAAATATCTAAAAGTTTAAGGACTTAGGTTGTAAATAAAAGAAGACTAAATTGAAATGAAAGAATAAATTGGAGGACTAAAGAGGATAAAATCAAAAGTTGAAAGACTTTGGATGCAAATAAGAGCACTAAAGAGGACAAATTATCAACAAACATGAAATGAGGACCAAATAAAATACACATCAAAATTTAGAGGACTAAGCATGCAATTTGGAGATTGGAACCAATTTTGGTAGATTTTCACTGTTTGTTGTGGTTGACCGCGGCAATGCGAGGTAGATGCGTATGGAATGTTTTTGGCTTCAATTTAACTCTAGTCATGGTCTTTTTCGTTTTTTCACGTACATGGATTCTAAAATTAGTAAAACACTATATAAAGACCTAACCTAGATCAAAAAAATAGAGTTAAATCATTGAGAATAGAAGAAAAAAGGAGAAAAGAACGACGAAGAACGACCAAGATCTTGAAGATTGGAACGTAAAGATAAAAAATTCTTGGTGCAAGATATTCAACGTCTTCTCCTCTTTTATTCAAGATCCGGTTATGTATTCAAATCTTTTCATCTTGTCTTTTTCCTGAATCATGAGTAGCTAAACAGAAGAAAAAAAGGAGAAAAGAACGGCAAAGAACGACCAAGATCTTGAAGATTGGAACGTAAAGATAAAAAATTCTTGGTGCAAGATATTCAACGTCTTCTCCTCTTTTATTCAAGATCCGGTTATGTATTCAAATCTTTTCATCTTGTCTTTTTCCTGAATCATGAGTAGCTAAGTATTTAATTTGGATGAACGATATAGCCTAGTTTAATTCTTTATTTTCAACTCTCGAGTTTTGCTTATAAATTAATTATGTTTTGATTTTACTTCTTTTCTTAATGCTTTGAATAACTGGCCATTATTTCATTGATTTTGTGGATTGTAATGAATTGAGAAGTAAATTATTAATCTAGACCATGTAGTAAAATTCGGCAATTAGATAAAATGTAGAGATACATACGCTTTTATTATTACTGCGGTCTGAATTGAATTCTTTGGCTATTTAATGCATCTAATTAAGGATCATTCTGACTGCCTAAGTTGACTAAATTAGATAGGACTAATTTGAACTCGAGTGAGGTAAATTAGACTAAATTAGTGAATTCGACCGAATACAATATTAGGAACAAATCTTGAGATGACAAATTAGAGATGACAACTATGGTGAACTCGTGAATCCAAATTCTTCAACCACCATTCTTGAATAATTCTTGTTATTTTCTTTTTCATAAGTTATTATATTATTTCCTTAAATTCATAGTTCTAGTTTAAATCTTTCAAATCAACTCCATTCAAATTGTTTTAAATAAATTAGCATTAAGATTAATTTAACTAGTATCTAAATAAGATAATTTTCGTGGGAACGATAATCTGGACTCAATAGGTCCACTTTATTACTTGTTTGTGATATTGTACACTTGCAATCACAAATATTTTCACAACATTCAGCCACTCAATGTTCCAATAAAAAAAGGATCATAGACATTGGAAATCTAACAAGTTCTATTAATTAATATTTGGGGGGTCATTAATTTAATTCAAACAGTGGAAGTATAATTAATTTAATTAAAGTCCATGTTACATTAATTTTATGTATTTAATTAATTTTTCTATCTTGTTATTTTAATTTTGAATCACGAATAATCATATAAGTTTGAAGGGCTATAGCGACAAAAAAAAATTTCATTTTTAAATTTTTGAAAAAATAAAATATACTAAATAATTGTGTCGCTACGAACTTCCTATCACGAAATTAATTATTTTGGTCACATCAAAGAATTAGTTTTAATTTTTAGTTTGACGAATGTGGAACATTATTTTTATCAACGAGCCTCGTTATATTTTTTTTTTAGATTTGGTAAATTTTAAATGTCATATCGTATGAAAGAAAAATATCTCACTCGATTTAAGTTCATTGTTATTTTTGTCCACCCATTTGATCTAAACCCACTTGATTCTTGGTCCAAATCCTAGCCCTTCAATCCCACATTTTTAGCTCAAGAACCGGACTCTACTAAGCCAAAATCTCAGCCTATGAAACTCCCTAACAACCACCCCAACTACTACCCAAAAAACCCAGCCCTAAACAACCAAAAAAACCCGACCCAACAAGCTGCCAATCACCCCACTTTTCAGCCAAAAACTACCCAATTCGCACCACTAGAAAACCACCATGGCACTTGATAAGTACAAATTTGTACTTATCTAAGCTCACAAAAAATGACAATTATGAGTTATATTAATTGTTTTCAGTTTAATGGCACGTTGTTTTCTTATTATTTTAGGAAAACGTGAAATTCAAGTGTCGATCTAATGAAAAGATAGAACAGAGAAGAAAATATGACTTAAATGCAAAGACAACGAGACTTGAGGGGCTTGGCATACAAATATCAAAGAAACAAAACCAAGAATTTCCTCCAGGTTAACCATGCGATCGCATGGTTAACCATGGCTACGATCGCAAGATAGTGAAATTTTCTACAGAACATTAATCGTCACAACCATGCGATCGCAAGGCTCTCTAGGCAGAAACTTAAGTTGTCTCCTAATACGAATGAAACTCTATCAAGTCCAAGAAAGAACAACTACCAAAAACACATTTTGAAGAGTTCGAAGAAGAGTATAAAAGCCAGAGAATATAAATATCGTAGGAGGCGAATTTTGAGAACAAGATACAAATGAAGAATCTTGAGCCGGGATCATGGTTTTATTTATTTTTTCTTCTTCTTTCTTCGGAACATGATGAATTCAATAATTTGAATAATTAACGAAATCATGTCCGGCTAATTTACTTATTGCTAGGATGAATGATGAAACCTCGTATTTTTAATTAATTAGAAGTTTTTTATTTTAGTAATTAATTGCTTGTGGATTGATTATTCTTTATTTATTTTTTCTAATAGTTTAATGCTTAATCACCATTGGAATTTTTTGTGATGTATATTGAAGTCGAGAGATTCAATATAGATTAAGCACGTTGTATTGATTAACATAGGGTCCAATAATAGATAGAGATAACTATTATGCTTTATGAAATCTGGTTAGGTGTTCTTGAGATTTTAATGCCTATGTTTATGTTCGAAACTTAATTAGAAATAATTAGGTTTGCATAACGATATAGAATTAATTGACTATCGAGAGAAGCTTTTGATTATATTAGGATCACCGATTTTCAATCCAAGGTAATTATAGGCTAAAGCGATTAAACGGGTAATTGATTATAAAACGTGTAGGTGGATTCACAAATCCTAGTATCAGTAATACTCGAATTCGTTCTCACAAGTCTACTTTGATTGTTTGATAATTTAGATTTAATTAAATATAATTAAAATAGTTTTAGAATCAAAATCATAAACGAATCTGTGTTCTTCTTTTATTGTTAAAACTCGAATTATAAACTAATTGGCTAAATTAATAAATAGTCATCATGGGTTCGACACTCTACACATTACTATATTACTTGTTAATGATCCGTCCACTTGCGGGATTAAAATCAAACAACAAGTTTTTGGTGCTGCTGTCGAGTACTAGTTTTATTAATTACTACGTTAATTTATAATTTAGTTTTTAACAATTCTTTTAATTGTTATTTATTTTATTTTTAGTTTTAGTTTCATTCTCAGTTCTTCGTGTTACTGTTGAATTCCAAGTATTTTCTAAAGTTTCGGGTGTTAATTGTGTATGCGCTGTACAAAAGATTTTGATGTATTTGATTTAGATCCAGAAATCAAATGGGGCTTTCGCCAACGACAACGTGAACGAAGAGAAAAGAAACAACAGCAAAAAGACACAATGGTAGATAACCACATTCAGAATCCATTACCTGCAGATGTGAGAAATAATCTTGTACTAGTGGCTCGACCAGTTGAAGTTAATGAACGAGATATTCTTATGGGTGAGTATTCATGCCACCGATTGTTGAGAATCGGTCCAGCATAATCTATCCACGTTATGGACACGATAACTTCCAGTTGAGGCTAGATGTAATTAATTTGTTCTCGAACAATCTGCCGTTCTATGGGATAACATATGAAAATTCTTATTACCATATTTCTCGCTTTGATGAATACTGTAGAAATTTCAAATACCATGGTGTTAATGAAGAGGCACTTAAGATGAGGCTCTTCCCATACACACCGAAGGATAAAGCTAGAGAATGGTTAGATTCTCTACAGCATGGGAGCATCACTACTTGGACAGGTCTGATCCAGAAATTCACACTGAAATATTTTCCTCCAGCCAGAGTAAACAGATTGAATTATGAAATTTTCAATTTCCAACCATCTAAGTTGGAAAACTTTCACGAGGCATGGAAAATATTCAAGCAACTGCTTTGAAAGTGTCCAAGTCATGATTTTCCTTTAGCAGTTCAAAATCAAATTTTCTACTCTAGTTTAGTTCCAAGCAATCGTTCTTCAGTAGATTCTGCAACAGGTGGATCTATTTTATCTAAAATAGATCCACCAGTGACTTTACAACCTATATGAAACAATGAGTGAACAGTTCGTCATGTAGCCAGATAGAGGTTTGGAGAAGAAAACAACATGAATACACGAAGTGGGCAACAATTTGCTTGTACTGGCGAAAATCGATGCATTGGCAAAGTAGATGAAAGCAATGAAATATTCTCACTTAGCCAATATAGTTCAGATGTCCTCCACAAATATGTGTAACATGCGGGGCATTCCATCAATCATCAGAATGCCCTTTAACCAAAGTTGATATGTCATCACCTGAACAAGCTGCATATGCTTAGAACTTTCAGCGACAACAGAATAATCCATACTCACAAACTTACAATCCAGGATGGAGAAATCATCCAAACTTCTCTTATGGCAATACCCAAAACATTCAAAATCTGCCAAATCAAGAGAGACTGCAAGAAAGACAAGAAGGATTAGAAGAAATTGTCATATGCATAGAATCTAAATTAAATGAGATGTAGAAAAGACAAGATGTTGCGATAAAGAATATAGAAAATCAGATTGGATAGTTGACTAAAGTGTTGACCGAGCAACAACCAGGCACATGGCCAAGCAATATCGAAGTCATTCTAAAAGAGCAAGTCAATGCAATCACTACGAGAAACAAAGTTGAGTTGTTAGAGAATCATGTGAAAAGACCGGGTGTTGACAAGGAAAATGCGTTCAGTAAAGTGAGAGAAAGCAAGTCAGATGCAAAAGTTGAACAAGAAAAAGAAAGCTCTCCACCAGATTATATTCCACCACCGGTCAAAACTTATGTTCCTCCAATTCTATTTTCTCAAAGACTACAAAACATAAGCTAGATAAGCAATTCAAGAAATTTCTCGATGTATTCAAGAAACTCCAAATTAACATACCTTTTGGTGACGCTTTAGCTCAAATGTCGAGCTATGCAAAATTCATGAAGGAAATTCTTTCAAACAAAAAGAAGTTGGAGGAGCACAAAATAATCGTGCTTATCAATGAATGCAGTGCTATCTTGCAAAACAAGCTACTGCTGAAATTAAAAAATCCAGGGAGTTTTTCAATTCCTTGCACTGTTGGTAGTTCCTTTTTCGAGAAGGCATTATGTGATTTAGGTGCTAGTATTAATTTGATGCCTTACTCTATTTTCAAGCAACTAGGTCTCGGAGAAGCAAAGCCAACTACAATTTCACTACAGTTAGCTGATCGATCAGTTAAACGTCCAAGCGGAGTTGTTGAAGATATTTTAATGAAAGTAGACAAGTTCATATTCCCAGCTGACTTCATTATCTTGGATATGGAGGGGAAGACATGGATATACCACTTATTTTGGGATGACCTTTCTTAGCTACTAGACGAGCATTAATTGATATGCAAAAAGGGCAGCTAATGTTGAGATTGAACGATGAGCAAGTCACTTTCAACGTGTTCAAAGCAATCCAATATCCAAGCTCCTCTGACTCATGTTTTCAGATTGATATCATCGATCACGAGGTAGCTAACACCTTTGCATTGGAAAATCCTTCAAATACATGGGAAGCGTGTATTATGCATTCTCAAGAAGAAAACTCCGACTCTACAGCTCTCAAGGAATGTGCCAGATATTTACAAGGAGCTGAACAACTGGAAAGAAGAATAAATACATGGATGTGGGTACCACACCTTCTCAACAGCCACATTTAATTCAAAAGGCTCCGACTATCGAACTAAAGTTATTACCTTCTCACATTAGATATGCCTATCTCGGTGAGTCATCTACTCTCCCAGTCATTATTGAAACTCCATCAATCAAGATCAGAAAGATAAATTACTTTGAGTCTTGAGGAATTACAAATCAGCCATCGGTTGGACTATAGCAGACATCATGCATGCACAAGATTCTAATGGAAGAGGCATACAAACTGACAGTGCAACATCAACGCAGATTAAATCCACATTTGCAAGAAATAGCCTGACCTGAAGTTTTAAAACTACTTGATACCGGTATCATCTATCCTATTTCAGATAGCACTTGGGTAAGCCCGTTTCAGGTAGTGCCTAAGAAAGAGAAAATTACGATTGAGAAGAATGATAATAACGAGCTCATACCAGTCAGATTGACTACCAGCTGGCGAGTTTGTATTGACTATAGGAAGTTGAATGATTCCACTCGAAAATATCATTTTCTCCTACCATTCATTGATCAGATGCTGGAACGTTTGGCAGGCCATTCTCATTATTGCTTTTTTGATAGGTATTCAGGCTACAATCAGATGCATATAGCTCCAGAAGATTAAGAAAAAAAAGACATTTACTTGCCCTTACAGCACGTTTGCATATAGGCGTATGTCATTTGGCCTGTACAACGCTTCTGCCACATTTCAGTGTTGTATGATATCTATTTTCTCCGATATGGTTGAAAAATTCATTGAAGTTTTCATGGATGATTTTTCAGTTTTTGGATCATCGTTCGACGAATGCCTAAAAAATTTGACCATGGTACTTCAGCGTTGCGAAAAAAAACTTGGTAATTAACTGGAAAAAGTGTCACTTTATGGCCTAAGAAGGCATTGTGTTGGGACACAAGATTTCAGCTGAAGGTATTGAGGTCGACAAAGCAAAAATTCAAGTTATAGAGAAATTGCCTCCTCCGACAATAGTTAAAAGAATTTGACTTTTCTGGGACATGCTGGGTTCTATAGATGGTTTATAAAAGATTTTTCAAAAATAACTAAACCGTTGTGCATTTTGTTGGAAAAAGAAGTCAAATTTGAATTTTCCATAGGCTGTCTTAAAGCCTTCAACACTCTCAAAGAAAGCTTAATCTCAGCACCAGTCATTGTGGTCCCTGATTGGGATCTACCATTTGAACTTATATACGATGCAAGGGACTTTGCTATCGGGTCAATTTTGGGACAGCAAAGAAAAAAGGTCATACATGTCATATATTATGCCAGCCGAACTCTCAATGACGCTAAAATGAATTATGCCACTACAAAAAAGAAATTACTAGCAGTAGTATTTGCCTTTGAAAAATTTCGATCTTACCTCATTGGATCGAAAGTGATAAAGCACACGAACCACGCAGCATTAAAACATCTCTTTGCTAAAAAAGATGCAAAACCAAGACTGATTCGGTGGATACTGCTTCTTCAAGAATTTGACTTAGAAATTTGGGTTAAAAATGGGAGCGAGAATGTGGTGACCGACCACTTGTCAAGAATAGAGCAGTCAAAAGGGAATGATGAAGGTGAAATAAATGAATAATTTCCAGACGAGCAGATTTTTGGGATAGAGTAGTTGAAAAGCGCACCATGGTATGCAGATTATGTGAATTACCTTGCAAGCAACATCGTGCCGCCTAATTATGATCATCAACGTAGAAAAAAGTTCTTTTCAGAACTTAAATAATATTTTTGGAAAGATCCTATTCTCTACAGACAAGGTGCTGACCAAGTAATTTGGAGATGTATACCTAAAGAAGAAATGGAAACTGTCATGGAGCAACGTCATTCCTCACCATAGGGGATCATTTTGGTGCTACCAAAATAGCAGCCAAAGTCTTATAATCCAGATTTTATTGGCTGACATTATTCAAGGATGCTTACAGTTTGGTAAAAAAATGTGACAGGTGCCAGAGGACGGGAAACATATCCCGAAAGCAAGAAATGCCCATTCGAAACATTTTAGAGGTTGAACTGTTTGATGTTTGGGAAATTGACTTTATGGGACCGTTCCCACCCTCGTTCTCAAATTCCTATATTTTGGTGGCTGTGGACTACGTTTCAAAATGGGTAGAAGTTGTAGCCTCACCAACTAATGATGGCCGGGTGGTTGTGAATTTTCTTAAAAAGAACATTTTCACGCGGTTTGGGACTCCTTGAGCAATCATAAGTGACGAAGGTAAATATTTTTGCAACCGACAGTTTGAAAATCTCTTGGAAAAATATGGTGTGAAACACCGAGTGGCTACTCCTTACCATCCACAAACTATTGGCCAGGTAGAAACCTCCAACTGAGAGTTAAAAAGGATCCTGGAGCTAACCGTTAGTACTTCAAGGAAAGATTGGTCGAACAAACTAGATTATGCTCTTTGGGTATATTGAACTGCATTTAAAACTCCAATTGGAATGTCAACATACTGCCTATTTTTTAGAAAGGCATGCTATTTATCGGTTGAGTTGGAGAATTGGGCTTACTGGGCATTGAAGAAGTTGAACTTTGATTTGAAAGAAGCCGGTGAAAAACGAGTGCTTCAATTGGACGAAATGGATGAATTCTAGTTTGATGCCTATGAAAATGCCAAACTATACAATGAGAGAACGAATAAGTGGCATGACAAGAACATTCAAAAAAGGCAGTTTGAGGTGGGACAAAAAATTCTCTTATTCAATTCACAACTTAAGCTCTTTCTGGGAAAATTACACTCAATATGGTCCAGGCCATTCACGATAGTGAAAGTCTATCCAAATGGAGCGGTAGAAGTTTCTCATAACACAAAGGGTAGGTTCAAGGTGAACGGACAAAAGCTAAAGCAGTACTTTGAGGGTGATTTTTTGAAAGAAAAATCTTTCACCTCTTTAAGCAATCCGGAGTGATCATCACGACAAAGTCGAGCTAAAGACTGTAAACAAGCACTCAATGGGAGGCAACCCATTCTTTTACCTTTTTATTTCAATTTCCATGCCATTTAATTTTTGCAAATTCTTTTAACATTTTGCACGTTTTTTATACTTTTAGGAGTTTTAAAGTAGGTTTTTAATTCGTAGGTAATGAGGCTAAGATCATCATCATCTTGCATAAGCATGTTTTCAATATTTTTGAAGTTATGTTTAGAAAAACATAAAAAAAAAAATAATAATAATTGAAACAGGGTGGATACTATGCAATCTCATGGTTACACCCATTGTGATCGCATAGCATGGGCAGAAAACATTTTGCCCAGAAACTAGTAGTCCTTGCGATCGCAAGAATTTCCTTTCTTGCGATTGCAAGGACTACCAGTTATGTTAAAAACTAGGAATCATCCAGTTATTTCAAAACATAAACTTTCAATCTAAAACCAAGTCTCTCCCTCAATCCGTGATTTCAAACATCAACATAAGCACTACGGGCATCCATTTCTTGGTAACCAATCATCTGCCAACCTAAATTCCACATATTCAAAGGTAAATTTTCAATTTATATAGTGAATTCTTATCTCGTTCATTCCATTCTCAATTATTTTCATGCATTTTGATAAGTTTGAAGAAATATGGTGTAGTTTAGGCTTGAATTGAAGGGTGAAAATAAATTAGATTGGGTTTAGATGATTAATTTGAGAAAATTTTTGGGTATTGCTTAGTTATCCAAATGTTTTCCTAGCAAGAACAAACCTGTGCTTGCAAGGTGTTTGATAAAACGACCCAACCAAAATTTTTACGAAATTTGGGAGAATTGTGACCTTAGGCTAGTCTATTTAACCAACACTATCGTTTAGGATCATTCACCTAGGTTTGGGTACACTTAAATCACTAAAATCCAAGACATGATCAATTAGGGACTGCGGCTGCCATGGCAGCCCACATCCAGCCACATTAGCCTATCTCCATTAGCACTTTCGTCCCCCATCCATTTGGCCCAAATAACCTCGAAATGCTATGAAAATTGAACATGTGGTAGACCAAAACATGCACTTCCATACCATCCTATGCTGTTTCGCTTTTGAACATTCTTGCATAATTTTCACAGGATTCGAAGTAGCTTAGTCAAACACATTTTTTCGGGAAATCTTACCTAAAGTTCGAGATAGTTTGGGGTGACAACTTAAACCATATTTGTTATTTGCCATATCTAACTTGTTTTTATACATTTTACAGGTCATGGCTCCAAAACGACCTCCAACTCCCATATAAAATAGAAAGAAAATGGCAACCGGAGGCACATTAAAAAGAGCCCGAGTGAAAATCACCGACTCTCGCCACTATCTATCCGAGGAACATCAAGAAAGATATACAAAGTTCATTAGCCAATGGACTATATAGGAAGAATGGAGGTTACAATTGGAGGATTTTTCTCACTCTGAGCTATTCAATCTGATCGACATGTGGGGCTGGTCAAAAATTACAGAAATACCACACAAGATCTATTCCCAGCTCCTTCATGAGTTTTACACCAACTTCGACCAGGATATCGACATACACAGAACGGAGCACTACGGTCAGACATGGGTACGGGGTAAATGGTTTATGTTTATCCCAAGGGTCATTAACCAGTACTATGGGATCACTTCTGAAGATATTTATCCACTACCCACTATTCAGGATATGGGTGATGTGGCCCGATTTCTATATGGCCGAGATGATGCATGGCCACTATCCGAGAGAGACTTAGAGCATAGCAAAATGACGGACTCCCTACTCATCTTGAATGTGTTCGTGAGCCACAATATTGACCCGACCACACACTGCACTACTATCAATAATGCGAGGGCTCGATTATTATACCATCTTGCTCACGAGAGGAAGATAGACTTAGGAAATTACATCTACACCCTGATGAGTACTCTGGGCTTTCAAACAGACGAGAGGCACACTGCAATCTTCCCAGCTCTGATCAGTGGCATTTGTGAAAAAATGAGGGTTTAGATTTTACCCGCAGAGCTGGTACTGAAATCCAAGGGACATATCAACCGCTATGCCTTGAAAAATGCAAGAAGGCACACTGCACGAGCTATAGAGACAGCCCCATCTATAGAAAAGCATGCAGCCACACCCCAGCCAACCGTACTTCAACATACCGCACCTCTCTGAGACATAGCATCCATGCTACGTAAACTACTAGAAGGTCAGACTGTGCAAACACAGCTCATTGTCACTACACGGACTAAATTGTGCACGGTGCAGTAGGAGTTGACGACACTGCAATCTCGAGTGGATGCAATCTGACATACTCAGATGAATATCGAGATCAGTTAGTGACAAGCTGGCCTGGAGCATAGTCAGATTCCATCTGAATACGACAAAGTCAAAAGGCAGTTAAACAGATGTGCGGCCAAGATGGATGATATTCATGACCAAATTTGCAGACCGACACCGAACCAAGACCCTCCACCAGTAGATCCGTCCACACTACTTCTTCTAGCAACATCCGATCCACCTTCAAGAAGTCTCTAAATTTTTATGTGTTATATTTCTTTTGAATTCTTACATTGGGGACAATGTATATTTCATGTTTAGGGGCGGTGGACTAAAATGAAAAATTCACTTGATTCGATAATTGATATTTGATATTTAATTTTTAACTTGTTTTTGTTTGTCAAAAAAAAATTATTTTTGATCTTTGTTTGCATGTTTATGTGATATGAATAGCCTTACCGGCTAATGATGGAACTTTTTATTTAAGTTTAGCTTTAATCATGACTTGTGAAAAGATTATTACTTTGTTTAAATATGAAGCTACTTAACATGTCTGATCACGTGTTGTGTCGACTAGTTACGATGATTTTTAGCTATGTTGGTGCACTTAAATTGAAAACAATAGAATACATTTTTGAAACTTAGAATTATCTGTATCTCGAACAAGTAACAAATAGAGTGAGTAAGTGTGGTAGTTAAGCTGTGATGGTGGCTTTCTAGGTTGTGATTGATTCCATGTATGTTGAAAAAATTGTGTGGAGCACTTTAGACCAGTTAGAGGAAGCTAAGTAATGACCAAATGTTAGGAATATAATCCCCTAACATGAACTTATTGCATGCAAGGAACGAGACTATTATTATTATATAACTCTTTTCGTAGCCTTTTTGGCTCGAGTGATAAAGCCAATCGGCCTAAAGCTCGTTACATGAATCATCTAGAAAGTTTAATGGACTGCATTTAGCACACTATTAATTTCTTATAACTCTTTTTGTAGCTTTTTTGACTTGAGTGAAAAGGCCCTTAGAGATTTTTCAAAATCCGATGCCCTAAGGTTCAAAAGACATGGGAGTCATCAACCTAAAGCTCGTTACATGAGTCATCTAGAAAGTTTAAACGATTGAGTTTTGTACATAAGATTTATTTATATATATATATCTGCTGAAGCCAGTGAAAAATCCTTTGCAAAGTAAACATGGGGATTAGATAACTAATAGGTTTGACTTACTTAGTAGAAACTTCTTGGTCGAGAGAGCTCAAAAATTGGAGAATCTTCATAAACCTAGGTTGTCACAATTATTAGCTTTCTTAACTAGCTTCGAATAAGAAAATAATTAGTGAACTGTAACCTTTGAACCAAAACTCTTGGGAATTGAAAGAGAACATCATTTTGGGAGAAAGTGTACCTTACGAGAAAGAAAGGAAAACCATACTAAGTGGTTGGGCTATCACCACCATAGAATTTAAGTGGATCGAATTAACTGCTCTCACACACATCTCAAGTATGGTTTAAGTAAAATCACGTTTACAATAGTATCACCTGAATGCTCGTCATGAATTATAAGTTTTTGTAAAAGCTGAAGCAAGAACGACAAACTATTTATATTGTGACTGTTTTTTTTTTTGTCATTATATGTATGATTGTCTTTAGCTAGTTTATTCGAGGACGAATAAAAGTTCAAGTTTGGGAGTGTTTGATAAGTACAAATTTGTACTTACCTAAGCTCACAAAAAAAGACGATTATGAGTTATATTAATTGTTTTCAGTTTAATGGTGCGTTGCTTTCTTATTATTTTAGGAAAAAGTCAAATTCAAGTGTCGATCTAGCGAAAAGATATAAAACAGAAGAAAATAAGACCTAAATGCAAAGACAAAGAGACTTGAGGGGTTTGGCATGCAAATATCAAAGAAAGAAAACCAGGAACTTCCTCCAGGTTAACCATGTGATTGCATGGTTAACCATAGCTTGTGATCGTACGATAATAAAATTTTCTGCAGAATATTAATTGTCACAACCATGCGATCGCAAGGTTTTTAACCATGCGATCGCATGGCTCTCCGAGCAGAAACTTAAGCTGTCTCCTAATTGGAATAAAACTCTATCAAGTCCAAGATAGAACAACTGCCAAAAATATGTTTTGAAGAGTTCGGGGAAGAGTATAAAAGCCAGAGAATAGACATATCGCGGGAGGCGAATTTTAGGAAAAAGATACAAAGGAAGAAAAGAATATTGAAAAACAAGATTGAAGATTCTTGAGTCGGGATCACGGGTTTTATTTATTTTTTCTTCTTCTTTCTTCGGAACATGATGAATTCAATAATTTGAATAATTAACAAAATCATGTCCGGCTAATTTACTTATTGCTATAATGAACGATAAAACATCGTGTTTTAAATTAATTAGAAGTTTTTTGTTTTAGTAATTAATTGTTTTAATTGCTTGTTAGAATGTTTTGTGATCCATAATGAAGTCGAGAGATTCAATATAGATTAAGTACGTGGTATTGATTAACACATGGTCCAATAATAGATAGAGATTATTATTATGGTTTATGAAATCTGGTTAGGTGTTCTTGAGATTTTAATGCATATGTTTATGTTCGAAGCTTAATTCGAAATAATTAGGTTCGCATAACGATATAGAATTGATTGACCATCAAGAGATGCTTTCGATTATATTAAGATCACCGATTTTCAATCCAATGTAATTATAGGCTAAAGCGATTAAACGAAAATTGATTATAAAACGTGTAGGTAGATTCGCGAATCCTAGTATCAGCAATACTCGAATTTGTTTTCACAAGTCTACTTTGATTGTTTGATAATTTAGATTTAATTAAATATAATTAGAATAGTTTTAGAATCAAAATCATAAACGAATCTGTGTTCTTCTTTTATTGTTAAAACTTGAATTATAAATTAATTAGTTAAATTAATAACCAGTCCTCGTGGGTTCGATACTCTACACATTACTATATTACTTGTTAACGATCCGTCCACTTGCGAGATTAAAATCAAACAACAACATTCTAAAACATGTCCCCATGAATTCCCAAAAACTGTCCATTATCCAAGGACCAATCCCCACACTACCTTCCCCATTTTCCCCTCTTATTTTTAACCCAAATGTAACTAAATTTTTCCCCCTCTTTCATGCCAGATTTTGACCCATGCACTACATGTTTCTCCCCTAAAAAAAGCAGCCTTCAACTTTATCAAAAACTCCTCATTCCCACTCCAGAATTCTGCCCCAGCAA
The DNA here is from genome assembly GCA_030279155.1 of Forsythia viridissima. NCBI lineage: Eukaryota > Viridiplantae > Streptophyta > Magnoliopsida > Lamiales > Oleaceae > Forsythia > Forsythia viridissima. Next base: position 21,500,313 of record CM059036.1, read on the forward strand.
GACTCTTTTAACCTTGTGTTTTTCTCTCCACTTTTCAACCAAAAATAATTTCCTTTTCTTCCTCATTTTCCGTCTCATCTTAGTCTAATTATCACTAATCCTTCCCCACTTTCATTCCAGTTTTTAGCCAGCAAAAAGAAATTCCAGCAATCTTGTCTGTTTATCTTTTTTTCATTTCCAAAAACTTACTTTTTCCACTCCCATTTTTCAGCCAGCAGACTCCTTTCTTCCCTCTTAAATTTTTTCCGACATACATCTTATTCTTCCCACAAAAATTAGCTCCAAAAATCCCAGAAGAGCCTTCCTTTTTTCTCTTCCAAATTTGGCACCTACCTCTTCATATATATATATATATTCACAACAAAGAAAGAGCAATTGTGTGGCATTTTAGGAAGGCGCGCTAAGAATTATTTCCATCATATCAGCTTGAAGAAGAACTTATTCTTGTGGTAGTTCTATACTACATTATTTATATGAATTCATGAAGTTTAACCTGAGAAAATTATATGAGAACATGTGCCATGTTAAATGCTTTTGACATTGTCATGTCTTGTTGGATGTATTTAATTTTTCTAGCGTGGTTAGGGCACATCTATGATAGAACTTTATGTCGGTGATAGAAAAAAATTGTCTAGAACGGTAGTGATTGAAGGTAATGACTTAAGAATTATGTAGTGCCGGCTACCAATTTTTTTTTGTTCCTTAAGAATAATTTAGCGTTTGGCATATCGTATTTGTGTTTATGTAAAATTTTGTCACATGCATGTATAATTACTACTAAATGTTTTCTTCAAAATATTCATGCCCCAAAAATATTAACTCTCCAGATTGAAAGGCTTAACTCTCCACATACATAATAGATATTAACTTTTCTAGTTTTGTGTCCATATTTTCAAAATAGTATAATTTTTTGCATACTATGAATTTTTTAGTGAAATTATTGGTGTTTGATAGGTTTGATAAGTTTTCTAGTAGTAGAATTTGGAGTCACCTTAATTTACACCAGATGATTTTATAATGACAATTTTATCGAGCAGTGCCAGTTGTCCCGAAGGCTTAATTTTCAATCTATTTTGGCCACCTATTTCACATGTCAAATGACTTGATTAAACTCTAGATTTTTGATGTGTTGTTCCTTAAGATGTCAAGTATCCACATTTCAAAATTCATAATTTATCGAGCACGTTAGTTGGTGAAATAATTTTTTGCGACATCTAGTGCTGCCAGTAAAACTATAAAGGTTTTTACGTCTATTTGAATTTTTCTTGTGCGCTTGTTATTTTTGCACTACAGATAAATTTTATAATCATTCAAGGGCACAGAAAATTTAATTTGGAGTCATCAAGTATGAATTTAAGATTTTTTGTGACCGTCCAAATTAAGAAAATTTGGGGCATTACAGAGGCATACTAGATGCTAACAAACTTACCAAACCAAACGTTTTAAACTGGCATCAAAATTTGAGAATTGTTCCTCATGCATGAAAAAATTAAATATGTCATTGAGTAGTCAATATCGGAAGCTCCTACTAAGAAAGCCACACTGGAGAAAGTGTAAGCTAGCTTACAACAAACACAGTGATGATGATAATATTACAACATGTGTGATACTTGCACCTATGTTACATGAGTTACAAAAGCAGAACGGTAGTATGGATGCTTATACCATTATGTATCATATCAAAGAGTTGTAATGGTCACGCAGTGAACAATATGAGACGTCCAAAAAAGCTATTCAGAGGTATAATAGTAGAAGGATCTTCAATTAGTGCTCATGTGCTGAAGATGATTGGCTATATTGAAAAATTTATGCCAATTGGGCTTTACTATAGACCACGAGCTGAGTATTGAATTGGTTCTACATTTCCTGCCTGATAGCTTTTCGCAATTCATTGTAAACTTCAACATTGATAATATGAATTAGATTTAGTGTACCCTGTCTAAGCTACTAAACATGCTGAAGATTGTTGAGCTCAATATCAACAAAGAAAATAGACAAATCTTGTTCATTGACACCTCTAAGGGCACTAAGAGGAAATCTAAAATGACATTTAAGAAAAGATCCAAGAAAGAAAAATCTATTGAAAAAATATTAAAGCAGATAAAGACAAATCCAAGTTTGATGATCTGTGTTTCCACTGTGGAGACAATGAGCATTGGAAAATAAACTACAAGGCCTGTCTCGCCACCTTGATGGGAAAGAAGTCCAATGAGGCTTTTTCAAGTAAATTTTTCATTGAGTTTTATATGTCTACTCCTTTAGCTTCTTGGGTATTAGATATCGGATATGGATCTCATATTTATACAAATATGCAAGGGCTAAAGAATAGTAGACTAGTGAGGGATGGGAAAGTAGACTAACACGTTGGGAATGGAGCAAGAGTTGTTGTTGTAGCTGTAGGGACATACATTTTAGTGTTGCCTTCAGGCCTTGTCTTAGAATTAAAAGATATCTATTACATTCATGCTATTACCAAAAACATTATGTATGTTTCATGTTTGGACATGGATAGATTTTTCATTAAGATTAAGAATAAATGTTGTTTTTTTTATCTTGATGGTGTGTTTTATGGCTGTGAGAATTTATTTAATGGCATCTATATTCTAGAATTGGAATGTTATATAATGAATATAGACAACAAAACGCATAAAAGTGATAGAATTAACAACTCATATATTTTGCATTACAAACTCGGCCATATAAATGAAAAACTCATCATCAAGTTGCACAAAGATGGATATTTGAATTCAAATAATTATGAATCGTTTGATAAATGTGAGTCATGTCTAATGAAAATGACTAAGACCCCCTTTACTGGAAAATGAGTGAGAGCTGCAGACATTTTGGGTCATGTACACACTGATGTATGTGGGCCGATATTTACATATGCTAGAGGTGGCTTTTCTTACTTCATCACTTTTATAGATGACCATTCTAGATATGATTTCATCTATTTGAAAAAATTCAAGCATGAAGTCCTTGAAAAGTTCAAAGAATTCAATCGAGAAATGGAGAGGCAAACTGGAAAAAATATTCTAACACTTAGATCTAATAGAGATGGAGAGTGGTGAGTTTTTAGATTATCTAAAAGAGAATAGAATTCTCTCGCAGTGGACTCTACTATATAGAGCACAACATAATAGTGTATCTGAAAGAAGAAACTGCACATTACTTGATATGCTGCGATCAATGATGAGCTGCGCAGTTCTACCAAAATCGTTTTGGAGATATGTACTTAAGACGGTATGTCACACACTAAATCGTGTCCTATTTAAATTGATTAATAAAACTCCATACGAGTTATGGAGAGAGAAAATGTCCGACCTTTCATATATGAAGATTTAGAGTTGCAATACTTATGTGAAGCGTGTTAAGTAGGACAAGTTGGGAGCTAAAAATCGATAAATACTTTTTTATAGTGCATCCAAAGGAAACTATTGAATACGATTTCTACAATTCTATCGAGATGAAGGTCATTGTATCGAAACATGTTGTATTCTTAGAGAAATGGTTCATTCTAAGAAAGGACAATTGGAGCAAAATAGATCTTAAATAGATTCAAGAGACCACAAATGAAATTAACCAATTAGATGAGCCAGTGGATGAGTCTGCATCTAATAAGGCACAGACTGGCAATAGGAAGCCGCCAGTTCCCAAAGTTATACCAGCTCCATGCAAGTTGAACAGGGTCATTTGTCCTCTTCGAAGATACGATCTTCTGATTACCAATGGTGCATTGTTAATCAAGGATGAAGTACATACTACTTACGTAGAATTGAAGTCAAGTATTGGCTCAAAGAGATGACATGAAGCAATAGAATCTGAAATGAACTCCATGTATGAAAACAGGGTTTGGACCTTGGTTAACCAGCTTGAAGGGATAAGACCCATGGGCTGTAAATGGGTTTACAAGAAGAAGGTCAACATAGATGGTAATATTCATACTTACATTCCAAGATTGGTAGTGAAGGGTTACAAGCAAAGGCAATAAGTTGACTTTGACGAAAAATTCTCACTAGTAGTCATGTCTAAGTCAACTTAGATTCTACTTGCGATAGCAGCATACTATTGGTATTAAATTTGGCAAATGGATGTGAAAAATGCGTTCTTTAACACAAATCTTAGTGAGAATGTGTATGTGACACAACTTGAAGGTTTTGAATCCAAAGAGCCAAACAATGTATGCAAAGTTCAAAGATTTGTATATGGATTGAAGCAAGCTTCTGAGTTGGAATCTTCGTTTTGATGAGACAATCAAAAAGTTTGATTTTATCAAGAATGAAGATGAACCACATGTGTATAAGAAGTTAGTAGGAGTAAAGTCGTATATCTAATTCTGTATGTGGATGACATATTGTTATTAGGAAATGATACCTACATGCTATTATCACTAAAATGTTGGTTATCCAAAAATTTCTTCAAAAAGGATATAAGAGACGTAGCATATATTTTAGGAATAAATATCTATAGGGATAGATCTACAAAAATGCTTGGCATACCTCAATCTACGTACATAGATAAAATCTTGAGAATATTTGGTATGGAAAATTCCAAGAGAGGCTATGTCCCATAGGACATGGGATTAATCTCTCAAAATATATGGGTCCGAAAACATAGGTTGAGAGAGATCACATAGATAAGATACCTTATGCATCAACAATGAATCTATCATGTATGCAATGCTATATATTAGACCAGACGTTTCATATGCATTGAGTATCACAAGCAAGTTCCAAGCAAACCCTGACGAGAAATATTGGATCGTTGTCAAGAACATTGTTAAGTACTTGAGAATGGCTAAAGATGTGTCCTTAGTGTATGGAAGAAATAAACTGAGAGTTCAAAGATATACTGATTCCAGCTTCAGTCAGATAAAGACGATAGCAAATCTCAATTCGAATACGTATTTACTCTAATTGGTGGTGCGGTTAGTTGGAAGAGTTCCAAACAAGATAAGACTCTACCATATAAGTCTTATTCATTCGGTCGAAAATTGATTTTATGATTTAGACGCTTATGACTTCTCCATCTACGTTAAAATTATTTTCCTTAAGAAAATCTCTTTCTATCGGGAATTCAAAAAGTTTGTTTTATGTCAAGCTCTGGTAAGGTTCTTTGCTTGTGCAGTCCTCCGTTAATTTCTTTGAGTTTCATTCTTGCAAATGTACTCCCCAGGTAGGACGTGTTAGTGCTGATTCAACTATAGAAGCCAAATACATAGCTGGTTCAGAAGAAGCAAATGAAGTAGTCTAGATCAAGAAGTTTATTGCTGAACTTGGAGTGGTTCCTAGCATTGTTGATCCAATAACTATGTATTGTTATAATAGTAGAGCCATTGCACAAGCAAAGGAACCCAGACATAAAGATAGAACAGGTCTGGACAAACGATAATATAGCAGATCCTCCCAGCACAAGCATAATGGTCATGTTAAGTCTATTGGTATTAGATACATCAGTGATTGGATCTAGTTTATATGAAATTTTAGTTATATACTCTTTGTTAGACATTGATGGGCATAAACAATTTTCATTAATTAAATATGTCTACATTTGAATGGCAGATCTATTATTGTTCAAATTTTACCTTATTATTTAAAAAAATCGAGTTCGTAGCGAAAGTTTATAATAACTTATTAATCACAAAGTATTGTGATTGTAAGATACAAGTTATACATAACTTATTCTTCAATTATCCTTAGTCGTAGTAATAATGAGATACAAATATCGTTATTACGGATATACTAGTTTGTGTTGCATTTCTTTTGAAGAAAATAGCTCATTTTACGAGGTAAGATGTAGAGGGACGTCTGAAAGAACACATGGATTCCTCGTTAGAAGAACAAAGGATTCGATGACCCACCTAGAGATTCTACATAGATAACTATCCAATTGTCAGTCGTTAATCTCTAATGCATTGTGGTGGATTTGGTCATTTGACTTGAGAACATCATATAATCTTATATGAGGTTCACTATACTTTGGCGGGCATTTGATGAGGCTCTAGGATTATGAATCATCAGGAAGACGTCGTGTGGGTATAGTGAGAATCGTATGAAGGTTGTGAATATCCAATACGAGGATTCGCCACTCTTGGGTAGTAGGATATTATGACATGTATTTCACTCACTTAAGTTGATATAAAATTCCTTAGCTGGGGTGGACTTATTAGTTAAAAATATTTCGATAATAAATAGATTAGATGAACGAAGAGTTTAGATGAATAACATAATTGATTGAAATGAGATTGATGATGATCCATATCTCTTAACCAATTAGATTATATTGATAAAAGAATTATATTTTCATGATAACCGCACATATACTGATCTTGTCATACCACATGATATTTTCCTTCACGTAAATTGCTTTGACACATTGCTGGATGTCAATCTTGGATAGCAATGTGAATTGATCAATCTAGGTGAATAGATGATAAATTAGGATTTTTATCTATCTTATTCTAATTAAATTGGAATAATAATTTCACGATGTTTGCCATCGTGATTGGGAACCTGATGGGTCACACACACAAAATAGAATTGGGTATCTGGAATTGGACATTTTCCAAGTGGGAGATTATGAATTAATGTACAAGATCCAATTAATTGGATCAAAATTAATTACTTACGAGTCAAGTTAATTAAAACTAAGATATGCTCGTAAGCGTACGATTAAGAGATAGGTTGGCTATTGAACTTGTTAATATATCCTATTGTTAGCTCAAAGGTTCTAACTGCGGAGACTAGCTCAATTACTCACTGGTAAAAGGAACCATCGATTTTCCTAGAGGGAAGGACTGACTCATTTATCATTTTTATAAGAACCATCATGCCAAATGACTTTGGTATTCTTAGCCTTGTGGATTAACTAATTGAGCACATTAGTTGTAAACTATCACAATCCTAGTAAGACTAGGGTTAAGGTTAGCATTAGCCCATCTAGACTACTAATTAGAGAATCCAAACCTATCTTCATTATTTGCTAGCACAAGAAAATTGACAGAAATCTAAATCAATTACTCTCAAAATTGTGCTTCCATCTGTTCGTGATTGTGGATTTCCAGATCCATCCTTCATGTGTGGATTATCATTAGAGACTGGAAAATTAGACAGTTGTCGTAACACAACATGTACCTCCAATTAATTAGATTATCATAATATACGGTGTTCATCAAATTTATAATTTTTTATCATGAATTATATCTAAATACAAAATTAATCCAGCTTAAAAAGAATTGAATATTTAATTTCTGTTGTGCATGTATGCTTCAATTTCTTACAAGTACTACCCAGTCTTCTCTACATGCTATAATGATGCATCTCTTTCAAGCAAAACATTCTTAAAATGTATTTTCTCCTTTCCATCGTTTTTTAGTCTATTTCATTTTTCATTAAAGACAAATGTCGCATAATCAGGGATGGGTCTAGAAAATCATATTGGGGTGAACTAAAATTTAAAATAAGTCAATGTAAATTTTATTTTTTTATAAAACAGACATCACCTACTGAAGTTGTATCCGTCAAGATTTAACAGTGTAAAACTCATCTATAATAAAATCTACATCTATTTTGTTGGCAAAATATCGTTCAATGTAGAGTGACCTACAATCAGCAAGAAACTCATCATTTATTTTGTTACAAATTGTTGTTTTCACGTGTTTCATTGTCAAAAAATCTAACTCAGCAATCACCATTGATATAAGTAGTATTAATACAAGACAAATAAATGTAGTTAGCATAATATAACTATCTGAATTTCTACTTGCAATCAAGAGCTTCCATAATTCAGAAAGTAAAAGCACTTGAAACCGAAGATCGCAGATCACATCGTACTCATAATGTTGCAACTCAAACCTCAGAAAATGTACCACTTGCTGTGTAAAATCGCCAAGATAGAACTTATTTACAAGCCTGAAAATATCATCCCCATTGAATGATTCGAAAGAATTTCGAGGATCCAAAGCAACAGTGAGAAAGAGATGAGTTCTACTGATAGTTTATTAAATCTTGTATTTAACTCCATCAAATGAAAATACAATGCTTCAATGAAGACATCGAAATGGTAATGATGCTCAAGTGTAATTTTCTCACGAGGACGACCAATCTTATAAAAAGAAATTAGATTGGATAGATCGACATCATTTCTTGAGCAAAAAATTTTCACTTCAAGAAGAAATTCTTCTTGACCATCTTCTCTAAATTTTTTAAGGACGGTTTTTGTGGTAGAGACAAATCTGATAATAATCGAGACGTCTTAAGATCTTTTTTGAAGAGCTTGACAAAGGACGCTACTGAGTCCCAAAATTTTATACATTAAATGCAAGAAAAATACAAATTGAAAGCTTGTAATGGTTTTATAAACACCATGAACTTCAGCTTGAGATCTTCCATTTGGAGAATGGGCGGTAAGATATTCAAGCACCTTGCAAGTTATAGCGTACATATCTATCAAGCTCTTTACCGATTCAGAATATGAACTCCATCGAGTAGTGCCTGATTTTTGTAAATTACTAATATGATTGGCCCCACTCTAGACTGTCGTTCTCCACTAGCTGACATATCATCAAGCTCTCTTCTTTCAGTAGTTTGTAACACATTAATGCGCTTTGAAAATGAAGTAATAATATTAACACTGTCCAAATGAAAAAAGAATTGTCACATACAAATGACGTCATTGGCTGCAAAAACCAATGTCAGTCGTAGTTGGTAGGCAAAAGAGTTAATGTAATATGCACATGGACATTCTTTAAGAAATAACACTTGAAGTCTGTTCTAAGTACCACCCATTTTACTAGCGCCATCATAGCCTTGTCCTCTAATTTATTGAACCTGAAGGTTGTGACGAACAAAAACATCGCATAACTCTTTTTTTATATTCAATGACATAGTGTCACTAATACTTTTGATCGCAAAGTGTTCTATTAGAATACCATCAGTGTTCACAAATTGCAAGATAATGGTCATTTGCTCTTTTTTAAATTCATCTTGCGCTTCATCGACAAGATACAAAAGCAATTTTCTTCAAGCTCCTCACGAATTATTTGTCGTACTCTATTGGTCATGATGTGCAAAATTCTTTCTAAAAATCTAGAATAGTGTACTTGGCATTTTTAGGAGCTTTATCTAATACAAATTCTCCGATTTACGTATTCATTTTTCACAAAAGCCTTCACCATTTGACTAAAATTCCCACGGTTCAATGAAGATGGAGATTCATCATGACCTCTAAATGCACAACCTCGAAGTGCTAATCACTGAACACTTAGAATTGTAGTTTTTAGATGCAAATAATTTTTTTGAATTTCCTCTCTCGTTATTGCATTCATTACTTTATCAATATGTCCAGACAATCTCATTAAATCTTCAACTTCTCTCACACATACTATGAAATGATGAAGATGTCGAGCTCATGTGAGCGAGAAATACACATTTATCTCCTTGATTAACCCTCTTCCAATTGTTAAATCTATTCGTGACCAATGTCGAACTATTCGACGGATTACCATATTTCAAAAATAGAAAACAGTAAAAATAATATGCCTTATCTGTTGAAGGCGAATAATCAAACCACCGAAACTGATTAAACCATTTTTTTTAAACCAGAAATTTTAATTTCCAAATATTGACTTCTAATAATTCAAAAGTATTGGTTGATAAGGCCCGACTCATAGATATGACCATCTAATCTCTTCTTGTAAATTAATAGGATGTTCACTAAAGTGCTTCCTTTTCCTCGAATTCCTTTCGATCCAAGTAAATGGTTGCAAGTCAGATTGTGAAGATGAAAAGTGTCCAATTTCAGGAGACGGAATTGGAGGAAGTTGAACGGTAGAGATTGAATTATCCTCGTCAACTCTAACAAAATGTTTACTTGTGGTAGATTCATCTATCTTTTTAAAGAAGGAGAACAATATTTTTTCCTTCTTGGCACAAAGTTGGTGGTGTTGCATTTTTAACTCTAGAAACACGAATATAAACAATTCAATAATCATAATCAACCAACAACTGAAGTTTTGAACTATAAACAATAATCAAAATATTCAACAATTTAACCCAATAGAATCTTGTTTTAATCCTTAGCCTAAAAGAAGTCAATAACATTGTTTTGAGATTAAAATGGTTATAAATCAAACTTGCTCCTAAGCTATAGAATTTGTCACAAGTATTTTTTACAGGTTATACTTTTACCAATAAAATTTACTTTTCTAGACTATTAAGCTAAGAACATTCAAACATGCGCCAAGTGTCTCTAGAAATGTAATTGCTGGGAAATTACCAAAAACAAACATATATATAAATTATTATCTTTCCCTTGAACATAAAAATTATAAAACACACAAATATCCAAAAATAGTACAACTTACATATGAACTGAACTAAAAAATTAATAATGTAGGATTTTCAACATACACAAATAACCAAAAATAGTTCAACGTCGTAATGGTCATATAAGTATAACTGCCCCCAAAAAATGGACAAAAGAAAAAAAGGCCAAAATGTTGAAAAAAAGAAAAGAAAAAATAAACATACCTAGACAGTAGACGATGTTAGTGTTGGCGATCGGAGGTCTGTGACAAAAGGGAAAACTAACTCTAAAGAAAAAAAAATAGGACGTAAAAATAGCCAACATGCTGAAAAAAGGGGAAAACATACCTAGACTAGATTGTAGATGGCTACCGGCATATCGGTAAGGGTTCGGTTTGGGTCTTATGGGTGGGGTCAAGTGGGTTGGGGATGGGTGATTGGAGAAATTGATAATGGGTAAGGAGTTTGGGTTAAAATTTGGTCCATTTAAAAGGTTGGGCTATGAAGGGCTAATATTGAAGTGCAATGGATTTTTTTTCTCCCTTCATTCCCAATTTATGGGACGTTGATTTTGGACAAAGATTACGATGGTTCGTCCATTTTTGTCATGGAGACCCATAAGGATGTAATGGAAGAGTGAATAAAGAAATAGACGATGGCAGTGGACATCTGTAGTACACCAATATCAACAAAAGTGTTTGCGATATTGTAATAGTGAATAGTTTGATGAAAAGCACACTAGTCATATTGAGAATTCACAATAAACAAATATCGTCAAACTATCTAGAGACTTCGAGGCGGAAATATTGATTAAGGGAAAAGATTCTATGTCACAACGTTCGAGAGTGAATGTTTTCGTACCCAAAGAGAATGATATAATATGATACCTTAATCCAGACAATTGTTCCAATCGGGGGAATAATATTAAATGAGTCACTATGCTGATTTCATGGATAAAATCCATGAGTGCAACGGTTTTGTCCCATCCATCATGCTGTTAAATTGACACTTTCTAAAACTGTTTGATTTGTTGGATAACTAACAAGTATCCACATATTTACGTGAGTGTCCCTATACTGTGGCCTGTGGGATCAACTACCATCTTCTAAAAAAAAGAAGTACAATATGTACTAGCTATCCAGACTATTGATATCCATGTTTCATTGGTCCATACAGCTAAGGATAGTTTAAGAATTAATCAACACGATGTACTTCTCACTATCACAATCCTTTGTAATTAGTATATCACTCAAATTTATTTTTGGACTACAATTATTAATTATACATAAAATAGTAAACAAAGTAACAGAGATGCCATAATTCTAAATTACAATGATAAAGTCATTACATCGTCTCAACGATTAGATATAGGGCATAAAACTAACACAAACCCATTAAATCGGGTAAAGATCTAGTGCATTCAGTTATCCTTACAATATATAAGAGCCGGTTGTTCAAATTATTGTTCACCATTCCGCCCAAAATGACATCGTTTTGGAAATTATTATTTTTTCTTTTTTTACTTTGTGTAATTGTTTACTATGTCAAATAAGCTTAGTAGAATAGTAATGTGTTGCTGCGACAAATTTTGTTTACCCTCCACTTTGCTTGTTCACATGAAAATATTATAGTTTTTGAAAAAGCACCAAATTTTTATATGTCATAGAAGGATGACTTGTGAGTGTTTGGTTAAATTTTCAGAACGTTTCATGCCCTTTTTGAGTCTCGTTTATATTGGGGACTTAAAGGAGGCAAGTTATCTTTTAGTGAACAAAGTTAGAAATCTTTAATCAAAGCAAAGCACTTCAAGTCTTTTAACCTAAGAAGCTTGTATTTGGCACATTAATATTTTGGAGGTAAAAGCTAATAATGACGTTTAAGTTCCACCCTAGTAGACCACATTTTGGTCGAAAAGAGAATGAATAATGTTTGTGATACTATTTTGTGATATTGTTTTATTAAGATAAATATTTTATTAAGATATTGTTTTGTAAAATAAATACTGCTTTTATTAATTCGACCAGCAAATGATTACAACACAATTGTGTTCTTATATATTGAAAAAACAATATCCACCCATCAAAAAATTAGAAAAAGTAACACTAATTTCCTTTACTAGAACAGGCTCTTAGGACATGACTCCTTGCAAGTCTTCTTATTGTAATTGTCTAACTTTCCACACCTTTCACATCGTATCATCTGCACTTATTCACCCATCGATCTAATTCGCCTCTTTTAGGTCTTTTGAGTGGTCTCTTTATAGGTGGAGGCAAAATGTCAAACTCAGCAGAATTTTCAAATTCCAACCTCATTGAGGTGGGGATAGGATGTATAGCTTCTTCATAGGACTTGTGGAAGGTTGCAACATGAAAATAATAATCAACAAATTCATCAATACGAATTCCAAACCTATTATTGCAGCGACTGCATATACGCATGAAAACTCGTTTAGCTGCCACTAGGAACAAGAACATGTGCTTTTGCAACTATCCATCCAAACATATAGATTTAAAAAGACTTCAAAATGATTTCAAAAGACCTCTTGATATTCCATGATTGACATCCAGCTGTATATTCATGAGACTTCTCTATCATCTTCGGGTAGACAACCCCGGACAACTCACCTGCATCATTCAAAACTCAAACAAAAATAATATATTATAACTGAACAGTATCATAGAAAAAAGAACCGTATCACAAAGCAAAAATAGTATTATCATAGAACAATATCATACAGTAAATAAAAACTGTATTATAAAATCAAAAAAAAATAGTATTATAACATTACCAGCATCAGTTCTTCTCATAACAAACATGTTCATCAGCTTTATCCTTAACATGTCAACCATCTACGTTATGGGCAAACTCCTATAGTCAACTATCCATGCGTGAAAGAATCGGCTGCATTTGATGACATCTCTCCATACCGGCATCCAACACTATGAGCGTTCGACCAATTTTCAAACAGTAACCCATCTGGAAACATTTGAACAATTTCTCTCCCATTACGTTTCAATACCTCCAACTTCTGGTTAAATAATGTAATTGTTGGAGCATGCGCACACTTCCAGAACAACCAGACCATACGCTCCCTAGTTGTTTGAGAAGCCACCACTACTGAATTTATCCCTCAAATTTCTTTAAGGTGTTGTAAACAGAAAAAATGATTCGATGTAGGAAATGCCTTAGGAAACGATTCCATTACCCCCAACATTCTAATTAAACACAAATGTAAGCTACAAAGTACTTTGAACAATACTACGTAGACTCTCCAAGAACCACAACCAATTATCGTGGTTTTCGGAATCTACAACAACATAAGACAATGGATAAAAGCATGCACACAAAATAATAATATTACTAACGGGGTCATATAAATCACATTATAAAAATATCAAAAATTGGTACTATATAGAAAACCTTATTCATAATGATATTGTATATTGTTGTACATAAAACAGTATCAAACATCAGAAAAATAGTATCTCACATTGGTTACCATTTTGGCGGTTGCAGACGACATGTTACTTTGAACTTTCTTTTCGAAAATGTTCCATCGATAAACAACATGGGACGACAATGATTAAATATATGAATGCATGCATGGAAATAAACAAACACTCTTTAGAATCTTTTGGAAACTTGATCCACCTCTAAAGCGATATGACTTCCATGATTAAGTGACCTTGCGGCCTCAATGTACCAATGTAACTACTTGAAAGATTCAGATGCATCACCAAAAATCAATCATTTTGCTCTCTCCAATGCATTCCAAACATTCTCACAACTTATTGTGTAACTGTAATTTGTTAAAATGTGTGAAACCACATCAATAGAACACAGTGTTGATTTCCCTTTCAATATATCGACAATCAAACCATAAATCACCTTACAACTCAATCTCTTACTTTTTTCTTTCCTCAATACTACAGGGCAACTATGCTCATTAACTAACTTTCATATATAACAAAAACCCCTAACATTTGATACTGTTGCACAAACATACCACATAAAATCTTCAAAATATTTGTGAACACTGTGTCTCTACCCTACCACCATTGTTGTTTCTCATGTAATCAAACTTGAATCACTTCTCAATCAAATATTTGCATAAAGCATCTCTAAATTCAGCTACCTCTCTCTTGAACTTCTATCCAACATGAGTGATTACACTTGATCAACTAAAAGAAAGCAATGCCCTATTATTTGTTAAAGAACACTATGTAGTTATCGCATTTTCATCTTTTTCACAAAGAGTCTCACAATCATGTAATACTATTTTACAATCAAGAGATATTGTTTGACAATCTGAGACACTAATATCCACAAATTTCAAATCAAACACAAAAATCAATAAAATCATGGTCATAAACTCTTCTTCAAATAACACCTATCATGCCCAAAAATAGTATAACGCAATAAAATATTTTTAACTTCTAATAAACTTTAATTATCACACAATCTACGCAAAATACCATTAAAATCACCACAGCAACAACCTTAATGGGAAGTGTGTCTGAAATATACTTACAAAGTAAATTCAAGCCATCTTCTATGATTGAGAAGAAAAACAACACTGAAAATTGTTAATCCTGAAATTATCACTTACGAAAACAGTGGAAAATGTTTGGGTAGCCAGCAGTGAGTTGTGTAACGCCAGCGACGAGGTGCGGCGGTGTGGTGCAAGAGCCAACGAAGAGCTCGGGAGAAGACAATAGCCACGTGTGTTGCTGCTCTGGTTTAATTATAATTAGTTTGGGTTGCAATGGTAATTACGGTATTAATTAAAATATAGCTGAAGTAGTATTACTTAATAGCAATTTTGAAAAGTGTTTGGACCTAATTTAAAATAAGTCACTAATGAGTGATTTATTGACAATTTTCCAAAAAATAAAATAAAATAAAAGGATCGGGTGAAAATTTCTCATTATAAGTTCATACCCAATAAGAAATATGGGCCTAGAGACTGTCATTTGAGTATATCCAACTAGTAAGCCCATTTAAGTCTTGTATTTCTCATAGCCCACTAGATTGTAAAAGTCCTTTGTTTTAATAAGGGCAAAATAGACAAATACCTATAAAATTTGGGACAAATTAAAAAATACGGTCAAACATAATTTCAACACCAAAATACAGTTTTGTTACAAACTAAACATGAGAGAGAATGAGTACTTAAACCCAACAAATCCAAATTTCTATATGTTTCTCCTTCCCATCAAATCCAAATTTGACATCAACAACAATCTCTTCAAGATTGATACAAAGAAATTTTGATCTATTTCTTCCTCAATTTTGCAAAAAAAATAAAATAAAATAAAAAAATATCGCAACTCTATCTCAATCAGAAAAGAGAACTCAATAGATATTTCCGTTAAATTTCTATTTGCCAAGTAATATGATAATTTTTTATTTCGATTCACTTCATAATTATTTTTTCTTATTCTAACTTCTCGAAGTAGTAGCTTTTCAGATTTGAGTGCTAAATTGCTCAACTATTTAATATCCACTCTCCAATTGCTATTGAGATATGATTTTTCCACGTCGGATGTTCATTTTTATTCTTTCCCCTTTTTATATCTTTTTATTTTTTTGCAAAATGTAAGATTATTAGAATGTAATATAATTCAATATCAGAATAGTCTGAATTTTGTTTCAAATTATTCAGTAAAGGGTTTATAGATTTGTGAATTTTTAAGGTTTTTGTTTGTTTGTGAATGCTTATTAAGTAAGTACTTGTGAATTTTGGAGTTTTTTCAATTTTGTTTCGATGTTGCATTTGAGTTCTGAACATATGCAATTTTTTGAGCTTATTTGGCTAAAAAAATTAATTGTTAACTTATTTTAAGATTGTTCTCATTTGTGTTGTTATGTTTATACTGCATTAGAAAAATGAAATATTGTGTCACAGTTTAATTGTTCTGTATTAGAAAAGTGATATATTGTGTCACTTTTTAATTAAAATGTCACACAATTTATAATTTAGCTATTTCTAATACCACGTCTTTGACTAAACTTACAACCTTTTAAGTTAAGATTAAGTCAAGTCCCCGATACAATGATTTTTTTGGGTTAATTTTTGTGAGTAGAGAATGGCTTATTTGAAATTGTGGGGTGGTGGTGTAATTGGATTTTTGAAAGTATTCAACAGCGGTGGGTTTGGTGGCTTCTCATTTATGTTTCAAAATTTTAAATTGTTGGGGGTAAAATATACTTACATTTTTTTACCAATTCCAACAAATTCCGGGAGTCTAATGTCAAGCCTAGGAAATATCAACATGCATATAGTTCTTGTTCAGTTCATGTGTTCTCTAGTTGATACTTATTTAAACTGTAAAATTAAATGCCACACCTAACATGAAATTGTGTTTTTATGTTTTTTTATATGGAGTTCTAAATATGTGGAGCTAATATAGGAAATTAATATAAATTGGGGAAAAAATTGATTAATATTTGTCGTAAGATAAAGTGAAAATGAGCAAGATTCAAGATATTGAATGAAAAACCATAATTGTAAGTAAGAATTGGAGAAACAATAGTCAAACACGACTTTAAAAATCAATGAGATAAGATGCATTCAAGATGTTTGTAAAAATGTACTCGTCAATTCTTTATCTTAAATGTGAATTAAAGTTCTGTATTAAAAAGTAACATGTTGTGACACTTTTTAATTTAAATGTCACAATTGTATAGTTTGATTTTTGTTAATAGAATATTTTTGCTTAAGCTTATAACGCACTTATAAAAAAAATTTAACTGATTTATCTTACTCCCTTTCTCTTTTTTGTTGTAATTTATTGTTTTTATAGAAGTATGGATGATTCAAGTTCTTGATTTCACATTTTTCAACGTTGGATTTCAACTTTTGGTCAATGGTCATGAGTTAGGAGGTATGACCATAATGATCACAATTTTTGGCATTACGAGTTGTGCGTGAAAATCAATTAGGGAAGACTCTCACAATGTGTTTGTGAAAATGTAGGAACCAATTTTTAATTTGTTAAATGTGTATATCTGTTAAAATGATAAGAGCTAGAAAGTGATATGATTGTCACTTCTTAATTAAAACATCACAGGCCGTGTAATTTGACTTTATTTTTCTAATTAAGCATCTTTAACTAATCTTGCAATGTGCTTATAAAAATATCTTAAACTAATATTCAACTGAACTTTAATTTTTGTGTTAGAAAAAGATTAAGTTTCTACATTAGAAAGTGACATGTTTTGTCACTTTTTAATTAGAAACTATAATTGAATTTTTTTAATAAAACGTCTTTGACTAATTGATTATAAGAATTTCTTAAACTAATATATAGCTGTCAGTTTTAGTTTTTGTTGTGCTAGATGTAAATTAAGATTATATATTAGAAAGTGAAATTATGTGTCACTTTTTAATTAAAAAGTCATGTCTGTTGTAAATTGAATTTTTTTTAATATTATTTGTACCAATCGTCGAGCTTGATGACTCGACTCTTTTTCCTGACCTTGACCTCTCACAATATTTTGTTTTTCGTATATAAAGTCGCTTGAATGAAGACATCCAATCAGGTCAACTAATTTTACACCATTAGCCATTGCCTAAGTTTACAACGTACTTATTAGAAACTTTTAAACACCTAAGTTTACAATGTACTTATTAGAAACTTTTAAACTAACATCTAACTCCTACTTTTATTTTTTATTTTGTTGGATGTTAATTAAAGTTCTAAAAAGTGACTTATTGTACCACTTTTTAATTAAAAGGTCAATTAAATTTATTTATTAAAAAGTCAAATATTGTGTCACTTATTCAGTGGAAAGTCACATATCATATTTTTCAACTAATTAGAATTTGGTAAATTACGACCAGTACGAAATTTTTACTAAAAATAGAAAAATATGCTCAAAATATTAATTATTTAAAAATACGGTTTATCATTTTTCAGTAAAAGTAACATAGTATGTCACCTTTCAACAAACGAACTTAATTGACATTTTAATTAAAAAGTGACACATCATGTCACTTTTTAAATGTACAAACTTAATTCATATCAAATACTAAAAGAGTATGGAGTAATATCGAACTATCAATAAAAAAGTTTTTATAAGCGCATTATATCCTTAAAAAAAGTATTTTTGTAACGACCACGGACTTTTTCTAGCATTCCACTTAAGTTTCTCTTAAGAGGGGAGGTCAATAATTTGAATCGCTAGGGATGCGAAAGAAATTCAGTTTAGAGCTAAACCTCTAGTGGACAGTACGTAAGTTAACGACGCACGAAATAACCCCTATGCGAGAGGGTCGTGAGAGAAAGTCCATGGTCATTACAAAAAAAACGTGGTGTCCACTAGATGTTGGGCTCCAAGCTAGATTTCTTTCGCGTCCGCTGCGATTCGAACCCTTGATCTTAAGGGGGAGGTCAATGGTTCAAATTGTTGGGGACGCGAGAGAAATCTAATTTGGAACCCAACCTCCAATAGACAATACGTAAGTTAACGGCGCACGGAATAGTCCCTAGGTGAGAGGGTCGTGGGAGAAAGTATGTGGTCGTTACAATAAAATGCGCGTTTTTTTTGTAACGACTACGGACTTTCCCCCACAACCCTCTCGCCTAGGGGCTATTCCGTGCACCGTTAACTTACGTACTGTCCGCTAGAGGTTGGGCTCCAAACTGGATTTCTCTCACGTCTCCAGCGATTCGAACCATTGACATTTCCCCTTAAGAGGAATTAATGGAGAATACTGGTACCAATTGGGCAAGAATTCTATTAAAAAAACTCAGATTAGATTGTGTGTGACCTTTTACTTAAAAAGTGACAGTGTATGTTACTTTCTTATCCAATACAGCAATTTATATTCAAAACTAAGAAAATAATACATTCATCTTCAATAAGGCATTGCATTCAATAATGCAAAACAAATATTAATTTAGAAAACACACACAAAAAGTGATCCATGCAGAAGTTTTTGATCTAAAATTGTTCTGTCACTTTGTATCAATTATTTTATCACTTTTTCAATAAAAAAGTGATAGAACGTGTCGATTTCTCGGTAATCCAAAAGGACACTTTGGACCTTTTCATTGAAAAGTGACACGTCATGTACTTTTTAAATGTACAAATTTAATTCATATTAACATAAAAGAGTAATGAGTAATATCGAAATATCAATTAAAAAGTTTTTATGAGCTCATCATATCCTTAAAAAAAGTGTTCTATTAAAAATTCAAATTGGATTGTGTGTGACTTTTTATTTAAAAAGTGACAGAGCATGTCATTTTCTTATCTAGTACATTAGTTCATATTCAAGACAAATAAAATGATACATTGATTATCCTCAATAAGGCATGACACTCAATAATGCACAACAAATATCAATTCAGAACAAAAAAAAGTGGTTCATATAGGAGTTTGTGATCTAAAGTTGTTCTATCATTTTGTATCCATTGTTCTGTCACTTTCTCAGTAAAAAATGACAAAACGTGACACATTTTTCTCTGTAATCCAAAGCGACACTATGTAACCTTTTCATTAAAAAGTGACACACCATGTCACTTTTTAAACACAGAGAAAAAAGAGTATGGAGTAATATCGAAATATAATTTTAAAAAAAATTATAAGCTCATTATATCCTTAAAAAAGTGTTATATTAAAAATTCAAATTGGATTGTGTATGACCTTTTATTTAAAAAGTGACAGAGCATATCATTTTCTTACCTAGTACATTAGTTCATATTCAAGATAAATAAAATGATACATTGATCATCCTCAATAAGGCATGATACTCAATAATGCACAACAAATATCAATTTAGAACAAAAAAAAGTGATTCATAGATAAGTTTGTGATCTAAAGTTGTTCTATCGTTTTGTATCCATTGTTCTATCACTTTCTCAATAAAAAATAACAAAGTGTGTCACTTTTTTCTCAGTAATCCGAAGCGACACTATGTGACCTTTTCATTAAAAGTGACACGTCATGTCACTTTTTAAATGCACAAATTTAATGCATATTCAATTCAAAAAGAGTAAGGAGTGATATCAAAATATAATTAAAAAAGTTTTATAAGCTCATTATATCCTTAAAAAGTATTCTATTAAAAAAAAACTCAAAATAGATTGTGTATGACATTTTACTTAAGAAGTGACAGAGTATATCAATTTCTTATCCAATACACTAATTCATATTCAAGACAAAGAAAATGATACATTAATGTTTGATCATCCTCAATAAGACATGACACTCAATAATGTACAACAAATATCAATTTAGAACACAAAAAAGTGATCCATAGAGAATTCTGTGGTCCAAAATTGTCATGTGACTTTGTATTCATTGTTCTATCACTTTCTCAGTAAAACATGACAGAACATGATTCTTTTCTCGATAATTCAAGGCCTCAATTCATATTCATATTTACATTTGTACAAACACCTTGTATGCATATCTGTAATTGATATTCACGCATATTAATAGAAACAAAAATTTAAAAAAACACAAATTTATAATAAAAGTGAATGAAGGGGAATGTGTTAAGATTGAAATCTATAATGTAATGCAGCAAACTTTTTCAAAGTAGATTGTGTTGATAATTTACCTTTGGAGAATAAAATTGGAATATGAGACGAAATTATTGTTGGAAATCTGAAAATTTCAACGTGAATATGCTTGAAACTTCTGAAATTTTGACAAAATTGAAGAAGAACATGCTTGAATTGAATTATGTATATGCCGCGACCGAGTAATTTGTGGATTTTGAGGCTCATTTGAATAAACGATCCCGTCGTAATTCCATTGTGTTTTAATTTGTAATTTGAGCGTATTTATTACGATTTGATGTTTATTTGTGTTTTAAATCACATTTAACCTGATTTTTCAAAAGTCCCTCTATTTTTATGGGTGTTTGTGTAATTTGCCCATTAAAATTTTAAATGTATTTTTCAAATTTTTAATAAAAATTCCAGGCCTAATTTGCCTTTTTAAATAAAGGAAAAATTACACATATACACTACTATATAAATTAAAATTGAAATATACTAGTTTTTTTTTATATAAATTGAGATATACTAATATAATATTAGTTTCATTGGACTAAAAAGGCAAACAATATGTTTTTATAGAATGTTTATATCAAATAATAAATGCAACGATCCCAAAATATACTACCAATTACAAATTCAAATTTCAAAATTGCTCAATACATCACCAATTTAAGTGAAGGAAGAATCAATCGTTAAAAGGTAGTAAGCAAAAGCTTCACTTAATAAATAATATAATTAATCTCCATTCCTGCTAAATGAGAAAACGAAACATGGTATGAAATGGTTGATAAATTGTGAATATGCGTTATACACCAAGTATCAAATACAAAAATACAAACTAATTTTTAAAAATTCACATAATGCACACAATAATCTTAGACGAACAATATTCAATAACAAGACTGATATATTAGTGAGCACTTATAAGAGTTTCAAACATATGACATAATCTTTATTAACAAATTGCAGTAACATGTAACAAATTTATCTATATACATTCATCGCTTCAAAATATAGGTTAACAACATATCAAACAATCTTAAAGCACAGTCATGAAGTACCAATATAATTTAACAAATATAATATTACATTCATAATACGATAATATAACAAGCATGAGAATACATTTGTTGAATACCTTCAAATAATCATAAAATTGGGTTGCTCTTTATAAAATCATTACATACCAATCTTATGAAAGCTACTTAACATATAAGTTTCATAAAATATAACAATTAATATTTTTTTGTGAATTAAACATATAATTAAAAATGTATAATTGAAGTGGCCATAAATATGAAAAAATCGGCAAGAAAGAACGAGCAAGAAAGAACGAGATAATAAATTTATGTTTTGAAGATTTAAATATTAACAAGACGAATACAACATAAAAAGTAAAGAAAACTCAAAAAAATCAGAAACCAGTAAAAATGACTGATAGTCGAAAAAAGATAAAACTCATAAATGCTTTAAAAAAAATTTAAAAAATGTACATTTGTTTGTTCTGGTACAAGAATAGTGAGTTTCTTCTTCAATTGCGAACTTTACTACCACGAGGATTCTTCTTCGCCATGGAAAGGTGGCGCCCGATTTTGATTTTGGATCTAGACTTGCTATTTATTTGTGTTTTAACCATCTCCAAATATCTAAAAAAAAATTGATTTAAAACATAAAACCAATCAAAAGTTGAAAGATTGAACAAAAGGGATTATCGAAAATAATAATAAGAAATAAAGAAGTGATTGGCATAAGTAGCATACTGATCTTAATGTGAAGGAATAGAGAGTTATATGGATCATGAAAAAAATTCTGATAACTAAAAGAGTTTTGTAGGATATAAGAGAAAAGAATAATTCGAGTGTCTAGAAAGAGTGAAAAACTAAAAAGATAAATTTAATGGTAACATGATTTTCTCTTTCTATTATAGAAAGATTTATTTTACTCCCTTGAAAATGGAAAATTTAGAAGTAGATGTGATTAAGCAAATAATTTTAAATTAAAAAAATTAAAATAACGGTATTTGTGCAAATAAATAGGCATTTATGAAAAAATTAATATGTCTCAGTATATTTCAAATTCCATTTTAATTCAATGCCTAATTTTCCCTTTAATAAAGGCTCCGGAGCCTTCCAAAATGTAGTAGCCATTAGGCTTGTTAAAGGCTAAAAGCCCATTGTTCCGTAGAAAATGCTTCAGGCCTTTCGACATGGGCTAAAGGGTAAAAGGCACAAAACCATGACAGCAGACTACTACAATAGAAACCAACAATTAATGAGAAGGTAAACTTTGGCAACAAACAACCCTTAATATGATCAGCAGATTAGGTCTGGTAAATTTGTGGTTTAGGGTCATGTAATGTATTAGTAATTCTAAAATCACTTAATTAATCATGTTTCGACGTGTTTACTTGCTGCACCATGTGGTTTAGAATAGTTACTCCCATAGACGCAGCCCGTGAAGTAATATGGCTGAAAAGAATTTTGAATGATTTGAAATTCAAGCAACAAGTGTGACAATATGTTTGCAATTGCAATGATTTATAATCCAGTCCTTCACGTGCGGTCCGAGTATATGAAACTCTGACATCACTTTATCTTAGAGCTAGTATATCAAAGCAAAATCCGCAAAGAGTTTATCAACACCAATAATCAACCGGGAAATTCCAAGAATAATTGCAATATTCAAATATGCTTGAAAATTTGTTGGACACTACTACATTAAAGATGGCTTTATAACATGAAGTCCTTACTGTGGAAAACAGAAGTCTTGCTTGCCTGAAAAATCATGATTCTTTAAATTGTGTTAAAGTCTGTGTCACAGACAGTAACTTAACGCTAATATCCGTGATTGTTGGGGACGATGGGAGAAGTTGGCTTGACATGAGATTATAGGTGGCCATAATTGGGAAGTCTCTTTACGGATACATTTCCTAAGTAGTTAGGAAGCCTCCTACCAAGACAAACGACAATCGGAGTCCGTTTCGTTACGAAACGTAGGGGCCGAAGACGATAGTGTCAGGCTGTGGCATTGTCGTAATTTCATAATATTGCGAGGGCAGTGACTCAATGGTCGAGTATCTCTTGGGATTGAAACTTTGTGGACTTAATATTGAAGATGTTAGCTTCTCTGTAGAGCAAACGGATCGTCATTTGGAGGTCGGAAGCATCAGTTATGAAAATTACGATTCCTCGACCAAAAGACGTCTATTGGTATCAGTTGGGTTATTTCTCCGCAGCTATTACAAGGGGGCATGCTTAATGAACAGTCAGCCAGCCTCCACCGTGCTTATGTCCCCCATGGAAGAGTAGCCTGCAGGCTATCCTTAGGCACCTTAAGGGATTGCTAAAGTACTCGTATGAGGTCAGGAACTCATCAGGCGGCGTTTGGCCTTCATGGCCTTCGTTGGGCACTCGTAAAGGGCCTAAGGTTACCGATAGAGCATTGATATGCTCTGAGGGCAACGCTAAAGATAACGTAACACCTCTACGTCTAATGAGCTAGCAAGCAAATCATTATAAAGGCCTCGTACGCTAACTCGTGCAACTCGTGCACTTCGGCTATGAGTTATAGCTTTGCCATGGGGGTCCGTTGGCTAGAAATACAGTCGTAGGGCAACGCTGCATAGTTGGACAAAAATGAAAAGATGTCAATGTTGTTCGAATGAGTATGATGTGAACGCACTTCAAGTTAGCCATGGATTATTAGATGACCATGCTTGAGCGAGGCACTGACGAAGGGCATTGCGGCATGCAATGAGCTAATATGCACATAGGAAGTGACGAGCACAATGATGGCATTGTGGGGCATGCGAATGACCATCAATACTTTGAACGGAGCTAGGAAAGCTCCCATCCATCGAGCATGCTTCAAGATGATCGTATCTTGTGCATGAGCATACGGGTAAGCTAGGTAAGTCGTATCCAACAGAGTTGGAAACGTCGATGACATTGTGCATTGCGAATAGACGAGTGCTTTGGCAACAAATGCAGCACATTGATGCATTTGAATATTTATACACTAGTAAGCTTCATAGACGAAATAAGCAATGGGTCATGTTTAGACTCGTGATGGAGAAGGCAGAATGTAGTCGAATGGAGTGAGACTATTGCCACACAGGTAAAATAATTGTACCGTGGGACTCAAAGATTCGGCCTGTGACAGTTAGTATCAGAGCACATATTTGTGCATTATCAAAGTATTCTGTGTAGACTCCGATACTACTACAATATGGAATTGACTAAAAGAACTCGATAGAGGGCGGTGGTTGAAACTTAGCCCTAGAAAACAGAATTGTATCGATATGCCACACAAATGTTGGGTATTGTCGACGTGAGCATTAAACTGCTTCAATATTTTTTATTGTGGATTGTGCACAATTTTGGGAACGTCGTGCATCGATTGAGTATCGGTTAGTATCCTTATAAGAGTAAAAAATGCTGACTTCAGAGATTGAGCTTTTGGTGCATCAAATTGGCTCTGAGAGTGATGTCTACGTCGTTGACGGCTATAGACTAGGTGAAGTGTAGTAGCTTCATTTATTGTTATTAGTTGCTATTGATTGATAGCCCAAGAATAACTAACTAAGAGGGTGGTGAATTAGTTTTCTCAATCTTTTTCGAAAAATATTCTCAAAATATGATATTTAAGAAATGAAAATTAATCCACAAAAATATAAGTACAATATAAGTAAATAAAATGAGAAAAGAGAGTGCAAAAGATATTTTTATGAAGGTTCGATCCAACCAATGATCTACGTCCCCCGTTACCAAGCTCTCCAACACGAGCACGGCTTTTCTACTATTTTGATTGACTTATAGTGCAATCCAAATCCTTACAATGTATTCGGAGACTTATAAACAAGGAACACTGATCTTTATACAATATTGAGCTTTCAAGGGACCTCAATATGACCCAAAAATGTAAAGAGATTGATTTGAATATTTCTCTCTAGATAAATGATAAATATAAGTTTAGTTCTAAGAAAGACTAACACTTTAATGAATAGCAATAGATGAGGAAAGCTCAAGTGTTAGAAGAAAATTTTGTTGAAAATGATGAATCAAAAGTTTGATTTGATCAAACAAAGTTTTTCAATGAATAATATTGAATATATAAATGCAATAAAGTTATGAATGAAGTTTTTCAATATGATTCTCTCTATAAATACTCTTGTAAGTGTTATTGAATGATAATAAATGAAGTAGTATTTATATAGATAAATTTTCGTCACTTTCTATATGACCAAACGGTTGACCGGTCAGATGGTCAGAACTAGCAGTTGGAACTGCAAAAAAAATCAGAACAGACACTTTTTGGAAAGTGACAGTCAGACGGTCGACCAGTTCGTTCAAACGGTCGACTGGTTCAACTGGTTCATCAAACGAATGACCGTTTCTACAATTTTAAAAAATTAATTTTTGGCTTTGATAAAAATATTTTATGCAAGGGATAATTACATACGTTTTGTGCATAAAAATATTTTTGAGCTTTCATTCATTTAATTAATAAAAATCAAAGAGTTAATACCTTTTTACAATTTTTTCTAGAAATCTATTCTTCGATCTTGATCTTCAAATCTTGAATTTTGGATCTTGAGATACTTGAACTCTTGTATTGATTTGGCTTGACATTTGCATGAGAGTTAGATTTGTAACACTTTGAATATTACTTGAAAGTAGATTGTTAGTAAACATAACTAATTTGTTTGTTATAATCAAAACATTAAGGTTTAAAGTTAACCATAGGTCAACGATTTCTCTTTTTTTTATTATGACAAACAATGTGAGAATAGATGTCATAAGATAAATTAAGGTAAATATATTCCTCCTTTCTTTTTCAAGTAAACATGGTTTGATGAATTTGTATTACATGATACCATTTTGTATTACATTATTTGACAAGTTTCCGATTTCATCACATATCAAATGTCCAAGTTGTTATGTCAAAACATTTTCAAATTTTCATCACATATTCATATGTATCATCACATTCATCAAATTTATCACATCAGATATATTTCAAATTCATCTCACATCACATATTTCCTCCCTTTAGGCATAAACAAAAAGGCAAAATCAAAACATTAAGGTAAAATCATTTATTGATAAAACTTGAAAGTTAAAATATGTCATACATTGATAAACGAGAAAGTTAAAGACAACTAAAAGAAGAAAGAGATAAGCTAAATCTCCGGTGGAGGATGTGAAGGGAGCACGGCGTCGAGGCGGGAATGTAGAGCGTGAAGCAATGAAGTTATGCCGTCTACCGAGTTTTGTAATCATCCAACCGTAGTTTGTATGCTAGCCGCCGTATTTTGTAGGTCACTCACGGCATGTTGTAGGCCATCGACGGTAGATGTGAGTGAGTCGATCCGGCCATTAAGAAGATTGTAATTGTCCTCGTTGAAGCCGGAGGTTGAGGACGACGGCCGATGTGATCGTGGTCGAGACGGCGGCTCATCTTCATCAACATTCATGTCTTCACCCTCGAATGGTAACGTAGAGGGTCCCGACTCATCATCAAACCTTTTGGACTTTGCCACCCATTATCCGTCTTCTTTGACAATTTTCATTCGTTTGAGAGTGAGGATGTTAATCGTATCGATGGCTTTAGGAAGAAAGCCGACTGAATCACGAAAGGAAATGTCAAAGTGTTAAAAGATTTTAGTGAGGATCATGCCGTAGGGAAGTGCCTTAGCCCTAGTGCCGCTAAGAACGCAGTTCATATGCTGGATCATAATATATGAAAAGTCTAGTTTGCGCCCACGGAGGATAGAGTCGAGAAGAAAGACATCATAATGATTAACCTCGTCTAAATGACCTTTTCGAGGAACAATGATATGGACGATGATGTTGTGTAGGACACGACACGGGAAAGTGAGTTGAATCGTACTTAGATGTACGGTAGCCTCAAAGTGCTTGTCGGTGACGCAACAACATGCCTCGACCGGATTGTATTCGTTAGTGTGAAGAATTGTTTTGGTGGTATAGAGACGAATACCACCATCCTCAAATGAAGAATGAAACGAATAAGTTCTTAAGTGATCTTAATTCGTTTGTTTCTAAAAAGACACTTAATACCTGATCCCGGAGAGAAAATCATTTTGGTGTAAAAATCTTTGACAATCGAGGGATAAACTTTATCATTTAGCGTAAGAATAAGAACCCAACCCATACCCATGAAAAGGTTTTTAATGTTAAATGAGGGAGCATCGTGATTGAAGGAGGCAAGGTCGACGCTCTTACCTATGAGGACGGGACAACGGTCAAACCATTTCGTTTGAGGGTCCTCTTCGGAGGATGATGATGATGATGGTAGCCTTTCTCTCCTCGATCGCTTGGCAGCCATTTTGACCCGAGACATTGTGATGGAAACAGATTTTGGAGACTAGGTTTTAGTTCGTCCATTTGGGATGGATTTTGATGATTTTGTGGACAAAAATTAGGGATTGTTCGATTTTTGTAAGGATAATGATATGGGTTTTTTTTTATTGTGAGTGGAAATTTTGAAGATTGGAAGGAGATTTGATGAATAGGAAGAGATTGGAAGAGAAAACCGTATGTTCGTACGAAGAAGGAATGAAGAATTTTGAAAAATTCTGAGGTTAAAACCCTGATTTCTGTTGATACGGTTGACCGGTTAAATCAGACGATCGACCGTGTGAACTTGAATTTTTGAAAATGAACTTTTTGTTTAAACAGATGAAGAGGAGGATGACTATGCGGTCGTTCGTTTTAATTCAACCGAACGACTGTTTGACTAAGCGGTCAACTATTTGAACTAATCAAATTTTTCAAAAAATCTATGTTTAAACGGATGTAAAGACGAATGAGGAGGAGTCCATCCGTTTGAGCACAAACAGACGACCGTTTTATGAAGCAGTCGACCGGTTGAACTTTTCAATTTTTCCATAAGTCTCTGTTCAACCGGATGATGATCCGGACGTATAATGGTTCATCTGTTTACCTTCAAGTAGACGTCCGTTTTAAAGAATAGTCGTCCGGTTTGACAATTTTGTAAAATTTTTACCGAAATCATTGATTTGGCTCTTTGTCAAATAATTTTAAAACATGTTTGTCATATAAAATTCAATCAAATATATCATTCATAAAGAGTTAGCCACATACTTCACATTCATCAATTATCCCAAGATTTCATCGAATATATGAAAATCTTTCGAGTGCTAATGGTTTTGTGAGAATATTGGCTAATTATTTTTCAGTGTTTACAAACGCCAAAGTTATATCTCCCTTTTGTGCATGGTCTCGAAGAAAATGATGTTTGATCTCAATATGTTTGGTTCGAGAATGTAAAACGGGATTCTTGGATAAATTTATGGCACTATTGTTATCACACATGATAGGAACTTTTTCAAAAGATAGGTGATAATCATTTAGAGTTTGTTTCATACATAAGATTTGAGCACAACAACTAGCGACGGAGATATACTCAACTTCGACGGTTCATAAGGCAACGGAATTTTGTTTTTTACTAAACCAAGAAACTAAAGCAAAGCCTAGAAAATGACATGTTCCACTAGTACTTTTACGATCAATTATGCAACCGACCCAATCGACATCCGAATAACTAAGTAAATCAAAATGAGTTTCTTTAGGGTACCAAAGACCTAAGGATTTAGTTCCACTAAGATAACGGAAAATGCATTTGACGGTACTAAGATGAGAATTCTTAGGATTAGTTTGATAACTAGCACATAAGCATACACTAAACATAATATCGGGCCTACTAGCAGTTAAATAAAGAAGAGATCTGATCATACCTCGATATAACATATTTTGTTATATCAACAGAAGTACCTTTCTTATCTTTATCTAATTTGATTGATGAGCTCATTGGAGTATCCATTGGCTTCAATTCTTCAATTTCAAACTTTTTGAGCACATCCAAGATATACTTTGTTTGACTAATGAATATTCCATCATTAGTTTGTTTGATTTGAAGTCCAAAAAAGAACTTAAGTTCACCCATCATACTCATCTCAAATTCCCTGCTCATACACTTAGAAAATTCTTCATATATGGAAATATTAGTAGCACTAAAAATGATATCGTCAACATAAATTTGAACAACAATCATATCATTCTTTTTTATTTTTATAAATAGTGTTGTATTCGCCTTACCTATTAAAAAACTATTTGATAAAAGAAATTTACTTAATCTCTCATACCATGCTCTAGGAGCTTGCTTTAATCTGTAAAGAGTTTTTCTAAGTTTGAAAACTTTGTCCGGATACTTATGATTTTTAAAACCGGGCAGTTGCTCAACAAAATCTTATTCTTGAATGACTCCATTCAAGAATGCACTTTTGACATTCATTTGAAAGAGAGTAAAATTCTTATAACAAGCAAAAGCAAGAAGCATGCAAATTGATTCTAATCTAGCAACTGGTGCAAAAGTTTCTTCGAAATCAATACCTTCTTCTTGATTGTAACTTTGAGCCACTAATCTAGCCTTGTTATGCACAATTATACCATTTTCATCTCGTTTGTTTTGAAAAATCCATTTTGTGCCAATTACGGTTTGTGAATTTGGTCTAGCAACTAAATCCCAAACATAATTTCTTTCAAATTGATTTAGTTCATCTTGCATAGCTAGAATCTAAAATTCATCAAACTCGGCTTCTTTAAAATTCTTTGGCTCGATTTGTGAAAGAAATGCACAATTGTTATGAAAATTTCTAGAAGAATTTCTTGTACTTACCCCTTTTGATAGATCACCAATGATGAGATCTTTTGGGAGAGAAGGGACAAATCTACATTCTTTTGTTAATGATGAAGTGTTAAGATCTTCATGAGATTCTTCTTCATTTTGTTGCATAATCGTACCCTCCTCATATTGAATTTCAACGTTATTTGGATTTTCTTTGTCTTGATTTTGAACACTTAGTTGTTCAAATAGAATTTTCAAATCTTCATCATCAATGACTTTTTCTTGTTCAGTGGAGTTAGTTTCATCAAAAACCACATGCATGGATTCTTCAACTACTAAAGTTCTTTTGTTAAAAACTCTAAAAACTTTGCTAGTAGATGAATGTCCAAGAAAAATTCCAATATCGGACTTTAGATCAAATTTTTCCAAATTTTTTTTTGTATTTAAAATAAAGCATTTACAACCAAAAACTTTAAAATATCCGATATTGGAAATTCTATTTTTCCAAAGCTCATATGGAGTTTTGGTTTTCTTTCGACTAACCAAAATCCTATTCAAGATATAGCATGAAGTATTGACGACTTAGGCCCAAAAATATTTCAGTAAACTATTTTCATTCAACATGGTCCGAGCCATTTTTTGCAATATTCGATTCTTCCTTTCTACTACACCATTTTGTTGAGCAGTTCTAGGAGCCGAGAAATCATGTTCATATCCATTTGATTTGCAAAACTTATCAAAAGCTATATTTTCAAATTCTCCACCATGATCACTCCTAATTGTGGTAATGGTGTATCCTTTTTCATTTTGGACTCTTTTGCAAAAATATTTAAATGCATTTAAAGCTTTATCTTTTAAATTCAAGAAAATGACCCAAGTAATCTTAAAAAATCATCAACAATAACAAATGCATAATATTTTTCACTTAAACTAGCAATTCTAGAGGGTCCAAATAAGTCTTTGTGGAGAAGTTGTAAAGGTCTTGAAGTAGAAGAGTGTTGTTTAAGTTTGAAAGAACTCTTTACTTGTTTTCCAAATTGACAAGCATAACAAATTTTATCTTTTTCAAACTTTATATTTGGTAAACTTTTTACAAAGCTATTTTTGGAGATTTTTGAAAGTAAATCCATGCTAACATGACCTAATCTCATATGCCATAACCAAGAATCATCCTTTATACTTGAAAGACATTTTATTTCTTTTTCAAGTTCAAATTCAATAGTTATGATGTAAACATCTTTACTTCGGCTCCCCATGAACAATACCTCTTTAAATATGGCATCCTCAATGAGGCATTTGGAATAATCAAATTTAATGAGATAACATTTATCACACAATTGACTTATACTAAGCAAGTTATGTTTAAGATTATCAACTAATAAACATTTTCAATGGAGGGAGAAGAATGATTACCAATATTTCCAATGCCTATGATTTTTCCTTTGACATTGTCTCCAAAAGTTACATGACCTCCATCTATTCTTTTGAGACTTATTAGTAATGATCGATCTCTCGTCATGTGTTTTGAAAAACCACTATCCAAAAATTAATTGCTCTTGACCTTTCATGGTACCTACAAAAATAATTTTACATTCTGATTTTTGGTACCCACATAAGTTTGGGTCTTTGATAGTTAGTGTTTGTGGATCCTTATATCCACTTGTGTTTCCTTTCAAAGTATAGTCTCTTTTTAGTTGAACAATTATAAGCAACATGACCAATTTTTTTGCAAAAACTACATGTTAAGTTTTGTTGAAAAAAATTGGATGATTTCACAAATATGGTTTCCAGGAATTTTTGTTTCAAGAGGGGTTTATATCCAATTCCCCCTTTGTTGAACACACATTTTTACTCGCCAAGTATTAATTCAAAATTTTTCTTTCCTTGGGTAAACTTGTGAATAATGCTTGTTAAATCAACTACTTTGTCTTTCAATAAAATATTTTCTTTAATTAAGGATTTATGATCATCTTTTTTTTTTCAAAGTCTTTTTGTGCAATAAAGAGTTTCTTGACTACCTTTTTCAATAATGAGTGTTTATTATTAAGAATAGAGTATCTTGAAACAAATTTCTCAAATGTTTCAAGAATTTCATCATAAGAGGTAGATAAGCCAATGTAAGAGTCATTATTATTTGTACTTACCTCATCCTCAATAGCCATGAAGCACATGTTGGCGATTTCTTCTTGAACTTAATCTTCAACAACATCTTCATCACTATCATCCCTTGTAGCTTGAAGAGCTTTCTTTTTGGTGAACTTCTTTTTGTTCGGGCATTCGGTCCTCTTATGATCAGATTTGTCACAATCATAGCATATGATCTTTTTGTTTTTCTCTTCACATTTATCATCCTTCTTTTGAAATCGCCTATTGTTTCAAAATCCTCTCTATTTCTTGACAAGAAAAACTAAGTCATCAAGTTCTTCATCACTCATGTTTGTGTTGGAGGATCCTTCATCATTTGTCGATTTCGATGCAATTTGCTTTTTGGGAGGCTCCTTCATCTCTTCTTTGCTTCTTCTTGTTTTCTCTTTTGTTTCGACATTGTTGAGCTCATACGTCATCAATATTCCATATAACTCCTCCAATGGATAAGTGTTGACATCTTTTGTTTTCCCTATCAACATCCTCAAGGAGTTTCAGTCTTCCGAGAGAGACCTAAGCATTTTACTCACAAGTTCACCATTAGTAAACTTTATATCAAAACCCTTAAGGCCATTAATAATATCGGTAAAGCAAGTAATCATATCAACAATAGGTTCATCTTGCTTCATAAAGAAATTTTCAAAATCTTTTGTCAATAGATTTATTTTAGTTTCTTTAACCTTGTTAGTACCTAAGTAAATTATCTCTAATGCATGCCAAATATCATATGCGGAATCACAAGTGCTAATATGATTAAATTCATTTTTATCTAAAGCACAATAAAGTAAATTTTTGGCTCTAGCATTCAAAGACAATTTTCTTTTATCCTCATCATATTCTTCTCTAGGCTTAGAAGTAGTTTGGTCCGGTTTATCATCAACTTTAATAATTTATGTAGGCACATATGGACCAAACGTGATGACTTTCCAAATGTTATAATCAATTGATTGAATATAAATCATCATTTTAGTTTTTCAATAGTTGTAATAAGTGTCATTAAAGAAGGAAGGACGATTTGTAGAGTGCCATCAAGGTTTTGAATATTTTGGTTAGCCATTATTCAAGATTATATAATCTTTAAAAAAAATGAACACCTTGCTCTGATACCAATTGATAGCCCAAGAATAACTAACCAAGAGGGAGTGAATTGATTTTCTCAATCTTTTTAGAAAAATATTCTCAAAATATGATATTTAAGAAATAAAAATTAATCTACAAAAATATAAGCACAATATAAGTAAATAGGGAAAAGAGAGTGCAAACGATATTTTTATGGAGGTTCGATCTAACCAATGATCTACGTCCCCCGTTACCAAGCTCTCCAACACGAGCACGGCCTTTCCACTATTTTGATTGACTTATAGTGCAATCCAAATCCTTACAATGTATCCAGTGACTTACAAATAAGGAACACCGATCTTTATACAATATTGAGCTTTCAAGGGACCTCAATATGATCAAAAAATGTAAAGAGATTGATTTAAGTATTTCTCTCTAGATAAATGATAAATACAAATTTAGTTCTAAGAGATACTAACACTTTAATGAATAGCATTAGATGAGAAAAGCTCAAGTGTTAGAAGAAAACTTTGTTGAAAATGATGAATCAAAAGTTTGATTTGATCAAACAAAGTTTTTCAATGAATAATATTGAATATATAAATGCAATAAAGCTTTGAATGAAGTTTTTCAATATGATTCTCTCTATAAATATTCTTGTAAGTGTTATTGAATGATAATAAATGAAGTGGTATTTATAGAGATAAATTTTTGTCACTTTTTGTTGAAACAGATGACCAAACGGTTGACCGATTAGAACTAGCTGTTGGAACTGCAAAAAAAAATCAGTACAGACACTTTTTGGAAAGTGATAGTCAGACGGTCGATCGGTTCGTTCAAACGGTCGACCAGTTCAACCGGTTCATCAAACGGATGACCGTTTCAACAATTTTGAAAAATTGATTTTTGACTTTGATAAAAATATTTTATGCAAGTGATAATGACATACGTTTTGTGCATAAAAATATTTTTGAGCTTTCATTCATTTAATTACTAAAAATCAAAGAGTTAATACCTATACAATTTTATCTAGAAATCTATTCTTCGATCTTGATCTTCAAATATTGAATTTTGGATCTTGAATTTCGGATCTTGAGATACTTGAACTCTTGTATTGATTTGGCTTGACATTTGCATGTGATTTCGATTTGTAGCACTTTCAATATTACTTGAAAATAGATTGTTAGTAAACATAACTAATTTGTTTGTTATAATCAAAATATTAAGGTTTAAAGTTAACCATAGGTCAACATTGATTAAGTGAATTTTATTAGCCTAGTTTATGGTAAGCATGTTGATAGCATTAGATGGGATCTATAAGCACCTTGAGTCGACAGTTTGTTTGGGCTTGATACCATCATTATCAGAAGTCTCGGACGGATGATGGTTGTGTTATTGAGGCCATAATGAATTGTTAGCTTTTCGATTAGTAGTCAGATTCGAGCAAAAAGCTTAGCTATTCAAAATAACTTGTGCTGACGATAACTTTAAGTCGATAAGGCCAAGAACATGGTTGTTATCCTTTTTCAAGGGTATTAAATGTAGAACCCAATCTATCCATACATCTTGACTTTCGAATGGGGACATGCCGATTAGTCGGATGGACGAGAGTGCCACGATTGTTAGTTATTGCAACCATATTGTGGAGAGGCCGCGAGATAGGAGGTGAATCTAAGGCATTGTTTCCGTATAGTGGTAGGATTCCTCCCTTTTGTGAGAATCTTCCAAGCAGTGGAAAACTGAGCTTTCAGAGACAGACAAATGTAGTGAATTTCCATATGGTGGTAAGATACCGCCTTGTTGAGAACCTTCACAGTAGTGAGAGGGTAAACTACAGAGAGAATGAAGAGTCACCTTATGTGCGCAAGGAAGCATTTCCAGTGTTGTGCTAGCGTTTGATTTCTTACTAGTATTGAATTGGAGTGTTAGTCAAGTTGGTTAATTGTCATACTGGAGTTGGTGTTAAATCAAGTGATTGATTAAATTGCTTTCGCTGGACAAGCTATCCTTTGGGCTATCAGGAGTGGATGTTAGAGGCTCTTACCTTATGTGATGGATGCTAATGATTCGAAAAAGCCATACCAAACAGGCAAGGCATTGAGCAGAACTAAGTCGAAAAGAAATGACGTGTTAGTCTATACCTTAGGCAATGATCGCCAATGACATGGGAGCCTTAGCGAACAGGCATGGCATGTGCAGAATTTGAAGATCGAGCTATTGAGCTCTTAGGCGCAATGCGCCAATGATTTGAAAGCCTTTATAGACATGCAAGGTACAAGCTGAGCAAAAAATTGAGTTGTGTTAACTATGTTCCTAGAGAGAACCTTGTTGTGTCTTTCCGAATGGATCAGGCTTCCAGAATTAAGAACCTTTCAGCAAGAGAGCATCGGGCTCAAAATTTGTCCAAGTTGTATGCTTTAATGTGGATTTCAATTAGGTATGTGGCAGGTGGCAATACAGACGTATGTATTTGTTTAGTCAATGAACTAATGTTTCAGGCGGTAAAGATTGAGATTGAAGATAATCTGAAATTTTTCATTATGGTGCTATGAGAGGCGAGGTTGGTTAAGATAACCACATCCGATAGGGTGCACCAAACTTTCAGGAGGGGTATTCTTTTATGTTGGCGTGTTGTCGAGAACATCAACACCTTTGAGTGAAAAATGGTGTCACATATGGATCTGTGCATGTTTCTTAGATGACATTGCATCAGCAACAAGTCAGTATGGGATGGCTTATCAGCTATAACTAACCAGTGTGGGATGGTTTTGTTCTAAGTTGATTCAGTGTTGTTGATTCAAGTGTCAACTAGCTTATGAGTCTAGAAGAGCGAGACCTGTGCAGGATGCTGGATGCACAAGAATTGAGGTAGAGATCTCGTACATCAAATTCTTAGTATACTCAATGTTAACAAGTACGTTGATAGAATTAAGTCACGGACTGCAACTTAGCTTAACGCTCATGTTCGTGATCATTGGTGACGATGGGAGAAATTTCCTTGACGTGAGATTATAGTTGGCCGTAATGGCAACAAATTCGTAGGATGAGCAAAGAACATTAGCAATAGAGTTTTGAGAAGCCATTTTACATATAGCTAACTTAAGAAGTTAGGAAGCTTCCTACCAAGACGGACGACAATGGAGTCCATTTGGTTATAAGATGTAGGGGCCGAAGGCGATAGTGTCAGGCAGTGGTATTGTCGTAATTTTAGAATATTGTGAAGGCAATAACTCAAATGTCGACTATCTGTTGGGGCTAAAACTTTGTGGACTTAATATTGAAGATGTTAGCTTCGCCATGAATGAAACGGAGCGTTAGAGGTCAGGAGTATCAGTTATAAAAATTATGATTCCTTTACCAAACAACATATATTGGTTCACTTGGGTTATTTCTCCATATCTATTATAAGGGGGCGTATTTGGTGAGCAGTTAGCCAGCCTCCCCCGTGCTTCCGTCCCCACTTAGGGACGGCTTACGGGCTATTCTTATGCACAAAATGTGCAATCTTTAGGAGGCCGCATGGCAACTAATGGCCTACTTTAGGCAGCTTAAGGGAGGGCTAAAGTACCCCGTATAAGGTCGAGAACTCATTGGGCGGCATTTGGCCTTCGTTATCCACCCAGAAGGGCTTTAGATTACCGATAGAGTATTGCTATGCTCCAATAGCTACATTAAGGATACGGTAACATCTCTAAGCCAAATGAGCTATCGAGATAAACACTCTAAAGGTCGCATATGTAAACTCGTGCGCTTTGGCTATGGGTTCTAGCCTTGCCGTGGGAGTGCGTTGGTTATAAATACAGTCGTGGGGCGATGCTGCATAATTGGGCGAATATGGCAAAATATCACTATTGTTGGAATGAATATGCTATGAAGGTACTTCAAGTTATCTATGGATTATTAGATGACCCTACTCGGGCGAGCTAAGATTCTCGTAAGAAGTGATGAGCACAATGATTGCATTATGGAGCATGCGAATGACCCTCAATGCTTTAGATGATGCTATGAGAGCTCCCATCCATCGAGTATGTTTATAGAAGAATGTATGTTGTGCATGAACATGTGGGTAACTAACTAAGTCGAGTCCAACAAAGTTGGAAACATCGATGACAATGTGCTTTGTGAATAGGCGAACAATTTGGCACCAATTTTAGCGCAAGGCTACGATCGAATATTTACATGCTAGTAAGCTTCGTGGGAGAAATAAACAAAGGGTCATATCTAGACTCGTGGTGGAGAAGGCAGAAGGTAATCGAATGGAATGAGACTACAACCACACGAGCGTAAAATAGTTGTGCTATGAGACTCAAAGAGTCGGCCCACAACACTTTGACTAACTTGTATCCTCGAACACATAATGAATTCTCTATACACACTATATAAACCATAAAGAGTGGAGATTATAGTGATGAATCGTCACGAGTAAAGTAACGTATATAAAAGAGTTGCATACTGAATCAAAACTTTACCAATAAAATACAGATTTCTAAAATATATTAACTTCTCCATCCAACTATCAAATCCCGATAGCAATGCCTCAAGCCTGGAACCACCTTGTTTTCTCTTAAGGAATGCATGCTCAAGAGTCTTGATATGACTTTTCTGAACTAGTTTTTGAGTAAATGGCATCTAATAAGAACATAGCTATTTGGAGTCTTTTAATAAAGGAAAATGGTTGAGAATGTAAGAATTAATATCCAATGTCCAATTAGTTGAGTTGGACTTAATTACTTGTTAAACCAAATTAATTAATTGGGTTCGTTAGTAGTGGGCTAACAAAGTTCTTGTAAGACAATAACACACAATTCTAGTAGGACTAGAACTAGGGTTAGTGCCGCCTATAAATACTAGAGACCACAATTGTTTAATGAATTAAGTAAATATGTTTGTATTACTTGCTAGCACAAGAAAGAAACAGAACCTAATACAATTACTCCCAAAGTTTCGCTTTCATCTGTTCTTGATCGTGGAAGTCCATATCTATTCTTGCTGTGTTGATTACCTTTAGAGGCTAGACAATTGGACAGGTGCAGTATTGAAGATTGTACCTCCAACTAATCAGATTCTACGGTATTCATTAAGGTAAACATTTATCACGAATTCTATCTAAGTACAAGGTTGATCCGGCTTATAGGAATTGCAGATTTAATTTATGTTGTGCATTTACACGTCAATTCCTTACCGTGGTATCAGAGCCTACCTTGTTACTTGTTATAATTTGTTAGACTGCTTTGATTAAAAGAACAATAATTGTTATTAGTGTATTAATTTAATTTGAGTTTTGACATTTTAAAATAAAGAATTTTTGAAAAAGATATCTGAAATTGTTTTGGATTTGTTTGGAACGGATCTAATTGGCTAAAAAATCGATTAGTAACCGGCAGCAATACTTTAGAAGCCATTGCCACCGATAAGTAGTAGTCGACAGATGGCGAGTCCACTGCTTTGCGAAGGCAGTAGACTGCAGTCACACGGCAGCACACACCATACACTGCTGCTGGAAGTAGAAGCGGTGACCAAAAAAGTCGAACAGCTGCTGTCACCGCTGCTGGAAGTAGCAACAGCTATTTGACGTTACAAAACGGTGGTCGTCAGTGTCAGACATCGATTCGGCCACCACCCAGCAATCTGACGGCGTCACCTGCTGAAACCAATGTGTTTTTCTAATTGGGAAAGAGGGCTTCCTATGCAATTTTAAAAATTGCATGAAAAGCCCCCTAATTTCAAAAAAAAAAAAGGATTTAAATGTGCCTTCTATGTAATTTCAGAAATTGCGTTAGAAGGACTCGCTATTTTAAGATTTCATGGGATTGACTGTGAAATTTTAGAAATTGCACAGCGAGTCCTCAAATTTTAAAAGGAAAATAATGTCTTAAATGCAATTTTAAATGTTTTGATAAAATTGTAATTACTTAGTTTTTAATGTTGGTCAAATATTTATTCTTACTAAAATTATTTTTTAAACCATATTTTGAATTTTTGACTAGATTATATTTTGACCTTTTATATTATAAAATTACAATTTTGACTTTATACTAATTTTATCATCAATCTAGGGTATGACTTTAAATTGGGAATTAAAATAAAATTTTAAAATCTCATTTATTAATAAAATTTATTGATTAATTAGATTAATTGCCTAATTTTATTGTTGAAATTTAATTAATTAGATTAGATTAATTATTTAACTCTGTCTAGTCCGTTCTGAAATGTTTAAAAAGTTTAGACTTATACTGTCAATGCTACAAATTTAGAAATTAATATATTTTTAATATTAAATTTTTAAAATGAATGATTATGGATTCGACCCATGTGATTGGTTCTATGGTTAATTTATTCCTATTGGTTGTTGGTTGTTGGTTGTTGGTTGTTGGTTGGGCATACGAGCCTATTATTTATTTGATTAGATTTTTGAGTTCTTCATTTATTATGGGTCTGCGTGTCTATTTATCTGAGTCTGCATGCCAACTAGTATATGATACAAGTTGCAGTTGGGACGCAAGTATAAGATACAAGTTGTAGAGATTGAGATGATTGCATTTAGCATTTAATGATCGAATACAACATTCTATAGGAATTGACCAACTAATCTTTCTTTTGGCTCAGGAAGATTAAATAGATAAAGTTTATAATTGTCCACAATTATTATTATGTATGATTGATTGCATGTTGAATGTTAGTTAATATACATAAATGTAATTAGACAAACCCCCCTTTATCAAAATATTAAATTCGTATTAAATGGTTAATACAACGTGTCTTTCCTTGTTATAGTGAAAAATCAGATTCCATTATCGATATCAGTTTGTTGAGTCCCTCAAGGCTACTCACTCATAGATATGTTTATCACTATGAAACATTCGATGTTTCTGAACAATTGGTCGAATTTAACTATAATTTTATTTTTTTTTAAGTCGCTCAAGGAAATAAAATTATAGTAGCACAATCAAGTAAAACACATAAGATGTGTGAGACAATAAGTTGTTTACTTGATGATCTAGGAATCACATAGAGATGTGATTGATAGAGTTATCTACCTGGATGTTTTATTAGGACTTGTTGAATTGCTCAAGGTTCTAATAAAATAAAAGAGGCCCACTGGAATCCAACTAGTTCTATTGATTAATGTTTGAGGATCATTAATTCAATTTAGACAGTAGGAGTATAATTAATTTAATATAAGTCCATAATTGAATTAATTTTATATGTTTAATTAATTTTGTCTTGTTATTTTAGTATTGAATCATGAGTAATCACATGAGTTTGAGAGGCATATTGGATGCTAACAAACGCCAAATTTTTTGGACTGACACTGCAATCTGAGAATTGTTCTCAAGTATGAAAAAATTAGATATGTCATTGAGCAGCCAGTGTCGGAAGCTCCTACTGAGGAAGCTACGCCGGATGAAATGCAGGCTTACAATAAACACAGTGATGACGATAATACTGTGAGATGTGTGACGCTTGCAGCTATGTTACCTGAGTTACAAAAGCAGCATGAGGTTATGGATGCTCACACCATTATAATTCATCTCAAGGAGTTGTATGATGAACAGTCACGCACGGAACGGTATGAAACATTCAAAAAGTTATACAGATGTATGATGGCAAAAGGATCTTCAGTCAGTGCTTATATGCTGAAGATGATTGGTTATATTGAAAAAATAAACCAATTGGGTTTTGCTATGAACCACGAGCTAAGTATTGACTTGGTTCTACAGTCCCTACTTGATATCTTTCCAAAGTTCATTATGAACTTCAACATGAATAAGATTCAATGTACCCTGTCTGAGTTACTCAATATTCTGAAAGCTGTTGAGCCCAATATAAACAAAAGGAAGTGGCAAATTTTGGTCAATGACACCTCTAATAGCACTAAAAGGAAATCAAAAAAGACTTTTAGAAAGGATACAAGAAGGCAAAATCTGCTAGAAAAAGTAGACAAGAAAAAATTCAAGTCTGATTATCCGTGTTTTCACTATAGAAACAAAAGACATTGGAAGAGAAACTGCAAAGCATGCCTTGCCACCTTGAAGGAATAAAAAGTATACTGAGACTTCTACTTCATGTATCTTTTTCATTAAAATAAATTTGTCTACTCATTCAGCTTCTTGGGTATTAGATACCGGATGTGGATCTAATATTTGCACAAATATATAGGAGCTAAAGAATAGTAGATTCGTGCAAAAAGGAATGGAGTAAGAA
Organism: Forsythia viridissima; assembly: GCA_030279155.1. Classification (NCBI taxonomy): domain Eukaryota; kingdom Viridiplantae; phylum Streptophyta; class Magnoliopsida; order Lamiales; family Oleaceae; genus Forsythia; species Forsythia viridissima. The sequence goes on from CM059036.1 coordinate 21,542,212, forward strand.
TTTTTGCATTAGCTGTAAGGACATACTTTTTACTGTTACTTTCGAGCCTTGTTTTAGAATTATAGAATGCTATTACATTCCTCCAACTACTAAGAACATCATTTCCATTTCATGTTTGGACATGAATGGATTTTTCATTAAGATGAAGGATAATCGTTGTTCTTTTTATCTTGATGATATGTTTTATGGATGTGGGAATTTTTTTAATGGTATCTATATTCTAGACTTGGAATGTCCTATAATGAATATAGACAACAAAAGGCATAAAGACTACTCATATTTTTGGCATTGCAAACTCGGTCATATAAATAAAAAAGCATCACCAAGTTACATAAAGATGGATATTTGGATTCAAATGATTATAAATCATTTGATAACTGTGAGTCATGCCTGATGGGAAAAATGACCAATACCGCATTTTCTGAAAAATGAGTCAGAGCTGCAGATATTTTGGGACTCATACATACTGATGTGTGTGGACCAATGTCTACAGATGCTAGAAATGGCATTTCTTACTTTACCACGTTTACAGATGACCATTCTAGATATGGTACAGATGACCATTCTAGATATGGTTTCATCTACTTGATGAAATTCAAGCATGAAGCTTTTAAAAAGTTCAATGAATTCAAGCAAGGAGTAAAAAGACAAATCGGAAAAAAATTCTAATACTTAGATCTGATCAAAGTAGAGAATATTTGAAGGGTGAGTTTTTAGACTATCTAAAAGAGAATGGGATTCTCTCACAGTGGACTCAACCATATACACCACAACTAAATGGTGTATCCGAAAGGAGAAACTGCACCTTACTAGATATGGTGCGATCAATGATGAGCCGCGCAGTTCTTCCAAAATTATTTGGGGATATGTATTTGACACTGCACTTCACACTAAATCATGTCCCATCTAAATCGATCGATAAAACTCCATATGAGTTATGGAAATAAAAAAGACCTGATCTTTCATACATGAAGGTTTAGAGTTGCGACGCTTATGCGAAGCGCGTAGAATCGGACAAGCTAAGAGCTAAATCTGATAAATACTTATTTGTGAGGTATCCAAATGAAACTAGTGGATACTATTTCTACAATTCCATCGAGATGAAAGTCATCGTATCGAAACATGTCGTATTCTTAGAGAAAGAATTCATTCTAAGAGAGGCCAGTGGGAGCAAAGTAGATCTTGAAGAGGTTCAAAAAACCACAAATGAAATAGATCAATTAGATGAGCCAATGGCAGAGCCTGCATTTGATGAAGCACATATTGGAAATGGAGAACCGCCGGTCCCCAAGGACACGCCAGCTCTTCGTAAGTCAAGCAAGGTCATTCGCTCTCCTCGGAGATACAATCTCCTTATTACCAATGATGCATTGCTAATCGAACCCTCTACTTATGCAAAATCGAAGTCAAATATTGACTTAAATAGATGATAGGAAGCCATAAAATCCAAAATGAACTCCATGTATGAAAACAATGTTTGGACTTTGATTGACCTGCCTGATGGGGTCAAACAAATAGGTTGTAGATGGATTTACATGAAAAAGGTTGATATGAATGGTAATTTTCATACTTACAAGGCAGGATTGGTTGCGAAGGGTTACAAGCAAAGAAAATTAATTGACTTTAACGAAACTTTCTCACCAATAGCCATGTCTAAATCAATTCAGATTATGCTTGGGATGGCAGCATACCATACTATGAGATCTAGCAAATGGATGTCAAAACTGCATTCCTTAACGAGAATCTTAGTGAGAATGTATACATGACACAACCCAAAAGTTTTGAATCCACAGAGCTAACAAAGTTTACAAACTACAGAGATCCATATATGGATTAAAGCAATCATCTTGGAGCTGGAATCTTCGTTTTGATTAGACAATCAAAATGTTTGATTTTATCAAAAATGAAGATGAACCATGTGTGTATAAGAAGGTTAGTGAGAGTAAAGTCGGGTTTCTAATTTTGTATGTGGATGACATACTATTATTAGAAAACGATGTCTCGTTACTAAAATCAGTAAAATTGTAGTTATCCAAAAATTTCTTCATAAAAGATATGGGAAAAGCAGCATACATTCTCAGTATAAAGATCTATATAGATAGATCTAATAGAGTGCTTGGCATATCTCAATCTACGTACATAGATAAAATCTTGAGAATATTTAACATGGAAGAGTCCAAGAAAAGACTCTGTCCCATCGGGCATGGGATCTATTTTTCAAAAGATATATGTCCAGAGACACAAATTGAAAGAAATCGCATGGATAGAATTATTTATACTTCAACAATTGGATCTATCATGTATGATTGCTGGATCTATCATATATGTCATGATATGTACTCGACCGGATGTTTCATATGTTTTGAATGTCACAAATAGGTTCCAAGCGAACCGGATGTTTCATATACTTAAAAATGACTAAAGACATGTTTTTAATGTATGGATAAAATGAACTTAGAGTTTAAAGTTTTATCGATGCCAGCTTTTAGTCTAATAAAGACGATAGCAAATCACAATCTGGATATGTATTTACTCTAAATGGTGGTGCGGTAAGTTGGAAAAGTTTCAAACAAGAAACGACAGTTGATTCAACTACAGAAGCCAAATATATAGCTGCTTCAGAAGCAACAAACAAAGCGGTCTGGATCAAGAAGTTCATTTCAGAACTTGGAGTAATTCATAACATTATTGATCCAATATCTATGTATTGCGATAACAATGGAGTCATCGTACAAGCGAAGGAATCCAGGTTTCATCAACGATCCAAGCATATATTGAGGCAATATCATCTCATCAGAAAAATAATCCTGAGAAATGACATAAAGATAGAAGGAGTTCCGACTGACGACAATGTAGCAGATCTTTTGACAAAGTCGTTATCCGAGCACAGGCATGATAGTCATGCTAAATCTATTGGTATTAGATACATAAGTGATTGGATCTAGTTTGTATGAGATGTTTTATGATATACTCTTTATTTGACATCGAAGTATATGAGCAATTTTATTAATTAAATATTTTGTCTATATTTTAATGACAGATCTATTATTATTTAAATTTTATTATTTAAAATAATAGAGTTCAGAGAAAAGTTAATAATAACTTGTTAATCACATGGTGTTGTGATTGTGATATACAAGTTATAATAACATATTCTTAAAATATTCCTAGTCATAGTAATAATAATATACGTATATTATTATTGCGGATAGACTAGCATGTGTTGCATTTCTTTTGAAGAAAGTAACTTATCTTACGAGCTAAGATGTAGAGGATCATCTGAATGAACACATGAATGCATTGTTATAAGAACATGACATATGATGACCTGCTTAGAGATTCCACATGGATAACTATTCAAGCGTCAGTTGTAAATCTCTAATGCATTGTAGTAGATTTGATCTTTTGACTTGAGGATATCATAGAATCTTATGTGATGACCGCTATACTTTGGCGAGCATTTGATAGAGCTTTAAGATTATAAGTCACCAAGATGACGTCATACGAGTATAGTGAGAATCATATGAATGTTATGAATGTCCAATATGAGGATTCGTCACTTTTGGAAAATAGGAGATTATTACCTGCATTTTTGCCTACTCAAGTTAATATAAAATTCATTGAACAGGGTAGAGTTATGAGTTGAAAATGTTTCAATCATAAGTCATAACTAGATTAAATCAATAAACAGTTGAAGTGAATAATATAATTGGTTGAAATGAAATTGATACTGATCCATCTCTTAACCAATTAGATTATAATGTTATATTGATGAAGAAATTATATTTCTATGGTAACTGCACATATATTAGTTCTATCGTACCATATGACATTTCCATTCGCATGAATTGCTTCGACACTTTGGTAGATGTCAATCATGGACAACGACGTAAATTAATCGATCTAAGTGAATCGATGAAAATATCACTACGATTACCATCGTAAATAGGAACCTAATGGGTCACACACAAATGCGGGAATTGAACATCCAGAAATTAATGTCCAATTTTCAATGTCAAATTAATTGAGTCAAACTTAATTACTTATTAGAACAAATTAATTAATTAAATTCGTTAGTGGACTAACAAATTTCTAATAAAACTAGAATACACAATTCTTGTAGAACTAAAACTAAAGTTAGTGCCGCCTATAAATACTAGATGCCACAACAATTTAAACAACAATTAAATGAATTTGTCTTCATTACTTAATAGCATAAGCTAGAGACAGAACCTAATACAATTACTCCCGTTCCGCTTTCTTAGAATTAATTGACAGCATCAGTATATTTCAGTGGGAACAAATTCAGGAATTTTCAATAACACGTTCTTACTAGGATGTCTAAAATCATAGCACACCAAAATGCCAGTACAATTTCCACACCCACCGCTGTCGTACAAAATCCTAAAGAACATTACAGCATACCTTGTTCACAAGGGGAAAAAAATACGGGAATCAACGATCACATAAGAGTGAACAAATTAACAAATTTCAAAAGCTAATTAGTCTAAAATTTTGTCAGCACAGATTAAACAATTGGCCATTCAGACATCATTACATCGCAGGGAAAGATGGATTCAGTAAACTTGAACCTGTGAGTCCATCCAGTGTCTTGCTACTCTCTGCCCTTGGGCTACTCCCTGCACTGCTGTTAGAGAGGGAACCATATGCACCCCTCTGTAAAACCCCGGTTGGAGATGATGCCAATCGGGGGCTACTATCCCAGCCCTCCTTCATCAGGCTCAGTGCTGTGGTGTTCTTACGGTCATTTGTGTTGTTATTGGTGCTATGTAAAACCTCCCCAAGAGGTCCACCCTCGGAATGTTCCCAAGAAATGGGAATCCAATTCGTTTGTCTTTGGCTCTGTTCACTTATGATGGTGCCTACTCCCAATCCCATTTGGGTTGCCTCAAGTTCTCGGGATAATCTCAGTGGAGAGGCTGTAAGCTTTTCATTCGTGGGAGACGAGGTAGAAGACATGAAGTCTGATGTGACAACTGGGATGGAAATTGAAAGCTGAGTCCTGTCCGACTGCATATCAACATCAGGCCATGAAATGGCTGAGCATTCTGATGGGTTCTTGGGCCATTCGTCCATGAACTGGCGAAGTGGATGCTGTGATTTGCTTTCGTGATCATTGAGGTTGCTGTTCACAAACGAAGAACTTCTATTTAAAGGATTGAGCAAAGAATCAGAGCAGACAAATCCGAACTCAGAGCAAGAAGATTCTCCATATGCATTCTGTTGTTTGGGAATGGAATATCGGTTGTCCTTCAGACTTGTGTTTGGCGATACCATGGAGAGCCCTGTTGTACCCTGATATCCCTTATCCACATTTTCCTTTTCGAGAAAACTCCTGTTAAAATATAACAATTCGATGTTTATTAGGCCAGAGGAAACGGAAAGGGTTTGATATAACATTTGTATAACTTGGAAAAGGGAAGAAGTTTATGGACCACTAGTTCCCCAAAACTTTGCAAGTTTCTCCTTATTTTGTCATACCTTTCCTCCCATTTGATATAACTTCGTAGGTTAAAACAGAACAATAACCTTAAGAAAGGACTTAATTTAGAACACCAATCAATAATTTGACAACTAAGTCTAAACATTTTCTTTGAAGGTTAGAAATTTAAATGTGAATACATGCAATGGATGGGACTGAGCCTGCAGGGTGCCATTAATCTACCTGTTAACATTTTGGGTCACGGACAAAGGATTTTTAGAACCAGACTCCAAGTTGTTGAGTTGATGATGATGCGAAAGTGCAAGATTGTTAGATGCACTGGTTCCGGGCACCACAGATGCGGAGGTAGAGGAAGCCATAGGCATTGGCTTGGCGGTAGTCGTGTTGGTTCCGGGAACGGAATGGCCAGATTGGCCTTCCACAGGCTTTCTTGAACGGTGACGGCCTCTGTTCATATGCCGCTCACAATATTTCTGGTCAGCAACTGCATCTCTTGAGCACCGCCATTTCTTCCCATCAGTCCTTCGACACCTTCCTGGTTCAGGATCAGTGTTGGAAAATCCCAGATGGAAAGCACCCCATCCCACTGCTCAACATACATCCAAAGAAACCAAGTCATGATTCAAAAAATACAGAAGAACATAAATGAAATCTGGCCCTATTATAAGGACAAAAGATAATGAATATAACAATTTGAACTTTGAATGATATTCATACAACTTTCAATACATAACAACCTTCAATAAAACAAGATCAAGTTTTGAAAACATGGGAGTAAATCTCTACTAGAAAGAACATACACCATGTTAAAGTAGAAAAGAAACTCACAAGCATTTGGTCTTAGGCCAGAAAGGGTGGAGAAACCAGCAGACTCGAGGGCTTTTCTGATGGGATTTAGAAGATAAGATGGAATAGGCACATTTGCAATGATATACTTGTAGATCAAAGCCTGGTGTTCTAGCTCCATCCATTGTGATGGAGTAAATGGCCCTCTAACCCCTGATAGCACCCCTTGCATGCTAGCAGCATTTATGCCTCCAGACCCATATCCTGAAACAGAAAGAAGAAAACATTCAGGTAAAAAAAAAAAAAAAACACAGCCAAAATACATTATATCAATCCATCTTGAAAATAAGAAAACTGTTTAGTGATTATTAAAGAAATCGAATGTTTTCTTGCTCTCCCACCCAACAAAAAAATAAATCTTTTTTTTATCTTCTTTTTGTTCTTTAACTGCCTCCCAATGGCTTCAAATCTACTAAACCATTTGAATTCAAAATTATCATAACTGATTTCCTCAAACACTAAAACATAGGTTACGTAGAGACAGGTAAAAACAGATTTTTTTTTTTTTTTTTTTTTGGATGAGGCTTAAAAAAGAACCAACACATGTTCATATGACAAGACTACCCCCAACAGAAGAGCAAATCAAAACCCACATCAGCAATAACTGATATTTGCAATCCAGAAGAATTACCAGTCACTTGCCAAAAAACCCATCTCTATAAAAGTGCTCAGACACCCTATACACCCCCCCCCCCAACCAAAAAAAAAATCAGAAAGCATCATTTTCTCAAACATATAAAAAGAAACTATGTCACAACAGCCAAAAAAGTTACAACACTTGACCTCTAACCTGTGTTTCTACTAAAGGAACTTGATGTTTGTTGATAGTATGGCAATGTCACAGTTTGGGAGTTGGGAGAAGAGAAGCTGAGCATTTGTTGGCCTTCAGAGAGAGTACTACTATTAGATCTCAGCAGAGGGATTCTCTCCTGAAACAGCATTGCCTCACTAGAAGCCGTCTTGGCCAGTTTAAACTCCCTATATTCATCTTCATTTATGGTGCCTGCAGGCCTTTCTTGCTTGAGAAATCCAGATCCGTACCATTTGTGCTTTGCCTCAGCAGCATTTTCTGAGGCAAAGACATTATTATTTGTAGTTGCAGTGGTTGAGCAAACCACTCCATCCAAGCCCACAACCCCAAAATCCATGAAGAAGGAAAGAGATGCCAAGCCTACAAATTTTCATTACATAAGGATACACAGGCTGTGTGTGTTGAAAGGAGGACCATCTTAAGACTGTATTTTCTTGCTATGTTTGGTTGAGCACAGTTGAAAAGAGGAAGCTGCACTGGTTATTGCTGAGTGAGTTTGATGTTTGTCAAAGGAAACCGAAACCAGTATATAGTATTGTTAGAGATACGAGAGTCTCATATCAGAGAGAGAGAGAGAGAGAGAGGGGGGGAGGTGGGGGGGTTGGGTTCTGTCTGCGAGGTTTGTGACAAAGTGCTAGTATGTATCTATGCAAAATTATAGATATAGTTGTTATTTGACCATCTTTAAATTATAATTTAATCGATTAAAAATATTTTTTATCTACATATATTTTATAAGATTCATAATTTATTATATATTTATTATTAACACATTTTATAAATTTACAATTTATAAGACTTAAAATATTATGGCCAAAACTTGAAATAAATAGTCTACTAGGGTTATGAAGATATTTATAATTTTTTTCTTCTACAAACAATTTTTAGATAGACATTTTTTTTCTAATTCATAGATATAGTGTTTTAAGACTGAAGTTTCATCTTAAAATATCAACATGGTTAAGACTTAAGAGAAATAGTATCAATCATTATATGTTAGTTAAGAGAAATAGTATTAATCATTATATTTCAGTATTTAACCGATATAGAACATATCTATAACATGTCATGCAAGATGATGACACGTTTAAAAACATCAATTTTTGAGTTTGATTGCTCGTTTAACCTTTTTAGACAAATCAATTGCTCTTTTAAGTATTTTAGACTTTGATATCATATTAAAATTTAGAGTTTTGTCTTAAAATATCAATTTTGTTAAGAATAATAGTCCAAATAACTTTTTTTTTAATTGACTCATCACTAATTTAAAATAAATACATAAATAGATCAAAGAAATGAAAAATGAAATTCCATTTTTGTATGAGATGTATATAAAACTTATATAAATTAAGATTCAGGGTCAGTTTTGGGCCAAGGCGAGTGAGACAACAATCTCAAGCCCAAAATCAAAGTGGTTTATTTTAATATTAAAAATAATTTATTTGTGATTGCTGAAGTTGTAAAAAAAATATGTGTAAAAGTTTGATGCCCAGTAAAGCAAAGCAAGCCGCATTTCATAATGATCATGACTATTATTAAATAGTGGCTCAAAATCAAAGGGACCCATTTAAAAAAATATATATTGAAGCAAAGCCCACAAGCAGTCATGCCCATGATTTATCAGATTTTGTCTTGGGGCCTAATTTTTGAATTTCACCTCGAGCCCCGAAAATATTAGAACTGTGATAAGATTTGAATCATTATTTTTATTAGATTACGAAAATTAAAAAAAATATAAAAATCAAATTTAAATAGCGGTTTATTTTGAAAGGACATTTTTTCAAAGGGTAATTAGCACATTTCGTCTCTAACGTTTTTTCTTATTGTACAGAGCGTCTTTATCGTTTAAAGTTTGGCATTTGGGTCCCTAAATAAATGTATCTTTGCGGAAAAGGTCATTGCCGTCCATATCCATTAACATTTACCGTTAAAATTATCAACACCGAAAAAGCTTCATTCCGAATCACAAGAGCAATCTCTTTTTTTTTAATGATTTTTTTTTTCGTTTTCGTGTAAAAGAGTTCATTACCGCAAATAAATCAAACGATAAGGATGATTTGTGAAAAAAATAGTAAACGATAGGACGTTTTGCGCACACAAATATTTAAAGTCAGATTTTGGATTTTCTTTTTTCAACAACGATAAAATTCCACACACAGATAAAATCACATATATTGTAATATTACACTTAAACATAGTAAGAAAACTCATACACATTACAAGAACTTGACACATCCAAACAAACGTATGTTGCCATATACGCTTTCTTGCGTAATATATTTTGCAAACAATAGGGACAAAGTGTGTCACAGTGGATATAGTACCTGGTTTGCTTAGATTAAGGAATGTGTATGAAGAACAATTATTGAATTTACAGAAAGAGAATAACTTGTTCAATTTTAGAACGTGGTATTTAGCTTTTATGTGCGAGTTGGTTGTAATATGGCTTATTGAAATGTTTAGAATATATTTATCGGTTTACATTTGTTTAGATATGTCGTTTTCTTGTAATGTGTGTTTTCTTCACTTTTTTTAAGTGTAATATTAGAATATATATGATTTTATCTGTTTGTATGGAATTTATAGTTGTTGGAAGAATAAGATCCAAAATCTGACTTTAAATATTTTTGTGCGCAAAACGTCCATATCGTTTACTATTTTTGTGCAAATCATTCTTATCGTTTAATTTATTTGCGATAATTAACTCTTTTGATAATTTTAACGGTAAATATTAACGGATATGGACGACGGAGACCTTTTCCGCAAAGAAACGTTTATTTAAGGACCTAGATGCCAAATTTCAAACGATAAGGACGCTTTGCACAACGAGAAAAAATGTTAGAGACGAAATGTGCTTATTACCCTTTTTTCAAATGTTGAAATGAATATAGCTTTTGAAATATACATTTAACAATTTTATTTTGGGCAAAAGAACAATTATATCTACTAGATTGGATTGAATTTATGTGAACATATTCAAATTTGGTTTTATACTTTTTTTTTCTAGTTTGATCTCCATCTTCCCTTCCTCGCTACAAAGAGTTCAGAAAAATAGAGTTATCGAACCGAACCTTCTGATGCGTTGGGCCAATGACGCCTCCAAGCTGCTATTTCATAAACTGTGATGGCTCTTTTGAATAAACGGCATAATCTATGTCATCAATTATGCCTCCAAGCTGCTATTTCATAAACTGTGATGGCTCTTTTGAACAAACGGCATGGTCTATGTCATCTTCCTTGATACACACATATAATTCATTTTTTTTCTTTTATTTCCTCTCTATCTCCGTATACAAACATAAATTAATAAATTGTACTTCAAAATTTTCATCTATTACATTCAATGCCCTTTGAAATTGTCTCAGTCAACACATGATCAACACATGATGGGGTTTAGGCATATTTCCTTGTTTTTACTATGGGTAATTAGCACATTCCGTCCCTATTTTTTGAGTCTATTTCACAAATTGTCCCTATCGTTTGAATTTTCACATTTGAATCCTTAAATCCACCATTCTTTGTGCAAAAGGTCCCTACCGTCTAAATCTGTCAATTTTTGTCGTTAAAATAACGCGTACAGTGCACTCTCTCAATTTCTGAAGGACAATTTTGTCAAATTATAAATTCTATTGTTCTCTCAACACACACGTGTACAAAGTTACAGCCTCTTCTTCTTCATCCCCATCACTCTCTCTCTCTCTCTCTCTCTCTCTCTCTCTCTAAGTAATTCTCTCTCTAAGAAGCTCAAATTCTACTAATCCATGGCACTTCGTCACCTTCTCCGCTGGGTCCGGGTCATCCCCATCACTCTCTCCCTTTATCTTTCTCCCTTTGTGCATTTTGTTGAATGAGATTGTGTTAATAGGGTTTTATTAAATTCTTGTGTTTATTTGCATATTTTTACCTAGTATCATTTTCACTGATATTGAGGTGTGTTTGACTTTTTCTTGTTCTAAAATTTTGAGTATGATAATATTTACGTTCATGAATTGTTTATAGCTTTCTGGAGTTAAATTATAAAATGGGTTGTCTAAATTTTGTTTCGCTCTAGATTTTTGTACATTAGACAGAAACATGGATAAATTGAAGTGGGGGAATAGAAAGAGTCATGGTTTGTGGTTAATTGACTGACTTGTGCCATTTTTTTTTTATGGATTTCATCCAAGTTTTTAGATTAAACAGTGAATCTTCTCTTTCAAATTTTGTTGCCTGTTTCAAAAACTCAAAGAAGATTGAAAGCTATGAGACCATTGAAGAATACTTTTCTTTTACCATTGAATTTCAGGAACCAAAATCTTGTAAAGTGAGACATGGAAGAGTAGGAACCACCAAATCTTTGGCGGTCGCCGCCACAATTTTCGAGTTCTCCTCTTTTTTATGTACCAACGACTTCGTTCCATCAGTCAAAGCTTCGCCGCGTTTCAAAATATTGACTTCCCCCAAAATCATATTCTTGTTGTTCTTTGAAGGCGAATTGGCTGAATTCCTACTATTAGAGAGAGAATTACTTAAAGAGAGAGAGAGAGAGAGAGAGAATGATGAGGATGAAAAAGAAGATGATGTAACTATGTACACATGTGTGTTGAGGGAACAATAAAATTTATGATTTGACGAAATTTCTCTTCAGAAATTGAGTGGTGCATACATGTTAACTTAACGGCAAAAATTGATAGATTTAGACGATAGAGACCTTTTGCGCAAAGAATTGTGGATTTAAGGACCCAAATGTCAAAATTCAAACAATATGGACGATTTGTACAATAGACTCAAAGGTTAAAGATGAAATGTGCTAATTACCCTTTTTACTATTCGTCCTCAAGTTTAGGGATGTTGAACATCCTATATTTTTTTCATGGGAGTTGAAGCTGAGTCTTCTTGTAATTTGCACTTCTTTAATTTTTAAGTCAAAATTGCAAGAATATCTATATGTTTTTCAATTGGGCATATTTGTGTTGTACTATTCTGCAATTCTTGAGTAAGCCAAAATTGCAAGGACCAAAAATTAAAGAAATAAAAGAGTTGGGGTATGAAGTAAGACACTATAACAGAAAGAAGGGTGTTTCTGCTATTTCGGGCATTATTATGCATCCAGCTGTTTTGACCTTTTTGACTCATCAATATTATTTAAGAAAAACTGCTTAAGTGGTACGAATATTGAAATGCTTTCAATCTGCGTAGTGTTAATATTTAATAAATATATATTCAAATTAAAATTTGGTCTTCAATACATTTTAAAGATTATTATTTAAGTATATTTTATTTTATTAAAATAAAAAATACAATTACAATTACAATTAAATAAATTAATAAATATATATATATATATATAATTTAAATCTACATAGAAAATCTAAATGTTGCTGAGTCAACATGTCTAACATAACTTCTGAATTTAAACGGAGTTCTAGACACTGTCTATTTTTTTCCTTCCACGTCAGTTTGACATAGTCTTTGACAGCTTACATTGTCTATTTTACTTACGTGGCAAAAAATATAACAATACACGATTACATTAAAGATGCTCTAAAAGGTAAATACAAGAAATTTCACTTTTTAACAATGAAAATTTTGGCATTGTAAAGTTTCTCTACGACTATTTTTCAACGATATAACATAAAAATGACTTTTCGCAATAAAAAATTACACCTTTAAAAATAAAATTTCTCGTAGGGTAGGGCTGGGGTGGGTGGGGTTTTCCTTGCAAAATCCGCCAGTGGTTTGTGTGTATATCAACTTTCATCTTTAAAGCCAAGAGGCCAAACTAGTGGTGGGCACAGGGTTGAGATCTTTTGTACCAGCTTAGTACAAATGTAAAAACTATCAAAATTTAGAATTTCAACTTAAAAAGATTAATTTTGTTTGAAGAGTAGTTCAAATGCTTATATATTATTTATTAATTTCATCTTTAACTAATGTGTAATTTATCCATTAAAATATTTCTGCAAAGAATTCAATTTTTTGTTTGAATTTTAGACGAATTGAATCGTTCAATTGAGTGAACTCTAATACTATATTAAGATTAGAACTTAAAAGTCACAAAAAGCAACATGGATTATCTCGTTTTCATTGAATATATATAAAGTTTGTACAACATAAGTTTATAGTAACAAAGATAACATAAAAATATCTACAACATAAGAAGTAATAATGAAGAATCTTAATTTAATTTTGTATTTTGATTTCTAATATGTTGGTGTCACTAAATAGAAATTGTAAATGTCAACTTGGACTTACGTGAGTGAATGTATGAACAAATTAAAGACATTTTGTGTATATTCTACTCTTTGTTATACTCTCAACACACCTTATGCATTACCACTCTCTTTCACAAATAAAACATAATTAATGAGAGTCCAATAATGTGGAAGGGTAAATTGCTACCAATGTCCATGGCATGCCTGGAATTTGTCCAACTATGTTTCTTGCATTAAATATTTGATTCTTGGTAATGATATATTGAATTTTTCTATGCATTTTGTTTATGTTAAAAATTGGTTAAAGTTACGGATTAATTGTCAATTATGATATATCATATCAATGTATTCTATAAATAAGAGCATAAATCAATCGTATCGATCATTTTTAATGGAAGATATAAAAGACTATTCACTCTCTAAACCAAAAACAAAAATCAAATTTCGAATAGGTGTTTGGAATTTAAATACATGTGATAATGTATGCATTGTTGGGATATTTTCTCAAAACTTGCCAAAATCAAAAGATGTACCAATTGTTTAAAAGGAAAAGATATGATATGATATAATATTATATTATATTTTATGATTAAAATTGAACAAGTTTTCAAATTTTAGACACCTTGGTAGTCAAAACTTAGAAGACATATAGGTCGACTAAAATTGAACAAGTTTATAACTATTGGACATTTTGATAGTCGAAACTTGGAAGACATCTAGATCGACTAAAATTTAGGTACGTTAACTATAAATTGACGTAGTTTATTCTCTTTTGTATATTTGACTTGATGGATTTTTTTAGAAAAAAATTTTAAGCATAGCATCTTAGTTGTTTTTTTTTTTTTTTGTTCACTTGTGGGTTGTACAAATAGTAGAAATTGGTGGGTGTGGTAAAATTTAGAATATTATTTTTCTTGAGATACTTGAGAATTTGAGTGAACGAAATCTATATGATTGTAACGATTTTTCATATAGTGAAAGCTTTGACGTTCCTTAAATATTTCTCTATTTTTTATATATTTTCTGCTTCGTTATCTTTCTCTGAACAATGATCTTGTGGACAATAGATGAATTGGTCTCAATTCCCAACATGCATAAGCTCAAAGTTAACCTTTTTTTTAATGTATTTTTTGACCACCACTTCATATCTTAGAAAAAGTTTGATGTTGAAGCATTGATCACGATCTATATCAATAGCAATTTTGAAAATTGATTGTTACATAGATTTATATATATATATATATGGTTAATACCAACATTAACATAGTCAGATGTTAGTTCCATAAATTTGAAGAAGTCTTTGTCTCTAGTTGACATAGGCATGTCTTGCATAAGTATATCGAGTAGGGGTAATGAATGATTAGTTAGCACTTTGTTGAAGATAGAATTTGGGACAAGTCGAACGAGATGACTATAAATATACAAAAATAGTCAGTGAGCGGTGTTATTGTATGTTGAGCATAACTTTAATATAAGTACCTTGCTGACTTATCTTAGGACATAATTAGTATAATTGTACTTTACAAGATATATTTTCTTGATTTGTTCTTTTGTACTTTAAAGAATTCACCTAGTACATGCAACAACATAAATATGAATTAAAGACCTACTTTTCGGGGAAAAAAAGCACATATTGCGATTTATTGTTTTTATATATGAAGAGAGTTTTTTGTATGAATTGTACTTTACAGGAAATATTTTGTATTTAATGTATGTAAACATTGGAAATTCCTTGATAAGGCTTTGGTGGTCCATCTGTTACTATATACACTAGAATAATTTTTTGTAAGCAACGCAACATATTTTAAGTCACTTATTAATTGGTCTTTTGATTTTTATTTATGCATTATTGCTGGTCAAAGAATAAAGTTCGAAGGTGATGGTTAATTTCAATCTAGAAGGCTTTGTAATATTAGTTTGTTTGTAACTCACCAAGCTACCAAACTAACTATTTATATGTTTATGTGTATTTATAAATATATATAAGTCGGTCAAATATTATATATATATATATATATATTGTAATATTTATTTTTTATCCACACATTTCGCAGTATTCACTACATATAATCTACAAAAATTTTACCAAACATACATTAACCACAGTTTGGCGCCATTTCTTCAAAGTTGAGACACTTTCGAAATCACTCACCAACTAAAAACAATGGGGAAATTATTTACGACAACTGTCTCTTCTACAAAGTATTTATAAATTGGTCAAATATTATTTTTATTTACAATTTCGTAAGATTTACAACTTTTATCTTTTTTTATTCACACATTCCGTATGACTCACTATTTATAATCTACAAAAAAAATTTACCAAATATGCAGCGGTGTTAGAAGAATCCAGTATAGGTGCTTGGACTCTAAAATCAAATTGAATATTTTAGATATAATCAATATTACAAAATTACATCCGAATAATATAATGTAAATAATATAATATATAAATAATAAGTGGTTAATAAATTATAAATCTTACAAAACATATAAATAAAAAATATATTTAATAAATTTGATTAACTTAAATTATAATTTAAATATAATAAAACAAGAGGTAAAAGCTTTGCCAAACATGATCTTCGTAGTAACATGCATATTAACGTTTATCGCACAGGGTAAACATTGTGTGCCACAGTGAAACAAAATAAAGATAGATGATGTAGACATGTCAACGGTTGGTGGTGTGGTGATGATGGCGCCACGTGAGCCCCACCACAAAAATGGTCCCGAGACAAAACAGGACATTAATTCACACACACACACACACACGCACCAACTTGTTTGCTATTTGTCATGGTACATGCACAATCGAATATATATATATATACACACACACACACGTAACATATGTGTCCTAAAATTTAATAATAGTTTACGTCCTTGAAAATTTTGTTAAATATGATTATTCATTCATGTAAAATAACTCTATTGTCTAGTGATAGATAATATGTATATATTTGGTCTTTCTCAACATTTTTTTGGTTCTCTTAAATGAAAACTCCAGTTCCACCATTGATTTCACATTATTAAAATGTTCTTCACGTAAATGTTGTCAAATTTGACTAGGGCGGAGCTAGAATGTGGCAAAGGACTGAGCCGTTGAATAAATTTTTTTTTTTAATGAACTGCAGCTCTACAGCATTTTCCAAGACAGGGTTGGGCCTGGGCCCAGTGAAGCCAGCTCAGCATCCGACCCTGAATTTGACGAGATTTTTCAATTGTATAGAATTTATTATCCACATTAAAAAAAAAAAGAAAAAAGAAAAGACTTAAAGGTATTTAAATGGACCAAAACCATTGTCAATTTAGTAGAATTTGTCTAGAAAGGAAGAGAAAAATTAGTTATATACTTTTAAAAAGAAAATCTTATCTTCACATAAATTGACAAAAGTTTTGAAAAAGTAGACATAATTTACATAATTTAAGGCTTTAACTTCTGTACTTAAAAGTATTTGAACAAGGAATTTGATTGTGAATTAATGTTAAATATCTTTTTTTTTTAAGATTAAATATTAAATAAATAAAAATAAATTATCTTTTTTTTTCCCTACGTTGCCATTTACTATATTGTTTTATTTCTTGTTTTGATTTTCTTGTGTGCAAGTGTGCACTCTTATGCCGGGTGGGAGAGAGCGAGATGTGGATTGAAGGGGTTCGCTTCCTCATTGCCGACAGGGTTGGTTTGGGACCCAAAGCCAGCCTTTTGTTAGCTTCTTTTGCCAACTTTGAACGTCACCTATTTGTACTACCATTCCAATACCCCACCAAGCCATTTGCAGCTATGATATTTTTCATCTCTCATTATTGGACCTCCCCTCCCCATTATATGCACATATACATTCCATCCAATTCTAATCTAATGTAAAGTGTGAACACCCATCATATCTTTTCTTTGTGTACTACAATTGTTCATCCAAATGATATATAATTAAATACATTCAAAGAACATATAGAACTCATCAAATTTCATATTAATAAGAATCTAATATATGTCATTTTTTACTGAGAATATGACAATATATTACTTTTTAGTATAAACATGTCTTCATTACAATAATACCCGAACATGTAATAAGATTATAAAAGTAAAACATTTCAACCAAATATTAATTCAAATGATAAAAAAGACACAACTAAACATTTAATAAACACTAGTTTTTATGTAAGAAAATGAAAAAAAAATCTATCACTAATTGGTTATATGTTTTCATATGTGCACTCATATAAAAAAAAAGACTTAATGACACTAATTTTTATCGAAAGATTACAAAATGCTTTCATCTCCTATTGATATATAATTAAAAGTAAACTCATAAACATATGAAATATATGAAACTCATCAAATTTCATATCATTAAAAATTTAAGACATGTCACTTTTTACTGAGAAGTTGACACAGTATATCACTCTTTAGTATAAGCACGTTTTCATTACAATAATACCCCAACATGTAATAAGACTACAAAAGCAAAAAATTTCAATCAAATATTCAACTAAATATTTAATAAACACCGACTTTTATGCAAAATGTGAAAAAATGTATTTTTAAAAGTGCACCCACATAAAAATAAGACGTAATGACACTAATTTGATCGAATAGTTACAAATCATGCTTTCATGTCGTTTAACTCTTACTGATATCTTATTATAAGTAAATCCAAAAATCCATATGAACCTCGTCAAATTTTATGTCATTAAGAATTCAAGACATGTCACTTTTACTGAGACAGTCACTTTTTACTGAGAAAGTGACAAAGTACGTCACTTTTTAGTATAAGCATATTTTCATTACAATAAGACCCCAACATATAATAAGACTACAAAAACAAAACGTTCCAATCAAATATTAATTCAAGTGAAAAAAAGAAACAACTAAATATTTAATAAATACCGACTTTTATGTAAAAGATGAAAAAAATCTGCCACTTGGTTATATTTTTCAATTGTGGACCCATATAAAAATAAGACTTAATGACACTAATTTGATCGACATGTCTTTTAACTTCTATTGATATCTAATTATAAGTAGACCCCATGACCATATGAAACTCATCAAATTTTATGTCATTAATAATCCAAAGCATATCACTTTTTACTAAGAAAGTGACACACTATCCGTATGTCACTTCCTAATATAAGCATGCCTTCATTACAATAAACTCAAATATATAATAAGACTATAAAAATAAAACATTTCAATCAAATATTAATTCAATAAAAAAAAAAAGAAACAACTAAATATTTAATAAACACCAACTTCTATGTAAAAGGTGAAAAAATCTACTGATTGGTTATATGTTTTTAAATGTGCATCCATATAAAAATAAGACTTAATAACACAAATTTGATCGAAATGTTACAAATCATGCTTTTATGTCGTTTAACTCCTACTGATATCTAATTATAAGTATACCCAAAAACCATATGAAACTCATCAAAATTCATGTCATTAAGAATCCAATGCATGTCACTTTTTAATTAGAAAGTGACACGAGATGTCACTTTTTAATATAAGCATGTCTTTATTACAATAAGACTCTAACATATAATAAGACTATAAAAATAGAACATTCCAATCATATATTAATTCTAATGTCAAAAAAGAAACATCTAAATATTTAATAAACACCAACTTTTTATGTAAAATGTGAAAAAATTTATCAATTGGTTATATGTTTTTAAATGTGCACTCATATAAAGTAAGACTTAATGACACTAATTTTGATCAAAATGTTACAAATCATGCTTTCGTGTTGTTTATATCCTATTGATATCTAATTATAAGTAGACCTAAAGACGATATGGAATTCATCAATTTTTATTTAATTAAGAATATGTTACTACATAGTTTTGGTATAGCATCCACGTCAACAAAGGTCTCGTAGGCCCAATCCAGGCCCCGCGAGAGCCTCGTAGACCCAACAAAGGCCTCAAAAATCCACAGAAGGTCACGAAGGTCCAACAACACATTGGCATTATTGAGATAAGTATAGCAAAGCCTATGAAGGGCCTCGACATTAATGGCCGACTCTAAGCACTTCGCCGGTAATCAAATCCATCGTGGATCCGCAGGCATTGTTATATTTCAGAACGACAAGATGATATTTTCAAAGAAAGATTATGTTTGATTGTCACACGGATCCTCGCAAGAAAATCAAATCTCAATCTCATAAAGATTAGACAACATGATAAGGGAGATCAAATCAAATAAGGGCGAAAATCTAAAAGATTGTATTGACAACCAATTGTCCTTGTCCCATAAGAAATGAGGTTCCAATCAGATATCTAATTGATTATTTTCCTAAATCTAAATCAATTAGAACTCTGAGGTTATAAATAAGACATCTCCGGTTGTTCTAATGTACGCATTATTCTCATCCTTAAACTCTGCTCAAATTTCTGTCTACTTGTCTCTCCCACACCCAAATCCCATTTTCTATATATTGTTATATCTTACATATACTGGCAGTTGACTTGATCGTCCGAGTACCAACGATCTCGGGACCTTTTTTTCTCGATGATCTATGAGCCTAACGGTCGTCCTAGTATGTAGGTAACATACAGGCTGACATAGGATTGACTAGAGATCTGTTGACACGTGATTAGTGCATAATCCGATGTCAACGGATTGGCGCAGTATGTAGGAATTGAAAAAATGTTACACAACCTAAAACTTGTGGTAAAAATGTATTTTCTACTTGAAAGAGCATGGCAACAGAAAACTCCCTAGAAGAAGAAGTCGAGTCTCATCACACAGACTTGCGGTAAGAGAGCGTTCAAGACCTTCAAAACGTAACCTACCGCAAGAGAATGAGACAGCGACAGAAGCGGACGGTCGAGCAAGAAAATCAGGACCTGAAGCTAGACAATGCCCGGATAAATGCGGCACTTGAACTGTTGGATAATTAATCTCTTCAACATGGACCCAAGCGTAGCTATGCCCGGCGAAGCCCTTCA
This sequence comes from Forsythia viridissima, assembly GCA_030279155.1. NCBI lineage: Eukaryota > Viridiplantae > Streptophyta > Magnoliopsida > Lamiales > Oleaceae > Forsythia > Forsythia viridissima. Next base: position 21,562,490 of record CM059036.1, read on the forward strand.
AGGTCTAGCTCGATAAGAATCCGTCGATCTCAGAAAGACCTACCAGTTTTACATGGCAGAAAACCTCGAAATGTGAATCTGAGGCCCTCGCAAGACAACTAAAATGGGAAACCCTTTCCGGGGTGAGCAAACCAGCCGGCTCTGGCTGCCATTATGTTTGATAGGTTGGGAGTGGGATCCTCCATAGCACTGCCCCTACCAGCGCATAGTAGGCGCAACAAACGTAGTGAGGCCTATACAGAAGGAAGAAGGGACCCAAAGTTTGTCCCTGCGAGGTTCGGGGATGAAAAACAAGAGCTAGAACGTGATCTTGACGACGATGACGAGAATCTCCCATTCTCCCTGGAGCTAAGGGCTAGGGAGCTCCCCGTCAACTTTAAAATATCCCCTATGGAGAAGTATAATGGAAGAGGTAATCCCACATATCACATCAACGTATATAAGACAAGGCTCCAAGGTAACGACTCAGCGGTGAAGTGCAAGAATTTCCATACCACCCTCACATCCGATGCGAAGAGGTAGTACAACAAATTGAAATCGAGAAGAATCAGGAGCTAGCCTCAACTCAAGCAAGAGTTTATCAACACTTTTATTCGCAATAGGACAATGATAGCCGCCATCGCCCAGCTCTACGAGATTTAACAAATGGAAGGAGAGTCGGTGAAGAACTATTTCAAGAGATTCAGCGGTGTCATCAACAAAATCAAGAACGTCACTAATGATAAAGCTCTAGATGCGCTTGTGACCTAGCTTCAACATACGCACCATCTTTTGGAGAGATGTTAGAACAGCTAGCCCAAAACCTATAGTTAGCTGGTAGATTTGATCCAACGAGAGATCCGGTCTAAAGAGACGATCGAAAACAGAGAAATGTCAGAAAGAGAGATGGGAGATCGCTATCGCAAGGAGGGACAACGTTCTCCTCAGCCCCACTTCAATCATTTTCCTTGAAAGCATTCTCTTGAGCCACATAACAACTGCTGTAGGAGATTCAATCAGACAGAGACGATCTCGGCCCTTCATGCCAGGTCGTCTATAGCATTTCTCCAACTGGTTGCTCATCCATCCAAGTTTTATCACATAGACAGGACCCAGGTGCACAATACAGAAGATTGTCCTGACGTGCGAGAGCTGATCAACCAAAGGAATCAGTAGCAAGGAGAGGAGAATTTACCAGCCTGAAGGCATCGAGGATCGCCCAATCAAGGGTGAAGACCTTTGTCCCAATGCTAGGACGATGGACCTCACTGCAATGACGAAGGAAATGATAGAAATATAGATCCTCCAATGCGGAAGGACCCGCGAGAGCCCTCCAGTTTGTGAAATCAACACAATCATTGGAGGGCCTTATGTTGGAGAACATACGATGAATTCGTGACGAAACTACACGAAGGCAGCAAGAGAATAACTAGTGGAAAGTTGGCAGGTTCACGACAGATCACGTTCACAGAGGAGGATGAAGCTGGTATCTACTACCTGCATTGTGATGCCTTGGTAGTTCATGCTGTTGTAGCCAAGAACAGGCTAGGACGAATGTTGGTCGATGATAGCAGCGCTATGAACATCTTGTTCGGCAGCACCTTCGACCAAATGGATATGGACCACGAGCCGACAACCATTTTGGAACTACTATTCAGTTTCATAGGAGATAGCCTCGTCCCACGATGGAGAATCACCCTCGCATTGGACTTCAAAGAGCCCCCGTGCCATTTAAAGAAATTCATGGAGTTCTTGGTGGTCGATACCTGCTCCGCCTATCATAGAGTCCTCGGTAGACCTGCACTCAAGGACCTACAGGCAGTTACCTTTATCCATCACTTGGCAATAAAGTTCCCAATGCCAGGTGGGGACACCAAGATCCGCGGTAACTAGACAAAGGCAAGGGCGTGCTACATGAACTCGCTTCGAAAGGCAGTAAAATGCGAAGACACTCCCACCGTAGTGATGACGATACAAACATAGTCGATGGATATCACCCCAAAAATGTTGATGAGGAGATGGTACTGGACGAGGGCCTAGACCCTCGGATTATAGGCTCATATTCCATAGCCTTCCCTGCAGAAGCACTAAAAGCGTTTCTTGTAAACCTTTCAGACCCTACCCAGATGCTGCAAGTAGGACAGAAACTAGACGAATGGATGAAGGAAAAACTGAAACAGTTCTTGAGGGAAAACACCAATGTCTTCGCATGGAAGCACAACAAAATGGTAGGGATAGATCCTTCTGTGGCTTGCCACACCTTGAAAGTGGATCCCAAATTATGTCCCATGATACAGAAAAGAAGGCCTCTGAGCACCGACATATACGGTGCCTTGAAAGAGGAAGTTGACAAGCTGCTGGCCAACGGTTTCATCAGAGAGGCAATCTACCCCCAATGGATTTCCAATCCTGTGTTGGTAAAGAAAAATAACAAAAAGTGGAGAGTGTGTACATACTTTTCTGACTTGAACCAGGCGTGCCCCAAAGACAGCTTTCCGCTACCACGCATTGACCAGATGGTTGGTACGATTGCTGGTCATAAGCTTCTTAGCTTTATGGATGCCTACTCTGGTTATAACCAAATCCTAATGTTCGCAGGAGACGAAGAGCATACCTCGTTCATTACAGACCGAGGACTATACTATTACAAGATGATGCCCTTCGTCCTGAAGAATACCAGAGCTACATACAGCGGTTAGTAAACCGCATGTTCTTGGAACAGATTGGAAACACAATGGAGGTTTACGTTGATGACATGCTCGTGAAGAGCGTGAATGCCGAAGACCACATTGGACACTTGAGGAGATGTTCAGAATTCTTCGCAAGTACCGCATAAAACTCAACCCTATGAAATGCGCCTTTGGGGTCGCATCCGAGAAATTCTTGGGCTACATGGTATATCAACGTGTGATAGAGGCTAACCTCAAGGAAATCAAAGCGCTCGTCGATATGCGATCGCAATCCTCTCCCAAGGAGGTCCAAAGCATTACAGGAAGATTAGCGGCCCTGAACCGATTCATATCGAAGTCAACTGATCGTTACCAGCCCTTCTTCCAGACCATCAAAGGAGAAAAGTGGTTTGAATGTACTGAAGAGTGCGAGAATGCCTTTCAGGAACTCAAGACCCTTATCAGGAAAGCTTCGCTACTGTCCAAGCTAAAGAACAGAGAAACATTGCTCATCTACTTCGCAGTATCTGAGAAGGCAGTGAGCTCAGTATTAATTCGCAATAAAGGTCCGACGTAGAAACGAGCAAGGCACTACATTATACAGAAACGAGATACCCGGATATGGAGAAGCTCGCCTTATCTTTGATAATTGCGTCTAGAAAGCTCCGACCATACTTCTAGTCACACAACATTTGATGTCCTGATAAATCTCCATCTGAGACAGATTCTTCAAAAGTCAGATACTTTGGAAAGACTGGTGAAGTGGTCGATGAAGCTCAGGTAATTCGACATTTTTTACAAGCCGAGGCCCTCTATAAAGGGACAGGCTTTAGCAGACTTTACGGCTGAATTCGCCCATATCCTAGAAGGTTGCTTGAAGCCAAGCCCCATGAGGTATCAACGTGGAAACTGTATGTTGATGGATCCTCGGGCGAAGCTGGAGCTGGGATTCTGTTGATTAGCCCCGACGGCCATAATCTCAACTGTGCGCTTCACCTAGAGTTCAAGGCCTCAAACAACGCTACCGAATATGAGGCACTCCTAGAAGGCTTGAGGGTAGCATAGGAAATGAAGGCAAGAAAAATCTAGATCTACAGTAACTCACAGCTGGTGGTTAGTCAAGTTAATAGGACTTTCACAGCACTCGAGCAATCTATAGTGGCCTACTTAAATAAGGCCAAAGATCTCCTATCCAACTTCGAAGAATTTGAGTTACTCCAGATTCCCAAGATTGAGAATGGCTATGCCGATGCTCTTTCCAAGTTGGCGAGTAGCAAAGACTCTGACTTGATGATGGCCATTCCAGTTGAAAAGCTTAGCTGACCGTCCATTGACGAGGCTCTGCCACAGAACACCATGATGATAATCGAATCTCCCAAGTGGATGAAGAAGATCGTCGCTTACCTGACCGATCAAGTCCTACAGGACATAAGGATGAAGCCTGAAAACTTTATAGGAGGGCAACGAAGTTTGTCCTGACAAGACGAAATCTTGTACAAGAGAAGTTTCAGCCACCTACTCATGCGCTGCATTACTTAGGATAAGGCTGATTTTGTAATAAATGAGATACATAAAGGAATCTACGGTAATCACTCATGTGGAATGGCCTTAGCACATAAGGCTCTAAAACAAGGATACTACTAACCAACTATGGAGAAGGATTCACATGCTTATGTGAAGAAATGTGACAAGTGCCAGAAATTCGCCGTTGTGCCAAAGCACTTGGCTCAGAACCTCACCCCTGTCACCAGTCCCTGGCCTTTTGCCAAATGAAAGATCAATTTCATAGGTCCCCTCCCGACCGAAAAGGTTGGGGTCAAATTCGCTGTTGTAGCAGTGGACTATTTCACCAAATGGTGCAAGGTGGAGCCTTTGGCTAAAATCACGGAGGAGAACACGTAGAAGTTTGTTTGGAAGAACATTGGTTGTCGTTTCGAGATGCCCCATTCTCTAGTATCCGACAATGGTACGCAGTTCACCAGAAGAAATTTAACTCGAATTGTAAAGAGCTCGTCATTAAGAGAGATTTCTCCACTTCCTACTACCCCAGTTCAACGGCCAAGTGGAGGCTATCAACAAGATTATCAAGCATACCCTGAAGAGAAAGTTAGAATCCGCTAAATGAGGATGGGCTGAAGAACTAGCCGAGACCCTATGGTCATATCAGACTACCTCCCGGATGGCAACTAGCGAAAGCCCTTTCGCCATTGTATATGGGGTAGAGGCAATGATTCCTGTCGAGGTGGGAATACCTTCTCCAAGGCGCTTCCATTTCAACGAGGTGGTCAATGATGATCTACGTAAGGCAAACCTTAACTTGCAGGAAGAAAGGCATGCTGACTCGCAACTTCACCTGTTGGTTTATCAAAGAAAGATGGCCAGGTACTATAACTCAAAAGTTAGAAACAGAACTTTCCACATCAACGACTTCGTCCTCAAAAAGGTTTTCTTGGCTAATAGAGAAGTAGGGACCGGAACCCTCGGACCTACTTGGGAAGGACCCTCCCTATAAGATCATCAAAGAGGTTCGACCTGGACCTAGAAATTAGAGGACTCGGAGGGAAAGAAGACGAAGCATCCCTGGAACATCATTCATCTTCGTCCGTACTACTAGTACTTTTTATTTCATTTTTGTCAGCGCTAAGTCGCATATCAGTATTCTCTTCGACTTTGTTGAGTCACTGCATTATTTCAATAAAGTCCAGTAATTTCTGAGTTATGATACTTCCATCTCAGTTATGCAAACAAAAAAAGCATGGTAGCGAGAGAGTGTGGTTCGTGGCCAACTCTTTTAACTCACTAGATAAACATTTAAAGTGTATTCATACAAGTAAAGAAAGCACGACAGCAATGGAGTGTAGTTCGCGACCAACTCTTTTAACTCACTGAAAAAATATTTAACACATATTCATACAAGTAAAGGAAGCACGGCAGCGAGGGAGTGTGGTTCGCAGCCAACTCTTTTAACTCGCTGGGTAAACATTCAACACGTATACATATGAACAGCGAAAGAAAAGCATCAAATAACTACACTCATCACAAATTATGCAATACATTAACATTTTTCATTAATGAATTTGATTAAAGCAACATGAACAAATATTACAAGAAGCTATGGTTCCTACGTCTCCGCCGAACCTTTGGGATCGGTATAACCAGAGTCCCTTAATTTGGCCAACAACTCATTGGCCTTCGAAAGCTCTGCCAGGGCTTCGGTTAATTGATTGTGTTTAGTATAAGCCATATCTTTGCAAACTTTGAGTTTCAACCCAGCTTGCTTTCGATCATTAACAGACAGCCTTAAGATCATTTCAGATTTGATTATTTTGAACTCGACTTGTGCCCTGACATCTTCAGAAAAGGCAAGCTTTGAACAAAGAATCTTGTTCTCCGAACGCAACTCATCAATGTCCTCTGCACACGTAACCATTGAGCGCAATTCATTAACTTTCATCGCCAGCACCTTATATAACTCACAATTGAGTACATGACTCCAGGCGGCGCTCATCTCTGCCATTTTTATCATCTCTAATAGGTCAGCATCATCCACCACCTTCGCTTAAGCAGAAGTCCAATACTTATGAACATAAGCAGCCGCCATAGCAGACAGGGCTAGTAACTTTTCTAAAACGGCTGGGTCCAATTAATCCCGACGAGACCCAATGTTGATGCATTCAGTCTAGTTGTGAGGAGCAGGAATGGAGGTCCGTGTTGTACCTTGGAGAGATGGAGTGGTTTCTCCAGTTTCTCGAGGAGGAGTCATTCGACCTCGCTTTACCTTCATGGAATCCACTGCGTCATCTTCATCTTTGTGGGACTTTTTGGCACAACTTTCTTCCATTCATCATTGGCAATCCCTTTCCCTTTGTCTGTTGTTGGACATCTTCCGACGGAAGTAAGGACTCTTCAGGAGGGAGGAAGGATGAAATACCCCTAGCTACTTCCGGTACCAACAAGATAGTGGCCATCGGAACGGGCGCTATACCTAGTATCAGACATCATGGGAGAAGGTCACTTTCCCACCTTCAACTCTGGCACCAGTTATTTTGAACACTAGTACTTTGGAGAAGTAATAACTAGCCATGGATGACCATGGTTGAATTATGAAATTATGGGAAAAAGAAAAAAGTGAAGGGAAACGATAAAAAGATGTGGTAATATATATGGGTGAGACACTTGATCCCAGCCGTTAATGCAGATCCCTGAATGCAAAATGCCAAATAACAAACACATGTATGGATGATACACTCCAGAAAACCCTATGAAAGTGTAAAGGCTGCATGACTTAAATGCACCTGGGGACTTGTAACTTCCTTGGAAAATGTTCATGGAGACATCCTGATCAATGATCTCCGCTCACCCCGCGGAGTCATCCTGTTCAAAAAGCCTCGTTTATCTTGCGAAGGCATCTTGATCAAAGAGCTTCACTTATTTTGAGAAGGCAGGATCATAGAGCCTCGTTTATCTTGCGAAGACGTCCTGATCAAAGAGCTTCGCATCGATGGCGAAGGCATCCTGATTGAAAAACCTCGCGCTGCTCTTAAAGGGATTAAGTCAGAAAGCCTCGCATAGTTCGCAAAGGCTTCCTGAACAGAAAGCCTCGACATAGTTCACGGAAGTAGCTCATAAGCTTCGACGGGTGAACAAGTTAGACTACAATTCAAGTAATTCATTTCAACATCGATAATATAACAGACAAGGATAAACAAATCGATTCTTTATTTATTCATCAAAGTCCGGATTACAAAGTGAAAAGAAATCGACGAAAATATCATCCTACTAACCCCGCATCCTTTTTAGACCGCACATGATGAGGTACCTAGACTAATTAACTATTATTTGGCCTTCGCAAGTTTCACCACTACCTCACGTCATATGACTCATCACAAGGTATTAGCAACATAGGTCTGACTTCACCATGACAGTGTCACCATGATAGGGAGTCCAAGTTGACTATCCCTCTTATGGTGAAGTCAGACTTATGTTGTTGATTGCTGGACAACGTTGTTGATGATACGCCAATGATGAATTCCAACTTCACAAATTGCTGCACTCAGTTTCAAACTTGTTATCCCTCAAAAGATTCTCACTACACACCTGCATATATAAATTCAAGTACAGTAAAAATCATTCAAGAACTGACAAGTTCAAAAATGGGATTATTTGCAAAGAAAATTATCTGAGTTCTGAGAAATTTTGGAATAGTGAAAACTGAAATGGAAGACCCCCGAGGTTTATATAGGGGTTGCATGGAAAACACAAGGCATGAATGCGTGGAAAACACAAAGTATTAAATAAGGCTATTAATAAATGGTTGTTTAATGAGCATTCAGAATGCCACACGCCACACACGCCTTTCCACTTGCGTAGGAATTAATGGTGTTGACCTACCAAATTCCACAAAAAGGTTGCGCCATTAAAGCCTGGATGAATAATTCCTCAATTTCAGTCCAAACTTTTTGTGTCCAACAAAAAGAGAAAACTGAACGATTTATACTCATATCAAAGGATGTCATCCTCGGCAACAAGGCCTCGTCACAAGTAAGGAACTCTATTGATTACATGTTTCCATTACTCACGATATACAAAGGAAATTTTACGCAAGAGAGACAGTAGATAAAAATTTTCATTAACAATGTTGGAGCGATTACAAGGGCAAGAAACAACAAAAACATGCAAGTCCTACTACCCCGCCGCCTCTTCAGGGCCAGCACATTGTGGGCCTTTCCTTAAGATGGGAGGAGTAGTTTGGGCTTTGCTCCCATCCTAATCCTCATTGTTCGAAGGAATTTTGGCAACTGTAGGACCTTTTGGGAGAGGAAGGTCGTCATGAGCATACCTACGAAATGAAATATTCCACTATGGGTGGGTTCCTCAATCCTCTCAACTAGTTGTTCCCTGGCTGCCGTCATAAAGTGGTGGGTGAGCTCTATATACTTAGGCGTGTTTTCAAATCCTTCTTTGTACGTTATAACTGCCCTCACATCGGCATCGACACACTCTACCTTGTCCTTCTCCACCTCTTCTCTAGCTTCGGCCAACTTTTTATTCTTTTAGCAACCACATACTCCAAAATGTTGTTGGCTGTGGCAATGGCAGTTTCAGCCGCAAAGGCCTGATTCTCGACCAATTTTTAGGATTTCTTAGCGTGTTTCTAGGAGGTCTCAACAGTCCTTTTCTGGTCCTGGGCCTGCTTCAGACTCTCCTTCGCGGCCTTCAACTCAATCTCATACTTGAACTTCATGTCAGCCTCATTGGCCACCACTATATCCAGCTTGAATTGAATAGCCCTCTTATCCGACTCCAGCTGAACCTTCTCAAGGCTCATCACCTTCAGATCTTCGGATAATTTCTTCGACTTTGGCCTTTTCCTTGTTGAACTTGCATTTGAAGCCACCGAGGGTGATGTACACCTGCTTGGTCAAAACCAGCCCCCGGATTAGGTTCATCTCTGTCAGTCGTAGGAGTTCGCTCATGGAAGCTTACTCGACAGCTTTCTCTTACGTTTTAGTCTAATATTTGTAGACGCTCGCCACCATTATCGCAGGAGACGCTGAGAGCAACTCCATGACATTATGATCAAACTCTCGGCGGTGGTAGGTGATTTGCACGCGACCCACTCGGCTGGAAGATGAAGAAGAATTCCCAGCATTTCCAACCCCTTCAGTAGGATTCGATGAGGTCCGGTGACTTTTCTCAACTCGTCTTGTCTTGTGAGCATCCTTCATAAGTCCCCCTTTAGCCTCGGAAGCCTTCATCTTATGTCCAGTGGCCTCGTCCGTACTCTTTGCGACCTTCTTCTCCTTGTCTTTCGGGGGCATAAGGGCCGGAGGCGGATGAAAAGGCAGAGGTGGAGAGGGAACAATTTGATCCAGAATATGGGGAGCGGGGACCAGAGGGTATATCGTCCTTAGCGGCATAGCAACCTGCACCTCTTGCAACGAAGGCACCTTTTGCAAAGGTAGCCAGGCTGAGGAACTTGACTCACCCGTACCCTGGACAAGGCGAAAAGAGAGAACACTCTTGAATATAAATACAGCTGCAACAATAGACAATGATCAAAATATTAAGAATAGCTATTAATGCAACTCCTACAAAGTTCAAGTCACAAGGCTCACCCATTAGTCCAAAGCGAATCAGTAAGTCGTGATCCCTGATCAGGTTGTTGAGACTCCTAAAGTTGCTATCGATCGCACGAACTTTACCCCACTTCAATCTCAAGTTGCCCTGGTCTCTTTTCAAAATTGGCGGCTATCCATAATCTGCAAAGATAAACGAAGCATTAAGTCAGGAACGTCGATTCACACAAGACAGTAAAATATCCCAAGTTCTCCAAATTGGCAAGGAATCGACACATTTCTACGATACAAATTTCCAATCCCCTCCGGTAAAGAAGAACATCTCCTTCCAATTGTGTACTTTATTGGGACTGTCAGTTGTCATCCCCTATTTTTGGTCCGGTCGAGGGGATGTATTAAACCAACCCGCAGACCGACAAAGCCGGTAGATTGATTTGATTCTCTTGGGAATAAGTCCCCACCAGCCTCGAAAACCCTCCACAACAAGAATGCCGCCACCATCTGGCCCCAACTATTCGGTGTTATCTGACATGGGGCCAAATTCTGATCTCGTAAAACTTCGCAAAAGAAAAGATGCATCGACAGGCGAAGGCCTTGTTGCATCACTGGCTCGTAAATAGCGACGAACCCTTCGAAAGGATCATCAGTCCGATCCTCAAGGCTGGGGACCCTGAGCACCACTGAAGCTGGGACATCATAAGACAGCCTGATGTCTTCCAAGTTAGCTTCTCCAACCTTTGAGCGAACCATCAAGTCACTGGGCAGCGGGGCATCTCTTTTGTCTAGCGACCCTCTCATTTCAGGGACCCCAGCACTAGGTGACGCAATTGGATTTTCTCTCCTTCCGCTCATGGATGCTGGGGGACAAGCGATAGTAGGTCCCTGATCAACATTTTCTTGCCCCTCGACCGAAGGTGAAGACGAAGATAAAGATAAAGCTTCACCCATGACCTCGGGGTTAGTACCGACGGCCGAATGATTCTGAGAATCATCGTGTTCGGACAAAATTGCTATTCCTTTTGATTCAATATGGAGATATCTCCACAATCGCCATAAATGATAGCAAAAATGGCATCCAAACCAAGAAATCACAAGGGCAATACACGAAACGAAACATAGCAATCTCTATAATTTTTACCTTAAAAACACAGTTGATCTCCTTAGTCACTGAAAATCCCTTGAACTTCCTTGGATTTCGTCAAAAAACTTAATCGGTTTCAAGAAAGACGCAGAAGTAAAAGAAAAGTAAGCGGAAAGAGACAACGGTTTATATAGACGAGCCTCTCTCAATCCTCACCGTCGAATTCAAATGGTGAAATCTCAACCATCAATTTAGAAAGCACGTGTCAAAGGCAGGGCAAAAGGTGGAAATCAAAACCCTAGGCAATTAATGAAGATAAATGACGCGCGCCATGCGCACCCCCAAACGTCCACCACATGCCTACAACAATGATGACGCTGACGCCTCATTTCATCATTCCTTGCCTGACAACACTGATTGACGGCTTGGCCAGAATCACACCTACCCCGGACTCGTCACATGAGTCTAAACCAATCAAAACCCTCACATGTTATAAATAAACAAGATTTAGGCTTGGATGACTGTATTGCCTCAAGAATTCAAGCATAAACCAGCGAAGAATCCCATTGAACAATTCCAATCAAGGTGAGGGCCCACCATGGCATTGGAAGTCGACACCTTCATTAAAAAAAAGTAGATTCTTTAATAGTCCCACGCCTACCATAAATAATAGGCATGGACTTGGATGACTATTATTACCACCAGATTTTGGTAAGGCATCCATGTCAGCAAAGGCATCCTAGGCCCAGTAAAGGCCCAATCTAGGCCCCGCAAGGGCCTTGTAGATCCAGCGAGGGCCTCATAGACCCAGCGAAAGCCTAAAAATCCACAGAAGGCCACGAAGGCCCAACAACACATTGTCATTCTTGAGTTAAGTATAGCGAAGCCCACAAAGCCCACGAGGGCCTCGACATTCATGGTCGACCCTAGGTACTTCGCCGGCAATCGAATCCATCACGGATCTGAAGGCATTATGATATTTTAGAATGACTAGATGATATATTCAAAGAAAGATTATGTTTGATTGCCGCACGAATCCTCACAAGGAAACTAAATCTCAATCTCCTAAAGATTAGGCAACGTAATAAGGGAGATCAAATCGAAATAAGGGCGAAAATCTAGGAGATTGCATTGACAACCAATTGTCCTTATCCCATAAAGAATGATTATCCAATCAGATATCTAATTGATTTTTTTTCCTGAATCAATTTGAACTCTGATGTTATAAATAAGACATCTCTTGTTGTTCTAAGGTATGCATTATTCTCACTCTTAAACTCTGTTCAAATTTATACTTAGTTTTCTCTCCCACACCCAAATCCCATTCCCCGTATATTGTTATCTCTTGCATATACCGACAATTGACTTTATCGTCAGAGTACCAACGATCGCCGGACTATTTTTTTTCGGTAATCTTGGTGCCTAAGAATCGTCCTAGTGTGCAGGTAATATACAGACTGGCAAATAATTGACTGGAGATCTGTTGACACATGGTTAGTGCATAATCTGACGTCAACCGAATCTAATGTATGTCACTTTTTATTGAGAAATTGATACAATATATCACTTTTTATTATAAGTATGTCTTCATTGTAATAAAACTCCAGCATATAATAAGACTACAAAAGTAGAACCTTCCAATTAAATATTAATTCTAATGACAAAAAAGAAGCATCTAAATATTTAATAAACACCGTCTTTTATATAAAATGTGAAAAAATATGTCACTTGGTTATATATTTTCAAATGTATACCCATATAAAAATAAGATTTAATGACACTAATTTGATCGAAATGTTAAAAATCATGCTTTTCATGTCTTTTAACTCCCATTTATATCTAATTATAAGTAGGCACATAGACCATATGAATCTCATCAAATTTCATGTCATTAAGAATCTAAAACATGTCACTTTTTATTGAGAATTTGACAAAGTATGTCACTTTTTAGTATAAATATATCTTTATTACAATAAAATTCCAACATATAATAAGATTACAAAAGTAGAACTTTCCAATCAAATATTAATTTAAATGACATGCTTTGGTAAAAAATAATGAATAGAGAAGTTTGTGATCTAAAGTTGTTATGTCACTTGTATCCATTGTTCTGTCATTTTGTAATTAAAAAGTGCAAAACATGTTTCTTTTCTCAGTAATCCAAATCCTCAACACATATTCATACTTATATTTTCACAAACACTTTGTATCCATCTCTATAATTGATATTCACACACATTTTCACTAAGACCTTGCTCAATACTATTGATCTAAAGTTGAGCTTTCATATATATTAACACAAACAAAAATATAAAAAATTAGAAATCCATAATAAAAGTAAATGAACAATGATGTGTCAAGATTGAAATCCATAACGTAATGCAACAACCTTTTTCAAAGTAGATTATGTTGATAATTTACCTTTGGAGAATGAAATTGGAATATGAGATGATATTAATGTTGAGAATCTGCAAACTTGAACTTGAAACTTTTGAATTTTTGACAAAATTGAAGAATAACATGTTTGAATTGAATCATTTCTATGTTGCGATCGAGTAATTCTGGATTTTGAAGGTGATTTGAAGAAAATTATCCCACCGTAATTGTAGAACTGTAGTTATCATTGATTTTGGAATTGAAAATTGTAAAGAATACAATTGTTATTATTTTTTAAGAGTATTTAGATTACAATGATTTTTCAAAAAGTCTATAAAATTGTATTATTTAGTGTATTTGTGTAATTTGCCCTTATTTTAATTGCGATGATTCATTAATGTGGTAATATTATTATTTAGGGCTTAACTTTTTATTTTGTATAAATATGACAATTCATTAATATAATAATTTTCCCAAAAGATATAAATCATCAAATTGTATTATTCATTTTAATATTTTTTGTTTGCATGATGGGTTGATGCCATACGGGTCTACGAGCCTAAACCCAAGCCTGGCATTGCTCCCCTTTAGAGGCAAGTAAGCCTGCGTGCCAGGTTTTTGTAGGTTGAAGTGCGTTAGTTCTAAGTAATACAACTCTTTTGATGCTACTAAGAGAAAATGATGGTGTTTTAAGACGAATAGAGGGTGATAGTAGGAATTAGGAATGACAAAAAGAAGGGAGGCTAAAGATGTTGAGGTTTTGATCTTTTCACCATTTATAATGTCTATGTTGAGATAGTATTACATGATTAGTAAAAATAAGGGTTAATTACACTAATGGTCTCCATTTTTTCAAGTTTGTAACGATTTCATCTCCATTCTTTTTTTTTTAGCAGATATCATCCCCATTCTTCTATTTATTCTCACAGAGGGTCCCCAAATCACTATTTTTCACTATTCTAATAATTCTATGACAATTTTACCCCTTGACTTAAATAAATTAAAATAATAAGAAAAAAATACAATGAAAACATTGCAATTAGGCCCTTAATCTTTTCAAAAGTACAAATAAATCCTAAACTATTTTATTTTATATAGATTGGTGTTCTTTTCAAAAAAAAAAAAGAATATATCTTTTCATCCCACCCCCAGATTTTCTCATTGAAAATTCATGTCCAAACAACAATCTGAAAAAAACACCATGGCCGGAGTCCCAACACGCCATCAAGTCAACGGAAAACGGAAGTAGTACGTTGCCGGAGACCCATGCGCAGTGTCTGATCTGCGCAAGCAGATCCACCGGGGGCAGATCGGGCGCACGCGGCGAGCGCCTGATCTGTGCGTGACTGGTCATCTAGTGCATCTCCGACGAGCACAAATCTCTGCGCACGTGACTGGTCATCTGGTGCATCTCTGACGGGCGCAAATCTCCACGGGCGTGACTGGTCATCTGGTGCATCTCCGGCAGGCGCGACTGATCATCATCTCTCTCGCAGAGCATCTGGTGGCACAGATCCGATATCTGTGCTTGTGACAAATGAGTTAGTATTGTCACATTTGATTCCAGTCCAGCTGCAGAAGTGGGTAGTGACTGACTAGTCGGAGGGAGTGGGGGAGAGGAGGAAAGGAGCTTAGACATGGCGGCGGAGCCATCTGCACAGGAGAAGGAGAATGTGGGGGTGGGGGTGGGGGTGGGGGTGGGGTGGGGGTGGTGGGGAAGGGTGATTTCTTTTGAATTTGGGAAGAACACTTTTTTGAATAAAATAAAATTGTTTAGGATTTATATGTACTTTTAAAAAGGTTAAGGGCTCAATTGCAATACTTTCATTGTATTTTTTATTTCTATTATTTTAATTTATTTAAGTCAAGGGGTAAAATTGTCATACAATTGTCAGAATAGTGAAAAATAGTGATTTGGGGACCCTCTGTGAGAATAAATGAAAGAATATGGATGATATCTGCTAAAAAAAAGAATGAGGATGAAATCATTACAAACCTGAAAGAATGGGGACAATTAGTGTAATTAACCCTAAAAATAATAAGTGTGGGATCATGAAGTACTAATTATGTGATATTACTTCAGCATAGACACTGTAATTAGGTAGGAGATCAAAATCCCAATATAGGAGTGGAAGAAAATGAGAGAAATTTGACTTTAATTAAAACTAAGAGTATAATCATTTTTTAAAATTATTTATTGATTTTTAATGAATCACAAGAGCAAATAAGACCTAAATTGCAATGAATTCTTCTCTCGTATTATGTGGAATGAGCTGGAAATTTATGTTCATTCTATGAGTTGAAATTTATAACCAATTTACGAGTTTAAGCAATGTGTAAATTATAATATTATTTGGTCAAACAATTTTTTTATCAATACATTTCATAAGATTCAAAGTTTGTAGTTCACTATTTACTCAAACATTCACACACAATTTAAAAAATAATTTAAGCACTATAAAATATAAGCTAAATCAGTTCTGTCATGTAATTATTGGACGAAAATGTTACACGAGAGTAGGGATGACAAAAAAATCCGCCGACGCGAACGCGCCCCGCCCCGCCCCGCCCCGCGAAGCAATAGGGGCGGGTTTGGGGCAGAAAAATCTGCCCCGGGCCGGGTCCGGGGCGGGTCCGGGGCAACCCCACCCGGCCCCACCCCGCCGCCCCGCGACCCGTCCCTAAATTTTTTTTTTTTTTTTTTTTGAAAAATCATAAAATATATTAGAAATTATGATTTTCACTAAAAATGGACTAAAGAAGAATCAAACTCGGGTTAAAACTTATAAACTACTAACCTTAACAACTACACCACAACCCAAATCTTATAATTTTTTTGTTTTGCTTGGTACAAATATTTAAAAAAAATTGTATATATATATTTTTTAATTATTTTTTAGTTTAACAAAAAAAAAAAAAATTGTTCGCGGGGCGGTTGGCGGGTCCAACGGCCGACCGGCCCCGCCCCACCCCGCCCCGCGAATTCGTGGGTGGGGTGGGGTGGGGTGGGGTGGGGTGGGGTGGGGCGGGCCAAAATTTTCGCTGGGCGGGGCGGGGCGAGGCGGAGCGGACCCGCCCCAGACCCGCTCCATTGCCATCCCTACACGAGAGAGGTTGTTTGAGAAAGTTTTTTAATAAATTTTGATAATAAATTAATAAAATATATTATTGAAAAATTGATAAAAATTATAATTTCTTATAAAATATAAAATGTAGTTAATTATTAATTATTAATTTTAACTTTTAAACACATTTACCAAACAAAATCGACATCTGAACTCTCAATCCATCTAGTTGGCAGGTACATAATAAATACTGATTATCAGTGTCAAAAAAGATGAAGGCAAGCCGCCCTAATCAACCTATAGGCTTTAACCTCTTATTTTCATCCGTAGCCCACAGCTGTCATAGTGAATTGAATAAAGAGTCAATACTTGAGTAGGATATGATTGTAGCTACCGATGCACAAATAATAGACTGAGAAAATAAAATCCGTGATTAGAATGCAGTACAGAAATTAATTAATTTTACTTCTTTCATGCCCGTTACAAATTGATTTTAGAGCACAATTTTTAATTTTCAAACAATTCAAAATTGTTTTAAACGTTTAGTAAAATTTTAAAAAGTAATTATAAAATAGTATGTATCATCTTATATCAGATTTTGTGAAACAACAAAGATTAGTTTTTTTACTTATCTATTATTAAAATATTATTTTTTATTAAAAAAATATAAGGAATTTAATACTTTGAATAAATTCCAAGGCACGTGGACGTTATTTTTAAAAAAATATTTCTCCTCTATCCAACAAAATCACAATAGGGTTATAATGAAAATTTCTTTTAGGATACAATAGAGATGTTTGATTCAAGCAGTGATGGTTTGATCAAACCAAGAAAACACTCTAACAAAAAACTGATTATGCTAAGAAAAAACGAAATAAGAAGTAAGAATAAAAATTGTTTATGTTATATCTACAAACGGACAACAATCTCAATAAATAAGGAAGATGTGTCAATTGTGATGAATGGATGTGTCTGTTTGAAGAAAATTATTGATTTTCAACCGATACAATTCTTCAAAAAATATACTTATTCACATACACGAAAATCAAAATTTCCTTTAGGGGACGTTGCCCCCTAGTCCCCACAAGGGGCGCTACCCCCAACCCCTGCTACTTGATCGAGCAAGTCAATCCCCGTTTCGAAACGACAAACCATTTGCATAACAATAATAAAACAAATAAATAAATTAAGAAATAATGTCTAACAATTTTAACCTTAATTAATTAAAGTAATTCTTTTTATTTCACAAATTTATAAGTATTCTAATTATAATGCATCTCTACAAATAATTTAATTTTAATTTTAATTAATTTTTGTACAATGTTACTATACTTTTATTTTTTATTTTTTATAAATTTTGAGATTGAGTAGATATAAGTTTATACAGTCACAGCAATAAATCATTTTTGTTTACCAAACGCTTAAATATTGATTTTGAAACATATAACAATTATGAAATAAGAGTTTACCAAACACTTATCTAATTTGTTCTACATCTTATTCTTTCTTCAGCACAGCAAAAACTAATTCTCTTAAAAGCACAGCAATACCAAATCAAGTCTTAGTATTGTATAATTTCCTATAATTGTTTATCAAATAATTTTTTTAAATTGATAATATTGTATTCAATATTGGCTCAGTATTAAAATTTATTGAATTTTTCGAAGATAATTTATTGCTATAATATATTACATACTAATTAAGTTTCTAGCAGTTTTAATAAAATATTATTAATATTAATTCAATATATACTTTTAAGATGTATTATTCATTAAATTTTAACGATATTACAATATCAAATATTACAATCAAATCATTACAACTTATTCTTGAATATAAAAACAACAAGAAGAAAACTATCATCTTTGTTTCTTTGTCTTACGCCAAGCTCGAGTTATGGACTCAAATTTATGCCACACCACGAACATTGCAACGCAACTCCTTATGCCAAGATCATGGTGACTAAGAATTTGAAACACTTAGTCCAATCTCATGAATAAAAAGAGATAATAATATCTTGTGTATTTTTTCCATTCAAACTCCTTAAACAAAAGAAAAAAGACAAATTTTCTTTCATTCAAAAAACAAGTGAATTATCCATGACAATATCATGACCATCCAAATGATCCAATGAGAACCATTAATTTCAAACAAGCACAAATCATTGACAAACAACTTTTTTCAATTGATTAGTTCCATTTAAGATTAGTGAGTCAAATTGACAAACCTTGACATTGGATCACAAATCCACTACCAAGTTCCCTAGTTATATATGCTATTCATTTCGTTGTCTTAATTCTTCATCATCGCCACTCCAACTTGATACATGTTTCACCAATAATCTACGACATCAAGTACCTAGCACACCAATTAACCTATATTGATGATAAAAACGATTACAGTTGTTATATGTTGTCTGTTAATAGTGGCATGCTCGCCTCAATGATTCACCTGCCTCACCGGCTCATTCTCTCCGATGGTCTCATAGCTCGTCTCTGATAGGTAGACAACAATAAACCAACTGTCGTTAAACCAGTCATACCCATGACCCATGGAGTGACAGTTACCCCTGGAGTTTGGAAAACTGTAATGTCCCTCATTAACTCCGAATAATGAGAGAAATGAAAGGGACACCAGTCATTAAAGACAGACTCCCCTGATCATCCCTATAAATAAAGGTTGAATCTTCCAGGTAAAAGGATTGCCATATTTTTTATATTGCTATTCTGCATACATAATTCGATAATCTACTGATTATCACACCAGAGTGGACACGGAGGATAGAAGTTCCACCACTATTTTGCAGGTCTCTACCATTGTCATTACTGTGCTCGGAGGAGGGTAAATATGTATCATCAATTGACACCGTCTGTGGAAAATCTGCACAAAAAGTCACGGCTCAAACTAGAAGAGCGAAGAATGCAACCGCCTCACAGGTCCCATCGAGGATGATGACACCAAGTCCAATGCCACCACTAATCACCCACAGCAAGAGTTGCCTCTGCCGGCACTGCAAGCACAGGTGGCGACTTTCGTGGCTCAACTCCTGGATCGAAACACTACAGCATCTCAACCACCCAAAGCTTCTAGTCTTCCACAGGTAGGACCATCATCGCCAGGGGCTTTACCCCAGGCTCCTAGTCTTTCATCAGTGGGACCATTACCGATAGGTACTCCGCCCCAGGCTCCTAACTTTCTAACAATGAAAAAACTGCCAACAGTGGCTCTGCACTCAAATCTACTCTGGGGGCAACCGTCATGGGTGGCTCCACCTACGTTGGGTGAGACACTAGTGTTAGGCCTCGAGCAGCAGTTAGAAGATATGATGGGTCGGAAAATAACATATGCTATGTCTAAGAAAAGTAGTAAGCAACAATTTATGGTATTAGAAGAAGATCCTTTTGCCCCAGAAGTAATGGCCGTTCCTTTGCCACGAGACTTTGAACAACCAAACGACGACAATTGTTATATGTTGTCTACCAATAGTAGCACGCCCGCCTCAATTATTCACCCGCCTCATCGGATCGCCCGCTCGGATGGTCTCATAGCTCGCCTCTGACAGGTGAACAACAATAAACCAACTGTCGTTGAACTAGTCATACCCATGACCCATAGAGTAATAGTTACCCCTGGCATTTGAGAAGTTGTAACGTCCCTCATTAACTCCGAGTAATGAGGAAGATGAAAGGGGTACTAGTCATTCAAAACAGACTCCCCTAACATCCCTATAAATAAAGGTTGATCCTTCCAGGTAAAAGGATTGCCATATTTTCTATATTGCTATTCTGCATACATAATTCGATAATATACTGATTATTACACCGGAGTAGACACGGAGAATAGAAGCCCCGCCACTATTTTACAGGTCTCTACCACTATCGCCACCGCACTCGGAGGAAGAAGAAAATATTTATCATCAAATATCAATATTTAAAATTGACAAGCACTTAGTAAACTTACTAGTAGCAAATACTTTGGTCCCAACATCTACATTTATCATCAGTTGCAATATTAAGCAATTTAAATTCACTATAAGCTAACATTTCTCTAATGAAATGGTACTCTACCTCAATATGTTTAGATCTTTCATCATACGTATGGTGTTTACACAACGTCAAAGCACTATAACTATAAGTAAACATCATGACATTTTCACTCAAGAAGTTTAATTCACATAATTGGTCTTTTCAGCTATATGTATTTTTTAAAAACATCATATTTTGCTTTAGCGCTAAAAAGTATATTTAAAAGATACAACTGAGATTTTTTTGATCTTTGTCCTAGCAAATTCAAAATTACTAAATTATAGTTTATTAAATTTCTATAATTTACTCCTCGAAGATTACTAATATATATTTAGTAATTAATACATTGCTATATTAATTATTTAAGAGATTTAACATATTTTTAAATATTTAAGAGACATTTATTTAAATAGTCAAATAAACTTACGAAATTAAGAAAATGTACGATTTTGGATTTTGGCACAGCCACTTTGACAAGTAATATGTCCATTCATTACAAGTGCGTAGCTATAATTACATATTACAAATTTGATAAGTGCACAATTACGATATCATAGCTTGTAGCTTATAACAAAAGCTATATGAATAATAATTATTTTACATTGAAATCAATATCTTCACAAAAATAAAATAAAATAAAATAAAGCATTTTTTTTCCAATTATATTCTTGTTAAACATTCACCCTACTACTCATCTCTTTATAAATGCCCATTATCCCTAAAAACATGAAAAACATAAGAATGATGTTATTTGTAAATTATTTTTCGAATTTATCTGTTTACTACGAAGTTATGAATTATATAAATATAATGATTTTTGACATATAATAGAGTGCAACCAAATATTACGTTTATATGAGAGAGAAAAAGAGTTTACCACATTCAAGAATTCAGTCGTGATTTAAACTAAGTATTGAAATCCTAATTTTTATGAAGATATTTAGAAATTTTGATTATTTTAAATTGACAATACCTTTATTGTAACATTAATTCCAGAATTTGGTGGATGATTTGCTTTTAGTAACTTCATATAACAATGCACATGTAGATCAAACTTTAAAAAAAAATGTATATCAACTCCAATTCAAATGTTAAACAATTTTTGGAGTTAATTCTATTGACAATAATTTACTAGACATAGATCGTGGTGTGGCGATGCAGGCTAGAATCATGGTGTGGGCAACTTACTGCTCAAAATGCTGAGACGGTGACGGGGACTGGGACGGGGGCGGGGCGGATTATCTTTGGCCAAATACTATGGATTCCAGCTAGAGATGGTTGAATGCTATAGGAGCAAGTGCAGGTAATATCGATCCATATGCAGCAAAAGAGAAACTGACGTTGTTGGTTATTATGATTTACTTTACTGCAAGTTTAAAATTCTGTTAATAAACCTTATCTATAAGATAAATCTTATCTTTAAATGTTAGTGGTCTAGGATAAGTCTGTTACAACGTGTTTAGGTCATTCAAATATGGGTTGTTATTTTGATTTTATCCTCTTGTAATTGACTATATAAACTGACTATTTGTAATTAATTTAACATAAATTTCATGTTTGTCCTTCTTAAATTATAATTTTAGTTTGTTAAATTGGTTAAACATACTTTTTATTCATATATATATTTCATAGAACTCGCAACTTACAATTCACTTTTTATCTACATATTTACCTATAACTTATAATATAAATACTTAAAAAATAATTTTAATACTGTAAAATATATGCTCTATATGACATGCAAAGTAGAGGACCGCGGTACGTATCACAAATGTGTGTATTATTTTGATGAAGTTTTAGAAAATAAAAATTATTGTGATGAGTTTCCAAGGCAAGCAAGGAAGGAAAACGATGCATTGGGAAATTAATATTCATAAAATACAACAAATACATAAATAATATGAGTAATTATTATTATTTTAATGAAACCAAAAAAGAACAACAATAAACCTACGGGAATTGATACTTACTTGAGCAGCTGAGCATAAATAAAATAAAAATAGACTGTGTGTAAATTATATGTTGTTTCTAGGGTTTTGCAAAATGTTGTAAGTGTGCGTAATCCCAATGGGATGTCTTATCAACTTTATTAGTTAGTCAAAATAAATCTTCAAGGAGTCACCCATGCCTGTCTGTCATCGCATCAATTTGTGTGTCTTCTTGTTAGAACCTATGCTCTTAATCTTCTCTCTCTCTCTCTCTCTCTCTCTCCAATCTCATCTCTCTCTCCCTCTCTCTCTCTCTCAATCCAATCTCTTTGATTTTGTTCTTTCTCTCTCTCAAACACGACAGGTATGTTTGATTCACAAAGATTTTCTATAGAAAATATCTTTTTTCTGCATATTTTTCAACTTGTTTGTTTAATTATCAAAAAAAATTTCATGGAAAAAGAATTTTTCTACTTATTTTCTTTGTTTTATTTGATTACAACCTTTTTTTTTCCATGAAATGTTTTTTTCTCATTTTCTCACTTTCTCACTTTTGACCACATTTCCTTTGTTTTCAAGGAAAATATTTTTCTTTATGGGATAGGAGAATTTATTTTCCATGGAAAATCTTTATTTGTTTTCCAACCCATAATTTCTTGACAATTCATTTTTATGAAAAATATTTTCTTTCCACCCAAATTTTCCACTTGCAATCAAACACACCCGAATTGAACAAGGGCCTACTTGACCTAGTCTTTGTGTTACTTGTGTCATTGATTGTCTCCATTCAAATTTAACCTTTGTTTAATTTTGTTTTGATAAGAAGAAAGTCTCAAAGGCGAACCTATCATATGTGTTAGATGTCTCTTGACTAGGCGGATTGTAAATCGAGAGATGTGCACGAGTGGTAGAGACCTGAAGGAGAGAGCCAACATGACAGACCCTCACAATATTTCAGTAAAAATTTGCCTCACACGAGAATCGAACCTGCATTGTCGGAGAATTTCTCTACACGTCACCTCAGGCCTTACTAACTCGCCTATGCACATGGGAGCTTTGTTTAGTTTTGTTGATTTTATAAGTACATAGTATAATGAGTATTCTTTGCTATTATTTAAAGAATAATTGTATGAAAGGTCTCATATCTTTTAAAATCGTTGGGGATATGTCTCTAAGTTAAAAAAATAGTACCACACATCTCCAACGTATGAAAAACTTGGCATCGTAGGTCTTTTATGACAAATTTGTCATTCTCTTTAAATAAACAAAAAAAGAAAAAGAAAAAAGAAAAACATAATTGAAAACTAATTAAATGTACCACAAAAAATAAAAAGTAATAAATATACCCCAAAAAAATAAAAAGTAAGAAACATCATCTTCTCCAAAAATACAAAATCCAACAATAAATAATAATAAATAATTCACGGCGTGATATTCGAATTGTGTAGTATGAAAAGGTGACATGAATCTGATTTTCCGGTGAGCATATCTAGTATTGCGCATTCCAGATATCTTTTTCTTGTACTAGTACTATCTGCTTCTCTGAGTTCGTCGTCGCCCTCGCCCAGATCCACCAGCGGCATTTTCAAGTGGGAAGACAGTTTTATGGGCCGAATCTTGCCATTAAGGAAATACTCATCGGCATAACTCATGGATCCATTTCCACTCGATACATTTGGCCACAATATTGAACAAAACTCAAACTCGAAAGACGACTCAGATTTCGACTTAAAAAAAACTGGCTCGTACTTGGAAGAAAACGGATCAACTTTCTCTTTCGACAACAGAAAATGCATTGGGCTGGCTGGAGCAATGAAGAAGCATGACCAGGACTGGATGGCGTGCTGACATAAGGAGTGGAACAAGTGATATCAACATCTTTACTAAAACGCGGTGGCTCGTGGTGGAGGTTTAGTGGACTAGCACCGGCGGAGGTGGTGGTGGAAATACTACCATTTTTAGAGGTAGAGAGGAGCATTATTAGAAAGAGGGATAGAGAGAAATGAAGTGAGAAAAAGGATGAGTGATTTCTGAGTAAGATTGTTGGACACGCAAGTATTGTACGCATAGGCGCTCTAAGGGAGGAGGAATTTTGGATTTTTGGAGAAGATGAACTCTGTAACGACCACAGACTTCCCTTTATAGGTCTTTTGTCTTATTCTGTGTGCCGTTAACTTACGTATTGTCCACTGGGGGTTTCATCTCAAATTGGATTTTTTTCGTGTCCCAAGCGATTCGAACCCTTGATTTTCCATTAAGGAGAACTTAAGTGGAATGCTGGTACCAATTGAGTGAAACCCTAAGTGGACAATACATAAGTTAACGGCGTACAGAATAGCCCATGGGTGAAAGGTCTGTAAGGAAAAGTCCGTGGTCGTTATAAAAAAAATGCGCGTTTTTTTGTAATGACTACAGACTTTCCCCTACGACCTTTCACCTAGGAGCTATTTTGTGTGCCATTAACTTACGTACTGTCCACTGGATGTTGAACTCCAAACTGCATTTATTTTACGTCCCCAGCGATTCGAATCCTTGACCTCCCATTAAAGAGAACTTAAGTGGAATGCTGGTACCAATTGTTACCAGTATTCAACTTAAATGTCTCATAAGTAGAGGTATTGGGTTCGAATCATTGGGGAAGCGAAAGAAATCTGTGAGGGGGTAACATGGGCTGAGGCCCTCCCAAATCGGATAGTATGGATGAGTGCGGCTGTGAGTAAGATCTTGACTAGAGGGATCCTAGTTGTCACAAACTTGCCCAATTAATACCAGCAATTCACCATAAGTTCTTCTTAATGGGAGTTCAAGGGTTTAAATCGCTGGGGACGCGAAAAAAATTCAGTTTGGAGCCCAACCTTCAGTGGACAGTACGTAAGCTAACGGCGCACGGAATAGCCCCTAGTCGAAAGGCCTGTAAGAGAAAATCCGTGGTCGTTAGATTAGGCTCCAAACTGGATTTCTTTCGCGTCCCCAGTGATTCGAACTCTTGACCTCTCCCCTTAAGAGGAACTTGAGTGGAATGCTGGTACCAATTGAGCAACTTGCCCATTAATTTATTAGAACTTTCATGCAATTATCCCATTATTTAATTAGAACTCAAATATACCCATATCAATTAAATAGTGACAAGAAGTACTGAACTTCATACTACAAGAGTGCTAGAAATTTTCTTATTTTTGTTTCAAAAGTTAATAAAAATAAAAATAAAAATTAACCATTAATTTTAATCAAATATTTTATAACACTATCAAATTTTATCAACTTTTCAATCACGTACATTTCATCAATATAACAAACATTTAGATATTTCACTTCATTAGCTTGAAATTCCAAATAAAAAGATGTCATGATTTCAATGTGATATTATTTTTAGTATAATATTGGACTTCTTGCCATTTAATATTTCGAGTTAACATATTAGAGTGTTAAAATTTAAGTAAGGGACAAGTCAAATGAAAAAAAATATCATTTAAAAGATTAGTCTTTCTCATCAAATTGACAATAAGAAGCTGTGTGATAAAATTATTGATATAAATTTTAGTAGATTTTGATAAAAGTTGATAGAATATATAATTAAAAAGTTGATAAATATTGTGAATATCATAAAATATATAATTAAAATTAATTATTGAATTAAAATTTAATTTTTTAAAATGTCATATTGCAACTTAGCCAACAAACCTCAATACATCTTAGGCCATAAAAGTGTACGTGGGACATATTAATAAAAGAGCATTATAGTCATTTGTATAATTGAATGATCATATATTTTAAGATGAACTGTGTTGATGCAAGACTCTTTTTCTGCATATTACTAAAAAGTTACATTGATTTTAATCATTAACACTTGGGATACGGCAAACATACGATGAAATCTCTCCAAATTAATAAGTGTACTCATATTTATAATGCAAATTTACAATTTTTGTATCTAACCTTTCCAATATAATATTAATCTATTTCTAACCAATTTTTTTCATACATTTTTAACTTTTCAATTAATTACAAATCACGTTTCTAATGATAGATAATGATAGATTTACCCTCATCTTTGAATAAACAAAAGCAACAAAAAATGTTAAAAACAACAAAAAATAAGAAAAAATTACAAAAAAAAAAATCCTATAACTTTTCAAAAAGTAAAAAGTATCTTCTTTCTTCACACATTCCACATCACATCACCCCACCACAGCCACCACCTCCACACCACCACCTCATCCACGTCGTCACCAACACACCACAACCCCCCAATCTATCATTAATAACATATTTAATATGGAAAAGATTTCATCCCTTAAATCTGCAATTAAATATTCATTAGTACCATAAATTCATCAATTTCAAGATCGACTACATTTTCACTACAACTAGAAATAGTGAAGTGGATTTCTTTCATTTTCATTACATTTTCACTTTATAAAGATAAATACGGATTCCTATTTTTGCATTGCGAGTTTTCAATTTTGAAGAATTTTTTACTCCATGACTGCTGCTGTGGGGTGTGATTCTACATCGGGTTCTTGGATTCAATTCAAAGATTCAAAAAAGAATGTGAAAAATAGATTTAAAGTTTCATGTGTTTATCTATCTTCTGTTGTCAGTTATCCATGAAAGACTATTAGGATTTGTCCTGATGCTTCTGAATCTGAGGTCAATAAAGCTTACAAAAAGTTCGTCAAGTTAATTTCTTGAAAGATTCTTACGAAAATCTTTATTTTTCTCAATGTGTGTTTTTTAAATTTTAAAACTATGAAATAGTGTTCTTCTTTATTATCCCATCCTGTTGGTTGTGGGTGGGTGGATAAGGAAGAAGATATTTTGTATTTTTTGAAAAAATATGGATTTTTTTAGTAATTTTTTTTTGTTTTTAGCATTTTTTTATTATTGTTTGTTTAAAGTGGTGGGCAAGTCTGTCATTATTAGTCGTTAGGGATGTTGATGATGTTTGATGCTATAAAAATTAGTTGAAGATAGATCAGTAATAGATTGAAATGTCAGAGATGATAATTACAAATTTTCCTATTTATAATTATGAATCACTATTCTATTAGTATTTAAAAGAAAAAATTGTATATTTGGTTTCCAATCTTTCAAAAAAAATTAGAGATATATTCCAAATCTTTAAAAATAGTACTAGACATCCCAACGCTTGAATAAATAGGCATGGTAGGTCATTTATGACGAAATTGCCATTCCATTTAAATAAAAAAATAAAAAACAAGAAAAAGAAAAAAAATGATTGAAAAATAACCAAATGTACCAAAAAATTAAAAAGTAATAAAGATGTCATCTTCTTTATCAAATTTTAAAATCTAAAATCCAAAATCACCCCACCTCCACCCACACCCACACCCACACCCACACCCACACCCAAAAAACTTTACCCCATCTCACATCGTCACCCATATATATACGTTATAACCAAATCCGCCGGTGAGCACTCGTCTCAATGTTCGGCGGAGCACCACCACCACCAATTTCTCCCTCTTTGGAACCATGTTTGACGGAGCACTCCCTATTGAGTGTTGAGGGGGGTGGTCGTGGTAATGCTCCATTGATGTCATCTTCAACATCTGTGGACTGTATTTCTCAGAGTGACTCGGGGTTGAAAGAATGCGATTATCTAGGATTGTCTGATTGTTCATCCGTCGGTAGCTCAACAGTCTCAAATGTGTCCGAGGAAAACAAGAACAATTTGAATTTGAACGCCACATAATTGAGGCTTGGTCTTCATAGATCCCGATCCCCATAACGAAATTCAGACTTTAACACTACTCACTTTAAGCAAGCTCGACGAGAAGCAGTTGTTTCCGTTGCTTTCTTCCAAGGATGGAATCTGTTCATTGTCGCAGAAGTCCATTGATTTGGAAACAAAAGAGGATTCTTATACACTGTGGATGGACTCTCTGAAATTAAAAGGTCTGTTTTTCTGATGGAAAATGGATGTTCAATGCTCAAGAAGAGGGCCGCTTTGTTACTTTTTATTTTTTGGAGGTACATTTAGTTATTTTTCAATATTTTTTTATTTTTTCTTGTTTTTTTGTTTATTTAAAGGGAAGGGAAATTTCGTCATAAAGGGCCTATCATACCTATTTTTTCAAACGTTGGGAATGTCTGGAGTTATTTTTAAAGGTTATTTTTAAAGGTTAGGGATATATCTCCAATTTTTTAAAAAGATTGTAGACTAAATATACAATTTTCTCTATTTAAAAACACAAGAGTCTGTATGACAAATAAATATATTTACACAATACATACATTGCAAAACTTTCGTTGGCGGCCCTACTCAAATATATGAAATATTGACAAAAATTAACATCAACATACGTTTTAAATATTTCGACAAATCTTTAACAAGTATGATTCTTAGCCATTGAATTTTTACCAAGATTCCACTACGCATGAGTTGTAGCAAAAGAGCACTTGCATCATATTCTATAAAGCCAAATGGCCAACGTGAGCTCTATCCTCAAAGGTATCATCTTTCCTTTGCACTCTCAAAAGTTGTTTACTTTTGCCCATGTGGAAGTGAATTTTTACCATTTGCAATTCTTCTCTTCAATTAAAATCTTGGCCATTTAAAGAATCAAATCAAACTCAGTTGTCCAGCTCTTCTATCCTAATTTTATTTTAAGACTACTTCAATTGGGTAAATTTTATTTGTGGTCATTCAACTTTTAACAAAATTTCAATTGAATAATTAAACTTTAATTTGTCCTAGTTGGATAACTAAATTTAAATTTAAATTTAACTGAGTTATTGAACTTTAATTTTAGTTTTAAATTTCATCACTCCATCACATGCCATCTCTCAAATTGATGAGTATTTCTTAATTGGTAGTGGTACTGCAATGGACCTTCACGTAATCGCTAAGTGGTATGTCAACTTACAACCACGCCATGCTATAAAAGTTAACTTTTGAACCTAAATATATTTCTAGAACCTTCATTTTACTATTTTTGTTTTCAAGAGTACCACGTATCGATTACGTGGAAGATTAGTTGAACTAAGTAGGTTCCATCAATTATAGGACAAAATGTGACCGAATTTGACAGAGTGGTGCAATTTTAAATAAAATTGAAGTTTAGTGACCCAATTAGACAAATTAGAATTAAGAGCATCTCCAATACATTAATATGAATTACTATCTTGGTGACACAAATGTTAAAATACTTTAATTTATGTAGTATTGATGTCATTAATAAATAGACATTTAAGTTCAAAATTAGTCTCTATGCATTATATGGATTGCTGTCTAGGTGTATTTTATCTAGGGTAAATAGCACTAGAGGTTCCGAACCTTTGAACCTTGTGACGATGGAGTCCCAAACATTTGATGTCTAGTAACCAGGATCTAAAATCTTTTAAACTTTTGTGCCCGATTGAAATAACAGTTTTACCCTTACTATAATTTAGTGTAAATAGTACTGAGAGTCCCTAACCTTTAAACTTTGTGATAATGAGGTTCCAAAACTTTGATTTCTAGCACCTGAGATTCTAAACCTTTTGAAAGTCCGTGCCTGAGGTCTTTTTCTGATTAAAAATGTTGACCGTTAAAATGTCAAAATTTGAGAAAACAATTAGCGTACTCATATTTTTGAATAAAATAAAAATAAAAAGTAAATGAAGAAACAAGAGTAAAAGAAAAAACAAAAAAGAAAATGCCGTCTTCCTCAATTCTAAACAACTTACTCCAACCTAGCATAAGCGTATGTTATGGTAATTGGTTTATATTTCTAAATTACTGATGAAATTATTGGTTTGAATTGGGGGG
This sequence comes from Forsythia viridissima, assembly GCA_030279155.1. Lineage (NCBI taxonomy): Eukaryota > Viridiplantae > Streptophyta > Magnoliopsida > Lamiales > Oleaceae > Forsythia > Forsythia viridissima. The sequence continues at coordinate 21,592,466 of CM059036.1, forward strand.
GGGGTGATGATTTCATTTTTTTTTTCTTTTTAACGGTCAAATTGATGTTTTACGTTACAAAAAGACTTTAGGCGCATACATTTGAATGGTTTGTGATCCTAAGTGCTACAAATCAAAGATTTGGGACTTCATTGTCACAAAGTTTAAAAGTTAAGGACTCCCAATGCTATTTGTTCTAAATGAAATAAAGGTTATAACCATCATTTCAATAAAAAATTTATCATTTAACGATCAACTGACCTTTTTGTCACAAAAAACCTTGGACGCAAACGTTTGAAAGGTTTGAGATCTCGAGTGCTAGAAATTAAAGTATGTGACTCCATCATCACAAGGTTTAAATGTTCGATACCTCTAGTGCTATTCACCATTTACATTATTAAACAAAAAAGTTACCTTTAAATATGCATATGAAATTTAAATCTTGGTGAGTTAACATGTCTAATGGAGTTTCTGAATTTATAATGACAATAGACACTTTTTTTTTTCCTACCATGTGAACTTGACATAGTCTTCGACAACTTACATTGGAGATGAATTTTTTTATACTTTATTTATTTTACTTATGCTACAATATTTTTTACTATTATATTAGATATGCTATAAACAATTTAATTGAGGTTCTGAATGTTTGGTGAAAGGAAAATGAAATTTACCCATTCTCATTAGACAAATTGGAATTTAGCATATAAATTTTGTTGCAAATGGTCTATAATATATGTTTTTAGTGTATTTTTGGTCTCCAACCTTTTATTTTTGGCTAGGAGGTCCCTAACCTATGCCATTGGATGCGAATGTGGTCCCTATGGACGGATTATGTTCAAATGCACCGTTAGTTACTCGCGTGGACTGAACTTTCATTTAATTTGTTTTTAGTTGCAGGACCAAAGTCGCCAGTTCCCTTTATTTTGCATTGGTTGGTTTCTACCGCCAATATAATATGAAACATACCCGCCACATATATGCTCTTAGGTTAAATTACCAAAATTAGAAGAAATTATTTCTACAGGCTTTGGGAAGAGTAAATAGAACCCAATACTTGCTGCTGTGGGTTACCATTGGAGTTGAAGACCTCTTGGCTATATCTAAACCCTGGCAGACTTTTTTTGCTTGCCAACGAAGACAGGTGAGCTATTGTTTTTATTTTATTTTCGGTAATGAGTTATTTACAAAAGTTCCTATTTTTTGAAGTTTTTTCTGTAATTGTACAGGAAGTAGGTGGACGTGGGCTGTTTGTGTGGTGCGACCTTCCTACTTGCTCGAGATGTAAAGATACAATACCCAGATTGATGAATTCCAATAGCAGGCTACGAGAAGAAAACATGTACCTTAAGAGCCAGGAAAAAAAAATTCTTGGAAGATTTGGATTATTGGCTTTGTTTTCTAAATTGCTTTAATGTGGATGAAATATTAATATTTTGTAATGCAATTCTGCTTAATGAATAAAAAATGAGATAAATTTTTCTAGGTTATTATTGTGATAATAACTGAGATAGATCTCTTTGTTTCTTGATGTGAAATGTTTGGAGATGGTGCATAGACCGTATGTAACGATTGGTAGTGGTGCGAAAATGGTCCCAAATGTTTGTAGGAAAATGCATTTTTGGTCCCAAAACTTTATATTTTGGTGCGTAAATGGTCCCAAACCTTTTACATTCTATGCGCAAATGGTCCCCAACGTATGTAATGTGGTTTGAAGTGAGTCCCTAACCTATTCAAAAAAGTTGCAATACTATGAACTCTTATTGAATGAGCCATGATATTCTCCTGCATTCTACCTCATTAATATACATTTATATACATCAACATTGAAGACTTACATTGACAATTACATATACTACCAACAAAAATCTATGACCTACATTAACTTTCATACACAGCCACATGTAACACATGGACACAAAATATACAACATCAGTCATAAAAAAATCATTTACACTTCTGGAAGAGTAGCCATCAAAAAGGTGAGCAAAGAAATTTTTTTACTGAAGAATGTGCATCAGCTGAAGCAAAAAATTGTAGCAGTTAGAGTTTAAAGAACAATAGTGATTAACAAATCCCAAACCAACCCATCAGTTAGTAATCTACATCTGTGGAACATCAGTCGACTGTCTCGTTTGTGGTGCTTTACACGTTCTTTTATTGTGCCCTTCCCTGTCGCACGTTCTGCACTTCATTTTCATTTTGGTCATCCCTTATTTTCTAGACAAAGTCTAGTGGTCATTTGCCTCTCTTCTCCTTGCTTTCTTTGGACGACCATACATTTTCTTAATTGGTGGTGGGGTCAATGGGTGTTGGTCAGAATTTGTCCATAATGCTGGAGAATACATCCTCAACAAGGCCTCATTTTTGTAGCAATCACTAACGTACAACATAATGTCGTTTGACATGCCTCTTGAATCGAGACTAGAGAGGACATGGCAACCCGGACTATTGCCAACTCGTACATGAACAGGTCTTCGCCACTAGATCACTACATTGATATGACCCGAATGAATGTGCCTCACTTCGAACCTTTTATCGTCTGAATATATTGCGTGAAGGTACCTAATTTTAACACATGTGAATAAAACATTATACACTAAATTTCAGATCAAGGATTAGGTTAAATAAGTATTTAGAAGAGATGGATAACGTACATGAGTGCCTTTCTATTTTTCTTAATTATCTTGAATATTCAGTGGCCAACTACTCTACACCATTTCTCAATCTCTTCTTTCTTGCTCACCATTCGAGTCATGAGATTGAATCTTATTTATTCCAACATACTTAATAAGGGCTTCTCCATCGCATTTAAAATAGAACTGTTGAACGCCTCATAGAGGTTATTTAGTAGCATATCACACTTGCTGAAATATCTAAAGTGCGATCTGGACCATTGTTTAGTAGGCTTCGCATCAAGCCAATCGTGTGACTCCTTGTCCATTTCTTTCTACTCATCCATCTCTTTCTGACACATTGGCACTGTTGTTGCTTGCGCTGCATTCCACAAAGCATTTTTCAAAGCTACTCCCTTATGCGTCATCTTGAAGTTGTTGTACAAATGTCGACACATGTCATGTGTTCACTGTACTCTAACAAAGTGCTTATTGCTTGAATCAACCCTTTCTGTTTGTCCGATATGAAAGTCTATTCAAATGATTTGTTAATTTTCAAGTCAAATGCCAACATACTCAACAACCAACTCCAATTATTGCCATTTTCAGTGTCAACGATTGCATATGCGATGGGGAACATTGCATTGTTCCCGTCTACTACAACCGTCGCCAATAGTTGCCCCCATATTCTAACTTCAAAAAATAGCCATCCAACCCTATTACCTTCCTACTAACACCAAAAAAACGTCTCAACAAGTTGCTAAACACACATACAATCTCCTAAATTATGTCCTATTTGATTGTAGAACAAATGTGCTACCTACATTGGAGACCTTCAACTGCTCACAATAATCATGCACTAATTTGTAGTGATCCTGAATGCTGCCTCTTATTTGCTCATTGCACTTGTGTCTCGTCCAATAAAATGTCTACTTTGAGATGTCAATATTGCAATCTTGCTTTACAACATCTCTAAATGATCTCAAGCTTAAATCTGGATCGGACCTAAAAGAGGAAGCGTACTTCTTTGCAATGTACTTCGAACTAACCCTCTTTTTGTTGAAGCCCAAACTACAATTGTGTTCTTCTTTAAAAGTCTTAATATGGAAGCTTGTTTTGTTTTTCATAACAATGGCATACAACACAAAAGGGTAGTCAGCATTCTTGCAATTTGCTCTAAACCTTTGCTTGTCATTTTTTTTCCATTTCAACTCTCTATTTGTTATCACATGATAGTGGTTCACAGCCTCGATCAACGGTTGTTTTGTTTCAAAAACAAGTCCTGCAATGTGAAAAAGTTGGTATTAGAAGAAATATATCTCTAAAGAATTCAATTTGCTTCAACATAAAATGTGGATTGACCATATCCACTCTAGGATTAAATTCAAAATCCCGTGTCCTCATTCTCTTTGGAAGTTCTCCTTCATTGTTAAGATTGTCTAACACATCCAAGTATCCATAATCAGTATTACTGTTGCATCTAGATCCTTCATACAAGTTACCGAAACCTATATCGATGTTGACATTGTTGTCAACTGTAGGCTCAGCTTGAGGTCCACTTCCTTCATCCATCTTGTAGTCTGATTTTACAAGAACACCACCCTCATCGGGCCCAATATCCTCACCTACATCTATCTGTCTCTCACCTTTACCTTCACCTTCTTGCCTCAATTCTTGAGTCCCTGACCATCGAACAAATGACTCAATGAAATCTGCTTCTCAGTTTTGCGACACATTCACTCCTACCCTATCAAGTAAATTTCTCCAATCTACATTGTCTCATTCATGCGATTCAGTTTGTGGCACATAACATCTATCGTCTTGACTTGGAATTTCAACTTGAGGTTCATCACCACGTAGGGCCTGACTTTCATGCAGAATAACTGTCTCCGATCTAGGCTCCCTAATCGTGTCCGACTCTAAAATCTCTGTTATTATGATATTGCTAATACCTTTCATAGTTGGTGAATCCCAAGACAAAGAAAATGTTGAGGTTGGAGAAACCATGTACATTTCTACATTTTCGAGCCACCTATCACATTTACTATTCCCTTCAAATCCTCATAAATCTTTATCCTAACCAATCCAACTAACAACGATATCCTATACATGTGGTAGAAGAATTCCATTAGGACTTTATATCCAAAACACTTCAAAAACCTATCTAACCTACCAACTGTCAACGTTATAACGTCATTTGGGTCAACAAAGTCCACATATTCAAGTTCATCACGCTCATAAGCCAAATTATCCGGTTTCAAATAAAATCTACCACTGTGATGCCAGGTAATCGTGAAGTATTTGGAGTTTTCACCTACAAGAACAAAGAAATTATTGTCAAACTACAATCCAACATATTAATTGAAATAGTGCAATGAATGCAACAATTCAAAAAGTTCGCCAATGTTTTACTGGACCAAATAAACAACAACTTTTTAATGTTTCTCCTGGTCCTCCACATCCACTGCCAACATTAAAGTACTACTAGTTTTTTACCAGCATGCCTCACAACAAATTGTCCCCACAAAATCAGCAGTAACATATCTCCAATCATACAAAGAACAAAAAAAAAAAAATTAAAACAAAGGACATTCAACACTAGTGATTCTTGTGCAAACATACCATACACAGGCAGTGTTTTTTTCCTCTGATGCGTGTACCCATTTTCCTACCAATTAACTCTCCTTCAATTTCAAGTCATTTACAAACCACTGATGATATTTTTTCCTGTTGATTTCAAAAATAGCTGGTTCAAAAATACATTGTAAGCGTAAGACAATCACAATGAAGATAACATTGTGTGGGTTTTCACTTATCTACACCTATAACTGTCTGTAGTTGTGATACTATCGTGTCAATGTGAGTTTGGGAAGTAAGGGTTTTTTTTTTTTTTTTTGGCAGCCTTTTGTGGGTAGAGTTATTTTTGGTTCAAAAATGGGAGGAACTGAAACGACAAAAACCAACCAAGGAGAAATAAAGGGAACTTACGACTTTGCCTCTGCAAATAAAAACAAATTAAAAGAGAGTCCACTCTATGCGAGTAATTAACGGTGTGTAATTTGTCCATAGGGACCACTTTTGTACTCAATGGCATAGATTAGGAATCTTCTAACCAAAAAAAAAAAAAATTAAAGATTAAAAATGCATTAAAAATATATGTTAAAGACTATTTGCACCAAAATTTTTTTAAGCACATGGTTGTTGAATCAAACGCCACCCCTCTCACACAACCCTCTCATACCACGTGGCACGTGACCCCAAGGTAACCAGCGATAATATCAAGACATATTTTTATATGAATATGATGAACCTGAATTAAAATCAAGTCCGGAGAATGTGGTCGAGAATCAAATTCCAACGAGTTGCATATAGTTTAATTAGTTGGAATTTGAGTACAACTCATAGCAATTCCTTTGCAATTTGCAGCCCGAAACCCGAGATTCGTATTAAATTATCTTTGCGGGGGAAAAAGAAGAAGTAATTAGTTAGTGCTGATTGATATATTTTATATATAAAGGGTTGTTGGGTTGGCGACCTAATTAGGACAAATTTGGGATAAGCAAGTGGTGTCAAATTGGAAAACTTCATAGGTTTCAAACTCTATTAAAATAATCATCTACAAAGACAAAGAGAAAACTTTTGCTTTACTAATTTAAAATTCTTACAATCAAATTATTAAAAAAAATATAAAAATATTAATTAATATACAAGAGTTTGAACTATTCTCTTAACAATGTTGCTCTTTTAAAAAACACTAGGTGTTAATATGTTATCGAAGTACATTAAATTTAAACGAACAATTCAATCCGTCGAACAAATTCAAATGAGCATTCTGATTTCAAAATTGATTTGTTCAAACGAACCACAATCTTACGGAGTATGTTAGGATAAAATCTCATATATATTAAACATATAAATATTAATCAACATATAAGAATTGAGTTAATCTTTTTACTATGTTGACATTTTAATATGGAATCTCAAATCTTAAAAGAAAAGAATATTAAACAAACTACAAGAATATGAAAAGTTGATAAAAATTATAAGTCCCATAAAATATTAAAAATGAGTTTAGAAAAAAAAAATTTATTTTAAACTTTATCACAACGTTATTTTTGTATTCAATTTTCAATGAGCTAAGAAACTGAATTATTTCAGTACATATTAATTTATTGATATGTATACTTTTAAGTTTAACCAAACATGCTCTAGATTTGTTCAATTTTAAATTTGAGAAATTGGTGCAAATGGTCCCTAACTTTTGTTTTTAGTGCATCCATAACTTTTATTTTTTGGCACATAAGTTCATAACCTATGTATTTTGGTGCAAAGTTGGTCCTAATTTGATGAAAAAAAATAAATACACCATTATTTTTAATTAGAAAAATATTCAATTGGATTCATAACCTTTGTAAAAAGTACAAATAGCTCCGAAACTTTTATTTTTTTTATAAAAACTTAAAAGAAACTAATAAATTGATAATATACTAAATTATTTTGTATATTTTACAAACTATTATAAAATAACTAAAATTTAAGCTCATAATTATTAGCAATATATTAATTAAAATTGTTTTTTTATTATTAAGTAATCATATTATTTAAAATTTAAACTTTAATTTTATCTTTATAACATAAAAAGAAAAATAACATTGTCACAAACTTGATGCTCACATATTTTTATTTAATTAAGCTATTCATTTATTAACTACAACTATTAGAACTCAAATTGTATTCTTAATATTGTAATTTATCATTGAAAAATAAAGAACACATAATGTGTAAATTAATTTTTGTTAGTATTTTTATGTTAAAAAAATATAATAAGATTGGTTCAATGTCATAAAATTATATACGACATTTTATTATTTATTTAACTTAATTTTTATTTAATTTTTTCACATCACATATCAATAACATATTCTTACATTTTTTTTTTATGAAAAATTTAATTGACACGACTACAGTGATATATTTAATATGTTAAATTAAATATTATTTAATAAATATATCGGACCTATTTACACATTTTCTGAAGGTTATAAATTCAATTACAATTTTTTAAATTAAAACTAAGAGTATTTTTAATTTTTTTTATCAATTAAGGACCAATTGCGCACCAAAATACATAGGTTAGGGACTGTTATGCTAAAAAATAAAATTTAGAAACCATTTTCACACTAAGAGCAAAAATTAGGAACTATTTGCACCAATTCTCCTTCTAATTTTGATATCAAATTATTAAAACCCAAAACAAGAAATAAACGAGCTACAATATTTTTAAAATTTTATTTATCGTTTCAAGACAAAATTAAATGTCCAGAGGTATTTGCAATAAATGAAAAAATAAAACATTTTAATTCATTGGACAGAAACAACCTCCATTAATTTGAGTGTAAATAGATCAATTTATAGGAGAACATTACCGATCTCATGCCTACAGTGGGTATTAGAACATTTTCATATAGCAGGGGTGGACATGTTTTCCCAAAACCACTCGACTCAGGCTGGGATGGGATTGAATCATGCAGTTGATATAATTTAAGTTAAAATTGATTCAGATCTGAGTCTTTTAATAAAAAACGAACAATTTTGGTAAATGTTCTAGTTCTAACTACAAAATAAAATTTTGATTCAATTCCAAAAATATTTATTAATCTTTCAATTAAATCACAGTTTATATGAATTTACATGAATTAATGTGTATTTAAAATAATCAACAATTTTATCGTTTAAAATAGAAAAAGTGAAAGTGAAATAAAAAAATTTGCACGACAATAACATTTTACGAATTATTTTTGAAACATCTCTAAATATTCAGACCGAATTACCCGACACACATCCTAAGGTAAATAATACAAAATCATTTCCAATGCCAAAAATCACCCAACATATACATTTGGTTGAATTTGTTATTCAAAGTTTTATGTCACATGCAAATGAATTTAAAAATATAATAGAATTGATTGGTTAAATAATTATAAGGATTCCCAATGCTCACATATATTCATGAAACAATTAACAAATTGGAGTAGTTATCGAATATTCGCACGCATTAGACTAATTGATTATTATACTTAGTAAAAACCTTTGTAGCATGTGACAAGATCTTGGGATTCACCATAGACACCCGACAATGTCTTTGTTCATGTAAATGATCCAATCTTACCAACCCAATAAAGTTATTAATTAATTAAATCTTTAAGCATATGGTCTCGAGGTATTACACAATCATTTGTAGTGGAAATTTTTGGCTTAAGTACGCATGGATCCATCACCCAAGGATTCACTTTTTACATCCTTGCTCTCTTTCCTTCCGAGTCAACGTGCTATTCCTATTTGTGCCTTATTACCAATATATTTCACTATAATCACTACAATTTTTTTTTTTTTTTTTTAACTTTTAACAATATAAATTTTTGTTGTAGAAAGTTATTTTTAAGTTATTTCGTCAATGTCCAATTAGTTAGGTCGACCTTAATTACTTATTAGACCAAATTAATTAATTAGATTTGTTAGTTGTTAGCTAATATATTTCTAGTAGGACTAGGACACACAATTCTAATAGGACTAGAATTAGAGTGAGCGCCGCCTATAAATACTAGGGCCATAACATTTTATTTAATCAAGTGAATCTGTCTTCATTTGCTAGCACAATCAAGAGACAGAGAACTCAATACAATCCTAAAGTTCCGCTTTTATCTGTTCTTAGTCGTGAAAGTCCATATATGTTATTGCTATGAAGATTACCATTAGAGGCTGAACAATTGGACAGCTGTAGTATTGAATATTGTACCTTCAGCCAATCAGATAATCAGATTCCACGGTATTCATCGAAGTAAACTTTTATCACGAGTTCTATCTAAGTATATAGATCTAATTTCTACTGTGCATGTATACGTCAATTCTTCACAATAGTATTAGAGACTACTGTTGTGCGATTTAAATCCTGCAAGTGGACGTATCGTTGACAAGTAATAAAGTGATGAATGAAGTGTCGAACCCACGAGGACCAGATATCAATTTAACCTATTAATTTATAACCTAAATTCTAACAATATAAAAACACAGATTCAATTTGGTTTTTGCGATTCTATACTATTTTAATTAAAACTAAATTATCAAACAATTAACTTTAAAATAATGAGAACGAATTCAAGATCTACTAACTCTAGGATTTGCGAATCCACCAACACTTTCCTTAATCAAATATTCGTTTAACTGTTTTAGCTTATAATTACTATAAATTGAAAATCGGCGTTCCTAAATTAATCAAAAGCCTCTCTCGATGGTCAATCAATTCTATAGGTTATGCGAACTTCATTATCTCTAATTAAGCTTCGAACATAAACACATGCATTAAAATCTCAAGAACACCTAAATGGATTTCATAAAGCATAATAGTAATTTCTATATATTATTGGACCCTATGTTATTCAATACCACGTGCTTAATCTATATTGAATCTCTAGACTTCAATATAAATCACAATATATTCTAATGGTGATCAGACATTAAAATAATAGAAAAACTGCATAAAGAATAATCAACCCAAAAGCAATTAATTACTAAAACGGAAAAACTTCTAATTAATTAAAAATCATGAAGTTTCATCGTTCATCCTAGAAAAAGTAAATTAGCCGGACATGATTTTGTCAATTATGACAATAATTGACTTCATCATGATCCGACGAAAGAAAAAGAAGAAGAAATAATTACAACCCGTGACTCTGGATGAAGAATCTTCAATCCCGTGTCTTGATCTTTGATCCTTCTCTTGTATCTTGTTCCCAAAATTCGTCTCCCTTCTTCTGGCTATTATCTGCCTTATTTATAATGTTCTCCAACTCTTCCAAGACGTGATTTAGGTAGGTGAATCAATATGGACTTCGTAGAGTTTCAGTTCTAACATGAAACTACCTAAATTCTGCCGCGTAATGCCTTGCGATCGCATGGTGTCTCACCTTGCGATCGCATGGTTCAGGTGGTTAATGTTCTGTTGAAAATCTTGAGGACTTGCGATCGCAGGAATGGTTAACCATGCGATCGCATGGTTAACTTGGTCGTAGATCTGGTTCCCTTCATTTTATATTTGCATGCTAAGCCCCTGAAGTATCTTTTCTTAGCAGTTTGAGTCCCTTTTCTTCTATTTGCTCTCTTTTCGTCAGATTGACACTTGATTTTGATTATTTCCTAAAATGAACAAAAACAACATACAATTATACCGAAAATAAAATAAGAGTTCTCATAATTATCCCTTTTTGTAAGTTCAGATAAGTACAAAATTGTACTTATCAACTACCTTGTTACTTGTTAGAGTTTGTTAGACTGTTTTGATGAATTGAACAATAATTGTTATTGGTATGTTAAATTGATTAGAGTTTTGACAATAGTTTTGATACTAAAATAAAATTATGAATTTTTGAAACTAAAATATGAAATTGGTTTGGATTTATTTGGAACGGTACTAACTGGTTGGAAAGAGGTTGAAAAAGGTTGTGGGATATGTTGGTGACCGGCGATGGCGCTTTTGAAGTCGCCACCGCTGGAGGAAGGGACCACTAGCGGCGGCAACCCACCCCGCGCCGCTACTAGAGATAGCAGCGGCACGTGGCCATTGCGAACAACTGTTGTTCGCCAGTTAAAGGCGGTGGCTACCTGTATTGGGCACTGCGTGGCCATCTCCCAAATATTTTCCAGTGGCGCTGGCTGTGCCGACGTCGTTATAATCTAAATGATTTTTTTTTCTCTCGACTGTATGAAGTTTTTTGAGGACGGGGGCCTCCCTGGAATTTTATAATTGCATGGGAAGCCTCATAATTGCAAAAATTGCATGAGAAGGCCTACTGTTTTAAAATAGAAGAGGGTCTTTTGTGAAATTTCAAAAATTACATAGAAGACCCAATGTTTTAAAATTATAAAAGGGCTTTCTATGCAAATTCTGAAATTGCACAACAAAGTCCATTGCTTTTCTTAATCAAGGGATTGACTGTGCGATTTCAGAAGTTGCATAGTAAGTCCTCAAGATTTTAAAAGAAAAATATGGTCTTAAATGCAATTTTAATTTTTTTTGGAAAAAATGTAATTATTTAATTTTTAATGCCTATCAAATATTCATTATTGAAAATTTTTTTCCTTTAAACCATATTTTGAATTTTTGAGCGGATTAAATTTTGACTTTACTTTATAAAATCACAATTTTGACCTTATACAAATTTTGTCCTCAACGTATGACTTTAAATTGAGAGATAAAATAAAATGTGAAAATCTCCTTTATGAATGAAATTGATTAATTTGATTAAATACGTAATTTTATTGTTGGAAAATTAATTAATTAATTATATTAATTATTTATTCTGTCTAGTCTGTTTCGAAATGTTTAAAAGGTTTAAACTTACATTGTCAACGCTGCAAATTTATAAATTAATATATTTTTAATATTAGATATTAAAAAAGATGTTAGTGGATGATTATGATTAATTTATTCTTGTTGATTCACTACAAAAAAAATACCTATTTTACGACAAAAAAAATGTGTCACTTAAATAGAGATTTTGTCACCAAATTAATTTAGCGACAACAAGCTGTTTGTTGCGGGCTTTGTCGCGCTATAACCACCACATAATGTATTCTAAGACAACTATCAGTCAATCGTCGTATAAGTAAACTCGCATCATTTTTTATTTGCCGCTGAAAGTATGAAATAGCAACAACATATTTGTCATCATAATGTCGTTGCAATACATGGATGTCACGAAAAATTAAAAGGGCAACAAGTCAATTTGTCGCAATATTTATTCTAAAAAACAATTTGCGAGGAGAAATATTTGTTGCGAAAACTATTTTAAAAGTATAACGCTTGTTACCTATTCAATTTTGCAACAAAATATGCTTGTAGTAATATACATTTTATAATAGGTCATATTTGTCGCCTAATTTATTTTACAATGAGATTGCGTCGTTGCAGAGTATATTATAAGATATTCAATGTTTGTATTATAATTTATTATGTAACGAGTTTTGTGTGTATTTAAATTCATTCAGCAACATAGAGAGTTTGACACATCATCATATGTGCAACGATGTATAGTTGTTGCCTAAATTATTTTTTGACTATTTATATATGTCGCGTATTATATTTTACAATATATAAAATTGTTACAAATATTATTTTGTGACAATTGATATTCTTTTATATGACAGGTTGTGTTTGAAGTTGAATGTCTTCTGCAATGCAACACAGAGAGTTTATCGCGTATCGATATATATTTGTTGTACAATTTATTTTATCTTTATTTATATATTTCGTGTATTCTATTTTACGAAAAATAAAATTGTTGCAAATATTATTTTGTGACAATGAATATTTGTTTATGTGGCAATTTGTATTTGTAGATGAATTTATTTTACAACACAGAATTTGTCGCATCAACATTTATATAACGCTCTATAATTGTTGCCCAATTTATTTTATAATTATTTATATATATTGCTTATTATATTTCACAACATGTAAATAATATTATGTGACAATATGAATTTTCATTGCATACTGGGTCCCATCTACTCAATTCTAGACACTTAGGAGTCCGAAATGGAAAGAGAGAGAAACAAAGTGGGTCCCACTTGGATGCTAATGTATCGTGATTTGAGTGGTTTGGGGTCTGAGGTATCGTGACTTGAGTCGACGGTCCTACCACATTTACATATAAGACCATCCTACCGAAACTTTTCTCCAAAACTAGGAAAAAATTTTCAATTACAAAAAAGGGAACGACTCTTTTCAAAAATGATATACCGTCAAAGATTTCTTGGCAACAGACTGAAACACTAATAAATAGTTACTGCACTTGCCAAAGTAGCTCCTAATATGCAAGAAAGCAGACCAAAATGTCACCATCATAAAGGAATTCTAGAATGTACTGAGTTCAATATGAGTTGAGCACAAGCGTAAGTCACATGTTTATGCAGCATTTTTGTTGCAATAGCTAGAATTAATTGAAACAGGCTGAAATAAAAAATGGAACATACTCAATATCCTCGTTAGCCCATGAACATGTCTCCATGTCCTTCTTGAGAAATATTGGCTAAATCAACTTTCCACACGTTGACATTCCCGACAAAACAGTGGAGAAGGCATGACACGCAATATGCCTCTGGCCAGATCTTGGATTTCAAGAAATCAACCTCCTTCATGCATCAGATGACATCTTGGAGCCCAGTAACTGATTCCCAGCCTTTAACTTGTATGTCATTCTCTGAATTTGTGCCTCCAATGTACACATGTGCAATTCTCAATAAATCTTGATGAAGCCTCTTGCTCTCACATCTCAGAAACTCTTCTTCCTCCCCACAGTTCTCCAACCATTTCTCTTATGCTTCAACATCCTTACTCCGTGTATCATTTGACATCTTTTTTATTTCCAACTTCATTTTCTTTAAGCTATGCACATATTGACTTCCATGGGGTTGGAAGAGATGCCGGTGATCAGTGCAAGCAATGAGAAATTTGCGGTGATCAAAGATGCAACCGTTGGCTCGTGCGCATGGTTGCACAATCCAAGAAATATCCAAATTGAAACATGTACATCATTATGGACTAACCCAAAAAATTAGAAAGAGATAAAGGGAAAATATTTGAAAAAATAAAATTCACAGGGCATTAAAGGCCAAGGAGGCGACAAAAACATCAAGCTCTTATAATAGAATGTAACACAAACCACTAACCACATGGTAAGTTTTGGGACATCGATCAACACGACACCCTATTGTTGCCCCCGTCCTCCTACAACGGCTGCACTTCAACACTCTTCCCCTGCAAAGTGTTTGCCCGAACATTTTTCAAGCATCCCAATCCAGCAAAATAAACCTGAAAACACACGTCCAAATTGGCATAAGGCAAGAGTTCGACTACTAGAGCACCAAGGGAAATGAATACAAAATCAGAGTCACATATATCCAAGAAATATAAGCAGAAAAAGTGTTTATCATGTATTAAAAGGGAAGCTACAGAAAAACAAGCAGTTTAGATTGTTGCTTGCTTCCAACTAACATTTCCATCATTAAGCAACACTTGAGATGGTACAATTCTGAGCCATGATAATGTCATGAAGAGACAATATCAGAAAACATAATAAATCAAGTGTGGGTATTACCTCGAGTAAAGTTCAACATCAGTAACTCACTCACATACAAGCAGGGGGGAGAGAGAGCATTAGTACGATAGTATCATGAATAAAATAAAAGAAAAATACACAACAACCAATTTAAATTTTAGCTCCAGGTAAGCTAAACAAAAGAACCCCCCTTTTCATTTCCAACAACAAAGTATAAAGTTTGACAGAGTCTCTGAACGGTGAGGGGATTAAAGGAAAGCATGACCATGAAGCAAACGTGCAATGGAAGGACACTTTATGTAAAGAAGGAAATGCAGGAAACGATGTGTGGACACATGTTGGACACTTGCTTCATTTTTTTTTAGTTTCAGTCAGACACTGACAAGGTTAGCTTGGTTTTCTAATGCCAATGCAATGAAATTCGACCACAATAACAGTAGTTCCAAAGTTGACCAAATAAATATTTCAACCAAATGCACATGAGTTTCTCCCTAGGTATTTCATCAAACACTTGGAAAGCAACAACTTTTGTCCAGAGTTTCACTGATTTGGAAAATTTAATCTAGCCCAAAAATTGATAGTTCAAAACACAAAATCAATAATCCAACATCTACCTAAGTCCATTATCCTCAATTTATCAAGACTAATTCAAAAGAAATTCTATCCATAAATCATAACCGAGAAAAGAGAATGAAAAACCATACCTTGGAAGTCTAAGCTTTGCCACAAGATAAATTTGATGTTAATGCAATGTAATGATAAGCGAATTTGATGAAGATTTGATATGTATGGAAGATGAATGTGGTAGGATGAAAAACCATACCTTGAATGTGGTGTTTGAAAATGATTTTTTTTTTTTGTTTTTGTTTTGTGTTGAATGGCTCGCGGCTGGGGTTATTTAACCTCATCGTGAGCCTGGGCGAATGCCTAGTAATAACCTGGGCGATCGCCCAGGTAATCTCTAGGCGTTCTGTCTAGGTTTGAAGTAACCGGGCGATCGCCCGATTCAATAGTCTAGGCGGGCGATCGCCCAGTTTACCAATAAACTCATTTTTTTCTTTTTTTTCTTTCTCTGTTTTGTATGCACACATCTCTCTGTTTTGTATGCACACACAAGGAGATGAAGCAGATTGTTATATATACACACAAGACATATTCAGAGCACAAGTATTTTCATTTTCTAAAGTATCTTAAATACTTGCATACACATACACACACTGACCATACAATTTCAAGAGATTATGGAGCATAGCTTCAAATTACATGAAAAATCTGGTTGCAATGGGACAAGTCCAAGAATATTTAGAATAAAAAATCACCTTTGCTTTAAAAAAAATCACAACTAATGAAGGTATTCAATTTATAGACTACAGTTACCCCCTTTCAGTTAAATTCTATGTAATATAGCCAAAATTCCATTCAGGCATCTCACAAGCTAGAGTTTTTTTCTAAGCTGTAAAAGGAAATAGTGGCCCTTCGTACAATTGTTTGACAACATTCGAGCATAGATTCTTCAAAGAGAAAAAACATCAAAACTAAAATCAAATCTGCACTATGTTGCTATGGACTAAATGATCTTTTTTCTATTGAGGTGGTAAATAAAACCTGCCTCGCATAAGATATGGAACATTACCACAATACAACATATAGACCAAAATAGAGGCACCCTAACATCAAAGGTAGGTATTATTTGCTATCTCAGATGATATGGACACTATATCTCAAGCATCAAAAGTTGTCAACCTATGTTTCAGACTTGGTACAGTGTAAAGTATAGGTACAAATCCATACAATGGACATGAGAATAATCAAAATTTAGGATCTAGGAATTTGGTCTGTAACAGGCTTGGACTAAGAATACGGAAAATAATTCATTTAATTGGTAAGTGAATGTTAGGATACGACAAAGACGCCCTACACAAATTGTTACCAGGTGGTAGTAAATTGTAGCATAGCCCATTTCACGTAAAAATTGTATATCATGATTTGTGACAATATGGATCATGGAGCATAGCTTCAAATTACATTATTATCTATATTGTAACTATATTACAGACTAATTAATGGTCAAACTAAGAACTCAACCTAAATGACAGTATTAATCCTTTAATAGTGGAAAAGAAATGGCATGAGTTGAAATCTATTAATCTCATGTCAAATATGCAACTACAAGTTCATCACAGCATCACATTTTTTCAATCATTGCCATTAGGTAACTACCATGTTCCATTCACTAATATTGTATAAAACTCATGAAACAAATTATAACAGTCAACCTAAAGACAATAACTACTTGTACATTTGGTTTCATTTCCTGGCCATATCTAGAACAAGTAACGACGAAGAAAATGAAGCCAAAACTTGGAAGAAATTGGGAAGAGAACCTCATATATGCAATCGATTGTCAATCTCTTATACACTCTCACTAGATGCATCATATGTACTAGAATCTATATACAAAAAGAAAAATATAAATAGTCAATAAAAAATAGAGTAGAAATACATTATATAAAACATAATATATACACAAACATAATTTACTTACTAATGTCACTATCATCACTATCATCTTGACTATTTAGAGATTTCTCATCTTCACTGTAATATTGATTTCATGTATCATTTCCTCTTTTGAAGGATGATACATAACTTCATTTGTATTTTCATATATTGATTTCATGTCAATTTGTATTGTTGCATTTTCTATAATATCTGGAGCAACATCTCTTTTATGGCATACATAAGTATTAAGATCCTCATGTTGATTCAATTTCCTGGAATACTTCTTGCCCCGTATCAACATTATCATCTTTTCTGGAATGTCCCAAATGCCTCTATGTTGTACCTTTTGCACAACCTTCTATAGTGGACCCAAGACTAGATCATCTATATAAAATGCTTGTTGTGCTTGGATGTCAAGTATGTATGAATCATCCACATACCATTTATGATTTACATTGATAGAAGTAAGATGGTAATCTTCCACAGTTTTTTTCTGATTTGGATTATTATCGTACCAATTACATTAGAACAAAGTGACGCGATAGTCAAAAACATATACTAATTCTACAACATCACACATCACACATCACACCATAAAAGTTAGTGTTTTCATCTCCTGTTGTACGACAATTATCTCGTTCTATAACAAGAAATCGTACCCCATTAACTATACAACTCGAAAAAGAAAATACTCTAAAATCTGGTTTACATGCTAATGCGTACAATTATTTGCTCACATCTGAATCTTTTTGATTATAGAATTTCGTTATCTGTACCGATAAAAATCTAATTAATATAAATTTTGGTATTAATATTATGTTTACATAATAAATAATTCAGACATGCATTATAACTTACATGTGAATCAAATCATTGAGGAAACAATTCTTCTTGTTTTCGTTCCAAATCATTGTGATTTTGT
Source organism: Forsythia viridissima (assembly GCA_030279155.1). Classification (NCBI taxonomy): domain Eukaryota; kingdom Viridiplantae; phylum Streptophyta; class Magnoliopsida; order Lamiales; family Oleaceae; genus Forsythia; species Forsythia viridissima. The sequence goes on from CM059036.1 coordinate 21,610,600, forward strand.
CGTTGTAACAACTCCATGTGCTCACTACAAAAGAACATGTAGCAAAATATTATAACACATAACTAATTAATAGACAAATAAGTTAAAATTTTAATAAGTACTTGCTCTAAATATTTTCGAACTTCATCACAATTATTTAGGACATACCAATGAATTCTATCAATCTTCTGTTTTAAAAGTAACTTTGGTTCTACACGACCTAATTGTGTAGTATTTTTAGAGAAGATTGACATGCTTGCAGTTGGAGTCCCACCATGGTCGTTGCGCTCAGGTCGATTAAATCTTGTTTCAATATCATAGAGATACATTGAGCAAAAATTCAAAGACTCATTAACAATATATGCTTCCGTGATTGACCCTTCAGGTCGGGCTTTATTCTTAACATATCTCTTATATCGACCTAATATTCTGTCCGAAAAAAAAAAATTAAGTAAATTAACAAGATTAGTACTAAAGTAACTATGTACAATAATAGTAATTACCTTTCAATTGGATACATCCATCTAAATGTTACGGGACCTCCAAGTTTTGCTTCCTTAGGTAGGTTAACAACTAAATGAACCATGACATCAAATAATTCTGGTGGAAAGATTCGTTCAAGTTTACATAAAATTATAACTATCCCATCTTCTAATTTCTCTAAATCACTTATATTCAATGTTATTGAACATAATTTTTGAAAAAAGCAAGAAAGCTCTACAATTGCATTACACACCTCCTTTCGCAAAAACTTTCGAATTCCAACTGAAAGAAGAAGTTGTAACAACACATGACAATCATGGGTTTTCAAACCTGATATTTTGCCTTCAGTTTCTCGAACACAATTAGAAATATGTGATGCATATCTATCAGGAAACTTCACAAATTTCAAAAACTTACAGAATTTTTTCCTCTAATGTTAATGTGTAAGAAGCATGAGGTTTCAAATAGCCACTCCCATATGGTTGTAAATGCAATTATTTTCTAATCTTCATATCCTACAAATCCAATCTAGCCTTATCCTTATATTTTATCTTCCCTTCAATATTCAACAATGTCCCAACAATATTATCACACACGTTCTTCTCAATATGCATCACATCTAAATTGTGTCTTATTTTCAGTTTAGACCAATACTCCAACTAAAAAAAAAAAAACCAATTTAACTCATTGGGAGTTCGTTTTCTTTTTCTATCTTTATTATTTGGGTGCTTTCCAGGCTTCTCGTACCTCACAACCTCTAATTGCTTTAAAATATCATCTCCTGATAATTTGTTTGGTGGTGATCGTAATTTTCATTTACCATCATGTAATTTACTTTTTCTCTAAGGATGGTTAGGTGGATGACCCATAAAATATATTTTACTACGTAACCCTTGTGAAGAAGTATTCTCATTGCATGTTGGACAAGCTTTGTACCCCTTAGTGCTCCATCCAGATAGATTTCCATATGCAGGAAAATTATTAATGGTCCACATTATAGCTGCACGCATAGAAAACATTTTACCACTGTAAGCATCAAACGTGTCAACACCAACTTTTCATAATTCTTTCAATTCATCTACTAGAGGTCTCAAATAAATGTCTATATCTCTTCCTGGTGCATGTAGCCTAGGAATTAAGAGTGACATCATCATAAACGGTTGTTTCATGCACTTCCATGGCGACATATTGTATTGTACAAGAATAACAGGTCACATGCTATAGGAATTATGCATGTTGCCAAATGGATTGAAGCTATCTGTTGGAAGACCCAACCTAACATTGCAAGGATCTCGCATAAATTCTGGATATAATTTATCAAATTCTTTCCATGCCTCACCGTCAGCTGGATGTCTTAGAAAACCTTCTACTTCAATTCGTCTTTTTATGTGCCATCTCATATCTATTGCAGTGTGTCTTGATATGAATAGTATTTGTAATCTTGTTTTTAACGGAAAGTATCGCAACACTTTTTGAGGCACATTCTTCCTCCTTTCCCGAATTGGGTTTGTATCATGGTTCATCACATTCTGGGCATCTACTAGCAAATTCACGCTCTTTCCAAAATAATGCACAATCATACTTGCATGCATGAATAGCCTTATAACCCAATCCCAACCCACTCAACATTTATTTGGCATCGTAAGTTGATTTTGGTAATGTAGTTTCTTCTGAAAAAACATCTTTTAGTAATTCAAACAACATATTAAAAAATTTGTTACTCCATTGATTAAGAACTTTTATATGTATCAACTTCACCACAAAGTTCAATAATGACAATTTACAACTAGGAAACAATGGTCGTTGAGCTTTTTTCAAAATTCCTACAAACTTGTTACTCTCTTTATTATGCATTTGAGGTGGGGAATTATGATTCCTTCCATCTTCTTCCTCATCTTGATGTTGGTCATCTTCAAATGACATGGGAGCACAAAGATATTCTAACATAGTATTTATCTCATCATCATTTTCTTCTTCTTCCAATTCATATGTATTTGTTTCAAAGTCCTCTTTATCAATCTCAAGTTCTTCTCCATGAAAAATCCATTTCTCGTAGCTTCTATATTTTCTAGGGAGGTATAAATGTGACTCAACCACATCTAACAATTGAAAGAATGCATTTTGACAATTTGACGTAGACAACGAACTTGATTTTTCTTGTCCAGACATAGTTTTTCTAACTCCATAAATGAATTAACACCTTCTAAATATTCATTACTTAATCTATTACCAAGTCGCATCCAACTCTTATCCATCATGTATATCACGATTTCACTGAGATTATACAATAGAGAATATTGAATTAGTAATTCTTAAAATAATTAAACTGCATATACCATGTTAACTAAAACAAAGAAAATAAGTTTATGACCGTCTATTAATTAAACATTAATACGACACAGACAAGTGTTACTCCTATTCATATAATGGTTTGGATATGATATTGGTAGAAGCTCAACCATTGTTTAATAATAATAACAAATTAATCAAGCATGTATATTCTAGTTTAGTGCAAACTAAATTATATTATAATAAGAAACTTTTGATCACAATTATCAAATAAGCTCACAATTATCAAATACGTTTTTCTCACAATTATCACCTGGAAGTTTTACCAAATTATCATTTTCAATCAGCAAGTTTTGCTTACAATAGTAAATAGACAAACCAAATAAACTATATAATTCTGATTGAAACAGAAAAATTCATAGTATAGTGCAACAGAAGCAATGAACTGGTTTTATCTCTAAAAGAAAGCTTATATATAGTTACTATTATAGGTTAAAGTAGGTTTCCTTATTTGTATCCCAATTCATAATATCATATACACGCACTGGAGTTGATAACACATGCATACAAAATGAAGGCAATTCATATCATCAAGAGTTTACTTCTACAATCAGCCCAAAACCATCCATTGAAACTGAAATTTTGACTATTTTCTAATTAAATCATTTTCATATGAAATAAATTGAATCAACCAAATGAACAATAGTTTACACTCACAAACTAAATAATTTAGAAGTCAGAAAAAGCTTCTGTGTCACAAACTAAATCTGAAAGTCCAACCTTAATTGAGTGCTGGACTGGGCCTGGGAGTGGGAGTTCTTGCTTCCTTTTTTTGGGTAAGAATAGAGACGTATAGAGAGTCAGTAGCCAAAGGAAGGTAGATAGAGAGGAAAATCGTGAGAGAGAGAGGGCGGGCTGGTGGGCGGCAACCATGGAATTGTAAGAAAGAGAGAGGGAGAGAGGGAGTGAGGGATGGAGCAAAGGAAGAAAATACGTTTTGTGGCAATATAATTGTTTACTTCGTTAATTTAATTTAATGGGCCATATCTGGTTTGGGTTATAATGATTGAAAAAATGGGTTGTTTTACCTTTGTTAATTCCATTATGCTTCTTCTCCCTTTTTTGTTACTGATTTTATTTAAAATTTTAAACTAAAAATTCAAAATACTAAGATTGAATTGTATGATTAAGTTGAGATATAGTTATTGTATAAAATATTGTTACTAAAACGATTAAGATGTCAAGACAATGGGTAGAAATATGGTTTAGTTCTAAAAAGACTTCAACTGAACAGAGTAGCAAAATAGAAAATTTGGTTCTATATACTAAGTATGGGACCGATAAATAACTTAAGAGATCGACTCTAGATCTGTTTTTGGCCTAATTTATTTTCTTCAATTCGAGTTCTCAAATTCATTAGCTCGTGCATAAGGAGTGTCTGCATATAAAAATTACTGGTCGCTCTTCCTCTCCTCTTCTTTTGTTCTCTCTTATCTCTTTTATTCAACAACCTCTAATCTTTACTAATTTGGTCTTTATATAGTCTTTCGCCCATTCGATTTATTTTAATTCAAAAAAGACACAAACGTCCATATTTTCACTTTGAATCACACACACACACATAACGTGGCCATGGTTGGGCCACGGTTTACAAATTCCACATTTTGAAACTTCTGAAATTCCTCTAATGGCGTTCTCAGTGGTTCTTATCACTCTCGTACCATCAAGTTAATCTTCAACTGCCTCCGATCAACTTCAAATAAGCTCAAATTCTCATTTTTGATCCTTTCAAACAACATTTAATTACCTGACCAACTACCTAATATTACATAGGCTTATCAAACAACACTTTTTTTTACCTATCTTCAAGATTTGTCCCGAGTACTATTTGGTAGATTCTCACGCATTAATTACCTGACCAACTACCTAATACTACATAGGCATGTTTTACGCATGTAGCTAGCTTTCCTTTTGAGCCACGATCAAACACTTCTTTCCATGATCTTTGCTTCTCTTTTGATTTTTGATACTTTGTTAAGTTTAGTGATTGGTATCTAATAGATTAACAATATAGTCACACAACTCCACTCGTAAAGAAAAGTTGTTAAAGTAGCATGGATGCTTGTTTTCCTTAATTCCGTGTAAAAGGAGCTTAAGCGCTTGTTATCATGTCGAAATTTATTACAGTACAATCGGTGCTTCAGTGCAATTAGATTAGGTGCTTCACATATACATCATCGAACTTTAAAATATTTCTATCTCCTCACTGTACAATATACAAATGTTCTCCATCCATCACTATTGACAATTCCGTCACTTGGATTTAAAGAATCTGCCAACATGGCAGACGGATGTCGTTCCAAAAATACTGTACTTTTTAAAGTGTTACATATACATCACTGAATTTTCAAATATTTCTAGCTCCTCAGTATGCAATATGAAAATGCTCTACATCTATCACTATTGATGATTCTGTCGATTGAGTTTAACGGATCTGCCAACGTGGCAGACAGCTGTCGTTTAAAAAATTACTGTACTTTTTAGCGTGTCACCTATATATCACTGAATTTTAAAATATTTCTAGCTTCTTACTATGCAATGTGAAAATTCTCTACATCTATCACGATTGATGATTCTGTCAATTGAGTTTAACGGTTGTGCCAACGTGGCAGACGGATGTCCAAAGTGTTTTTAAAACAACATCACTAAACACGTGGATCCCAGATATTGAAGTCGCACGTTGTGAAACATGTTTTACCTATATGATAATATGAGATTAATTCCAATTCCCAAATCAATTTCTTTCCCAGACCAAAAAAAAAAAAAATCTAGCCCCACATCGATTGCACATTTCTCCTTCATCTTGGACATAGCTACCCCATCGGTAAGACCACAAAGGATAAAGAAATTCAAAATGTCGCACATAGAGGAACCACTTGAAAGTAAGTGAATATTTTTTTGATTGCTCGTATTTTTTCATACATTTGCTACGTTGGCAGAACCTTTAAATCCAAGTGATGAAATCATCAATTGTGATGAATGGAGAGTATTTTCAATTTGTACAATGAGGATCTAGAAACATTTTAAAATCCAGTGATGTATATGTGACACTCTAAAAAGTACAATAATTTTTGGAACAATTAAACCTTTAATATATATATTTTGTTAGTCAACGAGAATATTTATGAAATAGAGTACTTCCTTAAGTGCACCAAAAACATATAATAAAATAAAAATTAAAAGAAAAAATAATATATATATATATAAACCACACAAAAATCAATTTAAGAATATAATATTATATACATACACGCACACACAAAACATTTCAATAGAGGTACAAAAACCAATTGGAGAACATCCGCCAAACACAAACACTGTGCCCAGCAAACTTCTCCTTCCAAGATTCTCTCGCAATCAATGTCAATAATCTGACAAGGAAAACGATTATATTTTCCCATCTCAATCCAATAGCACAAAAATCTTACCAAATTTACATTCTAAAAACCTAAGTACATAAATCAAACACCCATTGTTCTTCTTTATCTATAAATAAGTAAAATCGGTGTTCAATTGATCGGTTGGCCAGACATCTCGGCTCGTGTTCTCTGTTCAAGTTCTGAACTAAGGTAGGAATTCTTGTATTCATTTATTACTTTAATTTCATTTTTGAATCAATTACATGGGTTATTTTAACATGTTGTAATTATGTGATTCTTTTGTGTTTTATATTGTATTTGCATTCTAACTTGTTCAAGATTCTATGTTTTGAGAATCTTGCCAACTTCCTCACATATGTAAATCAATTACTGTACATAGTATTCATCTACTTCTGTTCTTACCCCTGCCCTTCGGATAGTTGGAAAAATTGGAGATGACATGAGTTAGCTTTTTACCTATCTTCAGGATTGTGGGGTGTGAGAAAAGTCTGCCTAATTATATTGGAATACTGGTGCAATTTGTAAAAGAACAATGACCTTTGGTAAAACAAGGCTTTAGACTTCTGTGGTAAAACAGAGACCATTTTTGTTGTAATTAAGGGGAGTTATAACTTGCTTTGGCCTTTTGTTGTGAGACATAAAAACATTTCTGTAGTGAATCATAACATCAATTGTGTATTAGTACGTTACATTTGCTTTTCTGTGTACATATTGCATGATTTTAGTACAAGGAATTGAAGGGTGAAAAATATTTGGCCATAGTCTTTTGGTGAATGAGTGCTTATGGTTCATTCAGTCTCATTTAAATCCTAAGGAGTAACCTTTATAATCTGAAATGTCAGTGATTTTACACATTTAATGTTTGAATCATGGACTTAATAATTGTAACTATTACAAAGTGTTTTTCCAAAATAGAATAAGCCCCGTTGAGCTCCTGAGAGCTGCTTCGGAGAATGAATATTTCTCTCCCAGATTGCCTGCAAACTCGCTAGTCTGCTATAGAAGTTAGTTTTCTGGACTTAGCTTAGTTTCCCTACATCTTATACTTGGACAATTTCTATTGTGCTACATAAGTCACTTTTCCTCACTCTATTCGCTTCAATACTACATCTGCTAAAATATCAAAAGCAACTAACATGCACCTATGTCTTATCAATCTGAAAATTTTGCAGGAATTTAATTTTTTAAACACAAGAACTTCAATATATGTTCTTGCCATAAGGAAAAATAAGGGAGATAACTCTTTGCCTAACTGACAACATCTTTCTTAAGTTGTTAAAATTTAAGACAGAAGCAAAATATTGGAACTTTGCATTAGGTACAGCTAGCATCTGTTCTCCATTGCTGATACATTAGACATCTAACAACAATGGCAAAATAAAATAACAAGAGAGTACTTAAACTAGTATGTTCACAACAGGGCACCCATTAAGTCTTTATTTCCAGTACTTTTCTTCTAAAAGCATTCTTCAGCTACAGGCATCATTCCCAATTAGAATTCTGATCTCCAAAGCTGAAACATATATCAATTCAGCTTCTTCAGCTACAGGCGGTTGATAAATCTATGGTGATGATTTTTGCAAAATACACTTTGTACAAGAAGAAATTGAAAAAACAAGAAATATAGGATTTCCAACTTTTTTAAACACCCCATTTTTATCTTTATTCTCCACATAGCAGTAGTGTTACCTTTCTCTATCTCTCTCTATGTGCATGTGTGCCCTTAAGCTGAAATTTGAAGGCATCACATTTTCAATTTTGATTACATAATAACACCATATAATTACGTTGATACGTGCAAGCTGTTGGTCTGATGTAAAGTAAGTTACCTCATCAGAAATATCATATGAAGTTCTCATAGATAATTCTTTTTGAAGAATTTTCTATCCATCTGAGGATTTTATCCCATCATCCGATTCAAAATCTTCGTATGGTATACTAGATCGATACTGTTGAGCAAGCTCCAAGGCTATCCTTTGTTTACCAAAGTCTGGAGCATCCATTTAACCACTTATTGCTTCTGATCTTCTCGAAAAAATTGAAATCTTCTTATGTGCTGTTTTATCCAGTAAATATTCTGGGTTCTGAAATGATTTAACCATCTCGACTCCATGGTCACGTTTCTTTCCTGCAAAAAAAGACCACATAACAGTGAAGCATAATATGCAAGAAGTCAAGTGTCAAGAAGATGACTTCAATAAGATAGTTACATTTTCGCCTCCACAATTATTCAGTTCACTATTCTCATTCTCTGTTCAATTTTTACTATACTCTTAGTAATCAAAATACCGAAGAAAGACCAAACTAAGCATATGAACTTTTAGCTGGCAAGGTTTCATTCTCCAGGAAAACTTGTAAGTTGTAACGTTCAATTCCTCTACGTTAGGCCAACATCTTGCATGTACCAACAAGCTTCACTTTGCGTTGATACAATTGATTAAATGGATTTTCCAAATGTACAACATATTACTTGTTTGCTTGTGGATTATTTGGTCAAAATATATATATGAATTTTTTTTCTTTGCAAATAATGAAATCTCGAACAAGACCTGTTAAGAAAAAGAGAGTTATTGCCACCTTGAGCGAGCTGACTGCAGAAGTTCCGTCATCAAAGGCATCATACAAGGGTTCATTATCCCAGACAACTACTCAAGCTAAGATCTCTACTTCATTGTCCCAAACTACTATTGCTCAGATTCCTACTCCATTAACTCAGCATCTTACTCCATTAACTCAGCATCTTTAGTTTCTTGCCCCATTATCTCATCCTCTAACTCAGGCTCCATCTGAACGTATTTCATCACATGCAACCACATTGGCACCTCAGACCACTCTTAATTCTGTCGGTATTAATTTATCTTAATATTTATGATATATAAATATCTTAACGTATACTTTAAATTGATACAATTTTATGTATTATTTATTTTGTTTACAGAATCTCATTCTTTAAATATTTTATTTTATAGATTCTGATCATCTTTGAAGAGGAAGGGATGTGGCCCTACAAGAGGCAAGAGCACTTATGATATTGTCAATGCAGCAGGAAAAATATCATTAGATATTTCTAAAAAGTCAGGAAGAACTAATGGAAATCAGCAAGCACATTTGATAATGAGTGTGGCTACATAGTTAGATCATTTGCTCGAGTCTGCTACAAAAGGTGGATCGACATACCTAAAGAGAAAAATACCTTATATGACCGATTTTTGGTAAGTTAAAAGTAAATTCATGTTTTTACTAAATTTTGGTGAGTAGTCATTAGTTTCCTATGTTATTATAAATTATTTATTAATATATATACTCTTTTTCTTTGTTCTTTTTAAGGCAAAATTCAAGCTTGATTTGACTGTACAACATGTCCTTAAATGAGTAAACAATACGTTAGCGAGGCGATATGATGATTATCGATGTAGATTCAAAGAAAAATATTTTAATGGAAAATTATTAGATGATGCAATGAAGATTGCCCAACTGATGGGAAGCAAGTACATTGGGACTGGCTTTGTGAATATTGGTCTACCCCTGAATTTCAGGTAATTTTAAGTAAAGATATTATGATTTTGTAAATATTTAGAACAATATAATATAAATATAATGCTAAAATAATGAATATATTTACAAACTATAATAACAATAATAACAAATTTATAATAAGAGTTAATTACATTGACATATGGATTAATTACAGGCACTATCTACACGCAATTTGGCAAGCCACAACCGTATTTAATATAATCATCGTGGTGGATCAAAATAATTTGTTGTACGTCTTGAAGAAAAGGTAATTTTTTTCTTTTCAACTTATAAAAGTAAAGTGATTTATATAACATAAAGTATATTATTTCAAACAGAGAGCAATTATTAAAGATAGCACACGAGGACAAATAGACCTTTATTATGAGACTCATTATAACGAGAACAAAGGATGGGTAAATGATGAGGTACGAACAAGATATATAAGTATATTAACCTTTCATTCTTCTTCGTTGACATTTTATATATTTTTTGGTCTTAATATAGTTTTCTCATTTTCTTTTGACCTATATAGTAGAGAATGCTTGAGATTAAAGAGCAACTTGTTCCCGAGGGATCTCCCCCACTGAATTTGAGATCATGCACGAGGTTTTTGGAAAATGTAGAGGTTACATTAGAGGACTTGGACATGGTCCAAAACCTACCGCAAGCCACTCTGTGGACTTGACATCTCCTGTTACTGAGTCAATAGTTCTTCGTGAGCAAATAGAGAAGCAGGAGCAAGAATTAGTAGATATACATACTAGACTATCTCAATTTGAGTCACTAATATTGAAGATTGTATCGGCTCAAGAGGACATGTCTTCACAAGCACCTGGAGAAGAAACAATCTTCAACGTGCCACTGCCTGCTGACCATATATAGGTGTCACAAATTTGCTTACTTATTTGCTTAACGTATTGAGACAGTTATTTCCTGTTTTATGGATTGATAGATTCTAGTTAGATATTTACCATTTATTTGTTCTCTTTTCATCATTAATATTTCATTGTTCTCTTTTTATCATTCATATATTTCATGTGTTCAACATCATAGTTCTTGGAGAAAGATAGAAACACAAAACATCACTGGCTTCTATATAAAACTGGTTTGCAACTCTCTTCTAGGAAATTTTAATATGATGGTTGTTATCTCTTAACATGAATAGGATTAAGTACATGTAAGAATAAAACAAATGCTCATCAAAGCCTGGTAGAATAAAAGCACAACTGACTCTATTTGAGCTCTTTTGTCATTGGACAGTTCTTTATGATCGATTTCGAGTGCATATTCTGTTTGAGTTCTTTTGTCATTGGGGACACAATTTCTGCTATTACATTTTGATGTTTAGTGCATATTCTGTCCAAGATATTTTATATTGCAAATGTAATTTCTGCTATTGTATTTGCTTTGATACATCAAATAGCAAATGGAACAAAAATTATTGTATCCCATAAATGCTAATGCTGATTTTGATTTTAGTTGATGGATGTTGATAGTTCTTTTCCTCCAAAAGAGTAATTTCCAGTTTACAAAATGTAATTCAAATACTTGGTAATAAGAGGACATGTAACAGATTATTAAGCACGGAAGAATTAGCAAAATTTGAAGAATATAAAATAGACTTGTAGGTAGTTTTGTTTCAGACACTTTTTAGCCCATTTTTCTTATGATTTGATTCATTTCAGCTCTCGTACAGCTATTTCCTCATCAATAACATCCTTGAATCGATTTGAATCTAACTTAGGATCTGAGCAAAGCATATTAGCCTCAATATCTTCTTGTATATTGCTCAGAAAATTGTTTGCAAATTCTGGATGATATCTCCTGCTAGGTCATCATCATCAACACAACCAATCTCATCATATAATTCTCGTAACCAAGAATAGATATTACTTGAAGCATTTATTTTTGCTTGAAGCAGTGTTTACCTATTTCTTGTACACCATTATGCTCGAGACAAATTGCTTAATAGTATAACTTTGGAATATGGCTGTATGAGAGTGACAGGCTGAATTCATCTTGTTATAAATAGCTGTATTATGATCTCTACTTTCAACGCCAACAGATTTTTGAGAATATCTGTATTTGTATCTCATCTTTCGGTTTGTTATAATTGCGTTAAATGGTTCATAAGATAGGAGTATGATGATCAGGTGCTTTGGGCTGAATGTAGTTGGCAGCCTGTTTTCTTGACAGATTTGAATGGTCATTAATTGCTAGGCATATTTTATACCTGTACTTTGTTTGACTTGTGGGTAAATCTAAACATCAAATGCAATGAGAAGATGGACAGTGGAAGAGAGGAGAAGTACTTACGTGAGCATTAGGAGAAGTGGGAATTTATACTTTCCCAACAAAATTTTTGAGGCAAATCTGGAGGCTACTTACCCAAGATAATTCCATATGCTTACTAGTGACACAAATGTGGTGATGCTTTTACTTGGATACCCTAAGGACTTATCACATCTGCTTCACGTATCATATCGTCCACTTCTTCATCTGTAAACTTCTCTCCAAGGTTTGTCATCACGTGACGAAGCTCTGCAACAGATATAAAGCCATTTTGATCTTTGTAAAAGACCTTGAAAGCTTCTTTAAGTTCTTCCTCTGATTCAGTCCTTCATTTTCCGCGCCATCAATTCAAGAATTCAGGAAAATCAATTGTACCATTTTGATCAATATCAACTTCATTAATCATATCTTGCAGCTCAGCTTCAGTGGGATTTTGCCCCAGTGACCTCATAACTGTTCCCAACTCCTTAGTGGTTATACAACCATCGCCATCCTTATCAAAAAGGCTGAAAGCTTCTTTGAACTCAGCGATCTGTTCCTTCGTCAACTGTTCTACCATTTTATTTTTCGCAAAGAATTTCCAAATTTTTTTTCATTAGTTTAGCAAAGGGTTTTTTATGGTCTAGGTTATCAATTGCAGTCAATGTTCCCTTACTCTAAATGTTGTGACAGTAAATAAAATAATCATATCTATGATGAAAATTTCTTGCTATATGTTTCACTCTTCGTCTCTTTGTGGTGGCTTGAAATGGAGCAATTGCAATCCCCATCTCTTTGTGTTGAGCAAGAAATGATCATGTTCATGAGTTTGTTGAAGTGGTAGTAATTGACATTAAATTGCATGGAACTGATTGAAATTGTTTTGGCACATCTAGTGCAGGCTGCTACATATACCAGTTTTTCTTCACATTTATCTAACTGATTGTTTTATGAACATTATAATTCTATTGCTTTACCCAAAGAGAATTAATACATCAATGTTCCTCTATTTAGAATAAATTTCCTACCTTGACTTGATTACCTGGAGCTTGATAATATAGGTTTGTGTCATATTCAAAACATAACATGTTTATGCTCCACTGATAGTTCCAACAAAAGAAACGACATTAGATGTTAAGGGTGCATATAAGTTACTTAAGAATGCACTCTTAAATACATAATCAGATCACTACCCTGCCACCATCTTATTCATTCCAAGTTATATTAAACACAATAGGTATGTTTAATTTTACATACAATTCCAACCATATTAAATTCACATCTGGTGGGTCTCCTAACAAGTGATTTCCCTTGGCCTAGATGCAAAGTAGTCATCTTTATCATTTTAGTTTGAATTATAGGCGGTTGTAAATAATTTTGCAATGTTAGATGGAATTTGTTTTTGCTTTATCTATCTTGTAAAGAGTGACTAATTTTTTTTAACAGAATTTGGCAACTAGATTTATAAATTTTGAAGTTTTTAGAGCTGCAGTTTCATATGCAGTTTGCTACTTTTAAGATTCCAAATTTCTGATAAATATCAATCATCATTAAAACCCAAATGATGATCTTCTAAAAAGGAAACTTCTCTCACTTGCCACCATTTTCACCAATGAACCCAGTTACAGCTTTCTGAATGCAAGACAATGTATACTGCACATCACTTTTCGAGATCTGGTGGTGAAGGACAAGCCTAAGTTTGAATGGCCCTTCTGGCATTGTTAGTACACCACGCGCTTCTAGAATCTTGCATAGGTGAGTTTTCGTGATGTTCGATCCCTTAAGAATGTAAAAAACACGATGTTGGTCTGCACGGAAGCCATAACAACTTTTAGTCCTTTGATTTTGTTTAGTCCCTCTGCCAAAATCTTAGCCTTCTGATGATAACCTTCAAGTTTACTAACATTTTCTTCCAATGCAACTAGAGCAGGGGCACATAGGACGCCAAACTGTCTCATTCCATCGTCTAAAGTCTTCCTGAGAATCTTTACCTTGGCAATGAAGCTCTTTGAGCCAGCAATAATTGTTCCAACTGGAGCACCCAGACGTTTTGATAGAAAAGCTGTTACTGAATCAATTGCCTGCACAAGCCTGTGAAGAGGAACTCCAAGTGCAATTGATGCATTGAAAATACGTGCCCCATCAATGTGCAGTTTCAAATCGTGCTTCTTTGCTAGCTCTCCAACTTCTTTCGTATGTAAAGAGTGACAATTTTTTTTAATCCATAATACATTACATTATACATTAAGTACACCATTCTGTATACAGATTTATTTGCAAATTGCAATAATTGTTAGTATAGCGTTCTTTTAGTTTTTGATACCTTAAAAGCTCTTACTACATTTTTAGTTACTTCCTCATATATGAGCTACAGACACAACAGGTTTACTGGCTACAGTTACAGTTATTTATCCTGTCAAAAAGTTCTTATTTCTCTAATGGTGAACCCAACTGTGAATGCACAAGGTCAAGCTTTGTTGCTAGGATCGGCAACTTCTTGCTTTTCTGATTCGTCATCCTCATCAATCTCTCCATCGGAATCAGTAAATGGATCATCCTTCACAAGGAAAATCTTACACACTACCAGATTTGATATCTTCTGTTTGACGCCATCATTCAGTTCAGCAACTGTAAATGTTCTAGGATTCACTCTATATTCATGTATGTTCCAATGAATTTTAGTTCCTGAAAGGATTTTTCCTTAGTAAAAAACTAGATGCTGCTTGAAACCAACTAGTTTATTGCCATCAATTATTCCTACTTCCATTATCGGACTCCAATAACCATCCTCTGTGACGAGGTTGCCATTAGGCTTGGTAGTAAAAAAGAACTAGTAACTTTCATTCCCATGTTTAAATTCACAAGATGGAAGCTCATATGGCTTGGTTCCATAAACATCAGCAACTGGAATAACATTAGCAGGTAATTGCTGATCCAAAATGTTCTTCCTCAGATAAATTAGAACTTCATTATCTGTTGGATCAAACCTGAACCCGTGCGGCAAATTCAACGCAACCCTCCTTGCTCCACCCTGGAAATAAGCCATTGAGAACTTTCTTTTTACCTGAATTATGGTGCTAATGTAAAGAGTGACTAATTGAATTACTAATACACAATAAAACATTATATATAAAAAGTAAATTCTTATTGAAAAAAATACAATTTCATGTTTTTGCTAATTATTAATTTACTATGTATTTGTTAATTAGTTTAAAATAATTATTTATGAACAATAGTAGAATAGACTAGTGACAAATGTTGTTCATTACAAAAACTAATATGCGATGAATGTGGAAGTCACAATTTGTTTTTCATCATCTCTATAACCTATAGCAACGACAAATATATGTCTTGCAAATTTTTTCCTCTATCCTAGAATTTTTAGTAATAAATATTACTTGTCGAAAAAAGTATACCTACTGCATCACAAAAAACTCTGTTGCAAGAAATAGAAGTTTGTCGCCATAAGTTTTCCACCAAATATATTTTTGCGCCAAGCTTCTCATCATATTTTTGGCGATAATCTTTATTACTTGTCGTGCATTTTGATATTTTCGCGATAACTTTTTATGTTGCCTTATTTTTTTAATACTTATTTTTTCACCAAAATTTTTACGACAAACTTTAAAAACGTGTCTTGCTAAGTCACTTATTGCGACAATTTTATGTATGTCGCAAAATATCTTGTCGCGAAATAGAGGTTTTGTTGTAGTGATTATCGGTTAGGCCTGTGAGCCTATTGTTTAATTAAATGGTCATGCGAGCCTATTCTTTATTTAATAGGGTTTTCGAGTTCCTTTAATGTGGGTATGCGTGTCCATTTATCTGGGCATGCGTGTCAACTAGTATAGGAAATGTTACCATTCGATTTTGGTAAGGCCTCCACGTCAGCAAAGGTCCCTTATATGCCTAATTCAGGCCTCGCTAAAGTCTTATAGGTCCAGCGAGGACCTTCTAGATGTATAAAGGTCCCATAGATCCAGCGAAAGCCTCGGAGGCCCAGTAAGGGCATCTTAAAATCTCAGAAGGCCTCAGAGGCCCATCGAGCATCGTAACATCCCTGGATCAGAGTATTGCGAAGCTCCTGAAGGTCCTCGACACTCATGGCTGACCTAGAGAGCTTTACCGGGCTTCGTATTTATTATAACTAATAGGCAGCATGATATTTTGGAATAACTAGAGAAGTAATTAAAAACAGATTGTGTTAGATTGGCACACGGATCCTCACAAGGAAACCAAATCCCAATCTCTTAAAGATTAGGCAACATGATGAATTCAAATAAGGACGGTAATCTAGGAGATTATCTTGGCAGCCGATCATCCTTATCCCATAAGGAAGGAGGATCCGATTAGATATCTAATTGATTATTTCCTAAATCAATTAGAACTCTTATGCTATAAATACAATGTCTCTGGTTATTCTAAGGTACGGTCTTTTTACGCTTGAATTTCACCTATAAACTCTGTTCAAATCTCTGACTGCTTGTCTTTCCCACACCCTATTGCTTTCATTTCCTGTATATTACTCTATATATCGATAGTTGACTTGATCGTCGGAGTACCAACGATCGCCTAACCCTTTTTCTCTCGGAGATCTTGGTGCCTAACGATTATCAGAGTATACAGGTAACATACAGGTTGGCAGAAGAGTGACTGGAGATCTCTTAACACGTGGACGGTCCAGGTTTCGACGTCAACAGATTGGCGTCATCTGTAGGAATGAAAAATGTTACACAACCTAAAACTTGTGGTAAAAACGTGTTTTCTACCAAGAAGAGCATGGCTACCGAACACTCTATGGAAGAAGAAGTTGAATCCCACCACACTGACTTGTGACAGAAAATCATTCAAGATCTCCAGAACGTAACCCGCCGCAAGAGGAGAAGACAACGGCAAAAGCGGACGGTTGAACATGAGAACCAAGACCTTAAGCTGGACAATGCCCGGATGAAGGCAGCGCTTGAACTGTTGGAGAATCAATCTCTCCAACATGGACCCAAGCGTAGTCGTGCCCAAATAAGCCCTTCAAGGTTTGGCTCAATGAAAAGTCGTCGATCTCAGGATAACCCTCCAGTTTCAAACGGTCAGAACCCTCAGAACATCATTCTGAAGCCCTCGTCGGACGATCAGAGGAGGAGACCTCTTCCAGCGCGGGAAAACCAGCCTGCTCTTGCTGCTAGCGTGTTTGATAGGTTTGGGGTGGGATCCTCCATAGCGCCACCCCTACCAACACATAGCAGGCGCAGTGAGCACAATGAGGCTTGCACGAAAAGGAAGAAAGACTCAAAACAAAGTTACGCGAGGCCCGAGGAGGAGAAGAAGAGGCTAGAATGCTATGAGGATGACGACGACGAGAATCTTCTGTTCACCAATTACATAAAGGCCATGGAGATACTTGCAAACTTCTGAATACCTCTTATGGACAAATACAACGAGAGAGACGACCCCATGGATCATGTCAACATATATAAGGCGAAGCTCCAAGGCCACTCCCCCGCAGTGAAGTGTTAAAACTCATATCCGATGCGATAAGGTAGTATAACAAGCTGAAACCAGGAAGTATCTAGAGTTGGCCTTAGCTCAAAAGAGAGCTCGTCAATGCTTTCATTGGCAATCGAATGATGATAGCCGATATCGTCCAACTCCACGACATTCGACAGAAGGAAGGAGAAACAGTCAAAAGTTATTTTAAAAGGTTCAGCAACTTCATCAACAAGATTGAGACTGTAACCGATGAAAAAGCCCTGGATGCACTTGTGACTAGACTTCACATGCGCACTCCCTTCTGGAGAGACATCCAGAACAGTCAACCAAAGACTTATAGTTAGCTGGTCAACTTGGTCCAACGCGAAATTTGGTCAAAAGAGATGATCAAAAATAGGGAGAAAGCTAAAAAAGACAGGAGAGACTGCTATAGAAGAGAGGGGCGACACTCTCCTGAACCTCGTTTCAACCACTTTAAGAGAAAGCGCTCCCTTGGACCACAGAACAACCACTATAGAAGATTTAACCAGACGGAGATAGTCCCTGCCCCTATCCCAAGACACCTATAGTGACCCATTTACTGGTGGCCGCACCATCCAAGTTCTGTCATATACACAGGACTAGGGTACATAACATAGAAGACTGCCCAGACGTGAGAGAATTGATCAATAGTAGAAACCATGAGTAGGAAGAGAAGAATCGACCTGCGCGAGGACGTCGAGGGCTGCCCACTTAGGGGCGAAGACCTTCTCCTCGGTGCTAGGACGATGGACCTCACTACAATGACAGGAGAAATGACAGAAATAGAGATCTGTCGAGGACAGAAGGACCCGCAAGAGCTCTCCAAGTCTGAAAAATCAATACGATCATAGAAGGGCCCTATATCGGAGGGCACACGATTAACTCGCGATGAAACTACGTGAAGGCAGCAAGAGAAGCCATGGAGAGTTGGCAGGTCCATGGACACCGACCAAGAGCCCCACAAATCTCGTTCACTGAGGAAGACGAGGCCGGTATACACTACCTCCACTTCGATGCCTTGGTGGTTCGTGCCGTTGTCGCCAGAAATAGACTGAGACGGATGTTGATTGATGATGAAAGTGCCATGAACATTTTGTTCGGTAGTACCTTTGATAAGATGGATGTGGATTATGAACTGACAGCCATCTCAAAGCCACTAATAAGTTTCACGAGAGATAGCCTCGTTCTGTGTGGAAGGATTACTCTCGCAGTGGACTTCAGAGAGCCCCCGTGTCATCTTAGGAAATTCGTGAAATTCTTGGTAGTTGATACTCATTTTGCCTACTATGGAGTCCTCAAAAGGTCTGCGTTGAAGGATTTACAGGCGGTTACATTTATCCATCACTTGGCAATGAAGTTCTCGATGCTAGGAGGGGTTGCCAAGATTTGCGACAATCAAACAGAAGCAAGGGCTTGCTACATGAGCGCGTTACGAAAAGCAGCGAAGTGCAAAGATGTTACCCCGGTGGTAATGACTATACATTCGGAGCTGATGGACATCGACCATGAAAAGATGGACGAGAAAATGATACTGGACGAGGGCTTGGACCTTCAAATTATATGCTCAGACTCTTGCTTCTCCAGTCAAAGAGTTGGAAGCGTTTTCGATAAACCCTTCAGAACCGACCCAGGTGTTGCAAGTGGGGAAGAGGCTCGAAGAAAAGATGAAGAAAGAATTGAGAATACTGATATCTCTGCATGGAAGCATAGCGACATGGTGAAGATTGATCCATCAGTGGCTTGCCACGCCTTAAAGGTGGATCCTAAAGTACGCTCCAAGATACAAAAGAGGAGACCTTTGAGCACCGAGAGGTATGGCGCCTTGAAGAAGGAGGTTGACAAGTGGATTCATCAGGGAAGCAATCTACCCCCAATGGGTATACAACCCCGTATTGGTAAGAAAGGGCACCAAGAAATGGAGGGTATGCATAGATTTCTCAGACTTGAACTAAGCATACCCCAAAGATAGCTTTCCATTGCCGCACATCGACCAACTGGTCGATGCGACTGCCGGCCACAAGCTACTTAGTTTTATGGATGCCTACTCGGGCTACAACCAGATCCTGATGTTCACGAGAGACAAGGATCACACTTCGTTCATTACAGACTGATGATTATACTGCTATAAGATGATACTCTTCAGCCTAAAGAACGCAGGAGCCATATACCAGCGGTTAGTAAACCGCAAGTTCTCAGGACAGATTAAAAACACTATAGAAGTGTATGTTGATGACATGCTAAAGAGCGTGAACGCTGAGGACCACATCGGGCACTTAAGGAAGATGTTCGGAGTCCTCCATAAATATTGCATAAAGCTTAACTCTCTAAAGTGTGCTTTCGGAGTCGTGTCCTGAAGGTTCATCGGTTACATGGTAAACCAACGCGAGATAGAGGCTCATCCCGAGAAGATCAAGGCACTCATCGAGATGTGGTCACCATCTTTCTCCAAGGATGTCCAGAGCCTGACAAGAAGGTTGGCTGCCCTGAATCGATTCATATCAAAGGCAACCGATCGTTGCCAGCCTTTCTTCCAGACCATCAAAAGAGGAAAGAGGTTTGAGTGGACTGAAGAATGCAAGAAGGCCTTCCAGGACCTCAAGGTCCTCCTCGGAAAAGCCCTGCTGCTGTCCAAGTTGAAGAATGGAGAAACACTACTCATCTACCTCGTGGTGTTCGAAAAGAAAGTGAGTTCGGTCTTAATCCGAGAAGAAGGCCTGACCTAACTCCCTGTCTATTATATAAGCAAGGCCCTGCATGATGCGGAGACGAGATACTCGTACTTCCAGTCACATAGTATTGATGTCTTGACAAATCTCCTTTTGAGTCAGATCTTCCAAAAGCTGGACACCTCAGGAAGGCTGATGAAGTGGTCGATTGAACTTAGCCAATTCGATATCTCCTAGAAGCCAAGACCTTCCATAAGGGACATGCATTAGCAGATTTTATGGCCGAATTCACCCATATCCCGAGGGCTCGCTTAAAGCCCAGCCTCAGGAGGTACCAACATGGAAATTATATGTTGACAGATCCTCGAGTGAGGCCGGAGCTGGAGCCAGGATTTTGCTAGTGAGCCCCGATGGCCACAATCTCAACTGCGCACTTCGCCTGGAGTTCAAAGCCTCAAACAATGCTGCAGATTCGAGGCGCTCCTAGAATGCTTGAGGCTGGCACAAGAGATGAAGGCAAGAAAACTCCAGATTTACAGTGATTCGTAGCTGGTCGTTAGTCAAGTCAACGAGACCTTCGCGGCCCGCGAACATTCTATGGTGGCGTACTTGACAAAGGCCAAAGAATTTCTATCCCACTTTGATATATTCGAACTTCTCCAGATCCTGCAGATAAAAAATGGTTACGTGGACGCCCTCTCAAAATTGGCAAGCAGCAGGGACTCTGACCTAATGAGGGCTATCCCAGTTGAAAGGCTCAATTGACCATCCATCGACGAGGTTCTAGCACCAAATACCATGACAATATCCGAATGTCCTAAATGGATGAAGGAAATCATTGCATACTTGACCAACCAGGTCCTGTCAAACGCCAGGCAAGAAGCGCGAAAACTCTGTAAGAGGACAACGAAGTTCGTACTACATGATGAGATCCTATATAAGAGAGACTTTAGCCACCCCTCCTATGATGTATAACACATGATGAAGCAAAGTATGAGATGAAGGAAATATAAGAGAAAATTTGCAGTAATCACTCAGAAGGAATGGCTCTGGCACAAAAGGCGTTGAAGCAAGGGCATTATTAGCCAACCATGAAGAAGGATTCGCATAATTACGCTAGTCACCAGTCCTTGGCCTTTCGCCAAATGGGAGATCGACTTTATAGGTCCCCTTCCAACCGAAAGAGGTGGGGTCAAATTTACGGTTGTAGTGGTAGACTATTTTACCAAGTGGTGCGAAGCTGAACCTCTGGCCAAGATCACAGAGGAAAACACATGGACGTTAGTGTGGAAGAACATTATATGTCGCTTTGGGATCCCCCACTCCATTGTTTCCGACAATGGTACACAGTTTGCTGGAAAGAAGTTCAACTCAAATTTCGAAGACCTGGGCATTCGGAGGGATTTTTCCACCCCTTACTATCCCCAGCCTAATGGCCAGGTGGAGACTGTGAACAAGATTATCAAGCACACCCTGAAAAGGAAATTAGAATCCGCCAAAGGAGGATGGGCTGAAGAATTACCCGAGACTCTGTGGTCATATCGGACCACATCTCGGACGGCGACTGGCGAAACTCTTTTTGCCATGGCGTATGGGACAGAAGTAATGATTTCCGTCGAAGTAGGGATACCCTCTCCCAAGCACTTACACTTTGACGAAGTAACGAATGATGATTTACGCAGGGCGAACTTGGACTTGCAGGATGAAAGAGATGCAGACTCGCAGCTTCGCCTCGCGGTCTATCAAAGAAAAATGGCCAGATACTACAACTCCAAGGATAAGGACAGGAGTTTTCACATCAATGACTTCGTCCTGAAAAAATTGTTCCAAGCTAATAGAGAAGTGGGAACTAGAACCCTTAGGCCCACCTTGGAAGGACCTTACATGATCATCGAAAAAATTCTGCCTGGAACTTACAGATTGGAAGATTTGGAAGGAAGAGAGACGAGGCACCCCTAGAATATTGATCATCTGCGACCGTATTATCAGTAGTTTTCATCTTGCATTTCTCAGTTCTCCAGCATTGTTTTCGGCGTCTCTAGATGCCACGCTCTTTTAATAAAGTTCATTGTTTTCCGAACCAAAGTATTCTCTACCCTATTGTACCGATAAAGAGAAAATTCGGCAGCGAGGAAGTGTGGTTCGCGGCCAACTTTGTCAACTCGCTGAATAAATATTTAAGCGCATTCAAACAAGTAAAGAAAATTCGGCAGCGAGGGAGTGTGGTTCGCAGCCAACTCTGTCAACTCGCTGGATAAACATTCAACGTGCATTCAAACAAGTAAAGAAAATTTAGTAGCGAGGGAGTGTGGTTCATGACTAACTTTATCAACTCGCTAGATAAACATTCAATGCTTATTCTAACAAGTAAAGAAAATTCGACGGTGAGGAAGTGTGGTTCGCGGCCAACTTTGTCAACTCGCTGGATAAACACTCAACGTGCATTCAAACAACTAATGATAAGCTGACAGCAAGGGAGTATAGATCATGAATAACCCCTTTTGTCTCGCTGGACAGACAGCTAATGCATTTTCATTAGCCTACGCCACAGAATAAAGCCATCTTAATAAAAATATACCTCGCAAAAAGTTTTACATTTACGAATCAGGATAACAACGCTAATAAGAAAAGACATGACCCTTAAGTCTCGGTCGGACCCTTGGGATCTGCAAAACCTGGGACCCCGAGATTAGCCGACCCTGGGCCTTTGACAACTCCGTCAACGCCTTGGTCAATTCTTTATCTTTGGAATGGATTTGTTTTGACAAGACCTCAACTATGATTCAGCTTTTCTCTGAGCCTGAACACAGTCCCTTTGGATTGTTTTAGCTTCGGTGATATCGTATATGGCATGCACCCTCGCATCTTCAAAAAGGGCAAGTTGTTCCCGAAGGTCTTTGTTTTCTAAATGCAACACGTCGACATCCTCATCTCTCCTGACCGTTGAACGCAGTTTGTCAACCTTCATCGCCAGTACCTTGTACAACTCGTAGTTAAGCACGTGACTCTGAGAAGTATACATTTCGTCAATTTTAACAACTCCATCAATTCTGCATTATTTGCGGCTTTTCCAAAAGTTGAAGTCCAATACTTATGAACTGAGGCTGTTGCTATGGTGGCCGGAGCTGGCAGTTTTCCTAAAACGGTTGGGTCGAGCTCGTCCCAACAAGACCCAATGTTGATGTATTCATATTTACCAGCAGGAGAAAGAATAAGGGTTCGGGACACTCCTCGATCTGGTGGAACACGATCCTCAACCTCTGAAGAAGGATCCTCCCAGCCTCGCCTGGTCCTCCGAGAATCCTCCACATCCTCCATCCCCTTTCCAGGCATGGACGTCTCCTCCTTGTTATCGGCGGCTACCTTCCTCTTGCCTGATCGTCTAGAATTTTCTGACGGAGACACAGATCCCGTAGAGAACAGAACAGAAGGCACCCCCGATGTCACTTCCGGCACCAACGGAATAGAGGAGGAGTTGCTCACCATTGTCTCCGGTACCTGCAGGATGACAATCTTTAGAACAAACGCCGTAGAAGATACCGGAGGCGGAGGAAGAATGTCATCCACAACCCTACCACGCCTTATCTTGAGCTTTGGCACGCTGGAAAAATAAAAGCCTGACATGACTAACGACGGTTGAAATCCAAATATTGCAGTAGAGAAATAAATGTAGGAGAAATGAAAGGAAGGTTTGCAAGCATATATATAAGCACAGGGGAATATGAGCAGTCAAATGGCGCTACCAATGTATATCCCACATGGAAACGTAAAGTATGAGAGCCTCGCTCGTGTCGCGAGAGCGTATTAACCTATGAGCCTCGTAATTGCATGAAAGCGAGGACGGAGGCGAACACCTCAACTACAGAAAAACGCTTCTGCAGCGACTGTTCTTCAACAGTCGGCAAATGCTGTCTAGTCCAAAAATTACAAGCCATCCATACAGACATCTCTTCACCAAATAACTTATCTCAAAACTTCAATTGTGCAACAAACATGGAAAATCGGGTACATTCTTATTTTATTCATCACAATCCGAAGTACAAGACAAACACGAATGAGCATGGTTATTATCCTACTATCCCGCCGCCTCTTTGGGTCAGTACATATCGGGATCTAGGACCTACTGAATAGATACGTTGGTCTTCATCACCCCAAGCCTCGTCATTGGCAGAAATCTGGTTTCACCATGATCGGGAGTCTCTCAAAATCAATACGAGTTGATTTGGTGACTAATTAGGCCATACTGCTCAAAAAATACCGTTGACACCTTTGGCAGACGGCTTCCAGCCCTGTCATCCGAATCAAGATCACCGATGGGTTGGCCATCGATGTCCAGTAGGGAAGCACTGCTTGAGACCTTCTGGCTAAGGCTACTAGGCCCAACCCTCTCGCACGTTTGGTCATCTGAACATTGATTAGCTGGACATTTGGTCCTCTGAATGTTGATTCTCCAATTGTTAGGTCCTCTAGATGCCGGTTCTTTATTCGTACTTTCATCGCGCATTTGATACGAACGTTGGAGTCACACAGACCAGGAGAAGTTATAGCCATGATGGTTAACTCACATGGTCTGCCAGAGTTATGCATACGTGAGAAATGCAATCGAGGACCTTTGATGTTTTTATAGGAACTGCATGGGAACTTGACACAGGGCAATAAATGAGACAATTAATGTACAACCATCAAATGGGTATTTGGAAAGCCACATGCCTGTGTTGCCGTCCCATTTACTGAGACATGACAGATACTAACTCTACGAATTCTACAAAGAAGTCTGCACTATTAATGTCCAAGGGAATGATTTCTCAATTTCAGGAGCAACTTTCCATGCCCAGTAGGCACAATCGTTCATGAAGTTACCACTCTGAAGGCACATAATGAATTTTCACACGATGATGATATGCTAGAAAATAAATTCGATTGTTAATGCTGGAACATATACAAAAAAGAGGAACAAAATTCAAAGTCTAGATACCCCGCCGCCTCTTTATGGGCTGGCACAATGTGGGCCTTTCCCCACAACAGGTGGGGTGATTTGATCCTCGACTTCATCGCGACCTTCGCCTGGAACAGCGTCGGGCGTGAGGACCTCGGTAGGAGCATGCTGAAGAAAATAGATATCCCACTCCATATGAATTTCCACGATCCGCTCCACCAACTGCTCCTCACCTATGGTCATCAAACGGTAGACAAGGTCTTGGTACTCGGGTGTATCCACAAACGCGTCCTGATACAACTCCATCGCCCTGGCTTCGGCATCCGCACGCTCAGTCCTGACCCTCTCCACCTCCTGCCTAGCTGTGGCTAGCAACCTATACTTTTTCGCTGCGACGGCCTCTAGGCTGCTATTCGCGGTGGCTATAGCAGTCTCAGTAGCGAAGGTCCGATCTTCGGCCAATTTCTGAGCCTCTTCGGCACGCTTTTGAGAAGCCTCGACAGCTTTCTTCTGATCTCGAGCTTCTTTCAAACTATATTTTGCGGCCTTCAACTCGATTTCATACTTGCCCCTCATGTCAGCCTTCTTTGTCACAACCAAGTCCAGCTTGAACTGGAGAGCCCTCTTTTCCGTCTCCAGCTGCACCTTCTCAAGACCCATGGCCTTCAGGTCCTCAGACAGCTTCTTGGATATGGCCTCTTCTTCACTGCATTGACCATCAAAACTCTCAAGGGTGCAGAATAATTCTTTGGTCATGGCCAACCCTCGTATCAAGTTCATCTCTGCTAATTGCAGCCGTTCGCGCATTGTGGCTTCCTCGGCCGCTTTTTTCCATTTTTTGTCCAGTACCTATATACGCTCACTGCCATTATTGCAGGATGGGCGGGGAGCAGTTCTATTACGGAAGTTTCCAATTCTCCATGGCGTTGAGAAATACGAAACGACTTTCTTGATCGGTTGAAGAAGTAGAATTTCTTGTACCCTCAGCCCGTCCTCAACCCACCTCATCTTGTGGGCATCCCTCATAAACCCTTCTGCAGCTGTGGGAGCCTTCCACTTCCAGGCGGCCGCCTTACCCGTGTCCTCAGCAATTTTCTTCCCCTTGTCGTTTGGGAGAACGGAGTTAGGCGGAGGATGAGAGGACGAAGGTGGGGGTAGATAAGGAACAACCTAGCTTAGAACTGGGACATCAGAGGTCGAATGATGGACTGTCCTTAACGACGTGGCATCCTAGACCTCTTACGACGGACAAGACGTCTCCTACGGAGGAGCCTGGGCCGAAGAGCCCTCTCCGCTGGCAGGACGAGCGAGGCGGAGTGAAGGAATACTCTTAAACCTGAAAGATGTTAACACAAACACCAAGATACAGCTCATTAAGGCAGCTTTTCATAACGAAGCCAATACATTGCAGCTTACGAGACTCACCCATCAGTCCGTAGCAAATTAGTAAATTGTCGTCTTTCAACAAGTTGTTGAGACTCCTGAAGGCACTGTCAAGCGCTCGCACCCTATTCCACTTCGACCTCAACTCTCATTGGTCTCTTTTCAGGATGGGTGGCTTCCCACAGTCTGCAAATGTAAGCAAGACATTAAGTCAGGAACTATGATCAAAAATCCGCACAAAGACAGCCATATGTACCAAGTTTCCCAAATTGACAGAGAATAGACACGTAGGGAAGAGGATCCTCTAGCATAAACTCCCAGTCCCCTCTAACGAAGATGAACCTCTCATTCCAGTTATGCACTTTGTTGGGACTGTCAGTGGCCGTTCCCTATTTCTTGCATGGCCGAGGAGAGATATTATACCAACCAGCGAACTGGCAGGCCCGATAGATAGATTCAAACTCCCTCAGGGTCAAGTTCCCTCCTAACTCAGTAATACCCCACAATAGGAACGAAGCCACCATTTACCCCCAGCCATTCGGTGTAATCTGGTAAGTGGCCAGATTCCAATCTCTTAGAACCTCATAGAAGAAATGATGCATGAGCGGGCAAAGACTTTACTACATCATGGGTTTGTAAATCACGATGAACCCTTCAGGTGGATCTTCGACGCGCTCCTCGGGACCAGGAGCCCTGAGTGTCACAAACGTAGGAATATCGTAGGACAACCGAATGCCTTCTAACTCCGCTCTAGTGATCCTCGAACGACCCATGGACGCGTCGATGGCTGACTGCTTGAGCTCTTCGCCGAGTGCCCAGGCCGCCGGGGCATTCCTTTTATCAAGTGACACTCTCATATCGGGTACTCTGACGTCACGCCTCCCCTTTCCTATGGTCTCTTTCGACGATCCGGTTGGGCGAGCACCCCTCCCGCTTGTGGACGCAGTGGACAAGCGTGTGACTGTAGACGCTTGGTTTACTTCTCCCATGCCCTCGACCGATGGAGAAGATGAAGAAGAGGATGATGACTCATCCTGGATACTAGGGTTTGTCCAAGCATCCGACCAGTTCTACGAGTCATCGTATTCAGACGACATTACTACCCCTCTCAATTCTA
The DNA here is from genome assembly GCA_030279155.1 of Forsythia viridissima. NCBI lineage: Eukaryota > Viridiplantae > Streptophyta > Magnoliopsida > Lamiales > Oleaceae > Forsythia > Forsythia viridissima. The sequence goes on from CM059036.1 coordinate 21,638,188, forward strand.
GAAGAAGATACCCCTACTATCGCCGGAGTGTATGGAAAAGAATGGAGTCCAAATTAAAAAATCAAGAAATAAAAATGAAGGCAGGCTACGAAGAAAATCACAGTAACTCTTGCAACGCTTACCTCGAAATTGCAGTCAAAATAATGCACACGCTTTGAAGTTTCTTGATTATCGGCGGAGCATTATACAAAACTCACAAAATGCGCAGAAGTAAGAAGAAATCAAATATGGATGGGGCACCATGTTTTATAGATTGAGGCACCTCAATCCCCACCGTCCAAACTCAAAACGTGACATCTAAACCGTTGATCAGTGGACGAGTGTTCAAAATAGGGCAACAGGCGAGAAACAGAACCCTAAGCATTTATTGAAACACAAATACGTGTCTCACGCGTGCCCACATTGTCCTGTCACGGGCCATTAGCATTAAATGCACACACCCTCTCACTCATGATTGCCTGACCAACGGATTGACAACTTTGATTGACAGAATCACACCAACCACGGACACGTCACCAAGGGTCTAACCAATTAATGCCCTCACCCGTCATAAATGTTTGGCTTCGAACTTGGGGGACTATACTAAGTAAGTAATTCAATCTATACTGAGTAAGTAATTCAATGCACGAAGACCACACTCACAGAATTTACCTTCGGCAAAATTTCTTTTCTTCTTTTATAACCAAAGTCCCACGCCTACTATAAATAATAGGTTTGGACTTAGGGGACTATTGTTACCATCCGATTTTGGTAAGGCCTTCACATCAACAAAGACCCAGTAAAGGTCCCGTATAGGCCTAATTCAGGCCTCTCTAAAGCCTTATAGGCCCAGCGAAGACCTTCCAGATTCATAAAGGTCCCATAGACCCGGCAACGACCTCAAAGGCCCAGCAAGGGCATCATAAAATCATAGAAGGCCTCGGAGGCCATCGAGCATCGTAACATCCCTGGATCAGAGTATTACGAAGCCCCCAAAGGTCCTCGACACTCATGGCTAACCTAGAGAGCCTCACTGGGCTTCGTATTTATTATAACTAATAGGCAACATGATATTTTGGGATGACCAGAGAAGTAATTAAAAATAGATTGTGTTAGATTGGTACACGGATCCTCACAAGGAAACCAAATCTCAATCTCCTAAAGATTAGGCAACGTGATGAATTCAAATAAGGACGGTAATCTAGGAGATTGTCTTGGCAGCCAATCATCCTTATCCCATAAGGAAGGAGGATCCGATTAGATATCTAATTGATTATTTCCTAAATCAATTAGAACTCTTGTGCTATAAATACAACGTCTCTGGTTATTCTAAGATACGCTATTTTTGTGCTTGAATTTCACCCTCTGTTCAAATCTCTGCCTGCTTGTCCCTCCCACACCCCATTGCTTTCATCCTCTGTATATTACTTTATATACTCGCAGTTGACTTGATCGTGGAGTACCAACGTTCTCCGGACCCTTTTTCTCTCAGAGATCTTAGTGTCTAACGATTGTCCGAGTGTGCACGTAACATACAGGTTGGCAGATGAGTGACTGTAGATCTGTTGACATGTGGACGGTGCAGGTTTCGACGTTATAAGATATATGTTGCATTTGGGCCACAAGGAAGAACTAGTAGAAGATATATATTGCAGCAGAAGATGGAGATGATTGGATTTAGCATTCAATGATCGAATGCAACATTCCCATTGAATTTATCAACTAGTCTTTTATTTAATCAGGAAGACTAGATAGATAAAATTCATAATTGTCTACAGTTATTATTATATATGATTGATTGCATATTGAATGTAAGTTAATATACATAAATGTGACGAGACAAACTCCTCTTTATCAAAATATTAAATTCATATTAGATGGTTAATACAATGTGCCTTCTATTGTTATAGTGAAAAATCAGAGTTTATTATCGATGTTAGTTTGTTGAGTCACTCAAAGCTACTCACTCATAGATATTTTTATTACTATGAAACTTTCGATGTTTCTGAACAACAGGTCGCATTTAACTAGAAATTTTTTTTCCTGTTGAGTCGCTGATTGGATTTAGCATTCAATGATCGAATGCAACATTTCCAATGAATTGACCAGCTAGTATTTTTTTTTGGCTTAGGAAGACTAGATAGATAAAGTTCATATTCATCCATAGTTATTATTATGTATGATTAATTGTATATTAGATGTAAGTTAATATACATAAATGTGTCAAGACAAACCCCTCTTTATCAAAATATTAAATTAATATTAGATGGTTAATACAACGTGCATTCTATTGTTATAGTGAAAAATCAGAGTCTATTATCGATGTTAGTTTGTTGAGTCACTCAAGATTGCTCACTCATAGATATTTTTATTACTATGAAATTTCTGAACAACGGGTCAAATTTAACTAGAATTTTGTTTTTTGTTGAGTTGCTCAAGAAAATAAAATTTTAGGGGCACAATCAAGTAAACACATAAGATGTGTGTGACAATAAGTTGTCTACTTAATGATCTAGGAGTCACATAGAGATGTGATTGATAGCAGTATCTACCTGGATGTTTTATTAGGATTTGTTGAGTCGCTCAAGGTTCTATCAAAATAAAAGGGATCGTAGCCTACTGAGAATCCATCTGGTTTCATTGATTAATGTTTGAGAATCATTAATTCAATTTAAACAATGGGAGTATAATTAATTTAATATAAGTCCATGTTAAATTATTTTTCTGCATTTGATTAATTGTTCTATCTTGTTATTTAATTGTTGAATCATGAGTAATCTATGAGTTTGAGAGGCATGTTGGATGCTAATAAATATATCAGACCAAATTTTTTGACTAGCACTGCAATTTGAAAATTGTTCTTAAGCATGAAAAAAATTGAACATGTCATTGAGCAGCCATTGCCGAAAACTCCTACTGATAAGGCTACACCGGAGAATGTGCAAGTTTACAATAAACATAGTGATTACAATAACACTACAATATGTGATGCTTACAGTATGTCACCTGAGTTAGAAAAGCAGCACGAGAGTATGGATGCCTACTAATATATATCATTTCAGGGAGTTGAATGATAAACAGTCGCAGACTGAACGATTTGAGACATCCAAAAGGTTATTCAGAGGTATGATGGTAAAAAGATATTAAGTCAGTGCTCATATATTGAAGATGATTGGTTATATTGAAAAAATAAACCAGTTAAGTTCTACCATGGACTATAAGCTGAGTGTTGACTTAGTTCTGGAGTCCCAACCTAATAGCTTTTTTGAATTTTATTATGAACTTTAACATTAATAAGATTCAACGTACCCTGCATGAGTTGCTGAATATGCTGAAAACTATTAAGCCCAATATAAAGAAAGAAAATGGGCAAATTTTGGCAATTGACACCTCTAAAGGTACTAAGAGGAAATATAAAATGATCTTTCAAAAAAAGATCCAAGAAGGACAAATCTGTTAGAAAACAGTTAAAGCAGACGAAGAAAAATTCAAGTCTGATGATCCATGTTTTCACTGTGGAAACAAAGGGTATTAGAAGAGGAACTACAAGGTATAAAAGAGATAAAACTGACAACTCATATCTTTGATATTGCATATTCGGTCATACAAATGAGAAATGTATCACCAAGTTACATAAAGATGTATACTTGGATTTAAATGATTATGAATCATTTGATAAATGCGAATCACGCTCATTGTAAAAAATGAGCTAGACCCTATTTTTTGGAAAGCGAGTCAGAGTTGTAGATATTTTGGGTCTTGTACATACTGTTGTATATGGACAAATGTCTACATATGCTAGATGTAGCTTTTCTCACTTTATCACATTTACAGATGACCATTCTAGATATGGTTTTATCTGTATGATAAAATTCAAGCGTGAAATCGTTGAAAAGTTCAAGAAATTCAAGCAAGAAGTAGAAATGTAAACTGAGAAAAATATTACGACACTTAGATTTGATTGAGGTGAAAAATATTTGAGGGTTGAGTTTTTAGACCATCTAAGAGAGAATGAGATTCTCTCACTGTGGACTCCACTGTTGTGGACTCCACCGTATATACCACAACACAATGGTCTATCTGAAAGAAGAGACCGTACCTTACTTGACATGATGCGATCAATGATGAGCCACGCAGTTCTTTTAAAATTATTTTGGAGATATGCACTTAACATTGCATGTCATATACTAAACCGTGTCTCATCTAAATCGGTCAATAAAACTATATACGAGTTATGGAAAAAAGATCCGATCTTTCATACATGAAGGTTTGGAGCTACGAAACTTATGTGAAGTGCGTTGAATCGAACAAACTAGAAGCTAAATCCGATAAATATTTATTTTTAAGTATCCAAAGGAAACTGCAGGATACTATTTTTACAATCCCATCGAGATGAATGTCATCGTATCGAAACATGTTGTATTCTTAAAGAAAGAATTTATTCTTAGAGAAGACAGTGAGAGCAAAGTAGATCTTGAAGAGGTTTAAGAAACCACAAATGAAATTGATATATTAGATGAACCAATGGCTGAGCTTCCATCTGATGAGGTACATATTGAGAAAGGAAAATGGCCAGTTCCCGAGGACATGCTAGCTCTTCGTAAGTCGAGCAGATTCATTCGGTCTCTTCAGAGATACAATAACTTGATTAATAGTAATGTATTACTAATCGAAGAAGATGGAACCTATTACTTATGCAAGATCGAAGTCAAGTGTTGACTCAAAGAGATGGCAGGACCTTGGTTGACCTTCCTGAAGGGATAAAACGTATAGGCTATAAATTGGTTTACAAGAAAAATGTCGACATGGATGGTAATGTTCACACTTACAAGGCAAGATTGGTTGCGAAGGGTTATAAGCAAAGAAATAGAATTGACTTTGATGAAACTTTCTCATCAGTAGCCATGTTTAAGTTAATTCGAATTCTATTTGCGATAGTAGCATACCATGACTATGAGATCTGGAAAATAGATGTCAAAACTGCGTTCCTTAACGGGAATCTTAGCGAGGATGTGTACATGACACAACCTGAAGATTTTGAATCCACAAAACCAAACAAGGTATTCAAACTACAGAGATCCATATATAGATTAAAGCAAGCTTCTCGGAGCTGGAATCTTTGTTTTGATAAGACAATCAAAGTGTTTGATTTTATCAAGAATGAAGATGAACCATGTGTGTATAAGAAGGTTAGTGGGAGTAAAGTCGTGTTTCTAACTCTGTATGTAGATGACATACTATTGTTAGGAAACAATGTCCCCACGCCACTACAAAAAATATCATCTTTAACCACCATATAAATGGTCGTAGAATGTACATTTTTGGTTGTTGGTAATATTCAACGACCAAAATCAGTTGGTCGTTCCTTGGTTGGCAAAGAGGTGTTGGCGAATGTATTGAACGACTAAAAAATATTTTGTCATTAAATGTATTATTTCAACAACTAAGTAAATGGTCGTAAAAAGTTCGTATTGATAACCAATTTTTTTCTTTCAACAACCACATATTTGGTTGTTGTATCAACTATTTTTGTCGTTAAAATAAAATGAAAGCAACCAAATTTTAGTTACCTTTCAGTTCAACAACAAAGTAAATAGTCGTTAATATTTAATATTGTCAACAATTTTTATTTCAACAACTACTTGATTTGTCGTTGTATTAATTATTTTTGTCTTTAAAATACAATGAAAGCTTCCAAATTTTAGTTGTCTTTCATTTCAACAACAAAATAAATAATCGTTAATATTTAATTTTGAAAACCAATTTTTATTTCAACAACTGCTTAATTTGTCGTTGTATTAATTAATTTTTTTCGATAAAATATCATTAAAACAACTAAATTTAGTTGCCTTTCTTTTTGACAACAAAAAAAAAATTGGTTGTAAAAAGTTTATATTAACAACTGAAATATTAAAATAACGAAAAATATGGTTGTCAAACAATAATATTCATGGCTCCATAACTGTCACACACTCATATCATACTATAAGAAAATCTTACCCATAACCATAAATAATTAAATAATTATAAGAAGTGAAGAAAAGCAATTGTAAATAACATTAACAAAAACTAAAATTTTCCAGAGCCTTCAATCAATTAAAATATTCCAACATCAACTACAACTATATTGTCAATATCAAATGTCATAACTTAAGCAAAAGATTACACCCAGTTCAACCGTTAGTGTTCTCAACATAAAATCAAGTAGATATAGAGTCAGAGAATATTGTCAACTCGATCGAAGAAAAATATATTACTATTACCACTGTCACCAAAAATAAAGTCAAGAACACTATCACCATATGAACGACTAGATGGAGACGCATCATGTTGAATATGCCGTAGAAAAACTCAAAACTCTTTGTAATGTGATTTAAGAATGTCTGCACAGATTTCAACTGAAAACAAGGATCTTGAACCTCATTCCGCAAAGCAGCATTATCTACACAAGTACCACAATTTTCCAACCTTGTCTTCTTTGAGTTTTTATGTTGATTAACGTAGCTAAATTTTTTGCCCAAAACTTGCTCACATATTTCAGATTGTTTCAAAAGCATAAGTTGTTCATTCGGGTCTACTTGAGAATTCTGTACTTGTAAAAGATCGAACATTTGATTATGTGGATCCATGTAAATTATAAATAAAATATTAAAATTTTGAAATATATATTATACCATTGCAACAAATAAATCTACTTACGTAATGAGACTCTGCTTCTTTAATTGTCCACCCACGTTCACTACAATTCATGTCATAGAAAAATGGATCAGCACATAACAGTTCACTTAGATAAGATTCTAGTTTTGAATGGATCAGTACATAATTCCACAGCCATTCACATTCACAAACTCATCTTTAAATTGAATAAGATTCTCTTTTGGGTAAAGTTATATTTACATTGATATTCACGATGAAACAATAGCAAATCTATGTAAATATCAAATGGTAGAAAACTAAAATAAACAATTTACCTTATTCAAGCTATGAGGACGAAATGTGGAAGTTCCAACTGCTGCACAATACAAAAAGACAGGTATTTAGTCTAGGAGCAAATTAAATAGTACTTCCAAAATTAGCAAAATTAAATGAAGAATGATTGTCCTCCTTCAATGACAATCTTGTCGCAATGACAGCATGAAAACTACTGTGCTTATCTGAACCGAAGAATTCAATCTTGTCGAGGGTGCTGAGCGCTCGGGTTTATGTTCCTTTTTCAGTTGCTATACTTTCATGGAAGACACGAATACATCTTTTCTTGAATTTTATCCTTCAACCATTTGTGTACCATGATTTCCTGGATGCCACTTTTCTCCCTCATGTTCTGTCTTTCCTTTTTTTCTTGGTGAGGTGGGGTTGAAACGAGAATCTGGAGCATGTTGTTGGTTAGATAGTCCAGAGGCAACAACTACATATAAATTGGGCTAATTTAATGATACATGTCTATCTCATGTGCATATGGACATATGAAGGGAAAAAGAAAAGCAAAAGTGTCATGACACAATAATGTTAAGTGAAAAGAACATTTCAAATATATATGCTCAATAATGTTAAGTGCAGTGGAGTTCACTACTGCATAGGGAGTCACTCTTGAAGGTCTCTATACATAGTATGTATCACCAAGCAAGGAATTTAACTTATTTATTACTAATGGGATATGCACATTTAGGCTTTTGGCCAACTACAAATTTCACATTGAGTTTGGAAATATCTAGATTATTGCAGAGATTTGGATGCAATTTCCTGAAGTATTGGAAACAGGGCATCTTTCATGTAGCAATCAATATTCTTTCAAGGCTCAGTTTTTCTTGAATTCCCTTCATCTCAGTATCTAGGTAGTAGATGACATTCTTTTACTTTTTGCTAATCATCTCTTTCGAGATTTAGTTCAAATAAATATAGTATAATGGATAGAAGATTACAGCAATTACAGCAATGAAAACTATGAAGATTGTCATTCAAGCAATGAGAACTATTGGAACTGAAAATGCAGATTTTGCAATTAATGGCAGATGATGAAATGGATGAATCTGATCAAGACGCCTGAAATTCTAAAGTTGTAAATGATAGCAACAGAATTGTGTCAAAAAACTAGACCAATGTTTATATATTATCCCGTAGTGATTTTGATGGCTTATAAAAGATGTTCAAGCTTTCAACATTAATCTAGCCGGACAAAAGATATAAAATCTCACCCTCAATAAAAGTTATTTATGCTTTAACTAAGCTACCGAATTGGGAATACATCCCAGAGATCTTTTCTACCACCAACTCATAAAGATTGATTACCACTAAACCATGGAATCTTTCTAGCAGTAAATTCTTCGTAATCCACCCCCTCCACGCACTCGTACACACAAAATCTGTTTTCTTTTCTTGAAGAAAAATTACAAAACCTAGTCTTCTTAGATAATAACAAACCCAATTAAAAAGATAAAACTTTGCCATGCGTACAAGCTCCCAGCTTTAAAAAACCAACAAAATTAAAATTACTTCTTAAGGCTTAAAAGTTGAAACTAACTTATTCAAGAGCTTAATTATGAATATAGAACACTAATCAAAGCCAAGAATTGCAGTTATCTATTTAGACATATTTTACCCAAAAAAAAGGACCAAAAATCAAATATGTCCTCGATAATTATGAGCAACCTTCAATAATCAAGAAAACTTCAATAATTTATCAAGCTTTTATAAAATTAAAACGCAATACAATGAATTGCACAAACCAAAATAAATAAAATAAATTACAGACGTGAAACCTAAAGAACCTGGAAGCGAATTATAAATTCTCCAACACGCACAAGGATTTCAGAATGCTCCAAGGTTCAGATTTCAGAAATAGGGTTATACAGATTCAAATAGAGAGAAAAAAAGAGAACGCCGCCTGTATCAATTGGATTTTGGGTTGGAAACTTGGAACCAAAATTTTGTTCCCGGTTTGGTTTGGGTTTTTGTTTAAATGGACTGAAATAAAAGTAAATGTTTAAATGGATCGAAAATAAAAGTAAATCTAAGTGCTTGTTTGGTGAGATTATAAAATTGTTTTTATAAAGGAGATTTTGAAAAATTTGGTGTAATGTGGAATTAAAAAGTTGTTAAAGTTTTAGGTCAAATTAAGGAAAATGATCTAATACTCATATTGGACATTAGATATAATGTCCACTGAACACTTGTCCAATAGACATTGGACAAGTAAAAGTGTTTGACATTAAAGTGAAACATTTATCTAATGCCCACTGTGGGTATTAGATAATCTTCGGTCAAATTAAATATGTGGTTGAAAAAGTACCACATATGTGACCGCTACTCTAATAGCCTATAAATATAGCCAGAGAACGTGTCAACTCTTTATTTGATTTAGTATAGATGGAAAAAATACTATTCTTGACATGTCCCGAATGAGACAGGAATTTTTTCGCCCTGTTAGTTAAACGGGACGGGAGATCATTACCCTGAATCTATTTATTTTATTTTATTTTTATATAATTTTATAGATATTTTATTTGATAAAATAAATAATAAAATTTAAAAATAATAAATAACCAAACGGAGCATTAAACGAGGAGTTTTTTAATCTCCATCTCTGTCACGACTCACAAAAATCCTTGATTGGGTAGGGATGGTATTTTAATTCTTCACCCCACCCCTACTCTCATCTCGTTGCCTTCTTTACCTATTACTACACATGAGTTGGACTTCGATGATAAAAAATGAGGCAAGAAGGATGACCCTTTTTTTCTATTCTATTCTTAAATGATAGAGGAATATAGATACAGGTATAAATTCAAGGCAAGTAAAAAGAATATTTACGTACCTCAATAATGAAATGAGGTGAATATTTTCCTATAAAACCTTTTTCTATTCGCATTATAAGTAGTATTGAAATATGTCCTTGTACTACAACATATAATGTTAGTGCATTGACGACCCATACATTCATTCTCCATGAAGGAAATGTGGTTATCCAAAAATTTCTCCATGAAGGAAATGATATAGGCAACATACATTCTCGGTATAAAGATCTATAGAGATAGATATAAAATAATACTTGGCCTATTCCAATTTATGTATATAGACAAAATTTTGATAAGATTTAGTATGGAAGAGTCTAAGAAGAGACTCTGTCCGATTGCGTATATGATCTATCTCTCAAAAGAGTGTCTGAAAACACAAATTGTGAGAGATCGTATGGATAGGATATCTTATGCATCAGCAATAGGATCTATCATGTATGCCATGTTATGTACTCGACCGGATATTTCATATGCTTTGAGTGTCACAAGCAGGTTCCAAGCGAACCCTGGCTAGAAACATTAGATTATCATCAAGAACATTCTTAAGTACTTAAGAAGGACTAAAGACATGTTCTTGGTGTATGGAGAAAATCAACTTAGAGTTCAAAGATATGCCGATGCCAGCTTTCAGTTTGATAAAGATGGTAGCAAATTCCAATCAGTTGAAAAAGTTTCAAACAAAATATGAACGTTGATTCAACTAGAAAAGCTAAATATATAGCTCCTTCAGAAGCAGCAAATGAAGCAATCTCGATCAAGAAGTTTATTACTAAACATAGGGTAGTTCCTAGCATTGTTAATCCAATACCTTATATTGTGATAACAAAGGAGCTATCGCACAAGCGAAAGAATTTATGTCTCATCAATGATCAAGATATATATTGATGTAGTATCATCTCATCGAAGGGATAATGTTGAGAAATGCCATAAAGATAGAACCGGTCCTAAATACGATAATGTAGCAGATCTCCTGACAAAGTCAATGTCCCAGCACAAGCATGATGCTCATGCTATTGGTATTAGATACCTGAGTGATTGAATCTAGTTTGTATGAGACATTTTGTGATATACTCTTTCTTATACATTGATGTGTATGAACAAATTGATTAATTAAATGTTTGTGTAAATTTTAATCGCAGATCTATTATTTTTAAATTTTATTATTTAAAATAATAGAGTTCGAAGAAAAGTTCATAGTAACTTGTTAATGACAAAGTGTTGTGATTGTGAGATACAAGTTAGAAATAACTTGTTCATGAAATATCCCTAGTCATAATAATAATGAGATACGAATATCATTATCACGGATAGACTAATATGTGTTGTATTTCTTTTGAAGAAAGTAGCTCATCCCACGAGCTAAGATTTAGAGGAACATCTGAATGAACACATAAATGCATTGTTATAAGAATATGACATTGGATGACCCATCTGGAGATTCCACATGGATAACTATCCAAGCGTCAGTGGTAAATCTCTAATGCACGGTAGTGGATTTGATCTTTTGACTTGAGGACATCATAAAATCTTATGCGAGGACCGTTATACTTTGGTGAGCGCTTGATAGGGCTATAAGATTATGAGTAACTAGGATGACGTTTTATTGGTATAGTGAAAATCATATGAAGGTTGTAAATGTCCAATATGAGAATTCGTCAATCCTAGAAAGTAGGAGATTATAACTTGAATTTTGCCCACTTAAGTTAATATAAATTTTCTTGTCTTGGGTGGAGTTATGAGTTAAAAATATTTAAATCATAACTAGATTAGATCAACAAAGAATTGAGGTAAATAATATATTTGGTTGAAATGAGATTAACACTAATCTATATCTGTTAGCCAATTGGGTTATATTGATGAAGGGATTATATTTCTATGGTAACTGCACATATATTGGTTCTGTCATACCACATGATGTTTTCCTTCACATAGATTGTCTTGACACATTGCTAGATATCAATCTTGGACAGTGACGTGAATTGATCGATTTAGGTGAATCGATGAGAATATCACTGCGTTTGTCATAATGAATGGGAACCTAATGGGTTACACATAAAAAAGAGAGAATGGAGCATCTGGAGTTAGACCTTGTCCAAGTGAGAGATTGTAAGAATTAATGTCCAAGGTCCAATTAGTTAGGTCAGACGTAATTACTTATTGAACCAAATTAATTAATTAGATAATTGATTAGGTCTAGTAGTTGTTAGCTAACAAAGTTCTAGTAAGACTAGAACACACAATTCTAGTAGGACTAGAACAAGGGTTAACGCCGCTTATAAATATTAGGGCTACAACAGTTTATGTAATCAAGAAATTATGTCTTATTTACTTGCTAGTACAAGCAAAAGACAGAACCCAATAAAATTATTCCCAAAGTTCCACTTTATTTGTCCTTGATCGTGGAAGTCCAGATCTGTTCTTACTGTGTGGATTACCATTGGAGGCTGGACAATTGGACAGCTGTGATATTGAAGATTTTACCTCCAGCTAATCAGATTCTATGGTGTTCATCGAGGTAAACTTCTATTATAAATTCTATCTAAGTACAAGATTGATCCCACTTATAGGAATTGCAGATATAATTTCGGTTGTGCATGCATACACCAATTGTTCACAAAATTGTTGTCGAATAACTTTACAAGACCAAAATTTGCATGGTTAAAACTAACATTTTTGGTAATGAATTTTGAGGGGCCAAAATTTTAGTAATTGCATTTCAAAAATCGTAGTGAAGTTTAATAAGATTTTGGCACTTTAATATTGTACTGAAGTATCAAAATTTTATTAAAAGGACAACAAAAATGAAAGAGCAGACCTGAACTCATTTTTTGCTCATATTCAAGTTATTTGAAATTTGATGAGCTTGTATATACTTGAGTTCTAACAATGCGATTAATATACACTATTTTTTCATTTATGTTACAAACGACCTCTAAAAATAATTGTAGGAATCGATTCATAAATTTTTATTTAAAATTAAATGTTTAATATAGATTTACCTTAGTGATCATGTGTTTATATTAGTGATTAAAGAATGTTGGAATACCAAATGTAATTTAAGAGGTTAAGAGTATTTATTCACATGGATTTGGATATATTATTTAGGAGGTAAAATTTTTTTTGGATAACTAGGATTTTAGATATGTGAAATAATGTTAAGCATATGTTTGGTAGTGCTCGAAATTTAGCGCAAATGATTCGTAACTTTTACCTTCAGTATAGAAATAGTCTTTAACGTTTATTTTTTTAGCACAGAAGCCCTTACCTATGTGTTTTGATGTGTAAATGGTCTTTATTTGATAAAAAGTCCAATATACCTTTACTTTTAATAAGAAAAATTACAATTAAGTTGTTAACCTTTGCAAAAAGTACAAATGGGTCTTTTATTTTTTTATAAAAAATTAAAAGAAACTAATGAGTTACTTTTTAATTAACACTTTATTGACCAAATTGATAATATACTAAATTATTTTGTATATTTTACGAGCTACTATAAAATAACTAAAATTTAAGCTCATAATTATTAACAAACATGTTAAATAAAATTAATTATTAAGTAATTACATTATTTAAACTTTAAACAATTATTTTATCGTTACAACATAAAAATAAAAATAAATTTGTTGCAAACTTAATGCTCAAATACTTTTATTTAATTGAACTATTCGTTTTTTAACTACAAATATTAGAGCTCCGATATATATTCTTCATATTTTAATTTATCGTTTTATTATCGTTCAAAAATAATGAATAAACAATGTGCAAATTAATTAATATTATTTTTATGTTAAAAAAAGAGAAAATATAATATTTGGTTCCCAACGTTAAAAAATAGTGTCGAACATCTCCAACGTTCGAAAAAATAAGTATGGTAGGTCTTGATGACAGAATCCTTCTATTTTAGCTATCAATGTCAAATAAAAAGACAAAATTGCCATTTCCTTTAAATAAGCAAAAAAAAAAAAAAAGGCAAAAAGAAAAGAATAAAAATATTACCAAATATACCCCAAAGAATGAAGAATAACAAAAATACCACATTCTTTAATCTTCTCTAACCACCAAAGACAACCACCACCTACCCCACCAATTTTCTTCTTCCACCTCCACCTCCACCTCCACCTCATACCTAAGGATACACTACTAAAAATCGCCTTTTCACCAACGGAAATTTACCAACTGATTATTTCCGTTGGTAATCAGCAACGGATTATCCGTTGGTAAAAGTGATGACCTTTCAACTACGGTAATTAGCGACGGCTTTTCCGTTGGCAAAGGTAATAGTTTTTTACCAACGAATTTTCACCTTTCACCAACGGAATATTCGTTGGTGAAGAGTGAATCTTATCACCAACAAAATTTCCGTTGGTGATATTAATTAATTTTGAAAACCAAAAACTAATTCGACCTTTCACCAATGGAATATCCGTTGGTGAAGAGTGAATCTTATCACCAACAGATATGCCGTTGGTGATATTAATTAATTTTGAAAACCAAAAACTAATTCGACCTTTCACCAACGGAATATCAGTTGGTGAAGAGTGAATCATAATTCCAACGGAAATTCCGTTGGTGATATTAATTAATTTTGAAAATCAAAAAATAATTCGACCTTTCACCAACGAAATATTTGTTGGTGAAGAGTGAATTATATCACTAACGAAAATTTCATTTGTGATATTAATTAATTTTGAAAATCAAAAAATAATTCGAATTTTCACCAACGGATCACCAACAGATATTCCGTTGATGATATTAATTAATTTTGAAAACAAAAAAAAAATTCGACCTTTCACCAACAGAATATCTGTTGGTGAAGAGTAAATCTTATTACCAACGGAAATTCCGTTGGTGATATTAATCAATTTTGAAAATCAAAAATTAATTCGACCTTTCACCAACGGAATATCTGTTGGTGAAGAGTGAATCATATTACCTACGAAAATTCTGTTGGTGATATTAATTAATTTTGAAAACCAAAAAATATTTCGAACTTTCACCTACGGAATATCCGTTGGTGAATGGTGAATCATATTATCTACAAAAATTCTGTAGGTGATATAAATCAATTTTGAAGACCAAAAAACACAATTCATCTATTCAAATAAAAGAATTTATGTAGAGTATTTCATAAGTCGAAAAAATCTTTCAATCTATTACCCACAGATAATCCATATGTAATATTACTATTTTAACCATTGAGCTACAGAAAATGTTGGTGAAGAGTAAATCTTGTTACCCGCATATTTTTCATAAGTCATGTAAATCAAAATTTGAAAATGAAAAAAGATTCAACTATATGGAATTGAATGTTAATCACTTAAGGATTAGTTGTAAATTAAGTTTCATTCAGAGCATGTTCGGTAGGCATTTTCATCTCCAAAATCTATTTTTGAGCATGAGTTTTTTGACTTTTCAAAAGAATTTGAGATGAAATGACCAAATTGCCCTTTTAACTTTCAAATGACATTTAATTGATTGAGGGCAATTTTGTCAAATTGCAATGTAAGTCAAAAAGTGTGTAAGAGGAATTCAGTCATGGCCCACCAAATTTAATGCAAAATGAATTTTGGAGATTAAAAAAAGGCAGCTGAACAAGCACTCATTTAACATTCGAATTTTCTACAACGAAGTTATATATAAAATTACAATAATAAAAAAGATTCAAACTATAATCTCATACGAAGAAAATATAGGTAGAGTAGTTTACCTATTGTATGATATCACTTTAGTTGGACATTTCGTGTTAAAATGTGAAAGCAAATAATGTTTATCATCATTTCATACAGTTTGTACATCTATAAAAAAATTTCGAGCAATGTAATATTTTAAGTGTTAACACAATGTGGAATTTGATTTTTCACTAATATTTATTTTTTACTTTATAAGAAATTATAAAAAATGTTGCCCATTGAACTAATATATATTATAAAAATAAAAACAATTACAAGAATTCATTTGTCTCCAATGGTTTGGCTGTAACTTCACAACTCTTAGGTCAGAGGTTCAAATTACATTACATCCATTCTAAATTAATAAAATAATAAAAATACTTGACAAAGCTTAGTGGATTGGGTCGGACCTTTGGTAGGTTGAGTTTCAAGCCCATAATTGACAAGTCGAGTCAGAGGTCCACTAAGTATATAAAATTATTATTATTTAATTATTAAAAATTCGCACTATTACCTACGAAATTTCCGTAGGTAAAGACTTGGGACATTACCTACGGAATTTCCGTTGGTAATAGTGTTTGTCATTTCTGTTGCTATTTTGAAAGTCGCTGAAAGTTACCAACGGAATTTCTGTTGGTAAAAGCACGTGTCATTACCAACGAAAATTCCGTTGATAAAGAGTTACCAACGGATATTTCGTAGGTAAAGGGTTGAGACATTACCAACGGAAATTCCGTTGGTAATGACAAACACTATTACCAACGAAAATTCCGTTTGTGAAGATCACCAACGGAAATTCCGTTGGTAACTTTCAGCGACCCTCAAAATAGCAACGGAAAATAGTCCGTTGGTAGCGACTATTAGGCACGAATATCGTGGCATCAGCAACGGAAAATTCGTTTCTGAAGCCATGGTTTTTTTTAGTGATAAATGTATGAGAAATGAGATTTTATTTGAAGCTCATTTCACTCCTTACGTAGCACATCTAGGATGAACCAAAATTTATAAAGATTTATATAATAAATTTTGATGGAGAAATATGAAAGGGGTTATAGCTCGTTTTGTGTCAAAATATTTAGTGTGTCAACAAGTGAATGTAGAACATTAGAGGCTACTAGGTCCATTAAATCCAATAGATATACTTGAGTGGAAATAGAAGAAAATCGCAATGAATTTTGTTGTAAGTTTTTCTAGATTGGCAAGAGGTCAAGATGCCATATAGGTCGTTATAGACCGTTTGACGAAAGTTGTTCATTTGCTATCGATCAGAATGAATTATAGTTTGGAGCAGTTAGCTCAGTTGTATGTCAGGGAAGTTGTTCGACTTTATGGAGTACCAGCGTCCATTGTATCGGACTGAGTCCCGATGTTTACATCAAATTTTTGGAAAAGTCTTCAAAGAGCTTTGGGCACTGAATTGAAATTTAGCACGGCTTATCATCCCCAGACTGATGGACAATCAGAACGTACTATTCAAATCCTCGAGGATATATTGAGAGCATGTGTCTTGGATTTGGGTGGTAAATGGAAAAGTCACTTGCTATTGGTGGAGTTCGCTTATTATAATAGCTTTTAAGTTACTATCGGCATTGGCACCATATAAGGCATTGTAAGGTCGTCGATGTTGTTCGCCAATTTGTTGGGATGAAGTTGGTGAAAAAACTATTTTGGGTCCAGAGTTAGTTGAGAAAACAGTGGAAGCAAAGACAAGATCAGGTCCAGAATTAAGACAGCGCAAGACCGTCAGAAAAGTTAAGTCGATCAAAGAAGAAAAGAATTAGAGTTTGGGGTAGGCAAAAACATTTTTCTGAAAGTAGCCCCAATGAAAGGAATACTGCGTTTTTGTAAGAAATGTAAGTTGAGATCACGGTTCATCGGCCCATTTGAGGTTCATGAGAAAATTGGAATTATGGCATATCGTCTGGCGTTGCAACCCAAACTCTTGACAGTGCATAATGTATTGCACGTTTCAATGTTAATGAAGTATGTGCATGATTCTACGCATGTAGTAAATTATGAGTCGTTGGATTTAAAGAATGATATGACTTATGAGAAAGCGCATGTGGTGGTTTTTTAAAGAAAAGTCCATGTTTTGATAAACCAAGAGGTTCCTTTAGTCAAGGTTCAATGGAGAAGACACGAGAAGGATGAGGTCACTTGGGAAAGAGAAGAAGATGTCTTAGTTGAGTACCTTGACCTTGTAAACCAAATAAAATAAATTTCGAGGACAAAAGTATTTTGAGTGGGAAGGGTTGTAACGACTGGAAAATTTGTCGTCTTTTAAATTTCAAGCATGTGTTACAAACTTCCTAGTATGTTTTAAATATTTTAGTCGCATTAATTTTTACACATGTTTGCCTTTATTTTTATATGACGAACGTGAAATTTCATTAATCATCGAGACTAATTTAATTTTCTTAACCCAAATAACTTTTCTTGAATCAATTTTGGGTTAATCGTGAACTGTTTGTTTATATTAAAAAGCCAACAAAAATTTAATCATCTTTCCGACTCATTTTCAGTCAATTTTGTTTATCTTATTTGCAGTCCAAATTCAGCTCTTTTGTTCACCTTAGTTTCGACCATTTTCCAACTCAATTATCTTCTCATATTTAGCCCAAAACCCAGTCCACCTATTCGTTAAAAATACACCCTAAACAACTCCCTATTTCATGCCAAATAAACACTCAAACAACCTCTTATTTCATGCCAAATAAACACCCAAACAACCCCTTATTCTCTCCAAGAAAGACATCCCAAACAGCCCCTTAAATCACATGAAAACCACCCATTTCACTCCCCATTTTCCAACCCACTTCACCTTAATTTTCAACACTATTTAGCCACCTTCCAACTCACTTAAAATGCAGTCAAACTCCATTCATTTCCCACATAAAAATCACTCCTAGTCTGTCCCTATTTTTACCTGAAGAAACCTTCCATACAGCCCCTAACCATTATAAAAACATCCCATTTCTCTCCCATCTATCAGCTCGTTTTCTTTTCCATGATCAACACTTTTTACCCACCACATTACCCACATTTTGAGCTAATTTAACCTCAATCAAATTGCTGAAAATGAACCATTGACCTCCTCTCATAAGGAAAACTTAAGTAGAACACTGCTACTAATTGGGCAAGTTGCCCAATTGGTACCAGCATTCACCATAAGCTCTTCTTAAGGAGAGAGGTCAAAGGTTCGAATCGCTGGGAATACTAAAGAAATCCAGTTTGGTGCCCAACATTCAGTAGATAGTACGTAAGTTAACAACACACAGAATAGTCCCTAAGCGAAAGGCCTGTAGGAAAAAGTCCATAGTTGTTACAAAAAACACGCATTTTTTTGTAACGACCACGAACTTTTCCCTACGACCTTTCACCTAGGGACTATTATATGTGCCGATAGCTTATGTACTGTCCACTGGAAGTTGGGATCCAAACTGGATTTCTTTCACTTCTCCAGTGATTCGAACCCTTGACCTCATCCCTTAAGAGGAACTTATGGAGAATGCTAGTACCAATTGGACGAGTCACCCAATTGGTACCATCATTCTCCATAAGTTCCTCTTAAGAGAGGAGGTCAAGGGTTCAAATCGTTGGGGCCACAAAAAAATCTAGTAGTAGATAGTACGTTAGCTATCGGCGCATGGAATAGTCCCTAGGTGAAAGGTCGTAGGAGAAAGTCCGTGGTCGTTACAGAAAATTTGAGAAATTGTCGCGCTATATCCCATATTTGGTTAGCACCGAATTAATGAAGACAAGACGTTATGAAAGAGGGTTGCGCTCAGAGGTCAAACATATTCTTAGTTCCTATGCACTTTTTACTTTCAGAGCAGTGGTCAAGATGGTTCAAATTGTGACCTTCTCAGGTTTAAAGGTCAAAGTTCATGGACAACAAAATGACTCGGGAAAGAAAAATTGGCAGGATCAGAATAGGAACCAAAATTGAGTACAGTTCAAGAGACAAAATCAAGGTCCCAATAGGGTCAGTCAAGTCATTCCATTCCTCATTTCTCTAAGCGTAAGAAGAATCATAGTGATGATTGCCACTTTGGCAAGAACGTCTGCTATAGGTGTGGAGAGGCATGACTCTACACGTCACAATGTCGGGCAGAGCTAGCAAAGGTTAATGATCAAGCGAACAAAGGAAAAGCTAGAGTGTTCGCCATGACTCATGAAGAGGCAGCCTAAAATCTGAACATTATTATGGATATGTTATCTATTTCTAGTGTACCTGTTTACGTTCTTATTGATTTTGGTGCGACGCATTCGTTTATATATGAAGCATGCCTAGATAAAGTTAATATTCTATGCCAGAAAAGTAATAGTATACTAGAGGTTAGCATGCCATCAGGAGGAACTATAGAGACAAATAAATTAGCTAGGGCAGTTCAGATAGATTTTGATGGGTTAGTTTTTCAGCAGAACTGCATGCTATAAATATGAGAGATTTTGACATTATCCTAGGTATGGATTGGTTGGGTAGTAATTGTGCTACCATTGAATGTTTTAAGAAAGAAGTAATCTTTCAAAGACCGGGAGAGAAGGAGTTCAAATGTTATTGGTCGAGGATTAAAGCACTTCATTGTCTCATCTCAGCTTTACAAGTGGAAAAGTTGATTAAGAAGATAGATTGCCAAGGTTTTCTTGTCAATCTCACTGGCATCCCATTTGAAGAAGTATCATTGGATAACGTGTAAGTGGTTCAGGAGTACGCCGATGTGTTTCTAAATAATCTAGTAGGCATACCGCCTAATAGACAAGAAGAATTCACGATAAATCTTATACCTGGTGCTTCACCCATATCAAAGGATCCGTATCGGATGGCACTAAAAGAATTGCAAGAGCTAAAAATGCAATTGGAAGAACTTTTGGACAAATGATTTATCCGACCAAGTGTTTTCCCATTGGGAGCTCTAGTACTCTTCGTGAATAAGAAATATGGATCGATGAGAATGTGCATTGACTACCGTGAGTGGAATAAATTGAAGATCAAGAACAAGTATCCACTTCCAAGAATTGAGGATTTGTTTCATCAATTGAAAGGTGCTTCTGTGTTTTCAAAGATCGACTTGAGATCGGGCTATCATCAACTAAAAATCAGGCCATCCGATATACCAAAGTCAGCATTTCAAACTCGCTATGGGCATTATGAATTTACAGTAATGCCCTTTGGACTGACAAATGCTCTAGCGGTAATTATAGATTTAATGCACCGAGTTTTTTATCAATATTTAGATCAGTTCTTCATTGTATTCATCAATGACATCTTGATTTATTCCAAGAATTCCGAGCAACATCAAGAGCACCTGAGAATAATATTAGAGACCTTACAGAGAGAAACGTTGTATGCCAAATTTACGAAGTGCAAATTTTGGTTGGACCGAATAGGATTCCTTGGACATGTTGTGACTGCTAAGGAAATTGAAGTAAATCTATCAAAGGTTGAAGCTGTGTCAAATTGGCCGGTACCATCAAATGTTGGGAAAATAAGAAGTTTTTTGGGTTTAGCCAGCTATTATCGACGTTTCATAGAAGGATTTTCCAAAATAGCTGGCCCTATGACGCAATTGACTCGAAAGGGGGTTAAGTATGTTTGGTCTAAAAAGTGTGAATATAGTTTTCAAGAGTTAAAGAACAAGCTAGTATCTACACTAGTACTAGCTTTACCCAAAGGTTTAGAAAGCTATGTAATTTACAGTGATGCGTAAAAATTTAGTTTGGATTGTGTGTTGATGCAAAATGGAAATGTGATAGTTTATGCTTCAAGATAGTTGAAGCAGTATGACCAAAATTACTAGACACACATGATCTTGAACTCGCTGCAGTGGTTCACACCTTGAAAATTTGGTGCCATTACTTTTGTGGAAGCAAGTGTGAAATTTACATCGACTATAAAAGTCTCAAGTACTTTTTCACCCAAAAGGAGTTGAATATGAGGCAACGAAGATAGTTGGAATTAGTAAAGGATTACGACTGCTCTATCCTTTACCATCCAGGTAAGGCAAATGTAGTTGCGGAAGCTCTAAGAAAAAAAGAATATGGGCCAGTTGTCTGCATTGCAATCGACATAAAATAACTTGATCAAGGACTTTGAGAGTATGAAAATTGAAGTATTAACTCCATCGGTGTGAACATCGGTAGTGATAGCAAGTTGATAGTAAAGTCAGCACTTAGAGATAGAATTACGGCAGCTCAAAATGATGATCATTTCTTAGAAAAGATCGGGACTAAAGTAGGAATTGTAAGGAGGAAAGAATTTGAAATAGCAGATGACAGAGTTTTGATGTTCAAATGTTGAATTTGTATGCCTAAGGATGAAGGTCTGAGAAATGATATTTTATCTGAAGCTCATTTCGCTCTTTACGCAGCACATCCACGATGAACTAAAATGTATAAAGACTTACGCAATACATTTTGGTGGAGAAACATGAAAGGATTTGTAGCTCGTTTCGTGTCAAAATATTTGGTGTGTCAACAAGTGAAGGCGGAGCATTAAAGGCCGTCAGGGCCATTAAATCCAATGGATATACTGGAGTGGAAATGGGAAAAATTGCAATAGATTTTGTTGTCGGTTTTCCTAAATCAATGAGAGGTCATGATGCCATCTGGGTTGTGGTAGACCGTCTGACAAAATTTGTGCATTTTCTTCCTATTCGAATGAATTTCAGTCTGGAACAATTAACACATTTGTATGTCAAAGAAATTGTTAGACTTTACGGGATACCAGCATCTATCATATCAGATAGAGATTCGAGGTTTACCTCAAATTTTTGGAAAAGTCTTCAAGGTGCTTTGGGTACTAAATTGAAATTTAGCACAACTTATCACCCTCAGACCGATGGACAATTAGAACGTACTATTCAAATCCTTGAGGATATGTTGAGAGTATACATCTTGGATTTAAGTGGTAAATGGGAAGGTCACCTACCGTTGGTGGAATTCGCTTACAATAATAGCTTCCAAACTACTATTGGCATGGCACCATATGAGGTACTGTATGGTTGTCGATGTCGTTCGCCAAGCTTACAGAATTTATTGGTTATTCTAAGAACGGCCGAGCTTACAGAATTTATAACATGCGTACTCAAATTATCATTGAATCAATCAATGTAAAAATTGATGACACTGATGATTTTTCATCTTATTCATAGGAGCCTAATATTCAGACCTTGGAAGAACAGGTTGTTGGACGTTAACTTACTCAAGACAATCATGTGCCTGTACTCGACAGTGATAAACAGACGGAACATCCAACATCAAGTTCTAGTATCTCTGCCCCTGCTCCTCGAAGTTCTGACATAAAAATAATAATAATGAAATGAACATGAGAAGGCAACCTCCTTCTTCAATACAGAAAGCATACCTATTTAACAATGTTCTCTCAAATTCCGGAGACGGTATGATAACTAGGAGGAGGCTTGCTAATGAAGTTGGAAATGTTTGCTACACTTCACAAATTGAACCCAAAAATATAAATGAAGCAATGATTGATGAAAATTAGGTTCTAGCCATGCATGAAGAGCTAGCTCAATTTGACAGAAATGAAGTGTGGAAATTTATACCTCGGCCGAAGGACACAAATGTGATCAAGACAAAGTGGATATTCAAAAATAAATCAGATGAACATGGGAACATAGTCAGAAACAAGGCACGCTTGGTTGCACAGGGATACACTCAACTAGAATGAGTGAATTTTGATGAAACATTTACACCTGTGGCTCAACTTGAATCCATTAGACTTTTACTATATGTAGCACGTCAAATGAGGTTCTAGCTGTACCAAATGGTTATCAAAAATACTTTTCAAATGGAATTCTTAATGTAAAAGTCTATGTTGGGTAGCCTAAGGGATTTGTTGACCTCTATTCTCCCGACCATGTGTTTAGACTGAAAAATGTTCTATACGGACTGAAGCAAGCTCCACGTACTTGGTATGAACGATTGACCATGTTCTTGTTGGAACAGGAATACAAGAGAAGACGAGCTGACAAAATATTATTCATCAAACAATTCAAAATAGGATTAACAGTTGCAAAAATCTACGTCGATGATATTGTGTTTGGTTCTTCACTAGAAACAAAATCCAAGGAGTTTGTTACAATTATGCAAAATGAATTCGAAATGAGTATGGTTGGTGAACTAAATTTCTTTTTAGGCTTGCAGATCAAACAGGGTGGAATAGAGATTTTTATCTCACATGCCAAGTATGCTAAAATTTTGGTGAAGAAGTTCGACCTTGAATAAATCAAGTCAGTCAGAACTCTCATTGCCATGTCCTTGAAAATCTCCAGAGATGATCAAGGCAAGGAGGTTGACTTTAGCTTGTACAGAAGCATGATAGGCAGTTTGCTATTCCTGACTGCAAGCCATCCTGACATATAATTCAGTGTTGGAGTTTGTGTGTGTTATCAAGCCAAACCAAAAGAATCACATCTTGCGGCAGTGAAGCGAATTATTCATTATATTGACTGCACTTCTGATTTTTGTTTATAGTATACTAATGATACTAACTCTCATCTTGCAGGATATACTAATGCTGACTGGGCTGGAAACATGGATGATATGAAAAGCACGAGTGGATGATGTTTCTACATTGGTAACAATCGCATTGCATGGTTAAGTAAGAAACAAAACTCTATTTTCTTATCTAGTGCAGAAGCTGAGTATATTGCTGGGGGTAGTTGTTACACTCACCTACTTTGGATGAAACAAATGCTATGTGATTATGGTATTGATCAGGATTCTGTTACTATATTTTGCGATAACACTAGTGCTATCAATATTTCTAAAAATACTGTTCAACACTCTAGGACCAAACATATTGACATTAGACATCATTTTATTAGAAAATTGGTCGAAGAAAAACTAATTACTTTGGAACATATTTAGACTGAGTATTAGTTGGCTGATCTGTTCACCAATGCCTTAGATTCTACTAGATTTGAGACTCTATGAAAGGCCGTGGGCATTTGTTTGATGCATTAATTTTATTTTTCAAAAAAAAAATTCACTTAGTAGAAGTTGTTTTTTTTGTTTGATTTTATCATGTGTGTTTGTTTGCATTTGCTTATTTTTTATTCTTTTATTTAAAAAAAAAAGGAGGATGGGTATTCTTGCAAATAGTATATGATATAAATGTATGATTGGCCTATGAATTTTGAGATTTACTTAGATTAACCAATCAGTATGGTATGCTCATTATACTTATGGTAAAATATGCTCAGATAAGCACACTTTGAGGATATATTGACTTGTTTGATTGTGCCTTACTACTGACTAGATTGTTATCTTTAAAGTAGTTTCGTACTTTGTTGTGACCTATTGTCAGTATCTATGTCTCTCAGCACTATAGTATGTTGTTGCGTTAAACATACAATTTCATGGAAAAGAGGGCTACCACCATAGATGTGTGCAGCCGTCCTTGATAATAAACATAAATCAGGTAGAAAAGAGCTACTTTATGGCTCTGAGAAAGTCAACTCCATGATCTTATAAATTCAGTGCTTTGACAAAACAATATATATATATATATATATATATATATATATATATATATATATATATATATATATATATATATATATATATATATATATATATATATAAGTCAACACTCTGAGTATGCAAAAAAAAAAGGCTATGGTACTCCTGTCTGGCACGCACGTATTTTTTTTATTTAAAGAGATGTTCAGATGATGACTGGATTGAAATACATCTCAGTACTTATCATCTTGACAATGTTCAATTTGGCTTAGTGTGATAGGTTATGATTGACTAGTCTAGTATGTTCTATCATACACTCACGTTATAAATTTGACCAATTAATTGAATCTAATTATGTGCATATATCTTATTGGAAGATTTCGGTTGATTTTGATATTTTTGGACTGATTGTATAATTTGTGGACTATGAAATTTGCCCATAAATAAACGATTCAATTTTATCTCATAAAATATTCTCATTATTTTTGTGTGATTATCTTGTGTGGGCCTTTTCGTAGAATTTTCAATCAACAATCTAGTTTTGGCAACACTATCAACTTTAAGTGCGAAAAATCTGGACGAATATTTCACTGTATCCAATCGTATTTTGTTCTAATTTTATTGATCTTCCAAATTTAAAAATTCCATTTTCCATAAAATAGCTTTTTAGGGGAATAAATTTGAATTTCAAATATCTAGATAAGGGATTTTTTTATTCATAACTGCCAATCATCAGTTTAATTTTGGTTACTGCTTTACACCGTCCTAAATTAACTGTCCTCTCATTGTGCAATTTTGAAAAATTCTTCCCATATTAAACCGTGACTTAGGGTTTTCTCATTCATCTCTCACTCTTGATTTTCAAATTTCTTATTTTCAAATTCTCGCTTGCACTTGATTTCGAAGTTATGTTAAGTTCCTTATTTCAGATTAAAACAATGGTGAAAACCAATATGCCAAAATCAAAGAAAAGTGCTGGTGGTTCATCCAAGAACACTGTTACTCTGCTGATTACTGTTGAAATTGCGATGGGGCCTCAAATGTCGATGGTAAAGACTCTCCGGCGAAGTGCACGAAGACTGGAAACCTCTAGTTTTGACCTGAACACTTATCCAGCAGCTGTTGCATCTCAGGCTGACCAATTGACGGACATTGTTGCATATCAACCGCTGTTCAGCCATTCTAAATCACAGCCCCTTCCAACATCTAAAGACCCAATTACTTTTTTGAGCAAGAAAATCATCCTAAGTGCTCAAGAACCTGATGAAAAAGGAGATGAAGATGACGGATCTGCGAGTGACAGTGGGTTTGACAATGCTAGAATTGAAGAGAAAGTTCGTAAGGATGAAGGGACTGGTGATGAGGAGTCTGAACAGCCTCTCCTATTCGTAGAAGGTTCAAGTAAGCCCCTTCTAAAAAATCAGATTCTGATTTCAATGTTACTCTTGATGAATCTTCGAAATCTACTCTCAAACCTCTTCCAACGAAAAGAGCCACGAGGGCTGAAAAATGGAAAGGTAAAATCAGTGATGTTGCTGAAGAGCCCACACATGATGGTCAGATTAGGCCTCCCACTGCCTCAAGGGGTGCCTACAGAGTATTTCCTATTCCCAGTTCAGACCCGCAACTGTTCAAGCTTGAAACTCTAACTAGAGGAAGACACCTATTAATCCTCTAAACTATTGCTTTCTATCTGAGACTGCTGAAAGTCTGTTTCTTTCATTCACCTCCTTTGGCAAGTTCATCGTTGAATGCAAGACATCTATTCCCGAGTTTATTGCGTTTGATCTAGATAAGATTGTTGGGTTTCATAAATAGTATAATTTTTTTGGTTTTTATGAACCATTTAATGAGACTCTTGTCAAGGAGTTTATGGCAAATGTTCCCAAGAATTTGGGTAAGACTGGAAATGAATTTAGGTGGCAAGTTTATATCAGGACAAGACATGTTAATTTCAGTCCTAACTCTCTAAGAGAATGGCTTGGGATGGATGATGTGCCTATCTCCAGTGATGCGGAGTTAACTAAGGATATCATTGATCAAGAGATGACTAGTTCTGCTTGGCCAGTGGCGGTTGAACTAACTGCTTCCAGACTTCTGCCAAAATATAAAGTTATCCACCGTATCTTAATCAACAACATTGACACTTTGACTCATTGATATGATATCTAGGGTGATAGAGGAGTTATCCTATATAAGTTGGGAATGTGATTGCGTGTTGATTAGGTCAAAATAGTTTTTGATAAAATTGTGTATGAAGGGCCACGGAGGACTAAGCAGTACAGACTACCACATCCAGCGCTTATTCATCATTTTCTTCCTCATTAAGGTGTGCCTCATAAGGATTCAGACAGGTTCTCAGATGCTATACATGTCCTGGGCGTTCATTAATTTTCAAACTTAAGTGGAACACCAAATCCCACTCCTAGGGTTCCAAAGCATGTTCTGTCTTCTTTGGATCAATCTGGCCATTTGGATGTACTGGAAAATTAGTCGGGGCTAGTCAAAACTCAAGTAGAACAGCTTTTCTCCCTTACCAAAAGTTTTTCTAATGAATATCTGGGCGATGAGCATATAAAGTCAGCATATTGAATAGTTACTCTGAAATTCTCTGCACATCCCAGAGGTCAGATGGAGATTCCAGCTTCTGATCCAGTAGTTGAGACAACCACTGCTCCAGCTGCTACACCTATGCCAGATGCTCATCCACCTGTTGGTTCATCAGATACCCCTATTCGCAAAAGAGATGCAAAAGCATCTGTATCCGGTGCAAAGAAGTCAAGATCTTCACGGAACTAACTATTTCTGATTATGACTTCGAACTTTCTAACTATTTAGTTTTGGATAACTATATTGACTCTTACATTCAGCTTTCCTTCACTTCAAACATTGCTTTACTTTTGTTTTCTCTTCACTTCTTGGTATTTTCTTTGGCTATCTTATTACAAAAGGGAGAGTAGTAAGGTTTTTTTTTTTTTTTTAATTCGGTAATTTGTTGGATAAACTTTGATGATGGTACTTTGCTAGTAGTATTTTAAGTTTATGATGGTTTGATGATTACACTTTGATGGTATTTTGCTAAGGGGGATCAATATCAAAGTTTGAGTCCAATGTGTGTGGTATTTGCATATATTGTTAACTTCTTTGCAGGAGTTTTTGGTTTACACACTTAGGGGAGCAATAACCCTTATATGTTGATACTCTTGGTTTCTTTAATAATTCACATGCCATAACACACATCACACTTACATTAAAAATTCGATAGTTATGTGTTTGTAATTAAGCAACGCCAAAGAGGGAGATTGTTGGAAAAATATGTGTCATATTTTTCATCTTTTTATATTGGCTCTCTTAATTAATATAACTAATTTTTAATATTAAAAGAGCAGGTTAACGTCTTCGTTATGACTGGTCTGGATAACGCCAGTTCTGACTGACTGCCCCGATAAGTAGATTATTTTTCCAGATTAGTAAAATTGCATTTTTTATTCTGTTTCCATACACGATATATTCTAATCTCATGAATATTGTTAACATCTTATTTTGTAAGTTAAAGAATATTTTCTTATTCTCTTAGATTTGTTTAGGAAGGAAATATTTAAAGAAAATCTTAAGTTTCCTAAATTCCTTCGTTCTTCAATTCTAGAAAATATTTCTATATATTCTTTTCTACTAATTGTCTTACCATTCTTGTTGCAGATTTTTAGGTAAGAAATAATTCATAATTTGATTACTACTTTAACTATAAGTAAGAGTACAAATCAATAAGGATTTAAGGCTTTGAAAATATTTTTTGTTCTTGTTTCTCCAAGCTCCAAACCGTCAGATTCATTGGTGGAAAAATAAGACTCGATGCTTCATTGATTCAACTTTCAAAGCAAAAAAGTTTTCTTCAAACTCATTGAAGAGTAAAAAACAAATTGATGCTCGATGAACAATTCCATATTTTGTTCAATCTACTTGGTGTGTAGTTAAGAATGAGAGTTCTTAATCCAAGTAGTGGTTGAGGTCAAGTACAATAGGAAAGTTGTGATAAAGTCAAGACCGGTGATTCTACTACATCAACAAGTTAGAAGAAGAAGTATCAAAGGGAGTTGATCTATTTTCTTTTGATTGTTATTTTGTTAATTTTGCGAAATTACAAAAGCTGATAGTATTGTATTTTTTAAATAAGATATTAGTGGATTGTTTTTAGCCATGGCATGGGGGTCCGTGGATGTTTTCCTTTGGGTTTACCACGTTATATCTTGTGTCCGTATTTAATTCTTTAAATTCTGCACTTAACAAGATTAGGCAAATGAACACTGCTGTGCGAGTCAAAACTGTTATCATTGTCACTCGCCAGTTCTGACTACGTCTGTCCACTGCTTGTTTAATTAAGATTAAAATTATTTTTAATTTAATTAATCTAGTTTTTAGAACTTTCAAAAATATCAACAACACAATATTGGTCATGATCTAATATAGTTGTAAGTTCAATATTTGACTAATCACACACTCACTAAATATCGAGCATCGAATAAGTAAAATTTTTATTTTTGGTGTTATTTAATGTCCTCCTGAAAGTGTTACTTTATATTTGAACATGAGGTATTTGGTAAAAAATTTAACAATGACTATGTTTCTGGTAATTCTCTTAGCTTAGTTTAAATTTGTATTTTAGTTTTGTTTATGTTCGAAGACGAACAAATGTTTAGTTTGGGGGTATTTGAAAAATGTATTTTGTGCACTTATTCGGGCTTTAAAACTAAGTTTTTATCCCGTTATTTTATTTATTTTCTACTTAATTTAGTGTATTGTTCTTTCTATTTCAGTTTTGGACCTGTTTATAAACGGAAAGAGCAACAATTTGGTAAAATCGACGAGTAAATGAGAAGAAGTTTAGTTTTTGAAGTGAATATCAAGAGCCAAAACATTGGAGGATGACGATGAAAATAAACTCAATAAGTTTAAAGTGTGTTGAAGTAACAATGAAAAGTTGAAACAAAAGATCAAACACCTGAAAGCTAAAGAACTGAATTGAGAAACTACCTACCGATGCATTGGAGAAATTCGAGCACAAATTTTGGTATTAAAATAGCCACAAGACAAATGATATACCATTGGAAAGATAATTGAATTACGAGTCAAATACCTTTTACGGATCTTAATTTAGAGTTTTTTATAAAAAGTTATGACCATTTGAAAAACAACCGCAGAGAAAAACTAAGCTGGGCGAACGCCCAGCACCAATTGTCAACGGAAGAAGCCAAAAATTATGCTTGGGCGATGGCTCGGGTTTGCACTGGACGTGTCCAGTGTAAAAAAAAATTTGCATGGATTTTTTTACCTTTTTGAGTTTGACTCCAATTAGAAAAACTTTTGGGACATGATTTTGATGATCTTTTGAGATCTATTGGGAGAGAATGAAGGGACTATATATATGAGTTCTTAACTCATAATTTAAGAGTCAAATTATTGGAAGAATTCAAGAAGAGAAACAAGAACGAAGATCAAGATCCACTCTTTTGAGTTTTCTTCTTATCCAGGTGATGGCTTTTATATTTTCTTTTTGTTTTCTTCTTCTTAGTATGCTAGGCTATATTATTATGTTCTAGGATCATAATGAAATTTATATCATGAACATTTAATTCTTTAAACCTCGTTTCTTATATTCAAGCATATTTTTTATTTTAAATAATTGATATTGATTTTTTTTTCTCTATAACTATATGCATAATGGTTGTATATGTTTTGTAACTTATTTTATCATCGAGAGATTGAAAATAAGTTAAACATAGTATCAATTATCGTAGAGTTCGATAGATGATAGAGATATACCGCTATGCTTTACGTGATCTTTAAGTATTTATAAATTTTAATGCATTCTTGTATGTTCGCATCCGTCATAGAGATTGTTTAATTCTACTCGAGAGAGATTGTTAAACAAATTAGGAATATTGATCTTCATTATTAAATTGTTTTATTAAATTCAACGGTTTGGGTTAAATGAGATTGATATAAGTGGATTCGGGATGTTAGTACGCTTTTCTTTCTCATATTCAAAGTAATTCGACGTAAATAAAATCTTTTATTTGTTTGAATTATAATTAGTTAATTATTTTTAGTTAATATTTTAATTAGTTCTTAGTCACCCAAACTTTAAAAGTTAATTCGATTTAGTTAAGGTTAATTCGATTGTGTTGAACTATCTAATTTCTTGTGGATACGATACTTGGACTCTAAATCTATTTTATTACTTGTACAATTCGTACACTTACAACAAAATAAATTGCTAATACTTCTGTAAGTTTTAAATCTAGATAGCAAACAACCTAGGAGGGATGTTGAATAGGTTGTTACTGAAAGTTAATTTGAAACTATAAATTTTTTTTTTTAAAAAATATAACGTTCACTTTAATGTTCTAATGTTGATGACAGTTTATTGAACGTCAGAACATTGCATTGAACGTTATGCAATTTCGAGACAAATAATATGTAAGACGATTAAAATATTGATTAACACTGGATACACCGTGGTAAACCCCTAAGAAAAACATCCACGGGCCCCCATGCTATGAGTAAATAAATCTACTATTTTAGAACAGATTACACACGTTTCAAATTTTTGAAATTATAATTTTATACCTAATCTAAAACTTTATCAACAATTTACAAAAAGTAAGATTTAGTTAAGAACAACATTAAAACTATCCTGTTTTATGTTTTCTTTAACTAGTCAAGGAATGCAGTCAAGTACTCCGGTCTTAATTCTGGTTCATTCTACGAGTGTCCCCCGGATTGACTCCACAAATCGGAATAAGGACCAAGTCTTTATCTTGCCGTTGAAATACCGTTCTATCTCACAATAGATTTCTTCAATACTTAGTTTCTCGAATCCATTCACAAAAATAGAAATTTTGTTCGGGCTATGACTTTTGAATATTTCCTTTTAACTCACAACTCACAAATAATTTTCTCTTAACTGCTTGAGTATCTTTGCTTTCAAAGTCCGTAAAGTTCTTGGAATACCACACGTCTTATTTATAGCACAAGAAGTTTATCTAAACTTAATGACTTAGTATTTATCTTATACAGAGATAAGACAAAATAAGTCTTTAAGTTTAAATAAACTTTATAAAAAATAAGGTGAGATATATCATAAGAATATGAAAATAATTCCAGTTATATATTTTCATTTAAGTAGATAAATAGAAAAATAATATTTCAATATCTTATCTACTTAGAAACTTAGTTCAATTAGAATGCTTAACATACAATTTACTCAATCACTTATTTATCTTATAAGGAACAAAAGTTTTAGAATAACTAAAATTGATAAATAGATTGGGATAAGTATAACATTAAGGTTTCCATACAACTACTAGATAAGATTAAATAACACTAGGAATCCCAAACCTTTGAATCTTGTAACGATGGGGTCCTGAACCTTCAATGTCTAGCATCTCGGATCTTTAACCTTTAAAAAACTCGCAAACAAAGTCCTTTTGTTAAAAAAAATTGGTAGTTTGACCGTTAAATGGTCAAAATTTTCTTAAAATAACCAATCTATCATTTTCGAATGAAAATAAAAAACAAATAAAATAAAGAAGATATTGCAATTAACCCCCTCCCCAACTTATTGTTCTCCAATCAAACCCGTCCCCCATTACCAAAATCATACCTCCTTTCTCTCTCTAGATTTGAGCTGAATCTTGGGGAGAATATAAAAGTCAGAAGGTTTGGTCGATTTACATTTGGTGAGACAAGCAGTCATTTGTGATTATTTTATGCCCTAATCAAATTTCTTAGAAATCCAATTTCCCTTTCCTATTCTCGCTCGCATAACCATAGGTCCATAGTTATCTATCCTACTAACGACAAATAATCGTATCACGTTGAAAATGAAGCAAAGTAACACAAAAAGAACAATGAGTTCTTCAATCATAAAGGTTCGATGTTATTGTTGATCAAATATCGATATCTTATTGATTTAAAAAATTAAGATTGGTGTTTTGGGTTCATTCTCCATTGAATATTCTGGTGTTCTAGGTTTATGATTTTAATGCCTCTGTTCTATATTTATGCTTACTGATTATTATGTAGTTCTATATTTATGAGACTTCGTCGATTTGGATGAACAATCAGTTAAGAAGAGAAAGGTGTGTTAAAATCAGTTGTTGATTTACTGGAATGATGAGAGAAAGGAGATACGTTTAGGACATTCGAGTTCGATTGCCATCGCCTTAGCGTCGAACACAAAGGTATCGGGATTTCTCACCATCCCGACGCCAGGAGTATTCATCCCGTCGTCGTGACATGGATGATTTACATGCGACAGATGGTATACGTGAGTTTGAGAGGTCCATGAGAACTGATAGGAGGGAACATTTTGATAGAGATCTTGATTTATAGGCTGCGAGATTCTCAGTTTATCACGATAGAGACAGAGATAGGGATAGAGATAGAGAGAGGGATAGAGAGAGATAGTTGGGGTTGGAGAAGAAAAAGTTGGGAAGGGGGTTAATTGCAATATTTTCTTTATTTTATTTGTTTTTTTTTATTTTCATTCAAAAAGAATATATTGGTCATTTTAAGAAAATTTTGACCATTTAACAGTCAAACTAACAGTTTTCTTAACAAAAAGATTTTGTTTACAAATTTTTTCAAGATTAAAGATCGAAGTGCTAGACATTAAAGGTTCAGGATCCCCATAAGTACAAAGTTTAAAGCTTCATGACCTCAATACTATTCACCCATTGTAATTGAATCTTAATTACTTACGTCAATAAATAATAATAAATAAAATATAATTAAATATCCCAATAAAAATTGGATTTTCCAACAACTTCCCTTGTAAACATTATTGCAATTCCCTCTCCTCCATCAAACTTTGCAGTGATGGACTTCAAAAGCTCCAATGTTGGTCTATGGAAAGAAGCCCTCAATTCCTACGAAACCCAGATCACATCTCTCGATAAGCCCAACCTCATTTCTCTCGACAATTTCTACCGCACAGAACTCCCAAATCTTCTCCACCAACGAGACCCATGTCCCTACATCACCACCACGGAGCTCTCAAAGCTCATGCAGTGGAAGCTGACCCGTGGCAAGTGGAGGCCACGCCTCTTGGAATTCGTTTCCTCACTAAACGATGACGCAGTCAGAGCGGCATCGCAGAAGGCATTCGGGTCATTGCCTAATGTTTCGAAGGCCGTATCGGAGCTGGTTGTACTTAAAGGCGTGGGCCCAGCAACCGCCTCGGCTGTGCTAGCCGCCTACGCGCCTGATCTTGCACCATTCATGTCCGATGAGGTAATTGGAAAAAGAATTGTCTTCTTTTTATTTGTTCGATGATTTTTATTTTTCATTTTTTATTTTTGTGGGTGCGATTTTATTAATCACTGTGAAAGTAGGCGATGGAGGCGGCTATAGGGAACTCGAAGGATTACTCCTTGAAACAGTACTTAGTGTTTGTGGAGAAGATTCAAGCGAAAGCAAAGGTTGGTCAACTTCATTTTAATGGAAGACAAAGTAATTATTTGTATGCATATTCGAATTTTGTTTCAAATTACTGCCACTTTTGATATTTCTATGAATGATTTTTTCTATGATTCTTTCTTGAACAAAATTTTGAACAATTTCAGTGGATTTGTTAAAAAGGTGATGCTCAGAAAGGTTGAAGGTTGAAGGTTGAAAATATGACTGTTGACATGTTTCTAAAGACTATTAAGCTAAATTGGTGTAATGTTGGTAATGCTATTCAAGTAACTCTGTATTATGCATCCAAGGGAGTAACTTTGAATAGTTATATTAGAAAACTTAATTAGTTATTACTAGGGCATTTTGTAAATTTAAAAACGGAGGAGTCACAATCATAGGGAAGATCATGTTGATTAGAGAAGTGACTTTCTATTATACATGAAAGATTGTATCGACTTTGAATAGGGTTTTAGTACATTATAAATTACTTGGCACTTCTTTGCAGCAATTTAAGAGGTACTTTCAGAGTCCTTTTAGAATTAAACATGTATGTTATGTAAAATAACAATAACCACATACAAAAAGATATGACATAATATGTGGAATAAAAAGATGCCTAGAGTTCCATATATTGGGCAGTTCATAAGACATTTTTTTTTGTTTTTGTTTTGCGTCATTAGAATTAGAGTAAGAAGAGATTACTACTCTTGGCATGAAAGTCTTCTTGTTTGCATCAAGTCCTCCAATATTTTTGGGCTAAACGAAACTCATTGACTTAGGGTGTTTGATTTTGATTAAAATCATATTATTTGTAAAAACTGATAAAAAGTGATGAAATGTGTGGATTAAAAGTTGTAAAAAGTTGTAGGTCTCATGAAATGTGTGGTTAAATTTAATTGCTGATTTTGACTTCAATTTCTTATCAAAATTTTAATTGAAATCAAACGGCCCTTAATTTGAAGAGTTAATTTTCTGCATCTTTTTGGATCTGATTCAGCAGCATCAACAATTTCTGAATCAGCTTTTTCCTCAATTTGATTTGTTGGAGAAAAAACTTGGATGTAAATGGGTTATGCTTGGTTGAGTTACCTGTTTGTGGGGTTGGGGTGGGGGTGGGGGTGGGGGTGGGGGTGGGGACCTGTGGGGGACCAAATCCTAGAATTTTTCTCCTGATATTGCATTTGCTTCTCACTTGAGATCTTTGATCATGTTTGCTGCACATATATATGGAATCAGGATGCCGTATCTGAGATTAGAATTCTCACATTCAAGTGTGAACTAGAAATTTTTTGAATTACCATTTCAATCTCTGAACTTCATCTAAAAGAGCATAAGCTTATAAATATTCTACCTATTCAACTGGTTAGACATCTGTAGGAGCTCAACTTGGAGAGGGTTATTCAGCAGGTATGGATGACAAATGCGACAGTAAGCACTGATACATATCAAATGGGCCAATTGGGATTGATATGGTATCTAACGAGCTTATGCTCATTTTCTGCTCAGAATTCCACTTGAGGCGTTTTATTTTAATTTTGGAAAGTGTTTGTAAGACCGAGGAATAAGCATGTGCTTGTTTATAAGCTTAACAGGAATAAATTAGGGTACCGCAGCTTATTGTTTTTGGGCTTATAAGAACTTGAGGTTTGACGTGGTGAATGAGGTACAATAACATGTTGGCCAATAGTTGATTCATGTTCTCTTTTCGCCCCACGATGCTTACCATAGTCTCTTAGTAAACAATGTAGCTCCCCACTGAGTGTAGTTAAGGAGTCTTTCACACTTTGGGAGTGTGTTGCTCGGACTCGGGTACGGGTATATATCTAGGAGTTACATCCTTCTCCTTTTAAAAATTAGGATATGGGAATATAGTTAAAAATTATTCGAATTTTGGATTTGAGTACGAGGATAAATCTTACAATGGCTTTTTAAAATAAAAAATTATAGAAATTAATTTAAATTTAATGCCAAAATAACAAAAAACTAATGGTTCATTAAAACCAATAATCATAATATTAAAGTCAATTATAACAATACAAATGGTTTTTAATATGATAATATTCAAATTCTTAAAAAACATGATACCAAATAACAATAAACATCCAAACATAACAAAAAAGCAAGGAATTCTCCACTTAAAATCAAACTAAACAAGCATTTCCAATCCAGCTTTAATCCTCCTCCTCATCAAAAGTATTTGCCTCCAATTGTGGCTCATTAAGAGAGTTTGTTAAAATCTCAGATTTTATTTTTTATTATATAGAAATATTGTCTTACCTTTCTTTTATTATAGATTTGATTTTAGGTGATTTCATTTTCATATTCAAATTATAAGTTGTAACTATAAATTAGCACTTTGATTCATTCATCAATACAAGAAGATATATTTTCTCTCAATTTCAACATGGTATTAGAGCTAGGGTTTCTCATATCTTAGAAATTGAAAAAGCAGAAGTTGCAAGTTGCTGGAGAGGAAAGAATAGATGTCATCAAAATTCATCGACAACAAGATGAAGACTATGAACCCGAATGGATTGGAAAATTCATCCTTTCAACTCAATGTAGAAAAATTAGATGGAAAGAACTTCCTAGAATGGGCTCAGTCGACCAAACTCGTGATTGACGACAAAGGAAAGCTGGGTTATCTTACTGGAGAGAGAAAAGAAACAACCCCCAACTGATGTGTCTATGCAGAAGTGGAAGTCTGAGGACTCCATCGTGATTGCATAGTTAGTGAACTCCGTGAAACCCACAATCGGGAAAACCTATTTATTCTTTCCAACAGCAAAGGACATCTAGGATTGCCGTCCGCGAAACGTACACCAACATGGAAAATGTCTCACAAATCTTTGAAATCAAGACCTGTTTGTGGCAGATGAATAGGGGCAAGAGACAAGTAATCTGAGTACTACATCGAGATGAGATCTCTGTAGCAAGAATTGGATATAAGTTATGAAGAAGAATGGGAGTGTCCCAGTTATTGCGTGAAATGTAGAAAGAGACTTAAGAATGAACGAGTGTTTTAATTTTTGGTTGGGCTAAATCGAGATCTAGACCAGGTTCGAGGAAGAATCTTGGGTCGGAAACCATTACCCATCTACATGAAGCGTCTTCTCGAGGTTCGTCGGGAAGAAAATCGGAGAAAGGTAATACTCAAGGAGCTTGGTACTTTTGGGCTATGTATTTTCCATTAATACTAAAAGGGCCCTTTAATGGCCGCTTCCTTCTAGGCCTATTGGGTCTTCTGGGCTATCTGGACTTAATGGGTCTGGATTTTTGAATGGGTTTTCTGGATTCTTCTCAAGTAAGGGTATAAGTAATGGGCCAGGTCCAAACCAACAAAGAGAGACATCGGTGTGATCACTGTCGCAAGCTTGGAAAAAGATACTTGTTGGGAGTTGCACAGGAAACCACTTGATTGGAAACTGAGGCAAACTGATAGAAATCGAGGGTATTAAGCCTCAGTTGATGATCAGTCCAATTGTTCATTCAGTTACGAATAGATAGAACAACTCTACAAAATGCTTTCAAACTTCCATATGACTAGTCAGTCCTCCAATAATATGTTTTTAAGTTCATTAGCCCACAAAGGTAATTTCTTAACGGCCCTAAATATAATCACCTGAACTAAAAATCCTTGGATTATTGACTCTAGCACCCCTGACCATATGATTGGTAGTCACCATAAATTTTCTACATACTCACCTTGTGTTGGTAATTTTAAAGTTAAAATTGCTGACGGATCTCTTTCACCTGTTATTATAGGAAAATGGACTATTCAACTCTCTAATTCTATAATTTTGAAATTCGTTTTTCATGTTCCAAACTTTTCGTGTAATTTACTTAACTAGCCAGTTGACAAAATATTTCAATTGCTCTGCTAAATTCTTTCCTACTCATTTTATTTTTCAGGACCTGTCATCGGGAAAGACGATTGGTAGTGCTAAGGAGTGCGAGGGACTCTATTACCTTGAAGAAACCAACGCGAATGAACAAAGTCAAACTATAATTTGTGATTCTGCATGTGTTGTTAAGAATAGTGAATTTATGTTATGGCACTTTGGAATGGGTCATCTCACTTTTCATTATTTGAGTCTCAGTTTCTTTCTGTTTACTCTAATAAAAAGAATATTGAATTCTAATATGAAATTTATTAGCCCGCTAAACATCAACGTACTTCATTTCCATCGTCTAAATATCAACCATCGAAACCTTTCACAATGATACACAGTGATGTATGGGGTCCGTCTCTTGTCCTTACTCGTAATTATAAAAAATGGTTTGTCACATTTATTGATGATCTAATTGGGTTTGTTGGGTTTATCTACTTAAAAAAAAAACTGAAGTCCGTGATGTCTTAAAAAATTTCCACCCCACGATATGAACATAATTCCACACTATTCTGTGTAGTGACGATGGCACGGAGTACTTTAATTCTAGTTTAGGAGATTTATAAAATTAAATGGAATAATCTACCAAATTTCTTGTGTCAATACACCACAACAAAACAGGGTTGCTGAGTGAAAGAACTACATCTACTTGAGGTTGCTCGTGCCCTGATATTCACTATCAATATGCAAAAAATGTTCTGGATGCCATCCTTACATGTGCATACTTAATCAATCAAATGCTTAGTCGAGTCCTCTCGTTCAAAACTCCTCTCCAAACCTTACCAAATTTGTTTCCCACCTCCCGTCTATACTATCAACTACAACGCAAAGTGTTCAGCTCTACCACATTTATGCACAATCAATGTCAAAACCGAAGTAAATGAGATCCTCGAGCCCTCAAGGGTGTTTTTATTGGATATTCTCCTACACAGAAGGGATACAAATGTTATGGTCTGTCTACAAAACTGATACATATTAGCCTTGATGTTACATTCTTTGAGAACACATCATTCTTAAAAAAATTATGTTAAGGAGAGATAATTAACGAAGATCGTTTCGTGGATTCCATGGAGTTTGATTTTTCCACTTTCGGAACTACCAATAAACACAGAGTCCAACCCAAACACCGATGCTCTTCCTCACTCTAATGTGCCATATAAAGAAGGAAACTTAAACTCAGGGAGAGATGTAGGAACACAAACTGATAAGGATTCTTGTTTATTCCATGGAGTTTGATTTTTCCACTTTGAACCACCAATAAACACCGAGTTCAGCCCAAACACTGATACTCTTCCTCCCCACCCAAATGTGCCATATACAAATGGAAACTTAAACTCAGAGAGTAGTAGGAACACAAACTGATATGGAGATACTTGTTTATTCAAGGAGTTTTACACCCGAAGCACCAAGAGATTCGGACACGGTGATAACTCCAAGTGTAATTGAGTCACCTACTAATATAGGTAATCATACTACTCATGACATCGATTTACCAATTGCACTAAGGAAAATATCTCGTTCATGTACACCCCATCCCATTTTCAAATTTGTGTCTTACAAAAATTTGTCTACTGGTTTTCATGCCTTTAACTCTAAACTCAATAATACAGAAATTCCAAAGAATATACAGGAGACATTAGCAAAACCAAAATGGAATAATGCAGTAATGGAAGAGATGAGAGCGTTGGAGAAGAATGAAACTTGGGAGATGATATTACTAAAAGGGAAAATGCTAGTTGGATGCAAGTGGGTATTCATAGTAAAATACAAAGCAGATGGAAGTGTAGAACGATACAAAGCTCGCTTGGTAGCAAAAGGTATTACACAAATTTATGGTATTGACTACACGGGGACATTTGCTCGAGTGGCAAAATTGAATACGATTCAAGTTCTCTTATCCTTGGCAGCTAGTTCGGATTGGCCATTTCAACAACTTGACATAAAGAATGTATTTTTGAATGGGAAATTAGAAGAAGTATATATAGAAGTACCACCACAGTTGATTTAAGAAAGTCAAGACAACAGGGTGTAAACTCAAAAAATCGCTTTATGGCCTTAAGCAGTCCCCGAGAGCATGGTTGGATAGGTTTACCAGGGTGATAAAAAGGCAAGGATATCAGCAAAGACAGTTAGATCAAATTATGTTCTTCAAGCAAGCTAAGGACAGGACGAAGACCATTCTGATTGTATATGTTGATGGTTTAATATGATAGAGGCGGAGAGATAATGAAACGTATTAGCCAAAGAGTTTGAAACAAAAGATATGGGACACGTCAGGTACTTCTTGGGGATGGAGGTTGCTAGATCAAAGAAGGGATTGAGAAAATTCCGCAAGGTCAATGCTAGTTTGTCCATCCAAGTCAATTAGATTCCCACCTTAAAAAAAAAAATATTTTGTTGGTCCATTTTTGTACTCTTCCTTTCGTTAGACGAATATTGCAATGCGCAAAGCCAGTATGTTTCTCCTGATACTTCGAATAAGTGAATACGTGCTCCAATTTCGCTCACAACAAGAAGAGGATTATGGCTACGAGAGCAATTTAAATGCTAAAGATTGCAACAAAGGTAATGAAGAACCATGATTGCCCACCAAGAGATAGGTTCTTCATGCATTCTTGCCTTAATAAAATGAGGCTGATTGAAATACTCCGATTCACTAGAAAAAGACCCAAATTCAGCAT
The DNA here is from genome assembly GCA_030279155.1 of Forsythia viridissima. Taxonomy (NCBI): domain Eukaryota; kingdom Viridiplantae; phylum Streptophyta; class Magnoliopsida; order Lamiales; family Oleaceae; genus Forsythia; species Forsythia viridissima. The sequence continues at coordinate 21,679,146 of CM059036.1, forward strand.
ATAATTTCCTCGAATTAATAGGATTTTCAAACAACCTTTTGAAACCCTTTTGTTTCTATTCATAGAAACTTCTTAATCCTCATGTGGCGCAATTCTTGGAACTCCTTTACTTCCCTCTTGATGCCATGCTTCACAATAATATTTAGGAATTAAAGAGTTTACCATGCAATGCAAAGAAGTATTACTCTTATTCCATCTACTCTCCAAAGTTTGGTGAATAGCTTCTAAAGAGACCGAATATTCAGAAACTATACTATCCCTTTGGGCTCAAATATGATTTTTCACATTTTAATCATCGTATCCCACATATCGTATACTAATTTCAAAATAGGAACATCGGTATCAGCGATTCGTAACATATTAAGAATTGGCTCAGTGAATGATAAGAAATAATACAAATTATCCCACCAAACATCATTGACAATACACTTTTCACCTTTGTGCTTTACCTTCAATGTTTCCGTCCCTATAAACTTTCCAATCAGAATCCATCACCATTTTTGCAAGTGTTGGTAACTTCTCTCAAGCGTTTACTCATTATAATACTAGATACAAATCTTGTATCAGCCACCTTCAACAAACTCAGTTTAGAATATTTATTGTATATGGATAATGACATTCTATGATTAACAAAAAAAATTACGAATATTTTGCGCATACTCATCAAATCAGCAATTCACTTACAATGAGCATATTGTGGTAATTTTTCAGAAGGATCACATATACTTTTCAAAGCCAAATTTAACTTCGAGATTTCCCACCCCACCCTATCCTACCCTACCCTACCCTACCCTTTTTGACCCAAATTTGTCATAGTTTGGGTCTGAAACCGAGAGAAAGAAACCTCCCCACTTTGTTACACGTGGGGGTACCTCCACCTGTAACAAATTGGGGTCCTTCCACTTGTAACAAACTTGTGGGGTGGGGGGGGGGGGAGTTTCTCCTCTTCGATTTTGGACCCAAGCATGCTGGAGTTTGTGTCCGAAACCAAGAGAAAGAAACCCCCCAGTTGTAGGGTGGGGTGGAAGACTTTTTTTTTTTTTTTTTAAATAATTGAATGTCGCGAGACCATTTTGTCCTTGTTAAATTGGTCAAATTTAGGTCACATGTTTTACTTTTGGTCAACTAACGGACCTTTAGACGAAATCAGTACATACTCCACATATCTTTTCAATGTACACATACTGAGGGACGTAGGTATTAAGCTTAGAAAGTTGGGGCCTGCATAGTTTTTATTATTTGAAATGAAGAACTGTAAAAAAATAAAAGGTTAAGGATTTATTTGCACTTTTGAAAAGGTGAGGGACCTCAACTGCAATTTGTCCATTCAATTTTATTTTTATGATTTTATGATATTTTAGTTTATTTAGTTATGGACAAAATTGTCAAAAGAGATAATATGTGCGTATTATTGAATGGTTGGGGATGATAGGTGCGAATAAAATTGAATGTGGACGAAATTGTTATTAACTTGAGAAGATGGGGACTGTGAGCGTAATTTATCCTAAAATTTATTGGTCTATGAAATGTGTGGTACAGCTTTTTAGTAGATTTTAATCTAGACCAAACAAGTACTTAATATGCTTGCACAAAATATTTGTTTACTTTAGTATTGTTGATATAACATTGAGCTGTTGCTAGAACTGACTATTTTCCCATCAACTTTCACTATCTAAAGTCGTGAAGTTTTTGCTTGCTGTATGATCGCTTTTTCATGTTTACTAAATAGATAATGCATTTTTTGGCAAAATTATTTTTAGGAATTGTCTACAGAGGAGAATATATTCAAACCATCAGATGTTGAACAGGCTTTGTGGAGTTCTGCCATAGGTGCCAAATTAAAAACCTTATCTACTAATTCGGGTGAGGTTGAGTTGGACAAAAAGTCCCGACGAAAGAGAAAACGATAACAAAATTCCGATTTGATGTCAGTACTGGTTCCTCACTGTTAATTATCGACTTTTTTCTGTTTGTAGGCTCCCTACTAGGCTAATGTTGCATCTCTATGTATCCGAATCAACTGTGAAACTTGTGTATTTTGTTCTCACAAAATTTCTGATCATTTGCCATATTTTGCTACTTCCATAAAATGATTATTTGCTGTTGGTAAGTGCCCTGAGCGAGATTAGCAGCTTGCACACACGTATATAAGTGAAGAGTAAAAGGCATGACCACAAGAACTTCTTTGATCAATCTAACGGCTCACATATGCTACAAGAAGCGAACTTGCACATACATCTAAATTGCTCTTTGTTTGCATAATAAATTGTTTTATTTATCTTGCTATTATAACATATAACTTCTTGACACTATTTATCTTGATGAACAAATAGCAGCAGAAAACCATCATGTTCTGCTCCAAATTTCATTCTTCAAATTTTTAGACCATTTTAATTGGGAAAATTTGGTTGAGAACATTAATCTAAAAAGACGTGGAGAAAGGCAGCCATTGTGGAACAATCATCCGATGAAGTAGATACGGTGGAGAAAGGATCAAGAACATATGTGGCTTTTATTCTTCAAGGTACGCGGAATTGACTCAGAACCTGAGTAAGTTCTTTAACCTATGTTGAGAATGCATATTTGAATTATGTGAAGGATAAATTGGTAGTTTTGTGCAGACCTGATAATTTGGATGGAATATCTGTAATTTCTGTTAAAGGAGACTTTCTTTGTTAGAATTAATTTTTTGATGAAGATATCATTGGATTTGGCAGTGAATGAGTTCAAATTTTCTATACAAATATGTGGTTTACTAAGGAGACCAGAATAGTAAACTGCGGAGAATGAATTGAAAATAGACACCAAATTATGGAAAAATGGTCTGTTTACAGATGATACCATACAAATTATTGAAGGCTGTTGCATGGTTTTTGGGGATGCATACGAGGATGCATAACATGAATGTTGTATTTGCGTACTCAAAATGAAGTGAGTCTTTGCTTTGTCTGGTACACGTAACTGATAACTCTAAGTTGAATGAAATAGCTGAACAATGAAGATGTACATTTGATAAGGTTGATTGTATCAATTTTTCCAAATAGAAGATTGGAAAAGAGCCTCGTGATGTTTTGTTATTCCTTTAGGAAAGGAAAATTGTTTTAAGTTGAAGAATTTGTGTAGGAAAGGAAAATTGTTTTGACTAATATTTTTATTTGTATTCACCAGCCGGATAATTATGTTGACCATGTTGGGTTTACAATACAATTATGAATATAAGAGTTGGAGTTCAAGTATGTTCTATAAATATTTGTGGGATCGAAAATATTTGAATTAGTGTTGGAAAATGATTTGAGGTATAACGAGAAAAGTATTTCCTTTAGTAGAGCTGTTATATATCCCTAACAGGTGTATGACGTTGTGTGCTCTTTAATAAACTCGCTGGTCGCACGATCCATTTACCTGTATGAACTTTGAGATATTGAGATAAATCTAATTAATATTATATTAGATTCAGGTCAACACCATAATGTGTGAGTGGGAGATGTTGGAATAAAACGGGTCGTCCATGTGGGTTGACCCGACTCAAGTTATATGGAAATGTTTTTTGTGGGAGGAGTTAAGGTTTAATTTGAAATTTAACTCCCCACCACATATAACCTCTATGTAACTCCCACACTTCTATATAAACATTCTAAATAGAAGTTAAATTCGGATGTTGAGAGATAGTGAAGAATACATGAAGTTGGTGGTTTGAAAAATAACTCAAAATTCGGTTCTTGGATTGTGGAGATTAAAACTCTTTCCATTGTGATTGAGTTTCTGAACCAAAGAGTAGTATTTTGATCACATAGTAAACCAGTATACAAGGCAAGTGATTTAACCTCTTGATCCTGGATTTGCAAGTAAGTTTTACCATTTTTGTATTCGATAGAAGTATTTATAGCATATTACACTAGTTTTATTGGTTGCAAAGGAGGGATGGATAGAACATGGAGTATATGCGTTGATTTCAGGCCTCCAATGGTATCACTACAAAAATTAAGTTCCCATTCCTATGATAAAGCTGTTAGATGAATCAAAGCGTGATAGAGTTTGTTGGCTTCGAGTAACAAGTAATAATAGTACATTTGAGTCTAATGTCGATTCCACAACAATTGTGTTACTGAAACTCTTAACCCTACGTTTATTTGAAAGATCGAATTTTAAGTGGATTTTAATCCAAAAAATGAAATTAAGCTAAAATTAAGTAAAAGTTATTTGACAATTTAAAATTAAGATTAATTCGATGATATTAAAGTGTTAGGACTCATGATTTCATTATAGTTCATGTGGTTTAACTTCGCATATCAAGTTATGATAATATTCATTTATGTTGTCAATCGAATTTGTCTACAAAATTTGATAATCTCTTTTGAGTAAAATCAAATCTACTTACATATATGAATTTACTTTATTCTATTTAAATCATGATATATTAAAGTGCATTTGATCACAAAAGAACGAACAAATTATAGGCTTACATCTGTATCATATATCCAACTTTGTGATTTTTATCGACCGAGCTAAAATACATAATCACCTCTCGACCTCATTATGGTTCACAAATCATTCACAAACTGGCCAAGAATACGAAAGCATTAAGAAGGGATTTTTGCGCAAATGGTCCCTAATGTATGCTCCTAGTGTATTTTTGGTCTCTAATCTTTCATTTTTTGCTAGGAAATCCCTAATTTGTGCCCTTAGGTGTGAAATTGGTCCATGTGGATGGATTCCGTCCAAAATCTGCGTTAGTTAGGACCTCCCACCCAACCCATCCCACACACTACCACACTACCACCGTTGGCGGATGGAAGGGGGATACCATGTTTAATAATAATAATAAAAAAAAACCTATTAATTTAGCCCAAAATAAAATATTAATTCATTCCTAACCCAATTTCTTTTAGCCCATATCTAGTCCAATTACCCACATTAATTCATTCTTTCATTTTTTGGACCCAGCCGTCTCCTTTAAGCTCAAATAACACTATTAGTAATATGCCCATTACCCTTCTCCACTTCCAAAAATTGAAATTAAAATTTTAGAAAATACAAACCCACTTGTCTCTGTTGTTTTCTTTCCCTATATCTTAAAACCTCAAACCCCTAAACCCCCGAAAAAACTCATTTTCCGCACAAAGTACAATGTTTATTTTGCATTTTCTTGAAATCTATTAATTTTTTGAATTGTGATTCATGTATTTCCCCATATATAACACAAAATCTACCTCAAATTCAAGTGCCAAATTGAGAACTTGCAAGCATTTGCATGAATTTGTAGGACAAATGAGTATGAGACAATCCCAAAGTTTTCATTCATTCAGAGCATAATTCAAAAATCATGGAATTTGGATAAAATTTTACGTATCAACCAAAAATTATGAAACACGCGTATGTGTGTGGGGGCAAAGGTACAGCTAGAGGACATGGATGGCAAAAATATCCGATCCGTCCAAAACCAGATGGATACTCGGTCTTAATGGAGCGAAAAATTTCTGATTTGCGGACCAGTGGGGCGGATCGGATCATGTGTGCCCCGATCCGATCCGCCTCATTTGAAAAATAAAGAAAGAAAAAGGTAGAAAAAAGTAGTAAAGTAGTATAGTTTGTTTTAATGTTTGTTTAATTTTTTGAATGACAATTGATAAAAAAAATTTATAAAATAAATACACGGATCAGTATGCATCTGCACTGATCCACTCCGACCCAGATTTGACCCTCCCCGATCCGCTCTGAATAATGGCGGATCAATCTACGGATTTAGATCTTCTAAAATATCCTGGGCGGATACGAATCAAGCCGATCCAATCTGAATCCGCCCCCTTGCCATCACTACTAGAGGATAAATCCTAGGTTCCAACCATTCCTAAATGTAGGGGAAAATTATATAAGTTTTTTATATATATTAGTCCACCCCAACATAATTTTATGTTGGGTGGGGTGGAATGAAGATGATGATGATTTTCTATTGTTTTTTTTTTTAAATTATTATTATTATTTATTTAGGAAATGATAAATTTGTATCTGCTATTAAAAGTGAGTGTACACCACCCGTCCAACTAACGGATATTTTAGATGGAATCCGTCCAACATGACCAATTTCCCACCTAAGGACATATGTTAAGGACTTTCTAACAAAAAATAAAGTGTTTAAGGATAAAAAACTTACTAGGGCATATGATAGCGCCAAAATTCCCACTAAGCATAACAATAAAAATTCAATACAAAATCATAGTTGGAATCAAAACTCGATAATAGAAATTAAACAATTAAAATTAGACTAAATTGTTCGTCCTAACTAAACTTTTAGCTACTCATCCTTGTATTACACAATCACAAAATAGTAATTTGAATAGAGTGCATCATCGAGAATTAAAGATGGAAAGAATGAAATAATTGAAGACTACAATCACAAAATAGTAATTTGAATAGAGTGCATCATCGAGAATTAAAGATGGAAAGAATGAAATAATTGAAGACAACTCGTTGAATCTCGTTGCCACAACTACGTTTCGACCTTGTCTTCTTATTCAAATCCTTCTTCAATTTAAAGCTTCAAACCCTATGTGTGTGTTTGTGCATTTTTGTCTAGTTAAGATTGTGTACTCCATACAATGTGTAATATATCTCTTATATATTCTGTAAGATTTTAGCTTGGGTAGTCACACCACAATTTTTATTTGTTGCACCATAATTTAATTGCTAAGAAGGTCTCTAACTTTTGCTCAATATTGCACTTATGTTGAACCTTCCATTAATTAGCACATCTTTTTTCTGATGATAGTCTTCGTTCAAAAAATCTGTTATAATGGTATAAAAATACTTATTTACTACTCATATTTTTAAATAAGTAAGAAAATAATAAAAACAAAAGTTCAACAAAATATTTATTCCTCGTTGTAAAGAATGCCAACCGAATATTTGGATATAAACAATCATCAGGGAGAAAATGTGCTAATTAATTAAAAGTTGAAGATAATAATGTGACGAAAACAAAATTGGAGACTTAAGTGAAACAATGAGAAAATGCTGAAGACCTTTATTGTAATAAAATATGTGGTGTAGTAAAAAAAAATTGTAGTGTGTATATAACTACCTTTGTGGCTTGGATTCGTGTGCCATGAAGTTCCCAAAGTACCCTTACATTAAGAAGTTAATACAATATCTGATTCCAGGTTTAATGAATTACGTGGGGATGAAATTTTTTGGGCTTGGAATTTTTCACTCGCAAAACTATTCAGGGAATTGAACCATTCCGCCCTTTTAAGTTTCACCCCAACGAAATTACTTGTTCTAGTTTTTCATCGTTTTTGCCTTGTTCCTTGCCTTGCATCTTTCCAAGGTCGTCTTCATCTAAATCATTCCCTCATAATTTGATCACAGCAAGCATATCCATCTTTTTTTGTCACTTTAGTCTTTGATATGCTGATCTTGGAAACATTATCAAAAAGTAGTTGTGTTAGTTGAAGTTAGTTCAAGATTAATTAGTTAGTTGTAAATTAGTTGTAGTTAGTTAATTAGCTAAATAAATGTATAAAAAGGAAACTACAGTACTCACTTGTATTAATTCAATTTTTCTTCAGAAATTCAATAAGGAAACACTCAATTGAGTGTTCTTCATTTCAATTTTCATTCTATGATCAGTTGTTCATTTTTAATATGGTATCAGAGCCGTGGATTTAAGGTGCCACAAATCATAATCACATAATTCTTCATACTTATTTCTTCTTATTAAATTGATCATGGCCCGAGGATATAGTAGAGCTGTTAACACTAAAAAATCCTGCTGCGGTTGGAGGCAATCCTTTCGTTGCCTTGGAGACTCCAGATCGAGTGCTCATAAATGATTCTACCAGTCCATTTTACCTCAGCAATGGTGATCATGTATGAACTATTCTTGTAGGCAGTAACTACAATTCCTAGCACAGAGCAATGAATATGACATTGATTGCTAAGAATAAATTGTGCTTCGTCGATGGAACCAAACCTTCAAATGATGATCCTACATTCAATTACTGGTCTAGATGCAATTCCATGGTCATGTCTTGGGTTTTACATGCTGTATCTAAGGATATTGCACCAAGTGTGATGTATATTGATAATGGAGTTGAGATGTGGAAGTGATCGATTTCACCCTAGAGTTTTTCAAATTAAGCAGATTCTAAATGCTCTTTCACAAGGTTAAAATGATATAAATAACTACTTTACTAAGCTCAAGACACTCTGGGATGAATTGAAGAAATTTAGATCATTTCCAATCTGTCAACGTGGGTAATGAAGGATCTGAAGATTATCGACAACGAGATTATACTCTTCAGTTTCTCATGGGTTTGAATGATTCTTATGGTCGAGTTAGGCCTCAAATTCTCATGATTGATCCCTTGTCTCCTACTAATAAGGTGTTTTCTCTAGTTATCCAAGGAGAAAGGCAGAGGATCTTGACTTCCTCTCCAATCCTACCCAGTGTAGCTGCTTATGGAGCTTCTCCTAACAATTCTAACAGCTTCAAAGGGAAGAAAGATAAGTCAACATGTACTCATTGTGGATATCTTGGACATACCATTGACAAATGCTACAAACTCCATGGATATCCAGCTGGCTGGAAATCAAAGAAAAAAGACAATAGTGATGTGGGAAAAGGCAAGCAAGATAATTACCATAACACTACAGGACAACCTAGACCTTCAGCTCATCAAGTTTCCATGGGTTTAGTTCAAAACACTGAGGTTGGAAGCAATGCTTCATCTAATAAACTATCAGCCAATCAATGTCCACAACTAATTTCATTTATCACTAGTCAGTTGTAGACTATCTCACAAGAATCTTCAGATAAACTATCTTGTTCCAACTTTTCTTGTATAACTTTTTCTATACCTAATCATGCTTGGATTCTTGATACAGGAGCTACACATCATGTATGCCATGACTTGAGTTTATTAAGTTCTTTCGATGAATCTATTTTTGCCTCACATGTGTCCTTGCCTAAAATGGTCAAAAGGTTGATATTTCTAAAGTTAGTAAAATAATGCTTACTCATCAGATTATGTTGTCCAAAGTCCTATATGTGTCAAGTTTTCAATACAACCTGATCTCAGTCAATGCTCTCACTATAGATGTTTGTTGTTCATTGATATTCAATGCTGATTGTTGTATGATTCAAGGGAAATCTCCAACCTCTCAGATTGGGAGGGATAGAAAAATTGGCGGCCTGTATTACCTCAGTCTTCCAACTTTGAAGAATAGAAGTGAAAGCAAGCCTCTAGATATTTCCATCTCATCTTCATCATGTAATGAGGACCTATGGCATTCTAGACTTGGACACTCCTCATTTGTAATAAAATATCAGCAAGACAAAGGTTTAGTGTTCAATCACAGATTAGAGAAATATTTTTATTGTTCTATATGTCATTTTGCTAAGCAAAAACATTTATCATTTAATTCAAACAACAATTTGTCAGATAAAGTTTTTGATCTTTTACGTATTGATATTTGGGGACCTTTTCATATGGTTACTGTTAATAGATTCAAATATTTTGTTACTATTGTGGATAATTGCTCAAGACATACTTGGACTTATCCATTCAAAAACAAATATAATGTCCAAGAAGCGATCCCACAGTTCTTTAATATGTTCAAAACACAATATGGTGTACCTATTAAATGTGTGAGATGTGATAACGCAAATGAACTTAGATTCTCAAATTATTTTCAGAAACAAGGTGATCATTTTTCATGTGTGGAGAGGCCACAACAAAACTCAATGGTTGAAAGGAAACATCAACATCTATTGAATGTAGAAAGGTCATTGTTATTCCAATAAGGTGTTTCACTTGGATATTAAGGAGATGTAGTATTAACTGGAACACATCTGATCAATAGGCTGCCTTCTCCTTTGCTCAAGCTCAGATCACCTTTTAAAATTTTACATTCAAAAGTTCCAAACTACAAGCATCTTAGAGCATTTGGCTTCCTTTGCTATGCATCTACATTACTCAGTTCAAGGCATAAGTCCACTCGTAGATCAAAGGCATGTATTTTGCTTGGAATATCCGCTTGGTATGAAAGCCTATAAGCTGTTGGACATTGAATTGAATCAAGGAAAACTTTTGTTTCCAGAGATGTTGTGTTCCATGAGGCCATATTTCCCTTCTTTGAAAAAGCATGATAGATAACATATCTCAACTTCTATTAGAAACTGTACTACCACTTCCAACATATGATCCCAACTCATCTTGTCAACCTCATCATCATGTTTCTGATTAGAATGGATCTTCTAGTGAACCAATAGATGACCACAACTCAGCTTACAACCTAATCATTATATTCTTGATAATAATGGCTCTTCCTATGAACTAGTAGTCCACACAAGGTCCAGCAGATTGGCTAAGAAGCCTAGTTACCTTCATGACTATCATTGTGGGGCTATAACAAAAAATAATTCTACTATGCATCCATTCTCTCAAGTATTGTGATATGACAAGTTGAGCAACAATTTTAAAGTGACTGTTATGTCACTCTTAGCACATTTTGAGCCACAACATTACTTACAAGCTTGTGGCATAACTGAATGGGAAGTAGCCATGGCATCAGAGTTAAAAGCTCTTGAAGACAACCATACTTGGTCCATTGTTGAACTTCTTTATGTCCATAAACCAATTTGTTTTAAATGGGTCTTCAAGATAAAGCATAGGTCTGATGGCACTATATTAAGGCACAAAGCTAGACTTGTGGCAAAGAAATATACTGAAAAAGAAGATGTGGATTACTTTGATACATTTGCTCTAAATTAGTTACTGTCAAGATTCTGCTAGCTCTAGCTTCAGTTTATGGATAGTCCATGCACCAATTAGATGTCAACAATACTTTCTTGCATGGTGATTTACCTGAGGAAATGTGTATGACTATTCCATCTAGATATAGTCTTAAGAAGGAGACTGATATACTTAAAAACCCTATTTGCAAATTGAATAAATCGTTATATGGTTTCAAACAAGCCTCCAGACAACGGAATGCTAAGTTCACAAATGTTCTAATTAAGGAAGGGTTTACTCAATCTGCAACAGACCATTCTTTATTCATCAGAAGGAATACTTCAACTTCTATTGCTCTATTAGTATATGTGGATGACATAATAATAGCCAGCAACAATGAGGTAGCAGTTGGGATGTTAAAGCAATCTTTGGATTCAAAATTTAAACTGAAAGATTTATGACCTCTCCGGTTCTTCCTTGGATTGGAGATTGCTAAGTCTCCAAGTGGCATATCAGTATCACAAAAACCATATGCACTACAATTATTATCTGAAGCAGGGTTCTTGGGATGCAAAACAGCCAACACTCCAATGGAAGCAAATTTGAAGTTAAGTCCATCCATGTACAAAAGATTGATAGGAAGGCTGCTGTATCTTACTATCACTAGGCTTGATTTAACATACTCTGTTAACAGATTAAGCCAATTCCTAGCAAAACCAATGGAACCTCATTTGACAGCAGCTCAAAGGATCCTTCAATACATTAAGTCCACACTAGGCCAGTGACTCTTCTTTCCTTCCAAATATGATGTTTCCTTGAAGGCCTATGCTAAAGCAAATTTTCCATTCACTGATATGCATTTAAAAATATTCACAGATGTAGATTGGGTAGCTTGTCTTGACACTAGAAGGTCCATTTTTGGATATTGTGTATTCTTTGGTGATTCATTGGTAACTTGGAAGTCTAAGAAGCAGAATACAGTGTCAAGATCATTTGCTGAAACAGAGTACATATCAATGGCAAATGCAACATGTGAATTAACTTGGTTATTATCTTTACTAAAAGAATTTAATGTTGAACGTTCCAAATCTGCAGTGTTGTATTGTGATAATCAAGATGCATTGCATATAGCAGCAAATCCAGTTTTCCATGAGAGGACCAAACATATAGAGACAGATTGTCATCTGGTTAAAGAAAAGATCCAAGTCGAGGTGTTGAAGACCTTACTATAGATAGTCCATCTTGAGGGGAGTCATGGAAACATTATCAAAGAGTAGTTGTGTTAGTTGAAGTTAGTTATGTTAGTTCAAGATTTGTTAGTTAGTTGCAAGTTAGTTTGAGTTAGTTAAATTAGCTAAATGAATGTGTAAAAAGGCAACTACACTACTCACTTGTATTAATTCAAATTTTCTTCAACAATTCAATATGGAAACCCTCATCTGAGTGTTCTTCATTTCCACTTTCATTCTATGATCAATTGTTCATTTTGTAATATCTAAAAAGGAAAATAACATACAAATCAATGAAGAATAGACATGAAAATAGTAACAAAAACCTAATATGAGGAACGAGATAAGTGTGCAATTCACAATTATTATGAAAGAACATGATTTTAATTGTGATATTAGTTCAAAGATTACATGTGTAATTAAATATTTCCTAAGCTAATTGAACTTGGATGTAAATTAGAACACTTATCTTTGTATGCAATTAGGATCCTTGTCTTTATATGCAATTAGGATTCTTGTCCTATTTATATCACATTGCATGTGACGTGAAATCGTCCACAAAATTAAGAAAAGAGGAGACAAAAAGTTTTAAGTCTTGTTTGGCTTGAATTTTATCTTTTTGATTTTCTAAATCTGTCCAATCTGAAAATTAGTTTTTGATTTAATTAAAAAGTGCCCACACATCGGTGTAATCTATACTTTGGAAAAATATCATAGAAGACTTAAACGTTGTAAGTGTCAAGTTCGTGAATTAAAAGCGAAAAGTTCATGAACCAGATCGAGATCCATTGTCGTTTATCGATTCATGAATAATACTAAACTTTTAGTATTTAATTATAATAAATACGTGAACGCCTAACAAAGATCACGGTTTATTGAATTAAAGAGAATTGTATTTTTATTCTAATTCTCGTGCCAGTTTCCAACAGAAGAAACACATGTCAATTTATAAGAATCCTAGCTTAAAGACAATCAAATTTCATCACCGGTTGTTGGTTCGTCCAACCGAGTTAAGACACAAATAAACAAATTTGTTTTTCTATTTTTCAAAATTTCTTGGATTTTCAAATTTTAAGAATACAAATACAAGAATAATAGTGACCACATTACACACGACAACCATTGGCAATTCAACATTGTCCCCAATATTAAGTGAAGAAAAAAAATGTAATGTCACACATAGAAAAGAGATAAGCATTGTTGGGTTTTCTTTGTGATCCCAAATAAACCTCGGGACTATGATAATTAATTGGAACCTACTTATATCTTTACAGGTTTCGAGCCCATGATTGAAGACAATTATTAAGTCCACTCCAAAATGTGTCAGTCCAAAATAATACCTGACCTGCCATTTCCTTATGGTATCATAGCCATGTTCTAAGTAAATTATACAAAACCTTTGTTACTGTTACTATGCGTACATTACTGAGTTGTTTGTCAGCCTTGGAGCCTTGAAGCGTTGGTAAGCCAAAGATGGTGGTCCCGTTGGTTAGGTGATCCCAATAACTAGTGTTACCTACAACCTCTACAATATCCTTGGTCTTGTAAGGTTTTCTCATTCCATGTCTCTTTCGAAGTCATGGTTTGGTCGGTCAGGTAGTATTAGATCAAGTACTAGATCAAATAGCTTTCAAGAAGATGATGAAATTAATAATACCCAAGATGACTTAGAAACTCCCAATGCTTAATAATTACAAATTGCTCAAATAAAAAAAAAGTCTTCAAAACTGGACAATCCCTAAAGTAGATAAGAAAACTATCAATGAAATAGGAAGATTTGATTTCACCAAGATTATGTTATCAAAACCTGTGAATGAACCTTACCGGTCAAGAGCCATTTAACTAAAATACATTTGCTTTCGAGCGAGGCCATCAGAGACTTGTTCAAGCAGCGGTAAAATCTTTATTCATGTTAGGATTAGATATACATATTCTTTTGCTCCTGCGAGATAAAAGACATCTCAATTTTGAAAATGCATTATTATTTGTGGTAGAATAAAATCTGGAGAGTGGTCCTCTTTATTTCAATTGCTACCCTAATTTCTCTGTTGATTTTATGATGGTGCAATCTCAAATACTCTAACTCTTGACCTTCAAGCTACAGAAAGTTTCAATTTGGATGATCGATCTAGATCAATTGTGGTTATTTATCTAGTATATTACAAGGTAATGAGTACCACTCTCAATCCTAGGGCATTAAGGTCTTCCCCGAAATATGAAACTATTATAATGGAAGTCAATTCCTTACTCTCAAATTGTCCCTAAGCGACTACCTTGGGACAAGATTTCTAGATCCCTAGTTGGGATTTAGAAAAAGCCAATAGTCTAGAAAGATACAAACCTCATGGAGTTCTTAAACACATCCTAAATTTTCAAAAAGTAAATGTTAGGATGATATTTGAACAACCTTCCAGTTCGAGACATTCAACCTCCTCTCGAATGACTAGAAATGAAAGAGTCTTTGTTTTTCAACCCTCGAGATATTCAACCTCCTCTGATAAACTCAAAAGGGGTCGATTTTAATCCAAATATACCAAAACCTCAATATGAGCCAGAAGATGAATCAGACTCGGAAAGGTCTATGTCACTTACCGCTTCGGATATGCGTCCCCATCCACCATCCGAAAGACTGGAAGGGCAATTGAATGTTATCTCATCATTTAATGACAGAATAAGATCTTAATACCCTTATAGCTTACATGAAGTAACTCTAGTTAGAGAGCTCTATACAAGAATTCAAAAGGGGTCAACACCCCGAAGTCAAAACTTTTAGCAAAATTCTAAAGACAATGTTTTCTAAACGAGTAATTGAATATTTCTAGAATGAATTTGATTTGTATCAAGAAAATTTAAGCTTCTATCAATGGACCAAAATTATAGTTTTTGGTAAACAGAGTATTTCTCATAAATAAATAAATAATACACATCTCAATACAAAACTTTGGAAAACTACTTTAGGTGCAACATTTCAGACAGAACATCCCCTACTCGGGGAAGTCTTAGTTCTCTGAAGAAATAGTGAAGTAATTGCTCATCCCTTCAAACATATAACTAATAGACCATAAGATTCTAAAACTACAGTTAAAGATATTAAGAATATACAAGCTCAAAATAATTATACCAATGTCTTATTACACTCAGTGATTTTAGAGTTATACTAGTAGTATATTAATAATAGAGTGTTTTACCTTATATAGGTTAGGGTTCGCATTAGTATAAATACGAAATGTATCTATTATTTTATTATGCCGTTTTGCTTAATAATAGTTTCTTCATTGTTTTTTCTTTGTTCTTCTCTTTTCAATTTGATTTGTCATATTAGAACACCTTTATTTAGAACATTATCATGGTATCAGAGCCTTTTGTTCATTGATTTTGTTTTATTCATTTTCCATCCCATCTCAAAACAAAAAGAAACCTAGTTTAACCTTTTGAGCCGGATTGTAAATTCTATTTTCTCATTCAACCAGACATCGGTTTGCAGATTGGTGACCATATTGGGGTTCCCGATGACAAGGATAACAATTCTAGTCGGCATGTGAGGGTCCACGCATGGCTTCGACAGTGGCACGTGAAGCCCACTCAAAAACACGGCGGCAGCGCATGAAGACATGTGGGGCTGTTTTCTGGCCTCATTATTTCAGACAAATTTTTTAGTAAGTAATTTCAGATCATTTGGTGGTGTTCGTTTTGGTTGGACGAGCATAAAGACAGATCGTTTGTTTTGTTTTCTTGTTGGTGGTGTCTTTTTTGCCTTTGGATTTACATAATTTTGGTTATCGTGTTATTTGATTCCAATGGAAATTGAAAGGGATGATTCACTTCAATTTATTAGTGTAAAACTAATTGGTAAGAATTAGTCGTATTGGAGTACTGTGCTGAAGAATTATCTTAAAAGTAAAAAAATGTGGGGATATGTTAGTGGAACTAACGTGATACCTAAGACAGAAAATGATTATTATGTAATAGAAATAGATGTTTGGGAATCAAACAATGCGAAAATTCTTACTTGGATTCACAACTCTGTTGATCATTCTATTGGTGCATAGTTCGCAAAGTTTGAAACAACAAATGAAGTTTGGGATTATCTGCAGAAGTTATGCACTAAGTCTAACTTTGTAAAACGATATCAATTGGAGATTGATATACATGCTTTACAACAGAAGAATACGTTTATTATGAAGTTTTACACTGCTATGACATCGATTTGGGATTAGTTGGCTCTTACATAATATGTAGGAATGAAAGCATGTGAGGACTATATTATATATAGAGATGAGCAACGATTGGTTCAATTTTTTATGGCACTTCGTAGTCACTTTGAGGGACTTAGAGGCTCCATCTTGCATCATACTCCTCTTCCTTTTGTTGATTCAGTGGTTAGTGAACTTGTGGCTAAGAAAACACGTTTAAAATCCTTAACATGTGAGGTATCCCTTCCTACTTCTAGCACTTCAGTTTTGGCCGTCCCTTCTCGATCATCTACGCAAAATCAGAACAAAGGTTATGTACGGGTTGCTAGTGAATCCTGTAGCATTTGCAAACAAAATGGACATTGGAAGGCTCAATGTCCTAAGTTATCAAAGAATCAGCAACCCCTATAGAGTCAGCAGCAGTCACAACAGCGATTCTATCGTCCCAATGCTAATACAGCAGAAGCTATGCCATCTAGTGACTCATCTATTGTTGGAGCAAAACCTTCCTCTGGTCCTCCGCTATCTACTTTAGCTGAGCAGTTTCAGAAGTTCCTCACCACTCAGCTACATGCCAAGTCTACCTCCACTCATGTAGGTTTGTCATCCCAGAGCCCATCAGGTATTTCTTCCTAATAGATTTTTGACTCAGGTGTTTCCAAACACATGTCATCTGACTCAACACTTTTTGTTTCCTTATGTCCTTCTGATTCTCCTATGTCTATTATGACTGCTAATGGCATGCAATTGCCCTTGGAAGGAGTTAGTTCTGTTAATAGACATAATTTATCATTTTCAGATGTCTATTGTATTTCAACTCTCACTTTGAATCTTATTTCTATTGGTCAGTTGTGTGACTCTGGATATTTAGTTCAATTTTCTTCTACTGCTTGTCATGTGCAGGATCCTCAATCTCAAAAGCTGATTGGGATAGGCCATAGAAAAGGAGGTTTATATGTTTTGGACAATCTGAGACCCCCACATGTTGCAGCCTCTAGTGTTGATTTGTCATCCTTCTCTTTAAATTCTTCTTCTTCTAGTTTTTATTTGTGGCATTCTCGCCTTGGACATGTTTCTGCTAGTCGTTTAAAATTTTTAGTTTCTAAAGGTTAATTGGGAGATTTGCAAACTCGTGATATTTTTGATTGCAGTGGTTGCAAATTAGAAAATTTTTCTTCTTTACCTTTTCCTTGAAGTATTTCTCATTTTGTAGCACCATTTGATATTGTTTATTCTGATGTGTGGGGTCGTGCTCCTATTGCTACAAAAGGGGGGGGGGGTCTATAAATTATGTCTCTTTTATTGATGATTATAATCTTTATTGTTGGGTTTATCTTATAAAGCGACATTCTAATTTTCTTTCTATTTATTGTTCTTTTAGAGCGCTTGTTAAAACTCAACACTCTACTATGATTAACTACTTTAGATGTGTTTTGGGTGGGGAGTATACTTCTAGTGATTTTTCTACATTGCTTGCTTCTGATAGCACAATTCATCAATTCTGATGTACTAACACCCCACAACAAAATGTTGTTGCTGAAAAAAAGCATAGGCACATTGTTGAAATTACTCGTTTTCTTTTCTTATCTGCTAAAGTTCCCAGTAAATTTTGGAGAGAAGTAGTTTTAACTGACTATGTCTTCTTACACTTCGGGTTTATCACCCTTTGAAACATTGCTTGGATGCCATCCTGATTATTCCCTTCTAAGAGTTTTTGGGTAAACTTGTTTTGTCATTCGTCCTCAAGTAGAACGTAGTAAGTTAACTTCACGCTCTACTATATGTGTCTTTTTGGGATATGGGGAAGAACAGAAGGGTTATCGCTGTTTTTATCCTATTAATAAAAAATTATATGTTTCGTGTATGTTGTGTTTTTTGAGCATATTCCATTCTTTTCTATTTCTGATAATACTCATGGCGTGACTAAGACTAATCTCATTCGTCATGATCCTTTCTCTGATGATATCATTAGCCCACCTTTTCGTACCCCTCATGTTGTTGATCCTTTATGCACTATAGGTACACATTTGCCAACTTATGATGTCCCAATTCTTTCTATGGCCTCCCAAGCACCGTTTGAGATTATTGATCCTCCTAATTCTCCACAATATCCTCCACGTATTCGTAAGTCCACTCAACTACCCGATTTTTCTTATTCTTGTTATTCAGAATCTTTTTTCTTTTTCTTAGCGTCTATTCACAAACTTTCTGAACCCTCTTCCTATAAAGAAGCTATTCTAGATCCTCTTTGGCAACAGCCTACGACTGATGAACTCTCTGCTCTACATAAGACAAACACTTGGGAATTAGTTTCATTACCTCAGGATAAACATGCTATTGGTTCTCGTATGATCTATAAAATCAAGACCAAATCTGATAGTTCGATTGAGCGATACAAGGTTAGGTTGGTTAATAAGGGATTTACTCAGCAGTTTGGCCTGTATTATGAGGAGACATTTGCTCCTGTTGCAAAAATGACTACGGTTCGTACACTTATTGCAGTTGCTTCTATTGGCTGGCGAGATCTCTCTCGGTTGGATGTTAAAAATGCATTCTTGAATGGGACTCTTGTCTCCCATCATCTTGGATATGTCTGCAAACGTAAGAAGGTGCTTTATAGTCTATACAGGCACCTTGCGCTTGGTTTGAGAGATTTTCTACTGCTGTTGCCTCTCTTGACTTTACCCCCATCCATCATGATTCTTCTTTGTTCTCTCGATGCACCTCCACTGGTCGTATTCTACTTCTGTTATATGTTGATGACATGATTATCACTGGTGATGATATTGATTGTATTACTACATTAAAATCTGAATTGGCTTGTCATTTTGAAATGAAGGATTTAGGTCCATTATCATATTTTTTGGCAATCAAAGTTTCTTCCTCTCCTAAAGGTTATCTTCTCTCTCAGTCTAATTATGCTACTGATGTTATTGAGCGTACTCATCTCACTGATACTAAGACTGTTAATACTCCTCTTGAAGCCAATGTTCAATATTCACCTTCTTACGGTATAACTTTGACTGACCTAATATGTACCATACTATTGTTGGAAGTCTAGTCTATCTCACCATCACCCGTCCTGATATTGCTTATGCTGTTCAAATTGTTAGTCAGTTTGTCTTTACTCCAACTACCTTTCATTGGGGAGCTGTTGTTCATATTCTGGGCTAACGTCGTGGTGCTTGCTTTCAGAGTCTTTTGTTTCCATCGACATACTCATTAGAACTTCACACATACTCTGATGCTGATTGGGCCAGTAACCCATTTGATCGTAAGTCCACTACTAGTTTTTGTATATTTTTGGGTAATTCACTCATCTCTTGGAAGAGTAAGAAGCAGACTGTTGTTTTCTGTTTTTCTACTGAAGCAGAGTATCGTGCTATTGCGTCCACTACCACCGAGATTGTATAGTTACGTTGGTTACTTGCAGACATGTGTGTTCGTCTTTTCTCTCCAACTCCTATGTATTGTGATAATAAGAGTACTATTCAGATCTCTTACAACTTTGTGTTCCATGAGCAAACGAAGCATATTTCGATTGATCGTCATCTCATTCGTCACCATCTTCAGCATAGTACTATTTCCTTACCTTTTGTCTCTTTATCGTTGCAACTTGCTGACTTTTTCACGAAGTCCCATCCGGTCCATCTTTTCCGTTTCTTGCTTGGCAAACTCTTGCTGCTTCTTGCTATAGCATCTTAAGTTTGAGAGAGGGGGAGATGGGGGAGAGGGTGTGTTAGAGTTATACCCGTAGTATATTAATAATAGAATGTTTTACCTTATATATGTTAGGGTTTGCATTAGTAGAAATACGAATTGTATTTATTATTTTATTTATGCCGTTTTGCTTAATGATAGTTTCTTCATTGTTCTCTCTTTGTTCTTTCTTTGTTCTTTTCTTCTCAATTTGATTTGTCATATCAGAACACCTTTATTAAGAACATTGTCAAGTGACATCTCAAATAACGAGGATTGAAACAAATTCTGAAAATAAAGTTCAAAAAAGGAAAAGCATGCGGACAAATTAACCTCAAATTTGGTTTTCAAACCTCTTCAAGACATAAAATAGGAAGCTCAAAATTTCCAAATGAAGGAAGTGTTTTGATAGAAATGTCAAAACAACTTTCAAAGTTAAGCTCTTCAAAACATATTAATGTTGTTGATTCAATTGAGGAACTTGAACAACAGTTTAATGAAGAGTCTCTTTAAAGAAACAAAATCAAGAATTCAAATCACCATTCCAAAATCCCAAATTAGTACACCAGACCATCTTTTCCCCGATATGCAAGGAAAAGAAGAAACGATAAATTTGTTATACTGGGGATGAGATCATCGAATGGAATATTGATGGAATAACCGAATACCAGATTTCTCAGCTCATTGAAAATATAGCCATTTGTTTCATGGCATATCGATGTAGATATATCCAAGAAGACACCGCCTTTAATAAAATTCTTACTGGTCTCTTATGTCAACTAAAAAGGCTCGTGGAATGATTACCTTAATGATCAAGACATAATGATAGCCTCAATACGTTTTTATACGTAGTTCTCAAACATTTAATTGAAAATCTTACAATATATCAAGAAAGATCCTTTGAAATACTAATGAACCTAACTTGTCCGAAACTTCATGATTTTCGTTGGTATAAAGATATCTTCCTTACTAAGGTAATTGTACGTGAAGATTGCTATATATCGTTCTGGAAAGAAAGGTTCATTTCAGGACTTCCAAAACTCTTTGTCGAAATAGTTAGGACTGCAATAAAAAATAAAAATAATGATACCATTCCATATGTTTCCCTTACTTATGGTGAAATTATTAATTTCATCAACAAAGAAGGATTAGGTTTATGCAATGATATCAAACTAAAAGCAAAGCTAAAAAACGAAAGATCCGAGAGTCGATGAGAGCTTGGATCTTTTTGTGAACAATATGGCCTTGAAAAAGTCATAGCACCTTCTTCTAGATTCAAGAAAAGAAATAAGCATCCATATCAAAAAACTTCTAAAAGAGGAAATAATTATTCGAGGGAAGATAATTATCAAAACCCACCAAGACGAAGATTTTACAAAAATAAAAAGAAATCAAATAACGGTGTTACCTGGAAATGTAAACAGCTAGGTCACTACTCTCATCAATGTACAATCAAGAAAAAGATAAATAATCTAGAAATTGAAAATTGATCTTAAACTTCAATTACTAAATCCCTCAACTTCTGAAAATTCTTTAGAATATGAAGAAGAGCAAGTTTATCAAAACCAAGAAGATTCTGATATTGATGAAATCAGTCTCTTCTGATTCAAGATATGATAAACAGATTTGTAATTGCGAAGACAATATTTGTCATTGTAAACACAAACAAATCAATGTTCTTACGGAAGAAAGTTAAAAATCCACCATTCAAGAAATAGTCGATAAAATTGAAGATCCGCAACTAAAGAAAAAATTCAATCAATTATTAATCCCTAAAAAATTGGTAACTGAACAATTTAGTATGTCTCAAATAATAAATAAATTCAAAGAAGAATCTACATCTAAATCTAAAGTTTCAAACGCTGATTTAAAATTAGAAATTAATGAAATGAAAACTCAAATTTCCATTCTAGAAAAGCAAACGAAAGAGTGTTTTTGAAGAGCAAAACATCTAGAACAAGAAGTCTCTAATGGTAAAAACCTAATAGAAGATTCTTCATCGGATTCAGATTATTCTAACAATAAGGCCACTCCTCAAACTACACACCACCTCAATGTAATAAACAGAACTCAGCTTCAAATATGGTATTGTCAAATGATGATTATTGTCAATAAAGAATTCAAACTGAAAATTATAGTCTTAATAGACTCTGGAGCCGATCAAAATTGCATAAGAAAAGGTCTTGTGTACAAAGTATATTGAGAAAACAACAGTGACTCTATGGAGCTAGCAGAAAACATCTCAATATACAATATAAACTTTCAAAAGCTCGTGTTTGCAATTCAGGCATTTGCTTCAAAAATCATTTTTACATAGTCAAAGACTTAGATCAAGAAGTAATTCTTGGAACTCTTTCATAGTTTAGATTTATCCCTTTCAAGCAGATAAAGTTGGACTACGAATAATTGTCTTTGGCCAAGAACTGGTTTTCCAATTCACTAATCCTCCTTCCTACAAAGATGTCAATGCTCTCAAATAGGCTTCAATCTCAAAGCTTGTCAACAACATTAATTTGAAAAACAACATATTAAATTTCTTAAAGAAGAGATTAAATACAAAAGAATTGGAGAACAAGTGCAAGATCCAAAAAATAAAGAAAAAGATCCTACTAATTAAAAAAAAAAATAGAATTAGAAATTTTCTTTACCATTCCAAATGCGTCCAGGGACACAAAGAAACACATTGTTTCTTTACCATACGCAACAAATTTTAAGGAGTCCTGTATCCCCACTAAAGTAAGACCAATTCAGATGAATAGCGAATTACTTGATTATTGTGTCAAAGAAATTAATGATTTGCTCGAAAAGGGTTTGATTAGACCAAGTAAATCCCCCTGGAGTTGCATTGCTTTCCATGTAAAAAATCAAAGTGAAATAGAAAGAGGTTCCCCAATACTAGTTATTAATTACAAACCCTTGAACAAGGTACTTCAATGGATTCGATATCGTTTACCTCAAAAGAAAGATTCGTTAAATCAACTCATCAATGCAATTATCTTTTCAAAGTTTGATATGAAGTCTGGATTTTAGCAAATTCAGATTGTGGAAAAGGACAAATATAAGACATTATTTAATTTTTCTTTTGGGCAATACGAATCGAACGTAATGCCATTTGGTTTAAAAAATGCCCCCCTTAGAGTTTCAAAAGATTATGAATGACATTTTTACTCCTTATCAATTTTTTTCAATTGTTTATATTGACGATGTTCTAACCTACTCTGAAAGTTTGGAACAACACTTCAAGCATTTGAGTATTTTCATCAAGGTCATAAAGGCCAATGGATTAGCAGTTTCTGCTAAAAAGATTGTTTTATGTCAAACTAAGATCAAGTTTTTAGGTCACCAAATCTATCAAGGAACTATTACCCTCGTTCAAAGAAGTTTTGAACTTGCTACCAAATTCCTTGATGAAATCATCGATATGACCGGTCTTCAAAGGTTTTTAGGATGCATCAATTTTGCTGCAGATTTTATTCTAAATATTAGGCGATTGTGTGAACCCTTGTATTAAAGACTTGTATCAAAGACTTATGAAAAATCCTCTACAGTGGAGTCAACAACATACTTTAGACGTTAAGTCTGTCAAGCAAGCTGTCAAAACCCTTCCCTGCCTTCATATCATAAATCCCAAAGTCTCTCTCCTTGTTGAAACCGATGCCTCTGAGTTATGTTATAAGGGAATTCTCAAGCAAAAAGTCGACGGGTAAGAGAAATTGGTTTGATACCACTCTGGAATTTGGATTGGGCCACACAAAAATTATTGTATGGATAAAAAAGAAACTTTGGCTATCGTTCTATGTATTACAAAATTCCAAGACAATTTAATCAACAAATCTTTTTAAGTTATAACTTATTGCAAAGCTTCAAAAGATATTTTACAAAAAGATATAAAAAATCTTGTTTCAAAACAAATCTTTGCCTGATGGCAAGCGACACTATCCTGTTTTGACTTCAATATTGAACATATTCAAGGATGTTCGAATTCTTTACCTAATTTTCTAACTTGCAAATTTTTGCAGGGAAAGTGCGAGCAAGTAAAATGAGTTCTAAGGCAAAGAAAAAGGCAATATCAATAGATCAATATATACTTCAATTTGCAGACTCAAAATCATCTTTTTCATCTCAAAAAACCACTCAAGCCTCAAAACTCTCTTAAATAAAATCAGTAGCCTCTTCCAGTCACGTTCAAACTCATAATACATTTCAGGTACTAGGGATTGTCCCTAAGCCCAAAATCCCTTCTCAAAATCAAATACAACAACATTTCAATCCTGTCAAACCTTTAGACCGATATCCTCCAAAACTCCATTACGAAAAATATCAAATAACAAAAACTTAATTACCTTTTTTTTTTGGTCAATAAGTACTTTTTAAACTAAAACCAAACAACTATTATATTATAAAAAATATTTTTTACTCTCCAAGTACAACTTTTAGACTTTAAACCCCAGCCCCTAACTATAGGAAATGGTACCTATAGTGACGACACCGTTAGGAAGACAAAATGTAGCCACTACTTGTTCTGTATAGTAGGGGGACGATAATGAAATATCGCCGCTATAAATTCCAAATCTATAGCGACAACACATGTCATCTGTATATATAAATTGTCATCGCTATTACTTTGGATATATAACGACGAAAAATTATATCGTCGCTATATATATTCCAAATGGCGGGAACAATTTGCACTATTTATGTGTACATATAGAGACGACATGCGTCGTTGCAATAGAATACAACTAATTTTTTTTTTCTCACGTGACGCATGATTCTCCTTGTAAATTGTATTCTAGTCTACTGAGACGACTCATGTCGTCGCTGTAGAGTTGTCAAAATTGGTGGAAAAATTGGCTTCCATTTCTTATCTATAACGATTACTTACTTAATATATAGAGACGACATCTGTCGCCCCTATAGAATCTCCTTTCTCAGTTCTTCATCTCCGCAAAAAAATTTCTATACTGTAATTCTAAAAAATTTCTATCTCCATCTTCTTTCCATTTCATTTCCATCTCCATCTTTTTCTCCATCTCTATATTATTTTTTGCCAATTTCATCACTATATTTCTGAAAATTTTATATTTCACTGCCAAAAAAATAGTAGTTTTCAGGTATGGATATTGATAAAAGTTGGACAAAAATTAGAAATCGTACAAAATCGCCAGATTTTTGGAATGGTTTGAAAGCATTTATAAATATGGCTAGGCCATACGTAAACGACAGGAAAATGATTACATGTCCAAGCACAAGATGTTTAAACGGTCTCACACATCCATTGAAAATTTTCGAGGCTCACATATTTCGTAATGGTTTTGTGGAGAATTATGTAACCTGGATATACCATGGTGAGACCGAGGTTCAGATTGTGAATGTGTATATATAGAATGAGAGAGCAGGTACGGATGATGAGATGATGGATGTCATGGACGACGTAGTCGGTGATGAGCATGCTGGTACATGTGCCGATGGTTACTATAACAAATTGTTTAAGGCTCTGCATTCAGAATTACAACCATGAGTTTTATCATTTCGTCCTTTAATTTTTTAGTGAAGTTGATGCTTATTAACGTTGTGAATAAATAGACAAACAAGTCTGCCGATGATCTTTTGAAGTTGCTTAAGTTAGCTTTCCTAAACATGAACATGGTGGACTCTCACTACGAAGCTAAGAAGATGATGACCAATCTTGGTTTGGGTTGCAAATCTATTCACGCCTACAAGAATGACTATGCACTATTTTGGTGTGAGCATGCTGATAGATAAACTTGTCCGATCTGCCAGAAAAGTCGTTGGGTGTACACTTCTAGGAGACTGAACGAGAAGAATGTTCTGCATAAGGTATTGCACTATTTTTCCTTGGCCCCCAGACTAAAAGTATGTTCACGACGAAGGATACTGCAAAACTCATGCCGTGGCACAGTGTAGGAAGGTCTAGGGATGAAGATGAAATGCAGCATTCTGTTGATGGGAAACATCCACTATTTACAAGTGAGATTTGGAATGTCTGGTTAGGTTTGGCCACAGACGGATTCAATCTATTTGGAGACATGAGTCTGGCATACAGCATGTGGCCAGTAGTTGTAATAGTTTACAACATACCACCTTGGTTATGCATGAAACCCGAATACCTCATACTTACTCTCTTGATAACTGGTCCTGGAATTGTTCAAAATCATGGAAATTGGGACCTATATGTAACCTCGTAAAACTTGAAGGGCTTACATTGAAAATAAAAAAAGGACCAAATTGAAATAAAAGAAGAAATATAAGGACCAAAATGAATAATTTTTAAGATGAGGGACCTAACTGCAAATAACCAATGTTTAATGTTACAGCGAAGACACTTATAGAGATAACATATGTTGTCGCAATATGTTAAAATTTTTGGTGGCAAGTTTTCAGCGCGTGCACCAAAAAATTAAAAATAAAGGTCGTCGCTAAACTTATAGCGACGACAGATGTTGTCGCTACAGAGTTAGCCATTTAACACGCAGAAACCCTTTTCTTCCCTATTTATTTTCCTCTTCTTTCCTTCTTTGCACAAAAATTCTGTCGCCATCTAGTCCATTTGCCTCAATCAGTCTACTGTCGCCAAATTCCCGCCGTCGACCTCCTGCTGTCCAACTTCCGTTGTCCATCCGCCGCAGTCAGGTTCAATTACCATATAAATTAAGCTATAGAAAATAAGCACTAATAAACCCTAACAACTATCTAACAACTACCATCCTAAATAGTCTCTCAATTTCGCCATTCCTGAATCCCCGATTATTGGAATTTCCAAAACCCGAGGCTTCCCACCATGGATTACTTCTCGTCCACTGTCCGCTGCTGGCTAGACCATTTCCATGATTTCCGTCATCGTTCTTTGCCTTTCTCTTCCACTTTTTACTGTAAAAGTAGTGAGTAGAGTGCTTAATTACTCTCCATAGTGTGCAATATGTCGATATTAATGTATTACAAAATTGTATATGATGTACTTCTTTACTGCACATTGCATGTAGGAAAAAGAATATGTCTCTTTTGTAGAATAACCATATTCATGCACTTATTTAATGATGGTTATAGAAGAATAGTAGTGCAGAAAATTGGAACTTTAGTAGTTAAAAAAATGAATAAAGTAGTGTATCTTATTGATCTGAAAAGAAGATTGATAAATAGAAAGTCAGCATGTGGTATATAAGGTTAAATTTGGGGAATGCACACATGCAATTGCTGTTATGGGAGTTGTTGCTTGTTCCTCGTAAGTTAGTAAACCATAGATCTGAAAACCTTGCTTGAATGTATGTAGTCTACTCTTCAAGACACATATTTGTGCTTATTCTATCTCTCGTTGTTGTTCTTTTTCTATACAAAAAGTTGTTGTACAACTTATTAGTGACACAATTCCTTATGAGTGCAAATAATCTTTGATTTAATTTAAAATTGGTCTCAATATATTTATCTGTATATAGAAATTCACCTTCACCCCCAAGCAAAGAGAGAAAGTGGAAATGACTCGTCTTCTGAGGTGGATGAAATGTTTCTCTTTAGAGGAAGAAAATAACTTTCTATTCCCATAGGGGTTATTCATATTCCAAACATTCGGTGTTGCTACTTGCTTGGATAATGGTTATGAGGGCCATCGCTGATTTTTCTGGTAATTACAAAGTGAAGTATAAATTTTTTCTTTCAGAGTTTTGGTCCATCCAAAGCTCGGGGTTATTAACTTGGACATAAAAATTTTGGTCTTTCCAAAGTTTGATTTTTTCACAAGGCATGATTTTGTTACAGAATAGGCAAGATTTGTGGTAGTTGTAAGTTTTTTTTTTTTTTTATTCGAAGCACCAGCACAGTCCCATTATGGTTTTTAGGTCTACCAGGACAGACTGGTGGGGGTTTGGATGCCCCTACCACTGTATTTATATAAAAAGGGTAGTACACAGGAGGGGGATATGAACCTGACCTCCAAGCATACAACGAATGAAAAAAAAAATTCCTCAAACTACAGCAAATAAAGAGATACTACCTCCGGTACATAATTCTGAAAAGCAAAAGCAAAAGCAAATGAAAAACAAACTAACAAAAAACTAAAGACCTCTAACTGATGGAAGGCCATATCTGTCAGTCTGAAGTAGTCCACGCGAACGACGAGGCAAGTCTGAAGATCCATACTCCTGATAATGTCGTTGGTCCCAGCCCTCAGAAGCTAAAGAATCAGCGACCTGGTTTTCCTCTCG
Organism: Forsythia viridissima; assembly: GCA_030279155.1. Classification (NCBI taxonomy): domain Eukaryota; kingdom Viridiplantae; phylum Streptophyta; class Magnoliopsida; order Lamiales; family Oleaceae; genus Forsythia; species Forsythia viridissima. The sequence continues at coordinate 21,707,219 of CM059036.1, forward strand.
AAAAATATGGGAAACTGTGTCTCGATCGAATGATAGAAGATGTCGGATGCGTCTGAGTATTGACTGAATCACCCACGACCCCCCACCACGTGAAATGTAATGAACAGCAAGTGTAGAGTCAGTCTCAATCCATAAGTCCACAAGACCCATCCGTCGGGCAAGCTCAATGCCCTGTAAAATGGCTCTCAACTCTGCCTCCAAAATAAGTATGTCTCCGTAGTCAGTAGAGAAGGCCCTGATACAACGCCCAGTGTGATCTCTGATAACACCCCCGCCACTCGTAAATCCATCCCTGACGCATCCATCAGTATTGATCTTGGTAGATCCAGCCAACGGAGCACGCCAATAAACCAAAGTAGGGGGGCTGGGGGTAGGAGAAGTAAGAGTAATACCAAAATGTGGGGCAAGATCAAGGTCCCCACGCCAATGCACAAATCGAAAGAGTCTTCCCGTCTGCAGTAAAGAAATAGTGTGATAGACCCGCCAGATAATACGACTGGGGCTCCATGCCAATCCTACGATGCTTCGCATCATTCCTAGCTTTCCAAATGTACCAAAAGACCAGCAAAGGGATGATAGTGCGAATATGGCCACTCTTGACAAACTGGCTTGAGAATCTCCAAGTCTGAAATCTATGATGTAGCATCTCTCCAACCCTGAGGGGAATGCCAAAAATAGTTGAGAAGTGCTGCCATACCTGGTGAGCCACAGGGCTATCAATAAAGACATGCTGGATGGTCTCAATCTCTGAACAGCACTGACACCTTGATGCCATGTGGGCCCGGATCCTCCTCTGAATAATCACATCCACTGGCACTAAACCCTGCCACAATCGCCAACAAAAGAAAGAGATAGTCTGCGGGATGATGGGGCTCCAAATCATGCGACAAAAGGACTGAATAGGCATGTTATATATTTGTGATAGAATAGGCATGATTTGTGATAGCTGAAAGTTATAGACATGATTTTGTTACAGAATAGGCATGTTATATATTTGGGCTGTTTTGTAAATGATAGTTTAAATGGTTGAGTTGGCTATACTTTAGTTTTGATTGGTTCATATTAGGGGGCATGTGGACCCAATTGATACTATACATTTTTTGTTTGGGAATTTGTTATTTTTCAGGTTTGGTTTAGTCCAATTTACAGGGAAGACTCTACCAAAATTTTTATAAAATCTTTTTTATATCACTTTCCCATCTTTTTTTTTGCTCAGCCTGTTTTAGTTTGAAATTATTAGATAAGGGACCATTTCAGCACTAAAAACAAAGATTAAGGATCAATTGCACAAAAAACATAATTTAGGGATTGATGTGCAAAAAAAACGTTTAGGGACCATTTCAACACTAAAAACAAAGATTGGGGACCAATTGGACAAAAACACATAATTTAGGGACTCATGTGTAAAAAAAAGTTTAGGGACCATTTCAGCACTAAAACAAAGATTAGAGACTAATTGCACACAAACACATAATTTAGGGACTGATGTGCAAAACAACAAAGTTTAGGGACCATTTCTGCACTAATTGATGTTCTCTTTTGTTAGTTGTTAGTATGGCTGACGTCATGTCGCACGAAGGTGATGGTGCAGGTGATCTTCCACATCAGCCACACCGCGGGCTCAATTCGTCATGTAAGTCCGATAAGAATTTTTTTTTCAAAATTTTTTATTTTGTAATTTTTACAGTGACTTCATTATCATTGAATTTCGTATCAAATATATCATATTTTTCTTTTCCAGCGCCCCTGTCTAAGTGATGGGGTATCTCTCGAGGCATTAATCTTGATAAAGTTTGGCAGGTGAATGAGAAGAGGCAAGTTTCCATCGCTTTCAACAATGTCGAACGAACAATGTTGCCGATCGAAAATAACGCGAAGTATTTTATGCGCTTGATTGAGAACCAAGTCAGGTTCACCGTGCTCCCTTGCTACCCTTCCTGGACAGAGGTTCCAGAGGAGTAGCGGGCATGGTTTGTAGTGTCATCGAGGTAATGTCTTACAATAGTTTTTACATTAGCGCATTCTTTAAACATATTGTTCCATGTAATATACACTAACGAATATTTTTTCCAATGTTGTAGATCGCCTGGCAGCTGATCGTTATTGCGATTACAAACGTAAGGCGAATAACCACTTAAAAGAGCACAGGCCAAGCAGTCTATACGGCGAGCTGTCTACCGAGGAATGGCAGAAGTGTATTGACTTCTTCACAAATCCTACTTTCATGGTACATACTAAAATGTAGTTTTTAAGTTTTTATGTCGTTCCAGATTTTTCACACCTGGGATGGCAATTGGGTGAACCTGAAGGTGACTGGTGACTACGTGAGGACAAATTTTTATTTTTTAATGTTGTTAATTTTATCTAACATTATATTATTATTTATTATTTGTTTTTTCTCACTAAACAGGATAAACTTGTTGAGGTTAGGAAAACTCAACAAACTCAGGTCGCCTACAGCGGCGCGTCGGCTGACGAGCGTGTTATTGCGAAGGAGGTTCTCGGAGAATGACGAGAACACGTCTGTGGGGTTGGACGGGTTCCGAAGGGCACCATTCATTCGCTAGATTCAACCGCTGCATCGAACGTCCCACAAGGAACATCCAACCAGTTCTCTGAAAACCCCCAGAAGGATGATTCTCGGTTTGCATTGTATGAGGCCCAGCAACGCTGAATGGAGAGGACAATTGCACGTCTTACGACAAATTTTCAGTAGAGAATACCGGGAGTTGTGCTAGAGGATGATGAGGACGATAACGAGAATGAGTGTGGGGGTTTGGGGGACATGTAGATTTTATGTACAATATAATTGTTATTATTTTTTAAACAAAAATTTAGAACATTTATAGCAGCAACATAGTCGTCGCTACGATTAAAACATTACTTGTATATTAGCGATGACTATATCGTCGCTATATATCCTGCATACATTGAGGCGACTTTGTCGTCGCTACTAATTAGAATCTGTAAACGTAATAGCAATGATAACTTCGTCGCTAATGTTCAGGATAATAGCGACGATTATTTGCGACGACTATGTCGTCACAATTTCTCTAATTTTGAAAAATTGAGCACGACGATGTAACGGCGACATTGTCGTCGGTATAGATTCAGATGTATACATCGACGACATTATATCGTCCCTTGACATAAAAACAGATGACATCTGATCTTTTAGTGGCGACGACTTTAATCGTTGCTATAGCCCCTCCTTTCTTGTAGCGCCCCACTCCCACTCCCACTCCCACTCCCACTCCCAACACACTAACTCTTGTTTTCGGTAGATGTGAATAATTTGGGAACCTCAAGAAAAAATGTTCCAAAGGTAAAGAAGTTTTGGCTAATTGCTCGAAATCAATAAATGGAGATATTGCATTGCCAATAGTGTGCCTTTTTTTCTCAATGGGAGACAAGGATATTCTTTGAAAAGAATATGTTCATCCTCATGGCATGTTGTTGGCCAACAATCTAAGCTACCATGAATGACGATGTGGTACTAATGGCGGGTTCATAAATTTGCACACTAGCAATGGTTTGACATTGATGCAGGGTGTGATGAAATTTATGTCGATGTCTATTGAGCTCCCGAGAAAGTTATATATGGGGGTTGCACTATAATTTTCACCAAGAATATTGGTCGATGTGAGCCGATTTTAAATTCTTAAAATTTGTTGATTATAAGTGTGTATACTCATTATGGTGGTGTATCGTAATTCTCTAAATTAAGAATTATGGTTGTAAAGAAAATGATAGACCAATTTTTTTCCAAGTGGGGATGACAAAGATGGTCGAAGAGAAGGGTCTGTGTGAGAGGTACATTATTTTGTAGGAGCATGGAAGAAATCCTATTTGGAGGCCTTGGACAATTCAAAGTTGAGGCAGAGACTGCTAGTAATTAACTTGGTGTTGTCCAAATAGTTATGAGTTGCACTTATAATATGAATATTAGTTTCTTATTTGTAATGAAATTGTTTAGAATCCCACGTTGAATACAAATGCAACACCAATTTTGTCACCTAATATAAAGGACTTTTCCCTTAGGGTTTTATTTATCCCAAGTTGTGAGATATAGAGTCACGTACTAGTTGGATGGTGTGACTTGGGGATCGTAAGTAATCTCTCCCATTATATACTATAAAGGTTTTCTCAGTATGTAAGTTCTCGGGTGTAGTTGGGGATTTTGAGGCCTGTGTGTGAGATGTTGGGCGAATGTACAATTTTACATAGTGTAATCTTTTTTTTTAAATTGTTCGTGGTTTTTCTCCGATTTGGATTTTTTAAGTAAATTTGTTTATGTGTTATTCTTATCGTCTTTATTTTTGTTTCTCTATCCTTACTTGATAGAGTAGTGCCATTTGCAGTCGCTCACTACTAGTAGTCGTCATATGTGTCATTACTCAATTGGATGAATTATTCATAATTAATGGCTATAAATACATTACTTAATTAAAGTAAATAATTCATCCAATTGAATAATGCCACGTATGATGACTACCGGTAGTGAGTGACTGCAAATAACATTATTCTACTTTGATATATTTTCGGAGGAGGATTCATAAGAAGAATCTGAAAATTTACTCAGATTCCCAACAATTCAATCATAAGAATCAATATTTCTTTCTGAGTCCCCTATTAGCAAATTTTATAAATTTTTTCCTTTTCTATCTTATGCTAAATGTAAATCTATAATTTTTTTTTTATTATTTGTATGTTTCTTAATTTTAAGTTAGACAAAGAAATTTGTTTCAGTTTAAAAATTCTCTTTTTTTTTTTTTTTTTTTTTTTTTCTGTTTTTGAGAAATTAGTAAATTAAAATTGATCTACATTATTTATTTAAAAAAGGAACTTGAAAGAAATCTATACTTTTGTGCCAATATAAATGCATTTTTAGTGTTATGATAATATTGTTTTAATTTTCTGAACTTAATATAGTTTAATGTTAAGAGTATAAAAAAATAAAAAAATAAAAAAAAATGCTTCTACCTCACTTTCACCCCGTTCTCGTGTTCTGGAACGACCCAATTTTTTTTTTTGGGTGTTAGTATAAACTAAATATAGGTGGGGCTAGTCATGGGAACTCTGGAAAAGGAGCAGGCGGTGGTCTAGTTCGAGATCACAATGATGATTTACTGTTTGGTTTTCATGAATATCTGGGTCTATGCACACATATGGAGGCAAACACCAACCCTTTGTTCTGAGGCTGAATTTATACTTGCAAAGAGATTTACAAATGTATAGATGGAGATAGACTCCATGGCATTAATATACCTCATTGATTCAAATCATATTGGCCAATGGTCCATACTCCCGCAAATCGATTTAAAATTATATCAATGTGTACCGACTGGCTTGCCACTACAAGAAAAAGGTAGCTATAGCGGCGACATTAATAACGACGACAAAATATCGCCTCTATTTGTACTGTACAATTACGACGATAAAGAAATATCAACGCTATAAGTTAAAAATCTATAGCGACGACAAAAGTCGTTTTTATATTCAGTATGTCGTCGCTAGTATTTTAATATATAGCGACGACATAAGAAGTCGTCGGGATATACTTTTCAGATAGCGGGAATATATAACGCTTTTTTGTAACAATAGCGATGATAATTGTCGTCACAATAGATGTATAGATGATGTTGTAACTCACTTGAATCATGATTGTCCTCGTAATTTGAAATGAAGTCCATTGAGACAGCATTTGTCGTCGCTATAAAGTTCTCAATATTGACGGGAAAATTGGCGCCCATTTCTTATATATATCGACAACATTTTTCGTCACAATAGATCTGTAGATGATGTTGTAACTCACGTGAATCATGATTGTTCTCGTAATTTGAAATGAAGTCTATTGAGACGATATTTGTCGTCGCTATAGAGTTCTCAATATTGGCGTAAAAATTGGCGCCCATTTCTTATCTATAGCGACAATATTTTTAATCTATAGAGACGACACATGTCGCCGCTATAGAATCTCCTTTACAACTCACCATCCCTACATTTCTATATTTCTACAATATTTTCATTTTCTTTTCCATAATTGTTCTCCAACTCCATTTTTTTTCTCTATAACCATCTTCTTTCCATTTCATTTCTCCATCTCTATCTATTATCCTTACTGCATTTGTGAAAATATAGTATTTTTCAAGTATGGATATTGATAAAAGTTGGACAAAAATTAGAAATCGCACAAAAACGTCAGATTTTTGGAATGGTTTGAAAGCACTTATAAACATGGCTAGGACATACATAAATGACAGGGGAATGATTAAATGTCTGTGCACAAGATGTTTAAACGGTCTCACACATCTATTGGAAATTGTTGAGGCTTACATATTTCGTTATGGTTTTGCAGAGAGTTATGTAACTGGGATATACCATGACGAGACCGATGTTCAGACTGTGAATGTGTATAGATAGAATGAGAGATAAGGTGTAGATGATGAGATGATAGATGTCATGGACGATGTAGTCGGTGATGAGGATGCTGGTACAAGCACCGATGGTTACTATGACGAATTGTTTGAGGCTCTGTATTCAGAACTATACCCAGGAGTTTCATCATTTTAATCCTTAAATTTTTTAGTGAAGTTGATGGACAATAAGGTTGTGAATAAATGGACAAACAAGTCTGTCGATGATATTTTGAAGTTGCTGAAGTTAGCTTTCCCAAACATAAACCTGGTGGACTTCCACTACAAAGCTAAAAAGATGATGAAGAAGCTTGGTTTTGGTTACAAATCCATTCACACCAGCAAGAACGACTGTGCACTATTTTTGGGTGAGCATGCTGATAGACTAACTTACCCGATTTGCCAGAAAGGTCGTTGGGTGCACACTTCTGGAGAGTGAACAGGAAGAATGTTCTGCATAAGGTGTTGTGCTACTTTTCCTTGGCTCCCAGACTAAAACGTATGTTGGCGATGAAATATACTACAAAACTCATACAGTGGCACATTATATGAAGGTCTAGGGATGAAGATGAAATGCAGCGTCTAACTGACGGGAAGGCATGGCAGGATTTTGACAGGAAACATTCACTGTTCGCAAGTGAGATCCAGAATGTCTGATTAGGTTTGGTTGTAGACGGATTCATTCCATTTGGTGACACGAGTTTGGCGTACAGCATGAGGCCAGTAGTTGTAATCGTTTACAACCTGCCACCTTGGTTATGCGTGAAACCCGAATACCTCATGCTTACTCTCTTGATACTTAGCCCTAAAGCACCGGGTAAGGACATTGATGTATTCTTACGACCATTAGTGGACGAGTTGAAGGAGTTGTGCGCCGATGAGATTGATACGCGTGACACTGGAACCAATAATAGGTCGGTATTCAGAATGTGTACATCGTTGTTATGGACAGTTAACGATTTTCTAGCAAAAAGTAGTTTGTCGGGTTGGAGCGGCCAGGGGTACATGGCAAGTCCTACGTGCAACAAGGAGACACCTTTAGTCTGTGTGATAGGTAAGACAGCTTACGTGGGTCACCGACGGTTCCGACCATCCAGACATCATTTTAAGAGCAATTTAGACTTTGACGAGAAGACGGAGAGGCGATCACCTCCATGTCGGTTAATGGCTATAGACATTTTAGCAAAGTTAAGCCGTATGAGACATAGTATTTCAAGAAAGCACCCTAACTACGGGGGTACTAGAAAAAGGAAAAGTGATGACGAGTTGAATTGGAGAAAAGTGAGCATTTTCTATGATGGCTTCCCACGATCACCTGATGCTCATCCTTTACAAGTTGGAACGAATCTTTTCGCCAGCCTTCTTCGACATCATGATTCACCTTGTAATACATCTGCCAAAAGAGGCAATCCTTGGAGGTCTAGTGCTCATGAGATGGATGTATTCGTTCGAGGGATACCTAAAAAACTAAAGGACTACATCAGAAATTGAGCTTGGCCAGAGGGTTCAATAGCTATAGGGTATGTTGTTGATGAGGCATTAACGTTTTGTTCGAGGTACTTCGAGGACATAGAAACAAGGTTCAACCAACCGGACAAAAAATGAGGATGTAAGTATTCCACGAAGACAACTTTCTATTTTCAGTCGAAGTGTCGCCCAATTGGAAAGAAGGCACCAACAATGCTTCCTGCTCATGTTCAAAGTTAAGCGATGTTTGACGTCCTCAACAACTATTCTGAAATTGAGACATTCTTGTAGTAAGACTTCGTTCTTAAATATTATTTAATTATCTTGAATAATCTATCATTTTAAACGAATTAATTAGTTCATCTTATATGCATTGTACATGGAACATAGGCATGAGCTATTGAATAATGGCTGCCCAAACATCGACCAGTTGCATAAAAGAGACTTTCACAGTTGGTTTTACAGGAAGGTAAACGATCAACGACCGAATACATTTCAAATATGTCCACATTTTTCATTACAGTAACATTGACTAAAACCAACTTCCGTTGGCCAGTGGATGTTACCAACAGGTTATGTTTTATACGGCCTGTGTTGTGAAAAGAGTACGCTTCCTTACATATGATCATGATATTTGAAGAAAAACTCATAACAGTGGTGTGTCCGTCCCATGAACTGGGGTGAGGTTTACTACGGGCAGCTACAAGAGATACTGGAGCTATAGTTCGAACTGAAACTTTCAATGTTTATGTTCTGATGCAAATGTTTTAGGTGTGATGAGAGACGGAGGGTAACTAAGAATAACATTACCATTATTGACATTAGTGCAGAGGCGTTTAAGGATGATCAGTTCATACTTGCTAGCCAAGCACAACAAGTGTTCTACATTGAAGATCCTTCTCGTGGTCCGAACGGGCGAGTAGTACAAGTAGTTCATCATAGGAGTACGTGGGATATGATGGGATCTAACATCACAGAGATAGACCTGCTCTACAATAACAACTCTTCTCATTTATCTCTAATTGCTGTTCTTGGCAACTTAAAGCATTTATCGTTGCACCGGGATGATGGTGAAGCTGATGAGATAAGATCATCGATTATTAAGAGAGCCTCATCTGATAGTCCAGGAGATACTTCGTTCATTAATAATGAGGATGTGGAAGACAACACACATGAAGAATACGAGGATGACGAAATGTTGAGTGAAAGCAATGAGGACGACAATGACGATGATGAGGATCAATCATATCATGACAGTGAATCAGATTGAGTGTTGTTGTTCGTCACTATTATTTATTCAATAATTTTGTTACACATCCCGACATTGTTGTTAGTGAATCAGAATGAATGTTATCTTTCGTCACTAAAATTTATGAAATAAACTTATAAAATTTTTGTTGTTGCTGTTGTTAGTAAATTAGATTGAATGTTGGTATTCGTAACGAAAAATAGGCGAACAAGGACTTCATTTGTACAATAACAAGGAATTGGGGATCCATATATAACCTCCTAAAACTTGAAGGACTAATATTGCAAAATCAAGAGGATGAAATTGAAATAAAAGAGGAAATATGAAGACCAAAATGAATAATATTTAATGATTAGGGACCTAACAACAAATAAACAATGTTAACAACGATGACGACGACATTTGTCGTCGCTATATATGTGAAAAATTGGGCGCCACGTTTTAAGCGCATGCACCAAAAAATTAAATACGTGTCACCGCTATTGATCAATAACGACGACATATGTCACCGCTATAGAGTCAACCCTTTTAATTCACGCGGCAGACCTTCTTCTTCCCCATTTTACCTTTTTTGTGTTTTTTCCTTCAGACGCTATCTGAAAAAATCCACCCACAGTGACCTGAGGTGTGCACTCCATGACAGAAATCTCCAAGTCTCTCTTGATTAAGGTTAGCTTAGAACCTGAAAGTTTTTCATTATCAGTCCAATACTGCAAAATTCCATTCGATGTTGACTGTTTTCCATTATCAGTTCAGAACCCAAAAGTTAGGGATTTGATGATTTGGATTTGAGGCACAAACATTTTTCTATTTCAATTCCATCTAGGTTGCTTGATTTCTGCCTTTTAATTTGATTTTGCACTGGATTTTTAAGCTTGATATTGTATTGGATTCATCATGTTGTGAATGATTTCATTTCAACACTGAAATGCACTGAATTTTTGTGAATGATTTAGTGAATGATTTTGCACTGGATATTGTGAATGATTTTGCACTTGATTTTTGTGAATGAAGTGGTAAAGCTTGGTGGTTTCAGCTAAAATGTGGGGTTGCCTGATGCAATCGATAATTTAGGGAAGTTAGGGATCAATTTTGGTGGTAACTCATAATTTAAGACTCATTTGTAATAAACTAAGTTTATGGACCAATTCATTAGTAAAATAAAAGTTAGGGATCAATTTCACAAAAACATAAAATTTAGGGACTCATTTGTAATAAACTAAGTTTAGGGACCAATTCATGAGTAAAATAAAAGTTAAGGAACAATTTCACAAAAACTCAAAATGTAGGGACTCTTGTATAATAAACTAAGTTTAGGGACCAATTCATCAGTAAAATGAAAGTTAGGGATCAATTTCACAATAACTTGAATAATTTAGGGACTCATGCGTAATAAACTATTATGGCTGACGTGATGTTGCACGGAGGTGATGGTGCAGGCGATCTTCCACATCAGCCATCTCGTCATCTCAATTCGGCCTGCAAGTCTGGTAATAGTTTTTGTTTAATTTTTTTTTGTATTTTACAATTATCGTTGAATTTCGTATCAAACATTTCGTATTTGTTCTTTTTCAGCGACCCCATCTAAGCGACGGGGTATCTCTCGAGGCATTAACCTTGAGAAGGTTTGGTAGGCTAACGGGATGAGGCCACTTCCCATCGCGTTCAAAAATGTCAAACATACAATGCAGCCGATCAAGAATAACGCGAAGTATTTCACGCGCTTGGTTGGGAACCAATTCCAGTTCACTGTGCTCCCTTGCTACCCTTCATGGACAGAGGTTCCAGAGGCAGCGGGCACAGTTACGTAGCATCATCAAGGTATTGATTTACAATATACATTAGCGCATTCTTTAAATAATTGTTCCATATAATATACATTAACGAAAATTTTTCCTATGTTGCAGAGCTACTTTTTCCCGACAAGTACTGGGCGGTTTGTGACACTGTAGATTTGTCTGGCGGTCGATCGCTATCGAGATTACAAACTTAAGGAGCATAATCACTTGAAAGCGCACGGACTGAGCCGTACATACGGCGAGCTGTCTGTCGAGGACTGGCAGAAGTGTATTGACTTCTTCACAAGTCCTACTTTCGTGGTACATACTATCATTTACTTTTTATATTTTTATGTTAATATTCTTATAACTATAAAGTTTTCTACTAATCAATATGTCTTCAGGAACGGTCGATAAAGAATAAGGCTAATTGGGATAAGGCTAAATACCCGAGCATGCAGGGGTCGAAGAGCTTCTCGGCCAAGCGTTACGATGAGGTACATGTAAAATTTTCAATATCATAATACAAATCTTCAATGCATTACATATGCATGTTTTTTAACTAAATTTCACGCTTAAATTGTTGTAGCTGGACCCCGAGACTCAACAGTAGTCGGGCATTATTGAGTCGTTCTAGTGGTGGCTGGTGACTACGTGAGGACGAACTTATAAATTTTAATTAATTGTATTTGACATTATCTTATTTATTATTTATTATTTGTTTTTCCTCATTAAACATGATAAACTTGTTGAGGCGAGGGAGACTCAACATACACAAGTCACCTCTAGTGGCGCGTCAGTTGACGGGGAGCGTGCTATTGCAAAGGAAGTTCTTGAAAAACGTCAAGGACATGTCCGTGGAGTTGGATGGGTTCTGAAGGGCACCTCTTCCTCAATAGATTTGATTGCTGCATTGAACGCCCCATGAGGAACATCCAATCAGTTATCTGGAGACCCCTAGAATGACAATCATCGATTTGCCATGTATGAGGCTCAGCTGCACCGAATGGAGAGGATAATTCAACGTCTTACGGTGAATCTGAATAATAGAATACCGGGGGTTGTGCCAGAAGAAGATGAGGACGGTGACGACGAGAATGAGAATAACGGTGGGGGTTTGGAAAATCTGTAGATTTTATGTATATATAATAGAATTGTTTATATTATTTAAAATATAAAAAAATTAAAATTTTTTTTTTAAAAATATTTAAAATATTTATAGCGGCGACAAAGTCGTCGCTAAAATAAAACATATTGATGTACATATTGTCGTCGCTATTTATAAAATATATATAGCTGCGATATTGTCGTCGCTAATAATTATGGTATCTAAAAGTTCATAGAGACGATCCTAACGTCGCTACTATTTAAGATAACAACGACGACCTTTGTGACTATTTTGTCGCCACAATTTTTCTAATTTCGAGAAATAGAGTACGACAATGTAACGGCGACAATGTCGTCGGTATAGATTCAAATCGTTATAGCGACGACATAATATTGTCTTTATTAACCTAGATGGACTAATCTGTTGAGACGACATATAGCGTCGACAATGTCCTCTCTATAAATATAAAAAGGACGACAGATGATCTTTTAAATTGGTGCTATAGACCTCCTTTCTTGTAGTGTGCAAAAAAGGGTGTTGAGAAAGTCACCGAAGATCTGAATATTTTGGAACTCAATGACGTGCAAGGTGGCTTGAAATGTATCCTAAGACTTGACAAACAACCCATGCCTTACGTTGGATTTAAATAAATTTCGTAGAGTACATGCTTTATGTAATGGAAGTAATACTTCCATATTCATAGCTTTTAAATTTTCTTCTCGCCCAAGTGATGTAACTCCTAAGGTAAGGCTCTTAAGTTCTCCTCCCAGTTGTATCATTTTCTTTTTCAATATTACAGGGTCGGGGAAGTCAACCCCCACTCCTCCCCCAAGGTGTAGGCATAAAAACCACGCCTAGGCTTCGATAGTGTTTTGAAAAAAAAATTATGCTCAATTATTCTCTATTTTTTAAAATTTCATAAGATCGAAGCTCGTATAGTGCTAATAAAGCTGCTCATTTTCCAGCCCTCTTTAAAAGTACATGTTAAACTACTAGATTTCGACCTTCAACGGACATATTTATGAAGCCAATAAATTAAAAAATTTTAAAGTATTTATCCTATAAATTTTGAATAATATTATCACTGGTGATGATATCACTAGTCTATGTATCATTGGATTCCACACAGCAATTGATGGGTGCTACATGAATGTATTATCTCCTTAAACAAAAAATTTACAGTGGACTCCATTGACACATATACTAATGATATCATTACTCATAAATATTTGTAATCATGTCGAACTTTGAATCAACGGTATCTTTTCAGATCCTCCAAATAAATATTAGTCTCGCTTTAAACAAAAATGAAAGAAAAAAGCATACATAGGCATCATTTGCTCCGAATAAATGTTAGTCTCGCTTTAAACAAAGAAGAAAGAAAAAAGCTTATAGAGGCATCATTAGTTACACCAATTAACTAATCACTAATTAATCTTGAAGATCATATGATACCTACAGAGTAATAATGGCGTAGCAAAGGAGTAGAATACAAAATTTTGTTGACTGCTAGGACAGCCCCCCACCCCCTAACCCTCACAATGTTTGGTTGAATACGAAATTTATATGTTGTCTTTTTAACGATCTAAAATTTTAGATATTGTAATTTAACATTAGATCAAAGTAGACATGTGAAAGACAAATTCTTATAATCTCTGTGGTATTTTCAGTGTGATTATTAAAATTTGATTGCGTAATTAATATAGATATTATTTTTCCCTCTTTTGTAGTTATACATATTGTCAACTTTCTTTTGGTGCTTCCATCTCTTAATTTTTAACAATACAAAATTCTTCAGTCTAAGTGTCACACTTTTTCTGCTAAAATCTCGTAAGTGTATAATATTGTAGACAAGTAATTAAATAGAAAGTAGAATATCATCGCACGATCATTCAAACAGTCAACAAAATTTTGCTAACGATACGAATACACGAAAACGCATGCAATTTTAACGATCATTCAAACAAAGATTCTACAAAGCATAAATGTATATTTCTATCCCTTCTACGTTATTTGCTAAAAATGTACTATAAACACACACGTGACTATTTAGTACATGCATCTTTTAAATTTATAAAATATATAAATGGTCCTCGTGGAGAACAAGCAGATTCATGCAAAATAATAAATATTTAGTACATGCATCTTTTAAATTTATAATTTTTAATAGAAGGTTCAGTCCCAAATTTAGCTAGTGAAGGTCTATTGGCCAATATACTCGAGAACAAGCATCCCGTGGAGATTCATTATACTAAAAAATCTTATGTTTTCAATAGATAATCTCAATAGTTATTTGCATCATAATTGACACAGGATGATCTAACCGATCATGCAAAATAATAAATTCTTCATGACAATGAACTTCAAGTTCAATATAATTAGTGCTTTTATAATGATATTTATATAGTATAACCAAAATATAAGGTGGGTGATATTTACAGTACATACTTTCATTGAAAGTCTCAATATAGAACTCGTCTTTTTAATTTAGAGGACAACAAAATATTGTTAGCATTAATTTTGTTCCTCCAAGTAACATAGTATTGGCTCTTGATAAGTGTATTTTATACAATTATCTGGTGTGTATTTATTATATAATTGATAGTGATTTCTTAGAGTATCTATTCAATTTTACAATCTTTAATGTTTTAGGAACAACACCAAGTTTAGTAAACACATTGGCGAAAAACGAAGCGAAAACGGGTGTTAAACAATTGAAGAAGTGAACTTTTTAATGCACCAAGAGAATATTTATAGTTTTATAATAGGCATATAATACATCATCGGAAAGATCAAAGAATTTAGAGTTCTACGCAATTTATGGATCATAATACGGAGTTGTATATCTGAAGTTATGTGGGTTCGAAGTTGGATTGACAGACAGACGAAGGGCAGTGCGCATGCGCTGGTGCACGCCGGGTCAAGCAGATGGGAAAAAATAAAAATTCTAACTGGAGATGAGCCATATTAAGTGAACGAATTTGGGACAACTTAGGCACGACCTGGGGACCCTAACTTGAGGATTATAAATAGAAGAAAGTGGAAGACAATACCGGTTGGACAATTGGGAGGAAAATATCAAAATTACATAAATTCAAGGTTCCAAATGTGGGATTACAGATTGGAGATTAAAGAAATATATTTCAAAGTGAAAATTGGCAGTTCATGCATCAAGCTTCAACCAAGTTGTGACTCTAATTATGATTTCATGCTGATTTTTTATCACGGATTTAATTACATTTCATGAATCTGGCAAAGTTTATGAATTGTTTGTGAATTTGTGTCGAAACTGAGTGGCAAAACACCAATTCAACAATTACGATAAATATCATGAATTACATAGGAGATAAAGATATACTTCTATAATTTTGTGTGATTTTTTATTTATTTTTATTTTTTATTTATTTATTTTTGCAATTGAATGTACTTGGGTAGGTTAAAATTCACATAATTCTATGTGGATTTACTTGTTTGTGTATGTTTGATTTTACTTGACAAGGATAGTCAAATAATATAGATAAATTGAATTGTCAACACAGATAAAATAAATTATCATAACTCAGTAAACAAGATAACGATGGTGACATGAAATCGTGACACACTTTTAAAATTATTAAGTTTTCTCAATTTTTTGATTGTCCATAACTTTGATAAAATTCTTAGTTTAGTATAAATTACCGAACACTTCTTTGTACAATTTTTTCACTGATTCAAATAATTAATTAAGATTAATTAGATACTCTACTTCACTATTATATTACTTGTTAGGATATCATCCACTTGCGATTTTCGACGTACAGTTTTTTACGTAGTTGTCACGGCTGTTTGTTATTTGTTATCGATTCTATTCAATTCTTTATTTAATTTGGTTCTTTTTATTTATTTTTTTATTTTTTTCACTCTTTCATGTTCCCTTTGTGCAGTGCATGACAAGGTCGACTTCTTCAAATTTAGTTTCTATTGATGCAGAGATGGAACATACATTCCACCAGAGATAGTAGCAAAAGAGAGCGAACAATACCAAGCAACAAATCACAATGAACAAAGACAACAATGATCCAAAGAATCCAACTATACCACCAAGAGTTGCTGATCTGCATAATAGAGTTCTGCCAGCTGTGGAAATTGATGATGATAATAGACCGTTTGGAGAACTCATGGTTCTACCTAGTCTTATCAATCATTTAAGTATTGCACCTTCTGCTTTTGGACTGAATAATTTTTTAGCGGAAGCCAGATGTGATGGGGATGATGAGGAATATCTGTGTTCAACGGAACTACATATGAGGATCCACATGCTCACTTCTCATAATTCTAGAATTGTGTGATTCAGCCACGTATGCCAGACTGTCAGATGATGTACTAAAAATGAAGATATTCACACATACTTTGAGGAGAGCAGCGAGTGACTGGTTAATGAGTATTATAACTTGGGATCACTTGGACAAAAAAATTTGAGCAAATATTTTACACCATCCAAAGTAGCCAAATCGCTGCAAGGCATCACTTTTTTTCACAATATGAAGGAGAATCATTGTATGAGCCTTGGGAAAGATTCAATGGATTGCTCAAGATATGTTGAACACATGGGTTGAAAAAAGTGGGTGCAAATTAAGCACTTCTATGGTGGTCTAACTCCAGCCAGTCGAATAATACTTCATACTACATCAAATGGGTCAGTGCTAATGAGACAATTAAATTACTAAAAGGTGTTCACCTATTAGTGCATTGTTCCGTCTTCTGAGCGGTAGTACACGAGAAAATTGTTGTTCTTCATGAGGTTGATGCCTTTACAACCCTCTATGCTTAGGTAACAACATTAACCAAAAAGTTTGACGAAATAGCACCACGATAGTCAGCTAATGCAGTACAAGCTCAAAAGATTGTTTGTAAAAATTAATTCAATATTGCTAAATGACCGATAGTCCAGTTAGCTAGTCCAATTGCGGAGCTACACAATTCACCACACCAGCAGAATAATCTCATCTACATATAATGTGGGCTGGATGAACCTTCTGAACTTTTCATGGGTTAGTAATCATAATGTTGCAAATGTGCTACATGGGTCAGCAGCCAGATGAATTCCGTTGAAGATATTGAGGAAAATCTTGCCAAAACTACTCTGCAATACATTTAAAAATCCGATGTCTTCATGCAAGACTGATAGAAATTTCCAAATTTAGCAAGCATCAACATAGACCCTTAAGAAACATGTTGGTCAGTTGGCAAAAAGGACTCAAAATAGGCCATTTGGGACACTACCAAGTAACACTGATATATGTTAGACTTAGATTTACCGAATCCATATATAGACAATTACATATCTGTGACATAATAACCATCATGCTGTAATTATCAAGATTAAAAACTGAAGCGGAAGCGTACCTGAATCCATGATTCTGTTTGATCGAACTGGGTTATGGTCTTCCAATTGATCCGTGGTTTTCTCCTTAGTGTCTCTTATTGATGGGGATACAAAGAGTTATGAAAAGCCACGCTCAATTGGGAACCATGACCTGTATATATAACTGCAGGGCAGTTATTATGTTTCAATGTTGTTAAATTGGCTCCTCATCAATTTAAAACATTGTATCTGTCTCTACACTTTAATCTCATGACACTTAATACCCATTAGTCCAAAATAGTCTTAAGTGGATCACTTTATTGACTAAAACCTTAAGATAGCACCACACATTTTAATATATACATGCTTGGCCCCACATGTTGAATTTTATCCAACAATCTCCTACTGGGCCATACATGTATATCCTTACAAATGTGTACTACCTTATGAGCTCAAAATTTTGCTATCACTATTAAAGGTATTTCCAAACAATCTCGTCCATTAACCATATCAATGTAGGATCAAAGCGACTTTCGTTACATTAATTGTAACTAAATCCATCAATGGTCAAGTACACCAATACAACCAAATGACATAGATCAATCATGAGAGTGTAGTATGAAAATTACATGTTATGTGATCCAAACATGTCTATTTTCAATTGGTCCTACTTTATTCCTTAAATGAGATCAATACCAAACATAATGTAACAGAATGGAATGAACTGAATACTTTATTTCTGTACAGAAAATAATCCAAATACACAAATGTGTCCAAAAGCAAACATAAAGCAACCAAAATACAAACTCCCACTAAAACATTATATCCTCAAGAAATACAACACCCATACGAGCAGTGTGCTCATGAAAAACCTTGGGTGGTAATCCCTTAGTAAGCGGATCCGCAATCATGGAGTTTGTCCCAATATGCTCTATGGAAATCTGTCCATTCTGTACCCTTTCTTTCACAACAAGGAATTTAATGTCAATATGTTTTGACTTAGTTGAACTCCTGTTGTTATTAGAATATAGCACTGCAGAGTTATTGTCACAATATAACTTTAATGGTCTATCAATACCATTCAGAATGCGCAGCCCAGTGACAAAATTTTGCAGCCATATTCCATTATTAGATGCCTCATAACATGCTACAAACTTTGCTGCCATAGTGAAAGAAGCTACGAGTGTCTGCTTAGCACTCCTCCAGGATATAGCTCCTCCAGCTAGCAGATATATGCAGCCTGATGTGGATTTTCTACTGTCTTGGCATCCCGCAAAATCAGAATCAGAGTATCCTACGATCTCTAACTGATCCGATCTGCTGTATGTAAGCATGCAATCTCTTGTTCTCTTCAAGTACCTCATAAACCCTTTTTGCCGCTTTCCAATGATTCAACCCAGGGTTACTTAAATATCTGCCCAGCATTCCAACAATGAATGCTATATCTGGACGTGTACAAACCTGAGCATATATAAGAATCCCAACAGCTGATGCATAGGGAATCTTCTGCATTTCCTTAACTTCAAGATTATTTTTCGGGCATTGATTGAGACTGAATTTGTCTCCCTTAGCAACAGGGGTGTCCCCTGGTTTACTATCCTGCATGCCAAACCTTTTAAGAACTTTATCGATATAGCTCTTTTGTGACAATCCAAGAATACTCCGAGAGCGATCCCGGTGTATCTGAATCCCTAATACAAAAGAGGCGTCCCCAAGATCTTTCATCTCAAAATTCCTTGATAGAAAACTCTTGGTTTCGTGCAACATGCCTATATTATTAGTGGCAAGCAGTATGTCGTCAACATACAAAACTAAGAAAATATGCTTACTCCCACTGAACTTGTGATATACACAATCATCAACAATATTTATCTCAAAACCAAATGAGATAATCACTTGATGAAATTTGTAGTACCACTGAGGAAAAGCTTGCTTAAGTCCATAGATAGATTTCTTTAATTTGCAAACCATATTATTCGAGTCTCCTGACACAAAGTTTTCTGGTTGCACCATATAGATCGTTTCATCAATGTCTCTATTGAGAAACGCTGTCTTAACATCCACCTGATGTAACTCAAGATCAAAATGTGCAACAAGTGCCATGACTGTCCTGAAAGAGTCTTTCGTTGAAACCGGAGAGAAAGTCTCTTTGAAGTCAATCTCTTCCTTTTGTGTAAAGCCTTTAGCTACAAGACGAGCCTTATATCTTTCCACATTACCTTTCGAATCCCGTTTGGTTTTAAAAATCCATTTACAACCAATGGACTTCGCACCTTCTGGTAATGGGACAAGATCCCAAACTTTATTGTCTTGCATAGACTTATACTCCTCATTCATGGCATGAATCCACTTTTGAGAATTAGAACCCTTCATGGCCTGATGAAAATTGATTCGATCATCTTCCATCATTCCATTATTTTCCTCATGTTCTTGGAGAAATACTATAAAATCATCAGAAATAGTATTTTTCCTTTCTCAAGTGGATCTCCTTAATGGTATTGGTTCTTGAGGTTGTCGAGTTTGTATTTCTGGAATGGTGGGAGGTTCTTCAACATTATCTTGCTGAGGTTTTGGATATACTTCTTGATCAATGACAGGTACAGAGACCTGCACATTGTCAAAAGTAATAGTAGGAATTGAAATCGATCATTCCTCAGTTTCTTCCTCAAAGACAATGTCTCTAACCTTATTTCTTCTCCCAAACTCAACATCCTCAAAAAATGTTGCAGTTCTCGTTTCAAAAAATTGACTTAAGTGTGGGATTATAAAATTTGTAGCCCCTTGATCGCTCAGAATAACCAATAAAATAGCTGCTTACAATTTTGGAGTCCAGTTTATTTTCATGTGGCCTATAAGGCCTAGCCTCAGCTGGACATCCCCAAATGTAGAAATGTTTTAGAACATGTTTTCTGCATGTCCAAAGCTCATAAGGTGTTTTAGCAGCAGATTTAGTTGGCACTCTATTCACAATATAAGCTGCAGTCTTTAATGCTTCTCCCCAGATTGATTTTGGTAAAGTAGAATGACTAATCATACTCCTTACCATGTCCTTAAGAGTCATGTTTTGTCTTTCAGCTACACCATTCATGCTAGGTGATCCTGGCATGGTGTACTATGGGACGATTCCACATTCTTCTAAGAATTTAGCAAATGGTCCTGGACGTTGTTCACCTGAACCGTCATATCTGCCGTAGTACTCACCACCACGATCAGACTTGACACTTTTAATCCTTTTGTTGAGTTGATTCTCAACTTCAGCTTTGAAAGCCTTGAACATATCCAGTGACTCAGATTTTTCATGAATAAGATATAGATGCCCATAACGTGAGTAATCGTCTATGAATGATATAAAATATTGTTGACCATTCCAAGAAGCCATAGGGAACGGTCCACAAATATCTGTGTGTATCAATTCTAAGACGTCTGAAGTTCTATTGGCACCTAACCTTTTTATTTTGGTCTGTTTTCCCTTGATACAATCAATACAAACATCAAAGTCCGTAAAGTCCAGGGAATCTAAAATGCCATCTGACACAAGTCGTTTAACTCTTGTTTTTGAGATGTGACCTAAGCGCTTGTGCCATAGTTTTGCCGAATTTTCTTTATTTAATTTTCGCTCAGTGCCACGTGACTCCACATGCAAGGTTTCATTATATGACGCAATAGTATCAAGCAAATATAAGTTATCGTATGAACATAATGAACCAGTACCAACAATATTTGAATTTAATGAAAGACTAAACTGACAATTTCCAAAGGAACAATGATATCCAAATTTGTCCAATAAGGAAATAGAAACCAAATTCCGTCTAAACGACGGTACAACAAAAGTGTCTTTCAAATCCAAATAAAAACCAGTTCCTAACAATAACCTAAAAGTGCCTATTGCTTCAACTTCCACCGATTTTCCGTCGCCCACAAAGATGAATCTTTCAGCATCATTTGGCTTTCGGCAGAACAGACAACCCTGCATAGAAACACTTATGTGAGTAGTAGCACCAGAATCTAACCACCAAGTGTTTCTAGGTACTGAAGCTAAATTAACCTCAGAACAGACCAAATTAAGAAATGTACCTTTCTTTGCACGCCAGGCGTTGTATTTGGTACAATCCTTCTTTAAATGTCCAGGCTTCTGGCAAAAGAAATAACCCTCTTTGTCTTTATGTTGTTTCTTCTGTTCTGGACCTTTAGCAGCTTTATATTCTGTTTTTCTTTTCTTGCCCTTATCTTTGGAGGTAATTGTTAAGTTAGCAATTTCAGTTATGTCCTGCTTCAACCTTTCTTCCTCTTGCACACAATAAGAAATGAGTTTATTTAGAGTCCATTTCTCCTTTTGACAGTTGTAACTGACCTTAAATTGATTGAAATGTGCAGAAAGCGATATTAATACTAAATGCACAAGCAAGTCATCAGACAAGTCGAGCTTTAGTGCCTTAAGTTTTGAAGCAGTATGAGACATCTGCATGATGTACTCCCTTATGTTTCCCTTGCTTTTATACTTCATTGAAATCAAGCTTTGCAGAAGCGTGCTTGTTTCAGCTTTATCGTTTTTCGCAAAACGCTTTTCAATTTCAGCAAGGAATTCTTTGGCATCAGTTACTTCCTCAGATACTACACCCCTAAAGGCTTCTGGAATGCCGCGCTTAATGATCATAAGAGTCATGCGATTGGAGCGTTCCCACTTCTCAAAGTTCCTCCTGTCATCAGGTGAACTTGCATCCGTAAGAGAAGCAGGTTTCTCAATCCTGAGAGTAAGGTCGAGATCCATACAGCCGAGAACAATTAGAGCGTTTTCCAATTCTTGAAGTTTGACCCATTAAGCATGAGGATTGAATTGATATTTGTAGATATTGTAGAAGTAGATGAATGAGCAGTATAGAGAAAGAGATAGAAATAGCTTATATTAGTACTTTATTATGCAAATAATAATTTCAAATATATTGGTAAGGCCCATCACAAGATACCTAGCACAACATCAATATTTAGTCTTTGGACAGAAACATTGACTCGTAAGTGGTACCTCGATGTAGCAATCAAATACTGACAATAAGACATGTCAATCAATAAACCTTTCTTTGGACCGATTTATTGATCACACGTTAAACCAAATAATCGTCACGAGTTTATCACCATAGGTGCATGTGAAATTCCAGCCAAACATTGACCTTCCTTTGGGCCGATCAATATCCGCATGAACAACACACACACAAAACCTTCTAATATTCAAAGTTAATTAATTTCCACAAGAGAGGTTACTTTGGCAACATGTTGCTTCAGTTAATTCACTTTGGAATATTATATTTCTCAAAAGAGTCCATCATACCAAAATTTGAACCTGAATTGAATGTTTTGCATATATTTAAAACTTTAGGATTTGAATTTTTCAAGTTCAAAGCTTTAGGATTAAGTAATCATTAAGTTGGAGGGTTAAATTGCAATTTAATTAAACTTAATTGGCCAATTATGAAAGATTTTAAGCTTGAAGGACTAAATTGCAATTTTACCAAAACTTTAGAGGCCAATTAATTAAAATCTTAAACTTTAGGGACTGAATCATAAAATTTAGAACTTTAAGGGCCCAACTTAAGTGATTACTAAAACTATATGGACTTATTTTATAAATTCAGAAGTCTAAAGGGCCAACTTAAATGGTTTTAAGACTTTAGGGTTTAATTAAATGAGGGAATAATCAGGAGGACTAGAGATTAAATAAACCAAAATTTGGAAAATTGCAAACTAGCCCCTTAGTTCTTCTAATTTCCACATGAAGTCCCTTGGCTTAAAAACTGAAAACGCAACAGCTAGGGTTTTGAAACCCTAGCTGAGCCGCCACCACAAGACCCGAAGACGGCGGAGATCGCCGGCGAAGTTCCATGCCTGCAGTGCCATCTCCGGCGCTGTATTCTCCTCACGCAGCGTCGCTGGCAGCGACGCTGCCATCCCGCCGCAGCGCCATCTCCGGCGCTGCGTTTCTCCTTCTCCGACGACAATAACTTCAACCAACAACAACCCACAAAATCCGATCATTGAAATCCATAAACCCAATTCGATGGAATCATATGTATATTGCAAAAATTGAAATCCATTCTTGTATGTATATATATATATATATATATATATATATATATATATATATATATATATATATATATATATATATATATATATATATATATATATGTAGAACCTTGAAATCAATTCATATATTGCGAAAAAAGAAAACCCATATTAAAATGGAATTCCATTTTTACAGTTCACGATTTCTACACAGATTTCATAAACGGCTGAACGTGGAAAAATCAATACAAAAATTTAATTTTGAACTTTGAAATTCCACATTAACACAATACCGTATATATGCATATTTCAAAATTAATATTACGAGAATTTCAAAAAATATGCATCATGTCCATATAAATATAAATCTGATAATTCAACATGAAGGTGGCTCTAATACTACTTGTTAGACTTAGATTTACCGAATCCATATACAGACAATTACATATCTGTGACATAATAACCATCATGCTGTAATTATCAAGATTAAAAACTGAAGCGGAAGCGTACCTGAATCCATGATTCTGTTTGATCGAGCTGGGTTATGGTCTTCCAATTGATCCGTGGTTTTCTCCTTAGTGTCTCTTGTTGATGGGATACAAAGAGTTATGAAAAGCCACGCTCAATTGGGGACCATGACCTGTATATATAACTGCAGGGCAGTTATTATGTTTCAATGTTATTAAATTGGCCCCTCATCAATTTAAAACATTGTATCCGTCTCTACACTTTAATCTCATGACACTTAATACCCATTAGTCCAAAATAGTCTTAAGTGGATCACTTTATTGACTAAAACTTTAAGATAGCACCACACATTTTAATATATACATGTTTGGCCCCACATGTTGAATTTTATCCAACAATATAAGCCCAAAAGAGTAAGTGAATGCCATTACAACTCGCATTAGAGTTCAATTGCCTAAATATTAGTTAAGAGACCATTGCAGTTAATGACAATGTGCCATCCATAGACGTGGAACAAGTAGAACAGTCTGAATAGGTAAAAGATGCAGTTCAAAAAGATGAAACAGATATTCCACAGGCAATGGAAGTCGTCAAAGCTTACGTACTACCCATTTCGTTTCTTCAGAGGCTTAAGAAAACTCAACTTGACAAACAATTTGCTAATTGTTTGATATTTTCAAGAAACTACACATCAATATTCCCTTAATAGAAGTGTTGGCTTAGATGCCACTATATTTAAAGTTTATGAATGTGATGTTGTCCAAGAACAGAAAACTTAAGGAATACGAGACCATAACTTTGACTAAGGAGTGTATTGCTATTATGTTCAATAAATTGCCTCCAAAGTTAAATATCCAAGAAGTTTTGAA
This sequence comes from Forsythia viridissima, assembly GCA_030279155.1. NCBI lineage: Eukaryota > Viridiplantae > Streptophyta > Magnoliopsida > Lamiales > Oleaceae > Forsythia > Forsythia viridissima. Next base: position 21,731,975 of record CM059036.1, read on the forward strand.
ATATCATGCACAATTAGACAATTTTGTAATTTTATAGCTATGTGTGATTCAGGTGCGAGTGTTAATATGACGCTCCTTTTTGTCCAAATGAGATTAGGTTTGAGAAAGGTAAAAGCAACGATAGCTTGCAAGTGTCCACGAGACATGGTTTGATGACGTGCTCATCAAGTGAGTAAATTTTATCTTTCCGATCCACTTAAATTTTTCTTTCCGATCGACTTCATTTTCCTTGATGTTGAGGAGGACCAGGATATGCTAACTGTTGGAAATTAAGTGAATGGAAAATTAAAGCTGAAAATTAAAGTTCTTCATTTGGTTGAGACCTTCCATCTTCTCAACCATTCATATCTTGTAACTCTTATGTTAATGGTGGATTTGGAATTGGAAGGCCATTCTAGTACCTATATAAACAAGTCCATAGTTCCTCATTTCAACACATCAAAATTCAGCTTTTCCTCTCTTTCTTTCAAGTTCATCCAAGTTTTCTTTTAGAGGTGATAAATTTCGGGCAGTAAGTCGGTTCGCTGGTACAACTAGTTCTACCGTTGTATCCTGGGAGACAGACGTTCATAACCTACAGCAGGGGACGAATCTGTTTTAAGGAAACTGTACTTGTACAGGCCTCGATTTGATTTCTTCTTCAATTTTATATTCTGAAATGAACTAGTTATTTGGTTACTATTTTTCTATAATATGTTGTTTAAATGTTTTCAATTGATGTATGGATTAACAATCTAATAACAATCTTAAAACAAATTCAGCTAAACTCATATTATACTAAAAACAGTGTTCCAAACATTTGGCAGAATTTTTGTAATTACAATTGCAGAAAATTTTACTTACAGTGTTTTAGAAAATGAAATATTTTTTCATTTGCAGTTTTTTTTCTGATTCCTTTGGTTACATTTAATTGGTTGTGAAATAGATAACATTTGTTTGACTCTGTTTACTTTATTCACAGTTTCCCAGAAAAAGGAAAAAAAAAATTGATTCAAACTTCATTTTAATTTGCAGATTTCAGTGATAATTTTTTATTCCAGTCATGCTTTATGTGATAACTATTTACTGATTTCGGTAACTAAAATTAATTGGTGAAACAGTTAAAGTGATCACATTTTGTGTTTTACTCATATCTATGTTTCCGTTAATGTGCAGTACTTTGTTAAACTCATTTGATTAGGGTATCAAATGGTTAATCTTTGTGGTTACTGTTTCCATAATGATTATAAGCTTTTAATTTTATTATTTAGTCAAGCATTCATTCTCATTTCAACTTTCCAGCTCCAGTTTTAATACGTTCAAATTAACGTGTTTATGCTACAGTTTAATTAACCTGCTTGGATAAGTTCATTTTGCTATTTAATATGAGATCTGCAAGTGTAACATTGGCTGATTTTTTTTTTTAAAACTTGCTTGTAATTGCAAGTGTAATTAAAATTGTAATTCCATAAACAATATTGTTTATACTGTTTTATTGGTTTTGAAAGTGGAACTGAATTTCAATTTTGTTTCAGAAAATGGCAACTGATCCAATTACTGAAGTTGTGGCTACTGAAAACCAAACTGTACTGTGGCTACTGTGCCAAGTCCATCTGTGAACTAGACCGTGGGACAAGTGCCAAGTTTTGCTGTAACCCAAACTGTGGCTCCAACTGGTCATGTAAATGTTCGAGTTAATCATGGAGAAAAACTAGAGAAGTTCAATGGATTGAATTTCAAAAAGTTGTAGCAGAAAATGTTATTTTATCTGACCACATTGAATCTTGAGAGATTCTTGACTGAAGATGCTCCAAAACTCAAACAGGGTGAGGGAGACATACAAGCTGTCAGCACTGTTGAAGCTTGGAAACATTCTGATTTCCTATGTTGGAATTATGTCATGAATGGCTTGGCAGATTTACTATACAACGTGTATAGTACAATGAAAATGACGAAGGAATTGTGGGAGTCTCTAGACCGCAAATATAAAACTGAGGATAGGGCTAAGAAATTCATAGTTGGCCGCTTCCTCGATTATAAAATGGTGGATTCAAAAATTGTAATCAGTCAAGTACAAGAACTTCAAGTAATCTTGCACGAGATTCATACCGAGGGGATGGTTTTAAGTGAAACTTTCTAAGTAGCAGCAATGATTGAAAAGCTGCCTTCGGCTTGGAAAGATTTCAAGAACTACCTGAAGCACAAGCGAAAGGAAATGAACATTGAAGAACTGATTTTCAGACTTCGAATTGAAGAAGACAACAAAAGTTCTGAAAAGAAGGGGTTTAATCCTCAAATGGCCAAAGCAAATGTTGTGGAGCATGGTCAAAGCTCTAAGACAATTAAGAGCAAGTTTGGGATGTCTGGGAAATGGACGAAAATGGGACCAAAAGGAAGAGTTTCCAAAACAAAATTTCTTGAAAAATGCTACAACTGTGACAGAGTAGGTCATAGATCGTTGGAGTACAGGTTGTCGAACAAGAACAACAAGAAAGAAGCAAATGTTGTTGATGACATCACACATGATGTGTCTGAAATGAACCTTGCTACAGTCATTTCTGAAGTGAATCTGGTGGGTTCAAATCTGAGAGAATGGTGGATAGACACCGGTGCCACCCGACATGTTTGTTCCGACAATGAGATGTTTAGTGGTTTTGAAGAAATAGATGGAGAAAAGCTGTATATGGGAAATTTAGCAACCTCTGAAATCAAGGGCCATGGAAAGGTGGTTCTAAAGATGACGTCTGGGAAAGAGTTGACTCTAAACAACGTGCTCTATGTGCCAGGGATTCGAAAGAATTTGGTATCCGGCTCGCTGTTGAACAAGCATGGATTTCGTATGGTGTTTGAGTCAGACAAAGTTATTTTGTCTAAGTCTAGAATGTTTGTAGGAAAGTGTTATGTAAATGATGGGCTCTTTAAGCTCAATGTTATGGCTATTAAGTAAAAAATGAATAAAATAAAAAACTCTTCCGTTTACTTGCTTGAGTCTTTCAATTTGTGGCATGGTAGACTAGGACATTTTAATTACGACACTTTGCGTAGACTAATTAACTTGAATTGCATACCTACATTCCAAATTGATAATAAACATAAGTGTGAAACTTGTGTTGAGGCAAAATTGACAAAGTCGTCATTTCAATCTGTTGAAAGAAAAACCAAACCACTTGATTTAATTCACACCGATGTATGTGATTTAAAATCTGTACAAACAAGGGAAGGCAACAAATATTTTATTACTTTTATTGACGATAGCACAAAATATTATTTTGTGTATTTGCTTAAAAGTAAAGACGAAGCTATAGAGAAATTTGTTCTCTATAATAATGAAATTGAAAATCAACGTAACAAAAAGATCAAAGTGTTGAGAAGTGATAGAGGTGGTGAATATGAATCACCATTTGCTGAATTCTGTGCACAACACGGAATTAAACATGAAACAACAGCACCTTATTAACCTCAATAAAATGGTGTTGCTGAACGAAAAAATAGAACATTGAAAGAAATGATGAATCCAATGTTGTTAAGTTCTGGATTACCTCAGAACATGTGGGGAGAAGCTGTGTTATCAGCTAATTATCTTTTAAATAAGGTGCCCCGGAAGAAATAAGATAAGAGTCCCTACGAGTTATTGAAAAGAAGAAAGCCTTCCTACAAATAATTACGAGTGTGGGGTGTCTTGCCAAAGTGGCGGTACCTACACCAAAGAAGGTGAAAATAGGACTAAAAACTGTTGATTGCATATTTATCGGATATGTACATAACAGTAGTGCTTATCGATTTCTTGTGTTTGATTCAAAAATTTCTGATATACACAAAAACACTATAATGGAATCGAGAAATGCATCATTCTTTGAACATGTATTCCCATACAAGTCCAAAGAAGAAGCGAGCTCTTCTAAACGGACATATGAGACTATGATTGAGAATAGTCAGGACCAAGAAGTAGAAGATGAAGATGAAGTTGAGATTGAACCAAGACGTAACAAACGAGAAAGGACAGAAAAATCTTATGGTCTTGATTTTCTGACTTATATGCTAGAAATTGAACCTCAAAGCTTTAAAGAAGCTGTGAACTCTTCTGAAGGACTTCAATGGAAAGAGGCAATTAAAAGTGAGATAGATTCTATTATGCAAAATCATACATGGGAGCTAGTGGATTTTCCTTCGGGATGCAAACCACTAGGCTACAAATGGATTTTCAAGAAGAAAATAAAAGCGGATGGAACAATCAAAAAGTATAAGACAAGGCTTGTTATAAAAGGATACAGACAACGAGAAGGCCTTGATTACTTTGATACATATTCTCCAGTAACGAGAATAATATCCATCAGGATGATACTTGCAATTGCAGCTTTGCGGAATCTCGAAGTACATCAAATAGATGTGAAAACTGCCTTTCTAAATGGAGATTTAGATGAAGAAATCTACATAGAACAACCTGAGGGTTTTTCTGCTCCAGGACAAGAAAACAAAGTCTCTAAATTGGTGAAGTCATTGTATGGCTTGAAACAAGCTCCAAAATAACGGCATGAAAAGTTTGATCATGTCATGATGGAATGTGGATTTAAAATCAACGAGTGCGATAAATGCGTTTATATCAAAGACACTGAAAATGGCTATGTCATTTTATGTCTTTACGTTGATGACATGCTTATTGTTGGAAGCAACGATAAGATGATTAAATCTACTAAAGGCATGTTAAATTCAAGATTTGACATAAAGGATATGGGCTTAGCAGATGTGATACTTGGAATTAAAATTTCAAGAATATCAGAAGGAATTGTCCTAAGTCAATCACACTATGTGGATAAAATTCTTGATAAATTTAACATGGATGATTTTGGCATGGCTAGAATACCGATAGATACCAGTCAGCATCTATCAAAGAACAGAGGCGAGAGTATCTCTCAAGTATACCCTAGAATTATTGGAAGTCTGATGTACTTAATGAGTTGTACAAGACCAAACATAGCCTACACAATTAGCAAACTGAGTAGATACACGAGTAATCTAGGAGCTGACCCTTGGAAATGAATAATAAGAATACTAAGGTATTTGAGATATACTCGTAATTATGGGTTGCACTATACTAGATATCCGGCAGTTATTGAAGGATACAGTGACGCTAACTGGATATCTGATATAAAAGACTCAAAGTCTACAAGTAGATTTATGTTCACACTGGGAGGTGCAGCTATATCATGGAAATCTTCTAAACAGACGGTTATAGCCAGATCCACTATGGAATCTGAGTTTATAGCTTTGGATAAGTGTGGTGAAGAAGCGGAGTGGTTACGTCACTTCCTAGAGGATATTCCTAGATGGTCAAAGCCTGTGCCAGCAATTTGCATATATTGTGATAGTCAATCTGCAATTGGTATGGCACAGAGTAACATGTATAATGGTAAGTCTAGACACATACGTCGTAGACATAATACCATAAGACAACTACTCTCAACTGGAGTTATCTCTATTGACTATGTGAAGTCAAAGGATAATATTGCGGATCCGCTAACTAAAGGTTTGAATAGAGAGTTGGTTGGAAAGTCATCGAAAGAAATGAGACTGAAGCCTTTGGAAGAATAAATTAATACAATGGAAACCCAACCTAGTGACTGGAGATCCCAAGATCTAGGTTCAAAGGGACAACCTAATTGTAAATACTTAATTAGATCACTGTGGGGGTTCTCTCCTAACCATTTCTATGATGAAACAGTGATATCCGTAGAGAAAAGGATAAGCAATAGACTTTTAATGATTCTTACGCTCGGAGTAAAATGGACTACTCTTAATTAAGAAATCACCTATGTGAGAGAGAAGTGGGGCCGCTCTAAGAGAATTGTGTGAGGCGCAATTCTTAAATCCTCTCACAGAACCAGGCATATGTTAATGGCCACAAATGAACATGACAATGAGAACTGAACTATGTCAGGAAGAATTCTGTGTGAAGTATATCATCGTTAACACAAAAGGCAGAACAGTTCAAGGACATCGTGTCTACTGATCAGTTAGTAAAGTAAATTTATTTTCATAAGGGAAGGTTCAAAGGGTAACACCTACCTATCCTATATAGGATTCAGACGTTGAACTTTATCACTGAGTCTTCCGTGTCTCTTTCAATTTTTCATTCATGTGGGAGATTGTTGAAAATTAAGTGAATGGAAAATTAAAGCTGAAAATTAAAGTTCTTCATTTGGTTGAGACCTTCCATCTTCTCAACCATTCATATCTTGTAACTCTTGTAACTCTTATGTTAATGGTGGATTTGGAATTGGAAGGCCATTCTAGTGCCTATATAAACAAGTCCATAGTTCCTCATTTCAACACATCAAAATTTAGCTTTTCCTCTCTTTCTTTCAAGTTCATCCAAGTTTTCTTTTAGAGCTGATAAAGTTCGGGCAGTAAGTCGGTTCGCTGGTACAACCAGTTCTACCGTTGTATCCTGGGAGACAGACGTTCATAACCTACGGTAGGGGACGAATCTGTTTTAAGGAAACTGTACTTGTACATGCCTCGATTTGATTTCTTCTTCAATTTTATATTCTGAAATGAACTAGTTATTTGGTTACTGTTTTTCTATAATATGTTGTTTAAATGTTTTCAATTGATGTATGGATTAACAATCTAATAACACTAACAATATTGAGGAGAAAATTCCTAGGACAAGTTGAGCCCTTACTGATGTTGAAAAAGATAACCTGGTCCTGAGGATGCAGGATGAAGAAGTAGTAATTAGTATGTATACCATACCTCGGCAACCAACTGACCTCAATGTGTGTTTTAGAGTTGATGAAGTAGTTAATATAGCCAAGAATGATATGTAGTTGATATGAAGATAGGTGAACTAGTTGGAACAATAAAAGATGTAAAAGGTTAAGAAGAAATTTGGAGAGAAAAAGAAAAATCTTGTAAAACTTGTAATTGCAAGCAATGCAAGGTTTTCGAAGCCAACTTGAGCCTCCATGAGTAATTTTTTCGAAAAGTTGAGCTCGAGACTCTAAACCCAGTGCTTAATGGAAGGCAAACCATTCTTTATCTCTTATTTTATTTATAGCTTATTTTTGAAGTTTTTAGCTTGGCTTTTGCATATTTAGCTTGGGGTGCATTTTGTATTATAAGATAGATTCACGTTTATTTTTTTAGTAATTGTAGAGTTACTAACTAGAAGTTGTAAATTGTCATCTCAACCTATAACAAATCACTCATGTCGTACTTACATTTCACATGTTTGGTTAAGGATTCATATGACATGTACAATAGTAGGTAACCCACCAAGTGTTCGATAAAATGACTTAATGACGAGATTCGATTTCAATCACATCGAGGCTTTACCACTTGTTTGAAGATCAATTCTAGGTACATGATACAAGCTAGTCATGGGTCCAAGTCTATAATAAGCCATCCATCTTCGAACATTAAAACGGGGAAGTTTTGTTATCCCCTTCTATTTTTTCAGTTTTTTTTTTTTTTTTTTGCATAAAATAACATTGAGGACAATGTTAATTCTATGTTTGGGCATAGAATTTAACATTTTGTTAGTTCTCTTGGAGTCTAAGTCAATTTAATCTAAAAAAAATTTAAAAAAAATCCTAAAAGTTTGAAAAATTGAAAAAAATTAATGCTTCTTTATTGTGTCGGTGCAAATCAGTTGGATGTTGTAATTCTCTGGATTTTCTCAACCTAAAGGTCAATTAAAAATCTTTCAAATAACATTTGACGACTCCAAATAAGATTTCCCGTGGCTTTGAATAGTTTTGAAAATTTAACTATTGTATAAAGTAACAAGCGCACAAGGGAAGATGAATTAATCTTTTAAATTCTTAACGTTTTACCAAAACTTCATTAGGTGCCGCAATAAATTATATGACCATATAAACATACTCCAACAATTACGAGATTTGAACTCTACATACTTGGGACTTTAGGGTAAAACATCTTAAAATTTTAGACCTTAACCGTGTCGTTTGACACGTGAAAAACATGGCCAACATTGCTTGAATAACTGTCTCAGGTGCACTAATGCTGCCAAATAAAACGATCACAATAAATTCATACGACATGGTTTTTGAGTGATTCTAAATTATGTAATTAGAATACTTATATACCTATCAAATTCCACTGATTTGACTCAAAAATTCAAAGTACTCAACAAGTTATGAAACTTCAAAGTTAATGGCAGAATGGTGGAATTTTTAGAAGACACTTCACAATTTTTCATCTTTAAATTCCAACCAGCAATCCAAAATATAAATTCAGGTTTTCTAGCACTCTACATAATTAAAGATAATAAATCCAACATTGTACTTAAGTTTTTACATCATAATGGGCTCAATTATATCAAACGTCAAAACATAAAATAAAATAACACTACGCCGTCGCATCAACGTCAACCATATCAATCTAGAAATCTAATCATTTTGGGGTGACTATTTCATAAGAAACATTCAGTAGAAAATTATACTATCATAAGAGAAAATAATACAAAATTAATATGAGACATGCTATTCATTTAAATATACATAGGGTAGCCGACACCCCCACGAAATCATAAGTGATTACCTTCAATCATTGATATACTTAAGTAATTACCTTCAATCAGTATCATACTTAAGTCATTACCTTCAATCACTATCATAATGTTCCATATTTATCATTAAACATGACATATAATTTTCTCCACGTAAAAATTCGTGAAACATAATTTCAATATTATAAGAAACTATCTTGTAAATTTGTAGTCTTTTGGTTTAGTTGGAATGTGAACAATAAACGCACATTTCCTCAAAATAATAACTATGTGTCCTTGCTTTTTTTATTTACAAAGTCCGTGTGTTGTAGTGCAGTTTGAATGACTAAAATGGAAGGGAAAATGGATAAGGAAAATCTGATTATGCTGGATGAAAAAGAGGGCTGAAACACGATTAGAATTTGATGCAAAAGGGCTATTGATTTCTGCACTGTTGGGGCTGGGTTTTGGAAAGTAAGAGAGGGGATAAAAAGAAGGAAAAAAGGAACTTGGTTGCTGGAACTTTGGGACTAAGGATGAGGAGAGAAAGTTGTACAAAATAAAGTGTTACAAACTATTGTTGGGGGCCAAACTTTGCTGAAGAAGAAGGTGGCTTGCTGGAGTATTTTTGTATGTGAAATGAGGGGAAGAAAACTAGGATTTAAGGGGCTGAATTGTACAAGGACAGAAGAAACAAATCTCTGCTAAAATTTGAGTAGGACAATAGTTGATGGGGCTGAGATTAAGAGAGAAAATAGGGGCTTGTGGACTTTAATTTTTGGGCACTAGAAAGGAAAAGTTAGGGAGGAATTTGTGTGATACAAAGTGAGAGAGAAAAGAGGGGAAATGAAAGAGAATTTCTGCTGAAAAAATGGCTTGCTGGAAATGGGACATCAGGCTTGAAATAAATGGTGTTGTAGAATGATTTGGGGGCCGAAATCTAGACTGAAAGACTGAAAGGGGGGGAAGTTGCTGGACGAATTTAGTGGAAAAAAAAAGAGGAAAAATTTCAGCTTCTTAGGTGGTTGAGAAGTGAGGAAAAACATGGGCAAATGGGAGAGGTTTTCATCTTTAAAAAGGGAGGGTAATTGGTGTGAAAAAAGGGGAAAGTAGGCTAACTAAAGGGAGAATGATGGACGTTTTCTGTTAGATTTTGGGTAGTCTGTAGAGATTGAGGGCAGTTTGACTGCATATTAAGTGGGTTGGAAGGTACTGAAAGTTGGGTTGGGTGGGGTGGGGTGGGGTGGGGTGGGGTGGGGAATGGGCTGAAAAATAGGGAACAACAAGGGCTGTTGGAGTGAACTTATGGCAAGGATTAAGGGGCTGTTTGGAGTGAACTTATGGCAAGGATTAAGGGACTGTTTGGAGATGTTTTTCTAGCAGTTAGGTAGATCCTGTTTTTGGCAAAAACGGAAGAATAATTGAGCAGAAAAAGGGACGACACTAAGATAAATAAATTTACTGAAAATTGGGACGAGAAGATGGTTTTTAATTCAAATGATTTGTCTACAATTATCCCAAAATTAATTAGAGAAAAAATTATTCAAGTTAAGAAAATTTAGTTAGTCTCAGTGATTAATAAACTTTCATGTTATTTACCTAAAATAAAAGGCAAGCACGTGTAAAAAATATCGCGACTAAAATATTTTAAATCCTACCAGGAAGTTCGTAAAGATGCCAGAAGTTAAAATTTTTATTTTCTTAAAATTAAAAGACGAAATTTTTTCAGTCAGATATCCTACTTTCTTGTAGTTATTTGTTGTATACAAGAGTTAATTATTGAGGATTGACAATTGCTACTATAATTTGTGCTTCATATTTATGTATTCTTGTGTTTGTTTCCATATTTTGAGCACACCATGACTTAGTCATTACTTGAACTTAGAGATGAATAAGATGATTGGGGATCTCTTAGGTTTCTTTGAGCTATATAATCTTTTAACTAGGTTGCAATTAACAAACCTCAAAATTCTAACCTCTTTACCGAGCTTTGTAGGATAAGTTTGGGGGTGGTTAAATTGTGACAATGTGTGTTCTGAATAATCAATAGTTTGTTTGGTTGTGTTGAAATAGAAGATGAAAGTGATTATGGTTAAAAGGTCTAATCCGAGCTTTGACTGTAAATTAGGATTCTAGTTCCCAAGAATTTGTCCAAATAAAAAAACAATGCATTAGTCAAGGCAAATAGGAAAAAGTTTCCTTTACTGAAAAATGAAAGCCATCCTTGAGTAATCTGACCTATGTATCTCCAATATGTTGGAGAAGATCTATTAAGGAAGAAGGCTACCGTCAGTGCCAGAGCAAAAGCTACACATTTTTTTTAAAAAAAGTTTTTAGCAGTAGCAAGAAACAAAATAAATGTTGCAAGCTTGAGCTTGGACATTAAATTGGGAAAACTAGATGAATAGTTAGTTTGACTTGCTTGGTAAGGACTTGGATACGAAAACTATAATAATTATGTAACTATTGGTTATTTAAGTACTCATTGTTGTCATTTTAATCTCTCCAGCTTAAATGATTAGAAGTTGAAAGAATAACTTTTGCTGAGATAGGGCACCTTTGGGTTTGAGTGAAAATGTTGAGATGGTGTGAAGTATACGAGTCAAGTAAGGCATATAACTGACCATTTGGGGTTCAAGATTAAAAATTTAGAAGTCTAAGATAAATTAATTGCTTAATTCTTTGTAAGTGAAAAGTTTTCATTGGAATTTGTTACACACACTCACACTTGGAAAGTCGAGCATGAGATAAGTTTTAAATTCTTTGAATGTTCTTTTTGAATTAATTTATTGAACACAACTTTCAGGCATAAATGATATGAATTTCAATCGGAGTTGTTGAAAAAATATGTGTCATGTTTTTTCATCTTTTTATATTGGCTCACTTAATTAATATTACTGATTTTTAATGTCAAAAGAGGAGGTTAACGTTTTCGTTTTGACTGGTCTGGATAACTCCAATTCTGACTGACTGCGTTGATAAGCGGATTAATTTTCCAGATCAATAAAGCTGCATTTTTATTCTGTTTCCATACATGATAAATTCTGATCACATGAATATTATTAACAGCTTCTTTTGTAGGTTAAAGGATCTTCCTTTATTGTTTTGAATTTGTTTAGGAAAGAAATATTTAAATATAATCTTGAGTTTCCTAAATGCTTTCATTCTACAAATGTAGAATATCTTTTTATATATTCTTTCCTACTAATTGTCTTACCATTCTCGTTGTAGATTGTTAGGTAAGAAATAATTCCTAATTTGATTACTACTTTACCTATAAGTAAGAATACAAATCAATAAGGAATTATGCTTTGAAAAATATTATTTGTGTTCTTGTTCTTCAAGCAGTCATACGGACGAATCCATTGAAGATGAACAAGACATGGAGCTTAATTGATAACTTTCAAATCCAACATTTTCTTCAAACTCATTGAAGAATAAAAAAAAAATTGGTGCTCAAGGAACAATTCCATATTTTGTTCAATCTACTTAGCATCAAGTTAAGAACGGGGGTTCTTAATCCAAGTGGTGGTTGCGGTCAAGTACAATAGGGAAGTGGTGATAAAGTCAAGACCGGTGATTTTGATTCCACTTCATCAATAAGTCAAAAGAAGAAGTATCAAAGGGAAGTTGATCTGTATTCTTTTGATTGTTATTTTGTTAATTTTGCAAAATTACAAAAACCGATACTATTGTATTTTTGAACAAGATTATTAGTGGATTGTTTTTACCCATGGCATGGGGGCCCGTGGATGTTTTCCTTCGGGGTTTACCATGTTACATTCTTGTGTTCGTATTTAATTATTTAAATTCTGCACTTAACAAAATTAGGTAAACGAACACTGATGTGCGAGTTAGAACTGTTATCATTGTCATTCGATAGTTCTGCCTACATTTTGTCCACTGCTCATTTAATTAAGATTAAAAGTATTATTAATTTAATTAATCTAGGTTTTAGAACTTTCAATTGGTATAAGAGCGGGTTCACTTTTTAAAGTTCGATCTGAAGAAACCTAGATATGGACGGAGCTGCATTTAAACCACCGGTTTTAGATGGAACTAATTATGCGTATTGGAAAATTAGGATTCAAGTCTACATTCAATCTCTTGAGATGAAAAATCATGGGACTCTGTAACAACCGAAATTTTTTGTATTTCAATTTCAAGTAAATAAAATTCTTACTTTCGGCATCGCTACATACCCCATGGTTCATTTTAAAAATTTTGGTCATGTTAAAATTTTGCGCATGTTCACTTCAAAATTTTAGTCGACGTCTATGGAAATAATTTGAAAACAAACCTTATTCTATTTTCATTTGGTAAGTTGTTAATTTCAAGTTGAATGAAATAATTTATAGCTAGCCCAATTTTTTTTTTTAAATTCTTCTCCGGTTTCATAAAACAAAAATTCCAGCCAATTTCTTAGCCAAAATCGATTTACTTTTCGACTCCAAAATTTACCTGAAAACCCATCAAACAACACCCTAAAAACCACCAAAATACTTAGCCAAACAACCCCTTAACCTCTACTAAATTTGCATCAACCAAACAGCCCCCAATGCACAACAAAAATAACTCCCCATGATCTAAAGAAAATGTCCCACCCAGCAGCCCATTTTCATCCATTTTCCTCCACCAAATTTACTCACTTAATAACCAACATTTCTCCCAAAAAAGGATTCCCATTTTTTTCCAGTATAACCTCCCTCTTTTCCCCTATTTTTATATCACAAAAAAATGAACCAAAAAGGGTTCCAGCAGTTCGATATTTGGCTGAAGTATCTAGCATCCAATTTCCAGCCTTTAACCTCTCCCCCTACCCATGTTCTCCCTCACTTTTCCATCATCAAGTAACTGAAATTTTCCACCTCTTTACTCACCATAAGGTCACGGCTTACCCCCCCTCCAAATCAGCAAAAAAAAAAAAAAACGCCCGTGTAGTGTGGATATTTCTCCCAGATTTCAGCCAAAACCAGCAGCCTCCATGATCATCTAACTGCACCACAACTTTCCATTTTCTTCCCCCCACTTTCCCTCATTTTCAGCCCTCAATACAACCTATTTCTCCCTCCAAATAAACCCTAAATTCGTACACACAGCAGCCCAGAAAAATTAGTTCCTAAGTTCAGCAAAAACTCCCTTTTTCCCTCTTCAAAAATTCGGCCTTAAGCTCTAGCCATTTATTGTTTTGTTTCTTCTTATTTTCCAGCAACATTCTCCTCATTCGTCTACCAAAACTTGGCACTAAAAGACTTAGCAAAAACTCCTATATCATTCCTTCAACTTTTGGCAAATGTAGTCCCAAATTCCCAGCACTTTTCCTTCACTCCTATATATATATATATATATATATATATATATATATATATATATATAGTGCACGGGTTTTGTGTTTGGAAGCTGCGGAAATGAAATTTCGTTCATCACAGCTTCAATCGAAAACTATTTTGAAGTAGTTTTACTTAATGTTTTTACTGCAATTTTTAAATGAAGTTTGGAAAAATTATGATGTTATATGAATGCCATGCAAACTTATTTACGAAGGAACTAATGATAGTGATTGAAGGTAATCACTTTAACATGTTTGTGATTGAAGGTAATCACGTATGACGTTATGTGATGCCGGCTACTAATGTTTATGTTATTATGTACGTTTAAAAAATCATGGCGTGTCGAATTCATGTTTAAGTAAAATTTTCCACATGTTATAAGTATTGCTACTGAGTGTTTCTTATGAAATATTCGCCACCAAAACAAATAAATTTTTAGACTGAATTAATCGGCGTTGATGCAATGGCAGTAGGCTAATGAGCTTGTCATGGAAAGTCTTATTTAGTTTATGTTTTGACATCGAAATGATTGAGTCAATTATGATGTAATTACTATATTTTAAGTATTTTATTCAGTAATTAATTATGTAATATGTACGGAAACAAGATATTGGTTTATTTGTCGTTCAAAGTTTTAAATTAGAAATTTGACTAGTTTCATTTTTTAGAATTATTATGTACGTTTGAACGGGCTGCCTTAAGGCACCCGGGACAGTTTTCAAGTAACTTTAGCTATCTTTGTTACCTATCAAACAACATAGTTAAGATTTGAAATTTTAATATGTTGTATTCTGTAGTCCCAAGTATCTACACTTAAAGTTTCATAATTTTTGGAATTCGTTTGATTAGTCAAATAAATTGTGGCGACACCTATTGTGGTATAGAAAAAACTATGAAATTCTGAAGAAATTCCTCTTCCCTTAGCACACTTATTATTTTTCTGCAAAATCTTATTTTAAATTCATTCAAGAGCAAGGGAAATAATTTTGGAGTCATCAAATATATTTTAGAGATTATTTTTGTGACCCTCTGGGATGAAAAAATTCGGGCGTTACAGTTTGGTATCAGGCCAGGTTTTACTTTTCTATAGACTAGCATAAATTTAAATTTTATTTTATTTTGTATGATCTTTATTTTATTATGTCAAGTTAAAAATTTACGAGTTACAATTTTAGAATTTAAGCGACCCTAATCGCCATCGCCTCGCTACGCCAACTCTGAAGTAAAGAAAGTTTGATAATTTTATTTCTATGTTTAAGTGTGACGTTAATGAAATTTATATTTATGAAATTCTTTTTTTTTATGTAAATTTATTTTAGTCCTCAGAATTACCTTAAAAGATGTTAAAAAACCACAACAGACTCTTCATAATTGGTATTTTAGACATGGTTTTACCAAATGAGTACTATCTAGAACGTGCAAAGGCGGCAATAAATGATTACATTTAGTTTGTTATAGATCCTAAGTGGTTGTTTGTCCATCATGTCGGTATCCGTAGGGCAGCATGTATTAGGGCGATGAACAAGGCGGCAAGAAATTATTACATTTAGTTTGTTATGGATCCCAAGTGGTCGTTTGGCTATCATGTCAGTAGCCACAGGGCAACATGTATTAGGGAGATGAACTACGAGTTACAAGATGTTGGCATTAATTGTGTGCTTACCATTTTTGAAAGTAGAGGTCAAAGGATCAAACCTCAGGCACCTCAGATGCATGCCTAGCTATTAATGTTACATGTCAAAAAATAATAGTGTACTTGAGATTAGTATGTCATTAGTAGACCTATTGATATATATAAAATATCAAAGGCAGTACATAAATTTTTTTTGATGGTTTGATCTTAGAAGCCGACTTGATTGTGGTAGAATGAAATATTTTGATATAATTTTGGGTATATTTTGGCTAAGAAATAACCTTGCCGCAATTGTGTGTTTTGGAGAAAGGTGTTGTGTTTTGGCAACCAGGAGATGAAGAGTTTAGGTATCACAGTTGAGGGTTAAGGCATTCTATCAAGGATATCTTGTCTGTCTCACCGCACCTCATCGAAAGAGACGATACTAGATAATGTACCAGTATAATAAAAGGGTGAGATTTACATCGACCACAAGAGTCTCAAGTACTTCTTCCTTCGAAAGGAGTTAAAAATAAGACAACGATGATGGTTAGAGTTGGTGAATGACTATGACTATATTATCCTGTACCATCCTAATAAGGCTAATGTAGTTGCGGGTGCTCTAAGCAGAAAGATCATATGTCATTTGTTAGTGTTGTAAACGAAGAAAGATAAATTGATCAAGGATTTGAGAATTTAAGAATTGAAGTGTTGGCACTGCCAGTGTGGGCATCAACAATGATAACAAGTCTGACATTAAAACCAACACTCAAAGATAGAGTTTTGGCAGCTAAGAAAGATGATCCTTTTTGAAAAAAAATCAGGGATAACATGGAAATTAATTGAGGAAAGGATTTGAAATAGTCAAGGACAAAACTTTGATAATTAAAGGTTGGTCGTGTGTGCCCAAGGATGAGAGGTTGAGGAATGAGATTTTACCTGAAGCTAATTTTCCTCCTTACGTCGCACATCCACAAGGAACCAAAATGCAAAAGGATTTACATAACACTTTTTAGTGGAGAAACATAAAAGGGATTATAGCTCGATTTGTGTCTAAGTATTTGGTATGTTAACAAGCAAAGGCAAAACATCTGAGATCGGCAGGACCATTAAATCCAATGGATATACCACAATGGAAATGGGAAAAAATCACAATGAATTTCGTTATGGGTTTTCTTTGATCGGCAAGAGGTAATGATGCCATCAGGGTTGTAATAGACCATTTGATGAAATTTTCTCAATTTTCTGCCAATTTGGATGAATTTTTAGCTTGAAATAGCTAGCACAGTTGTATGACAGAGAAGTTGTTTGACTTGATAGAGTGCCAGTTTTCATTGTATCAGACTAAGACCCGAGGTTTACCTCAAATTTCTAAAGGGAGCTATGAGAACTTATTTGGATTTTAGTACTGTGTATCATCCTCAAACAGAAGAGCAATCAAAATAAACCATTCAAATTTGGAAGATATGTTGAAGGCAAGTGTTCTGGATCTAGGTGGTAAATGAGAATGTCACTTACCGTTTGTAGATTTTGCATTTAATAATAGTTTCCAAGGTAATATTGGCATGGCACCATATGGGGCACTGTATGGTCGTCGATGTCGTTAGCCAAATTGTTGGGACGAAGTTGGCAAAAGAAGAATTTTTAGGACCAGAGTTGGTTGAGAAAATAGTAGAGGCAATAAACAAGACCAGGTCCAGAATTAAGACAGTGCAAGATCGTCAGAAAAGTTATGCTGAGCAAAGGAGAAACGAGTTAGAGTTTAAAGTGGCTTCGATGAAAGAAATTTTACATTTTGGTGAGAAAGGAAAACTAAGACCATGTTTCATCGGCCCATTTTAGATTCTAGAGTAAATTGGAAATTTGGCGTATCGTTTGGCATTGCCACCCGAGCTCTCGAAAATGTATGACGTATTCCACGTTCTGATGTTAAGGAAGTACGTGCATGGTCCTACGCACGTGGTAAAATATGAGTATTTGGATTTAAGGAATGATATAAATTAGGAGAAAGCGCCCGCGATGATCCTAGAAAGAAAGGTCCATGTTTTGAGAAATCGAGAAATCCCATTAGTTAAAGTTTAGTGGAGTAGACATGAGGAAGATGGGTCACTTGACAAAAAGAAGACGATATCTTTGATAAGTACCCGGACCTTGTAAACCATGTAAGTTAAATTTCGAGGACGAAATTATTTTAAGTAGGGAGGGTTGTAAGAACTAAAATTTTTTGTATTTCAATTTCAAGTAAATAAAATTTCTTACTTTCGGCGTCGCTTCGTACACTTCGTACCCCATGGTTCATTTTAAAAACTTTAGTTATGTTAAAATTTTGCGCGTGTTCGCTTCAAAATTTTAGTCGACGTCTATGGAAATAATTTGAAAACGAACCTTATTCTATTTTCATCTGGTAAGTTGTTAATTTCAAGTTGAATGAAATAATTTATAGCTAGATATTTTTTTTTAAATTATTCTCCGGTTCTTTCAAAAAAAAAATCCCGGCCAATTACTTTCATTTTTTCAGCCAAAGTCGATTTACTTTTCGACTCCAAAATTTACTCGGAAACCCCATCCAAACAACACCCTAAAAACCACCAAAATACTTAGCCAAACAACCCCTTAACCTCTACTAAATTTGCATCAACCAAACAGCCCCAATACACAACAAAAATAACTCCCCATGATCTAAAGAAAATGTCCCACCCAACAGCCCATTTTCATCCATTTTCCTCCACCAAATTCTCTCACTTATTAACCAACATTTATCCCCAAAAAGGATCCCCATTTTCAGCCAGCATAACCTCCCTCTTTTCTCCCATTTTTAAATTATAAAAAAAATGAAACAAAAAGGGTTCCAGCAGTTCAGTTTTTGGCTGAAGTATCCAGCATCCAATTTCTTGCCTTTAACCTTTCCACCTACCCATGTTCTCCCTCACTTTTCCATCACCAGCTATCTAATAAAAGAAATTGGAATTACTCAAAAATTTCATCGTATGAATTTATTATGTACGTTTGAACGGGCTGCCTTAAGGCACCCGAGACAGTTGTCAAGCAACTTTGGCTATCTTTTTCACTTATCAAACGATGTAGTTAAGGTTTAAAATTTCAATATGTTGTAGTCCGTAGTCCCAAGTATCTACAATTAAAGTTTCGTAATTTTTGGAATTCGTTTGATTAGTGAAATAAAGTGTGGCAACATCTATCGTGATATCGGAAAAATGATGAAATTCTATAGTAAATTCCTCTTTCCTTGCACACTTATTATTTTCCCACAAAATCTTATTTTTAAAATTTTTGACATTGACCCTGCACCGTTCACGTGTTAACAAATCTCCAGTCACTTTTCTGCCAACCTGTATGTTACCTGCACACTCGGACAATCGTTAGGCACTAAGATCTCTGGGAAAAAAGGGTTCGGCGATTGTTAGTACTCCAACGATCAAGTTAACTGCCGGTATATAGAGTAATATACGGGGATGAAAGAAATAGGGTGTGGAAGGGACAAGCAGGCAGAGATTTGAACAGAGTTTAGGGATAAAATTAAAGCATAAAAAGAGCGTACCGTAGAATAATCGGAGATGTCGTATTTATAACACAAGAGTTCTAATTGATTTAGAAAACAATCAATTAGATATCTAATCAGATCCTCTTTCCTTATGGGTTAGGGATGATCGACTGTCAAGACAATCTCCTAAATTACCATCCTTATTTGAATTCATCACGTTGCCTAATCTTTAGGAGATTGGGATTTGGTTTCCTTGTGAGGATCTGTGTGACAATCTAACACAATCTGTCTTTAATTACGTCTCTGGTCATCCAAAAATATCATGCTGCCTGTTAGTTATAATAAATACAAAGCCCGGCGAGGCTCTCTGGGTCGGCCATGAGTGTCGAGGACCTCTAGGGACTTTGCAATACTTTGATCGAGGGATCTTACGATGCTCAATGGGCCTCCAAGGCCTTCTGAGATTTTACGATCTCCTTGCTGGGCCCCCAAGGACTTCGCTGGGCCGATGTGACCTTTATAAATCTGGAAGGTCCTCGCTGGGCCTATAAGGCTTTAGCGAGGCCTGAATTAGGCCTATACAGGACCTTTACTGGGCCTTTGCTGACGTGGAGGCCGTGATAACAATAGTCCCCCCAAGTCCAAGCGTATTATTTGTAGTAGGCGTGGGACTTTTGAAGTAAGAGAATAAAAGAAATTTTGCCGAAAGCGAATTTTGCGAGTGTGGTCTTTGTGCATTGAATTACTTACTCAGTATAGTCCCCCAAGTCCGAAGCTAAACATTTATGACGGGTGAGAGCTTCAATTGGTTAGACCCTTGGTGATGTGTCTGTGGTTGGTGTGATTTTGTCAATCAAAGTTGTCAATCCATTGGTCAAGCAATCATAAGTGAGAGGGTGTGTGCATTTAATGCTAATGGTGCGTGACGGGACAATGGGGTCGCACGTGAGGCGTGTATCCGTGTTCCAATAAACACTTAGGGTTCCGTTTCCTGCCTGTTTCTCTATTTTGAACACGCTTCCACTGATGGATGGTTTGGATGTCACATTTCGAGTTGGGACGGTGGAGATTGAGGTGCCTCAATCTATAAAACTTGATGCCCCTTTTATATTTGATTTTTTCTTGCTTCTGCGTATTTTGTGAGTTTTGTGGAATGCTCCGTCGATAATCAAGAAACTTCAAAGCGTGTGCATTGTTTTGACTGCAATTCCTACGATATTCCCATGTCTGTGACACTCAGGGCTCCCAGTCCCGAAGAGCGTGCCGACTATCCACCTGAAGGATTCGTCGCGATTTACAAACCCACGATGCAGCAAGGTCTTCACCTGCCCATGCATCATTTCTTCTGTGAGGTTCTAAGAGATTGGAATCTGGCCCCTTTCTAGATAATACCGAATGGCTGGGGGTAAATGGTGGCCTCGTTCTTATTGTGGAGTATTGCCGATGCTGGAGAAAACTTGACCCTGAGGCAGTTTGAATTTATTTACTGCCCTGTGAGTCTGCTGGTTGTTATAATATCTCACCTCGGCCAGGCCTGAAATGGAGAACAGCCACTGACAGTCCCAACAAAGTGCATAACTTGAAGGAGAGGTTCATCTTCGTTGGAGGGGACTGGGAGTTTATGCCGAGGATCCTCTTTCCTACGTGTCTATTCCTCGTCAATTTGGAGAACTTGGTCCATATTATTGTCTTTGTGTGGATTTTTTATCATAGTCTTTGACTTAATGTCTTGCGTACTTTTGCAGACTGCAGGAAGCCACCCATCCCGAAGAGGGATCAAGGAGAGTTGAGGTCGAAGTGGAATAGGGTGCGAGCGCTTGACAGTGACTTCAGGAGTCTCAGCAATTTGTTGAAAGACGACAATTTACTAATTTGCTATCGATTGATGGATGAGTCTCGTAAGCTGTAATGTATTGGCTTCGTTATGAAAAGCTGTCTTAAAGAGTTGTATCTTGGTATTTGTGTTAACAGCTTTGAGGTTTAAGAGTATTCCTTCGCTTCACCTCGCTCATCCTGCCAGCAGGGAGGGCTCTTCAGCCCAGGCTCCTCTAGGGGAGACGCATTGTCTGTCGTAGGAGGTCTAGGATGCCACACCGTTAAGGCTATTCCTTCTCCACCCCGCATTCGTCCTCTCATCCTCCTCTTGACTCCGCTCTCCCAAAAGACAAGGAGAAGAGAATCTCTGAAGACGCGGGTGAGGCGGCCGCCTAAAAGAGAAAGGCTCCTACGGCTGCAGAAGGATTTATGAGGGATTCTTGCAAGATGAGGTAGACTGAGGAGAAATGCTGGTCTTCGCCACACCGTGATGGAGGGGCTGAGGGTACAGGGAATTCTACCTCTTCAACCTGTCAAGGAAGCCGTATTTGTATTTTTCAGCACTATGGTGAATTGGAAACTTCCATGATAGAACTGTTCCCTGTCCATCCTGCGATTATGGCGGTGATTGTATATAGGTACTGGAGAATTAGCGGTCGAAGAAGCCACAATGCGCAAACGGCTGCAATTGGCTGAGATGAACTTGATACGAGGGTTGGTCATGACCAAAAAATTATTCAGCACCCTTAAGAGTTTTGACGGTCAATGCATTGAAGAAGAGGCCAAATCCAGAAAGCTATTCGAGGACCTGAAGGCCATGAGTCTTGAGAAGGCGCAGCTGAAGTCGGATAAGAGGGCTATCCAGTTCAAGCTGGACTTGGTTGTGACAAAGGAGGCTGACATGAAGGGCAAGTATGAAATCGAGCTGAAGACTGGAAAAGAGAGTTTGAAACAAGTTTGAGATCAAAAGAAGGCTGCTGAGGCTTCTCAAAAGCGTACCGAGGAGGCTCAGAAGTTTGCCGAAGATCAGACCCTCGCAACTGAAACCGCTGTCGCCACCGCAAACAGCAGCCTAGAGGCCGTCGCAGCGGAAAAGGATAGGTTGCTGGCCATGGCTAGGCAGGAGGTGGAGAGGGTCAGGGTTGAGCGTGCGGATGCTGAAGACAGGGTGGTGGTGGTGGTGTATCAGGATGTGTTTGTGGATACGCCTGAGGACCAAGACCTCATCCACCGCTTGATGACCATAGGTGGGGAACAGTTGGTGGAGCAAATCGCGGAAACTCATCGAGAGTGGGATATCTCTTTTCTTCGGCATGCTCCTACCGAGGTCCTCGCGCCCGACGCTGTTCCAGGCGAAGGTCGCGATGAAGTTGAGGATCAAATTGCACCACCTGTTGTAGGAGAAGGCCCGTATTGTGCTGACCCACAGAGAGGCGGCGGGGCATCTAGACTTTGAATTTTGTTCTCCTTTTTTGTATATGTTCCAGCGTTAAGAATTGAATTTATTTTCTACCATATCATCTTCGTGTGAAAATTCATTGCGTGCCTCAAGAGTGGTAACTTCATAAACTATTGTGCCTACTGGTCATTGAAAGTTGCTCTTGAAATCGAGGAATCATTCCATTGGACATTAATGGCGCAAACTTCTTTGTTGAATTCGAAGAGTTAGTGTCTTTCATGTCCCAATAAGTGGGAAGGCAACACAGACGTGTGGTGTTCCAAATACCTCTTTGATGGCTGTACATTAATTGTCTCATTTATTGCCCTATGTCAAGTTTCCATGCAGTTCCTATAAAAACATCAAGGGTCCTTGATTGCGTTTCTCATGCATGCATAACTTTGGCAAATCATGTGAGTTAACCCCCATGGCTATAACTTCTACTGGTCCGTGTGACTCTAGCGTTCATATCAAATGTGCTACGAAAGTGCGAATAAAGATCCAGCATCTAGAGGACCTAACAATTGGAGAATCAACATTCAAAGGACCAAATGCCTCGCGAATCAACATTTAGAGGATCAAACGTGCGAGAGGGTTGGGCCTAGTAGCCTTAGTAAGAAGGTCCTGAGTGGTGCTTTCCTACTGGACATCGATGGCAAACCCATCGGTGATCCTGATTCGGATGACGGGGCTAGAAACCTCCTACCAAAGGTGTCAACGACATTTTTTGAGTAGTATGGCCTAATTAGTCACCAAATCAACTCGTATTGATTTTGGGAGACTCTCGATCATGGTGAAACCAGATTTCTGCCAATGACGAGGCTTGGGGTGACGAAGACTAAAGTGTCAATTCAGTAGGTCATAGATCCCAATATGTGCTGACCCAAAGAGGCGGTGGGGTAGTAGGATAATAACAATCCTTGTTCATTTTTTCCTTGTACTTCGGATCGTGATGAATAAAATAAGAATGTACCAGATTTTCCATGTTTGTTGCACAATTGAAGTTTTGAGATAAGTTATTTGGCGAAGAGATGTTTGAATGGATGGCTTGTAATTTCTTGACTAGATAACCTTTGGTAGCTGTTGAAGAACAGCCGCTGCAGTCACGTTATTCTGTGTCCAGGCATTCACCTCCGTCCTCACTTTCATGCAATTGCGAGGCTCATGGGTTAATACGCCCTCGCGACATGGGCAAGGCTCTCATACTTTATGTTTCCATGTGGGATATGCATTGGTGGCGCCATCACATTAGAGTGATGGTGCAACTTATGAGCCTGTGTATAATCCACGCATCCTATATATCTTCCTGTGGTTTATTTTGGTGCATCCACCCCTTCCACACGTGTCTGTTTATCTGACCGCTCGTATTCCTCTGTGCATATATATATGCTTGCAGACCTTGCTTTCATTTCTCCTACCTTTATTTCTTTACCGCAATATTTGGACTTCAGCCGTCGTTAGTAATGACATGCTTTTATTTTTCCAATGTGCCAAAGCTCAAGATAAGGCGTGGTAGGGTTGTGGATGATATTCCTCCTCCGCCTCTAGTATCTTGTGCGGCATTCGTTCAAGAGATTACCATCCCGTAGGCACCGAAGACAATGGTGAACAGCTCTTTCTTTGTTCTGTTGGTGCCGAAAATGACATCGGGGGTGCCTTCCGTTCTGTTCCTGTGGGACCTGTGTCTCCGTTGGAAAATTTTAGACGATCAGGCAAGAGGAAGGCAGTTGCCGATAGCAAGGAGGAGACGTCCATGCCCGGGAAGGGCATGGAGGATACGGTGAATTTTCGAAAGACTAGGTGAGGCCTGGAGGATCCTTCTTCGGAGGTTGAGGATTGCGTTCCCCAATATCGAGGAGCATTCCAAACCTCTATTACTCATCTTGCTGGTAAGTACGAATACATCAATATTGGGTCTCATCGGGATGAGTTAGACCCAACCGTTTTAGGAAAACTGCTGGCTCAGGCTGCCATAACAGCGGCCTCAGTTCATATATATTAGACTTCTACTTTTGGGAAAGCTGCAGATAACGCAGAATTGACGGAGTTGTTAAAATTGGTCGAAATGTATACTTCTCGAAGTCACGTGCTTAACTGCGAGTTGTACAAGGTACTGGCGATGAAGGTTGACGACTACGTTCAACAGTCGGAGGAGATGAGAATGTCGACGCGCAATGTTTAGAAAAAAAAGACCTTCAGGAACAACTCGCCTTTTCTGAAGATGCGAGGGCGCGTGCCATATATGATATCACTAAAGCTAAAACGATCCAAAGGGCCTGTGTTCATGCTCAGAAGAAAGCTGAATCGTAGTTGAGGTCTTGTCAAAACATGATCCATGCCAAAGATAAAGAATTGACTGAGGCTTTGACAGAGTTGTCGAAGGCCAAGGGGCTGTTGGCTAATCTCAGGGTCCCAGGTTATGCGGATTCCAAGGGTCTGACCTGGACTTAAGGGTCATGTTTGTTCTTATCAGCGTCGTTTTCCTGATTTGTAAATGTAAAACTTTTTTGTGAGGTATATTTTCATTAAGACCACTTTATTCTGTGGCATAGGCTAATGAAAATGGATTAGCTGTCTATCCAGCGAGTCAAAAGGGGTTATCCATGATCCATACTTCCTTGCTGTTAGCTTATTTTTAGTTGTTTGAATGCGCATTGAGTGTTTATCCAGCGAGTTGACAGAGTTGGCCGCGAACAACCCTCCCTCGCTGTCAAATTATCTTTAATTGTTTGAATGCGCATTGAATGTATATCCAACGAGTTGGCAGAGTTGGCCGCGAACCACACTCCTTCGCTGCCAAATTTTCTTTACTTGTAGGAATGAGCATTGAATGTTTATCTAGCGAGTTGACAGAGTTGGCCGCGAACCACACTCCTCCACTGCCCAAATTTTCTTTACTTGTATGAATGCACATTGAATGTTTATCCAGTGAGTTGACAGAGTTGGCCGCGAACCACACTCCATCGCTGCCGAATTTTCTTTTTATCGGTATAGTAGGGTAGATAATACTTTGGTTCAGAAAACAATGTTCTTTATTAAAAGAGCGCGGCGTCTAGGGATACCGAAAACAATGCTGGGAAAACTGAGGAATGCAAAATAAAAATTACTGGTAATATGGTCGTAGATGAGTGATATTCCAGAGGTGCCTCGTCTCTCTTCCTTCCAAATCTTCCAATCTGTAAGTTCGATGCTAGATTTCTTTGATGATCTTGTAAGGTCCTTCCCAGGTAGGCTTGAGGGTTCTGACTTCGACCTCTCTATTAGCCTGGAACACTTTTTTCAGGACGAAGTCATTGATATGAAAATTCCTGCCCTTAACCTTAGAGTGGTAGTATCTGGCCATTTTTCTTTGATAGACCGTGAGGCGAAGCTACGAGTCTGCATGTCTTTCATCTTGCAAGTCCAGGTTTACCTTGCGTAAATCATCGTTGGTTACTTCGTCGAAGTGTAAGTGCCTAGGAGAGGGTATCCCTAATTTGACGGAAATAATTTCTTCCGCCCAATATGCCATGGCAAAAAGAGTTTCGCCGGTCGCCGTCCGAGAAGTGGTCCGATATGACCACAGAGTATCGGGTAATTCTTTTGCACATCTACCTTTTGCGGATTCTAATTTCCTTTTCAGGGTGTGCTTGATGATTTTGTTGACGGCTTCCACATGCCATTAGACTGGGGATAGTAGGGGTGGAAAAATCCCTCTAACTGCCCAAGTTTTCGCAATTTGAGTTGAACTTATTTCCAGCGAACTGTGTACCATTGTCGAAAACAAGGGAGTGGGAGATCCCGAAGTGATAGATAATGTTCTTCTACACGAACTTCCATCTGTTTTCCTCCATGATCTTGGCCAGAGGTTCAGTTTCGCACCACTTGGTAAAATAATCCACCGCTACAACCACAAATTTGACCCCACCCCTTCTAATTGGGCGGGACCTATAAAGTTGATCCTCCATTTGGCGAAAGGCCAAGGACTGGTGACTGGGGTGAGGTTCTGAGCTGGGAGCTTCAGTACAGTAGCGCATTTATGGCACCTGTCGCACTTTCTTGCGTAATTATGCGAATCATTCTTTATGGTTGGGTAATAATACCCTTGCTTCAACTCCTTTTGTGCCAGAGCCATTCCCTATGAGTAATTACCGCAAATTCTCTCGTGTATTTCCTTCATCACATACTTTGCTTCATCATGTGTTATACATCGTAGGAGGGATGGCTAAAGCCTCTCTTATATAGGATCTCATCCAATAGTACGAACTTCGTTGCCTTCCTGCGGAGTTTTCGTGCTTTCTGCATGTCGTCCGGCAGGAGCTGGTTGGTCAAGTATACGATGATTTCCTTCTTCCATTTAGGAGATTCGGATATCGTCATGGTATTTGGTGATAGAACCTCATCGATGGATAGTCGGTTGAGCCTTTCGCATAGCCCTCATCAGGTCAAAGTCTCTGCTGCTCGCTAATTTTGAGAGGGCATCTGTGTAACCATTTTCGTTGACTTAACTAACGACCAGCTGTGAATCATTGTGAATCTGGAGTTTTATTGCCTTCATCTCTTGAGCCAGCCTCAAGCCTGCTAGGACCGGCTCATCTTTCGTGGTGTTGTTTGAGGCTTTGAACTCCAGGCGAAACGCGTAGTTGAGATTGTGACCATTGGGGCTAACTAGCAAAATCTCGGCTCCGGCTCCGGCCTCACCCGAAGATCCGTCAACATATAATTTTCATGAAGGTACCTCTTGAGGCTTGGCTTCAAGCGAGTCCTCTGGGATATGGGCGAATTCGGCCATACAATCTGCTAAAGCATGTCCCTTTATGGAAGGTCTTGGGTTGTAGGAGATATTGAATTGGCTAAGTTCAATCGACCACTTCATCAGCCTTCCTGAGGTGTTCGGCTTTTGGAGGATCTGAAGGAAGTTCGTCAGGACATCGATGCTGTGGGACTAGAAGTACGGCCAGAGTTTTTGGGTGGCGATAATCAAAGACAGGGTGAGCTTCTCCATGTCCGGATATCTCGTCTCCGCGTCATGTAGGGCCTTGCTTACATAATAGACAGGGAGATGCGTCGGGCCTTCTTCTCAGATTAAGACCAAACTCACTGCCTTTTTGGACATCGCGATGTAGATGAGTAATGTTTCTCCATTCTTCGGCTTGGACAGCAGCAGGGCTTTTCTGAAGAGGACCTTGAGGTCCTGGAAGGCCTTCTCGCAGTCTTCGGTCTGCTCAAACCTCTTCTCTCCTTTGATGGTCTGGAAGAAGGGCTGGCAACGGTCGGTTGCCTTTGGTATGAATCGGTTCAGGGTAGCCAATCTTCCTGTCAGGCTCTGGACTTCCTTGGGAGAAGATGGTGACTGTATCTCGATGAGTGCCTTGATCTTCTCGGGATTCACCTCTATCCTACGCTGGTTTACCATGTACCCGAAGAACTTTCCTGAGGCGACTACGAATGCTCACTTTAGGGGGTTAAGCATCATACGATATTTACGGAGGATTTCGAACACCTCTCTTAAGTACCCAATGTGGTCCTCGTCGTTCACGCTCTTTACGAGCATGTCATCGACGTAGACTTCTATAGTGCTTCCGATCAGTCCAGAGATCATGCGGTTTACTAGCCGCTGGTATGTGGCTCCTACGTTCTTTAGGCTGAAGGGCATCATCTTATAGTAGTATAATCCTCAATTCGTAATGAACGAAGTGCGATCCTCGTCTCCCGTGAACATCGAGATCTAGTTGTAGCCTGAGTAGGCATCGATGAAACTAAATAGCTTGTGGCCGAACTAGTCGATGCGCGGTAACGAGAAGCTATCTTTGGGGCATGCTTGGTTCAATTTCGAGAAATCTATGCATACCCTCCATTTCTTGGTGCTCTTTCTTACCAATACGGGGTTGGATACCCATTGGGGTAGATTGCTTTCCTGATGAATCAGTTGGCCAATAACTTGTCAATCTCCTCCTTCAAGACGCCACACCTCTCAGTACTCAAAGGTCTCTTTTTTTGTATCTCGGGACACACTTTAAGATCTACCTTCAAGGCGTGACAAGCCACTGATGGATCAATCCCCACCATGTCTCTTTGTTTCCATGCAAAGATATCAGTATTCTCCCGCAGGAACTAATTCAATTCTTCCTTCATCTTCTCTTCGAGTCTCGTGTAACTTTGTTTCGGGTCCTTTCTCCTTTACGTGTGGGCTTCGTCGTGCTCACTACCTCTGTTGTGTGCCAATAGAGGTGGCACTATAGAGGATCCCACTGCCAACCTATCAAACATGCTAGTAGTAGGAGCTGGCTGGTTTCTCTACGCTGGAAGAGGTCTTCCCCTCTGATCGTCCTGCAAGGGCTTCAGAAGATGTTCAGAGGGTTCTGGTCGTTTGAAACGGGTGGGTCAACCAAAGATCGATGACTTTCGGTTGGGCCAGACCTTGAAGGGCTTCTCTAAACACGACTACGCTTGGGTCCATGTTGAAGGGATTGATTGTCTAACAGTTCAAACGATGTCTTCATCCGGCCATTCTCCAACTTCAGGTCTTGGTTCTCCTATTCAACCGTCCGCTTCTGTTGTTGTCTTCTTCTCTTACGGCGGGTTATCTTCTAGAGATCTTGAAAGCTTTCCTACTGTAAGTCAGTGTGGTGGGATTCTACTTCTTCATCTATGGAGTGTTCGGTAGCCATGCTCTTCCTGGTAGAAAACATGTTTTTACCACAAGTTTTAGGTTGTGTAACATTTTTTCGTTTTCCACAGACGGTGCCAATCTGTTGATGTTAGAACCTGCACTGTCCACGTGTCAACAAATCTCCAGTCACTCATCTGCCACCTTGTATGTTACCTGTACACTCAGACAATCGTTAGGCACCAAGATCTCTAGAAAAAAAGGGTTCGGCGATCGTTGGTACTCCGACGATCAAGTCAACTGCCGGTATATAGAGTAATATACAGGAGATGAAAGCATTAGGGTGTGGGAGGGACAAGCAGGCAGAGATTTGAACAGAGTTTATGGGTGAAAATAAAGTGTAAAAAGAGCGTACCTTAGAATAACCGGATACGTCGTATTTATAGCACAAGAGTTCTAATTGATTTATGAAACAATCAATTAGATATCTAATCGGATCCTCCTTCCTTATGGAATAGAGATGATCGGCTATCAAGACAATCTCCTAGATTTACCATCCTTATTTGAATTCATCACGTTACATAATCTTTAGGAGATTGGGATTTGGTTTCCTTGTGAGGATCTGTGTGCCAATCTAACACAATATGTCTTTAATTACTTCTGTGGTCATCTCAAATTATCATGCTGCCTGTTAGTTATAATATATACAAAGCTCAGCGAGGCTCTCTGGGTCATCCATGAGTGTCGAGGACTTCTAGGGGCTTCGCAGTACTCTGATCTAGGGATGTTACGATGCTCGATAGGCCTCCGACGTCTTCTGTGATTTTACGATGCCCTATACTGGACTTTTACTGGACCTTTGCTGACGTGGAGGCCTTACCAAAATCGGGTGGTAACAAAAATCATTTAAGAGCATGGGAAATAATATTTGGAGTCGTCAAATATATTTTAGAGATTATTTTAGTGATCCTCTAGGATGAGAAAATTTGGGACGTTACACACTCTATTGTCTATGGTTATAAAACTCCCACTATTGTTGAAAATGGTGTGGAAAGAGAGAAAAAGACAGATGAGTAAGCAACAAATGATTTTAATTACACAAATT
Organism: Forsythia viridissima; assembly: GCA_030279155.1. Taxonomy (NCBI): domain Eukaryota; kingdom Viridiplantae; phylum Streptophyta; class Magnoliopsida; order Lamiales; family Oleaceae; genus Forsythia; species Forsythia viridissima. Next base: position 21,761,851 of record CM059036.1, read on the forward strand.
ATAATTCAAAAGATTTAAATGCCATATTCTCTTTTGTGGATTCTAATTAATTTCGTTTGATCTCTACATATCAGGTTGCTAAAGAAGCTTGGGACATCTTACAGATTGCTCATGAGAGAACCTATATTGTCAAGTCATCCAAGTTTCAAATTCTTACTTTAGAATTATAACAACTAACCATGAGAGACGATGAACAATTCAAGGACTTCTATGCAAAACTCAGTGATATCACCCATACAGCTTATACTCCGGGAAAGAAATATTCGAAGAGCAAAATTGTAAAGAAAATTCTCAGACCTTACCTGATCGTTTTCACTCCAAAGTAACTACAATTAAAGAAAGTAAGGAGATTGAGAATATGAAGGTTGAAGAATTGGTGGGATCATTGATGACATATGAATTACATCTACAAAGGAGAAAGAAAAAAAAGGATATGGTATTGCCTTCAAAATTAAAAATGATGAAGAAGAGATTGATAGTGAGGAGAGAGAAACAAATGAAAATATGTCCATGCTTACCACACAATTCAAAAAATTTCTAAAAGAAAATCAAAAAGGAAAAAACTTGAATGCTCCATTACAACTAAAGAAGAGATTTCCAAACAACACAAGATAAATCCTACTACTTCCATGAATAGATCTGAAAATCGGATTCAATGTCATGAGTGTGAGGGTTTTGAATGTGCAAATACTTTAAAGAAATCTCATACCAAGAAGGCCATGAATATCACTTGGAGTGAAGATAATGAAAAAGATTCAGATGATGACGAGGACGACAGAACTACTATTGATCAGGTAACATCTTTAACTGTGAACATAACATCTCGTACTAATTTCGCGCAAAACTTGACTGCACGTTCTGACTTCTTGACTACAACATCTGAAGAACCAGACCGTGTTTGTTCTAATTGCAGTAGTGTGAACAAAAAATTAAAAGACAAACAAGAGAAGAACTTTTCTACTCACGTCATGATAGAATTTTTGGAAGATGATAAGGCTGCAATTGATTTTCAAAATAATATTATAACCAACCTCTTAAAAGAGAAAGGTGATTAAATTGTGAACCTTCTTAATGAATTAAAAGATTCAAAAGAAAGGATCAAACAACTAACAATTGGATCCTCTCACTTAAGTGAAACCCTTAATAATGGAAGAAGCTTAAATGTCAAAGAAGGATTGGGGTATGTTGGAAAAGGTAAAGGAAAAGTTGGGAATCGGATTAGTTTCATCAAAGATACATGTTCTACTGTATTTCTAGACATAACTGCTCCTATTGCTGTCAATACTGTGGATGACTCGCCTATGTAGGTTCTGACCAATGCCAAAACTCAAAAACATTCACGACCAATTCTCAATGCAAAGAGGTATATCTAAATACTTTGTAAAATGTTGCATATATGGTAATCTTGGACATGACTCCTTTCATTATTTATCTAACAAGAACTTGATTAATAGACAAATGAGACGCCATAATAATTGTGAAGTAAGACAAATTTGGGTTAGAAAAAATGATTTAAATTGTTGTATGGTTGATGTTGTCTATAGAACATTTATCCCTAACTCCTGGTAATTTGATAATGGTTGTTCTAGACATATAGTTGGTAATCGATCTTATTTAACAACTACAAGAGTCTTGGTGGTTGGTTACATTTGGTGTCAAGGCACAAGGAAAAATTGAAGGTGCAGCCACTATCCTAATTGATGGATTCTCACCTTTAAAAGAAGTTCTATTTGTGATTGGTTTAAAACTAACTCGATTAGTATAGGCCAATTATGTGATGATAAACACTTTGTTATGTTCTTAAAAAATTCATGTAAAGTCTTGAACTATGATGGTAACTGTATTCTACATGGTACTAGGTCTAGTGATAAATGTTATCTTCTTGACACCATCATTACTTGTCATATTTCAAAAATCGACTCTACCGAATTGTGGCACAAACAGTTGGTACATTTTAACTATATTGATTTTTTGATACTAACAAAATTAAATGCACTACGAGGTGTTCCTAAGTTTATTGAAAAATCTGAAGGATTGTGTGGTTTATGCCTAAAAGGTAAACAAACCAAAAGTACTCACAAGCAAGGAACCTAATATTCAGACTTTTGAAGAATAGGTTGATGGAAGTCAGAGTACACAAGACCACCATGTGTCCATTTCAGATAGATACAGACAGACAACTACCAGTATCCAATTTGGGTATCTTTGTCCTGCTTCTGGAGGTTATGACGTACCAAGTACAAATAACGAGCAGAACATAAGAAGGAAGGCAATTACCTTCTTGGATACAAAAGGCACACCCATTGGATAATGTACTCAGATTTCAGTGAGGGTATGGTAACTACAAGGAGGCTTGCAAATGAACTTGGAAATGTTTACTACACTTCACAAATTGAACCCAAAAATATAATTGAAGCAATTATTGATAAAAATTGGGTTCCAGCCATGCATGAAAAGCTAGCTCAATTTGACAGAAATGAAGTGTGAGAACTTGTACCTCAGCCAAAGGACACAAATATGACCGGAACAAAGTGGATATTCAAAAATAAATCAGATGAACATGGCAACATAGTTAGAAACAATGCACGCTAGGTTGCACAGGGATACACTCAACTAGAAGGAATGGATTTTGATGAAACATTTGCACCCGTGGCTCGACTTGAATCCATTAGACTTTTACTATCTATAGCATGTCAAATGAGGTTCAATTTGTACAAAATGGATGTCAAAAGTGCCTTTCTGAATGGGATTCTGAATGAAAAAGTCTATGTTAAACAGCCAAAGGGATTTGTTGATCCTTATTCTCCCGACCATGTATTCAGACTCAAAAAGGCGTTGTACGAACTAAAGCAAGCTCCATGTGCATGGTATGAACCATTGACCATGTTCTTTTTGGACCAAGGATACAAGAGAGGAGGAGCTGACAAAACTTTATTTATCAAACACTTCAAAACAGGATTAACAGTTGCACAAATCTATGTCGATGATATTGTGTTTAGTTCTTCATTACAAAACGAATTCAAGATGAGTATGGTAGGTGAACTAAACTTCTTTTTAGGTTTGTAGATCAAATAGGTTGGATAATAGATTTTTATCTCACAGGCCAAGTATGCTAAAAATCTGGTGAAGAAGTTTGGTCTTGAACAAACCAAGTCAGTCAGAACTCCCGTGGCCACGTCCTTGAAAATCTCCAGAGATGACCAGGGCAAAGAGGTTGACTCTAGCTTGTACAGGAGCATGATAGGTAGTTTACTGAACTTAACGACGAGCCATCGTGACATATCATTCAGTGTTGGAGTTTATGCACGTTATAAGGCCAAACCAAAAGAATCACATCTTGCAGTTATTCACTATATTAAGTGTACTTCTGATTTTGGTTTATGGTATACTAATTATACTAACTCTAATCTTGCAGGATACACTGATGCTGACTGGGCTAGAAACATGGATGATAGGAAAAGCACGAGTGGAGGATGTTTCCACATTGGTAACAATCTCATTGCATGGTTAAGTAAGAAACAAAACTCTATTTTTTTATCTACTGCAGAAGCTGAGTAAATTGCTGTGGGTAGTTGTTGTACTCAGCTACTCTGGATGAAACAAATGCTATGTGATTATGGTATTGATCAAGATTCTGTTACTATATTTTTTGATAACACTAGTGCTATCAATATTTTTAAAATCATGTTTAGCAATCTATGACCAATCATATTAATATTAGACATCATTTTATCAGAAATTTGTTCAAGGAAAAAGTAATTACTTTGGAACATATTCAGACTAAGTATCAGTTGGCTGATTTGCTCATCAAAACCTTAGATTCTATTAGATTTAAGATTCTACAAAAAGCCATGGGCATTTTTTTATACATTAATTTTATTTTCAAATAAAATTACTTAGTAGAAGTAACGTTTTTCCTTTTGTTTGATTTTGTCATGTGTGTTTGTTTGCATTTACTTACATTTTTATTTAAAATAAAAAAAAGGGATGCTCTTGCAAATAGCATATGATATATATGTATGATTGGCCTATGAATAATGAGATTTATTTGGATTAACCAATCAGTATGGTATGCTCATTAAAATACGTTTAGATAAGCACACTTTAAGGACATATTGACTTGTTTGATTGTCCTTTACTACGACTGGATTGTTATATTTAAAGTAGTTTCATAATTTGTTGTGCACCTATGGTCATTATCTATGTCTATTGGCACTGTAGTATGTTGTTGTGTTAAACAGACAAATTCATAAATGAGAGGGCTACCACCATGGATATGTGCAGCCGTCCTTGATAATAAACATAAATCATGTAGAAAAGAGCTATCTCTATAGCTATGAGAAAGTCAACTCCATGAACTTATAAATTCAGTGCTTTGACAAAACAAAGCACTCTGAGTTGAACTTATAGTCAACACTCTGAGTACTCAAAAGAAAATTGTTATGGTACTCCTGTCTGGCACGTACATATTTTTTTATTTAAAGAGATATGTTTAGATGATGACCAGTTTGAAATACATCTCTATACTTATCTTCTTGACAATGTTCAATTTGATTTAGTGGGACAAGTTATGATTGACTCTATCACACACTCACGTTATAAATCTGACAAAATAATTTGATATTTGATTGAAAGATTCTTGTTTATTTTGATATTTTTGGACTGATTGTATAATTTGTGGAGTATAAAATTTGCCCATAAATAAATGATTTATTTTTATCTCATAAAATATTTACATTAATTTTGTGTGACTGTCTTGTATGGGACCATTTCGTAGGATTTTCAATCAACAGTCTAATTTTGGCAGCACAATCAACTTTAACTGAGAAAAATCTGGATGAATATTTTACAGAATCCAATCTTATTTTGTACTAATTTTATTTAAATTGATCTTCCAAATTTAAAAATTCCATTTTCCATAAAATAGCTTTTTAGGGGAATAAATTCGAATTTCAAATATTTGGTTGAGGAAAGTTTTTTATTTTTTAAGTCCATAACTGTCAATCATCAGTTTATTTTTGGTAACTGCTTTTCACACGTCCCAAATTAACCGTTCTCTCATTGTCCAATTTTGAAAAATTCCCTGCTATTAAACCATAACTTAGGATTTTCTCATTCATCTTTCACACTTGATTTTCAATTTCCTAACATCAAAGTCTCTTATACTTGATTTCGAAGTTGTGTTGAGATTTCTTTTTCAGATTTAAACAATGATGAAAACTAAGATGTCAAAATCAAAGAAAAATCCTAGAAGTTCATCTAAGGACACTGTTGCTCCAGTGTCTGCTGTTGAAACTGCGATGGGGCCTCAAATGTCACTGGTAAAGAGTCTTGGGCGAATTGTACGAAGACTGGAACCCTCCAGTTTAGACCTGGACACTCCTCCAATGGCTATTGCATCACAGTGATAGATCTGCATATCATGAAAGTGAAGAAGATGGTCGTGAGGATAAAGGGACTGGTGATGAGGAGTCTGAACGTCCTCCTCCAATCGTTGAAGGTTTAAATAAGCCCCCTTCTCAAAAATCAGATTTTGATTTTGATGTTAATTCTGAGAAATCTTCGGAGTCCACTCCAACACCTCCTCCAATCGTTGAAGGTTTAAATAAGCCCCTTTCTCAAAAATCAGATTTTGATTTTGATGTTAATTCTGAGAAATCTTCGGAGTCCACTCCAACACCTCCTCCACCAAGAAGAGTCACGAGGGATGAAAAGGAGAAAGGTAAAATTGGTGATGCTGCTGAAGAGCCCACACCTGCTGGTCAGAACAAGCCACCCACTGCTTTAGGGAGTGCCTACAGAGTACTGCCTACTTCCAGTTCAGAACCACAAATGTTCAGACTTGAAACATTAACTACTGGTAGACACTCTGTTAACCCCTTCATTTACTGTTTATTGTCGGAGACTGCTGAGAGTCTATTTCTTTTATTTAACACCTATTGTAAGTTTATCGTTGAGTGCGAGGTAGCAATTTATGAATTTAGTTTGTTTGGTTTGGTTGAAATTGTTGATTTTCATAAACTCTATAATCTGTTAAGTTTTTTTGGAATGTTCAATGAGACTCTGGTCAAGGAATTTATGGCCAATGTTCCAAAAAATCTGAGGAAGGCTGGCAATGAATTTAGGTGGCAAGTTTATGTCCGAGGAAGACATGTTACCTTCAGTCCTAACTCTCTCAGGGGCTGGCTTGGGTTGAATGCTGTGGATGTCACAAGTGATGAAAAATTGACGAAGGATAGCATTGTGCAAGAAATAACTGGCTCTGCCTAGCCAGAATCTGGAGAACTGATTGCTTCCCGACTACTGCTCAAATACAAAGTTCTCCACCGGATACTAATCAATAACATTGATCCATTGACTCATCGATCAGACATTTTGGGGGGTAGGACTATTATGCTATACAAGTTGGGGATGAGGTTGATAGTTGATTGGGTCAAAATGATTTTTGACAGAATTGTTTACGAAGGGCCGATGAGGGCTGAGCAGTACAGACTACCACATCCAGCTCTCATCCATCACTTTCTTATTCACCAAGAAGTGCCTGTCATGGATTCAGATAGGTTCTCTGAGGATATTTTAGCATTAGGTGTTCATGAATTTACAAATTTGGGTGGAACACTACATCTTACTCCTAGAGTTCCTAGGTACGTTTTGTCTTCCCTGAACTAGTTTGGGCATTGGGATGCACTCGAAACTCAGATGGGGCTGGTTAGAACATAGGTAGACAAGCTTTTTACCTTAACCAAAAGTTATTATGATGAGTTTATTTTCATGCGTAGGGTGTTGGCTAAACTTGAATGTCTGGGCGATGAGCTTATAAAGTCTGCATATCGTATAGTTACTCTGGAATTCTCTGCACTTCCTGAAGGTCATATGGAGATTTTGGGTATTGATCCAGTAATTGGGACTACTGATCCTCAACCCAATGCACCTATGTCGGATGCTCCTCCACCCGTTGCTCCATCAGATACTCCTATTCTCAAGAGAGATGCAAAAACATCTATATCCGTTTCAAAGAAGTCCAGACCTTCCCAGAACTGACTGTTTCTGGTTCTGACTTCTAACTTTCTAACTATTTGGTTATGAGTGATTATGAATGACTATATTAACTCTTACATTCTGCTTTACTACACTTCAAAACTGCTTTTCTCTTATTTCCTTTGGCAGTTTTATTACAAAAAGGAGGAGAAATAGGTATTTTTAAGTTTAAATAGTAGTTATTTTTTAAAGTTTGTAAGTTTGTGGTTGATGGTTAAATTTGATGGTATCTTGATAAGAGGGAGCAATATTAAAGTTTGTGTCTAATGTGTGTGGCATTTGCATAAATTGTTAACTTCTTTGCAGGAGTTTTTGGTTTACACACTAAGGGGGAGCAATAACCCTTATATGTTGATGCCCATGGTTTCTTTAATTATTCACATGCCATAACACACATCACACATATATTAAAAATTCGGTAGTTATGTTTTTGTAATTAAGCAACGCCAAATGAGGAGATTGTTGGAAAAATATATGTCATATTTTTTCATCTTTTTATACTTGCTCACTTAATTAATATTACTGATTTTTAATGTCAAAAGAGGAGGTTAACATTTTTGTTTTGACTAGTCTGGATAACGCCAGTTCTGACTGACTGCATTGATAAGTAGATTGATTTTCTAGATCAGTAAAACTACATTTTTATTCAGTTTCCATGCACGATATATTCTGATCACATGAATTTTATTAATATCTTCTTTTGTAGGTTAAAGGATCTTCCTTTATTGTTTTGAATTTGTTTAGGAAGGAAATATTTAAAGATAATCTAGAGTTTCCTAAATACTTTCCTTCTACAAATCTAGAATATTTTTTTATATATTCTTTCCTATTAATTGTCTTACCATTCTTGTTACATATTTTTCAGTAAGAAATAATTCCTAATGTGATTACTACTTTACCTATAAGTATAAGTAAGAATACAAATCAATAAGGAATTATTCTTTGAAAAATATTATTTGTGTTCTTGTTCTTCAAGCAGTCATACGACCAAATCCATTGAAGACGAACAAGACATGGTGCTTAATTGATCAACTTTCAAAGCCAACGTTTTGTTCAAACTCATTGAAGAATAAAAAAAATTTTGGTGCTCAAGGAATAATTCCATATCTTGTTCAATTTACTTGGCGTGAAGTTAAGAACGGGGGTTGTTAATGCAAATGGTGGTTGCGGTACAATAGAAAAGTGGCGATAAAGTCAAGACCGATGGGTTTGATTCCAATTCATCAACAAGTCAAAAGAAGAAGTATCAAAGAGAAGTTGATCTATATTCTTTTGATTGTTATTTTATTAATTTTGTGAAATTACAAATACTGATACTATTGTATTTTTGAACAAGATTATTAGTGGATTGTTTTTACCCATGGCATGGGGCCCGTGGATGTTTCCCTTCGAGGTTTACCACATTACACCTTGTGTTCGTGTTTAATTCTTTAAATTCCACACTTAACGAGATTAGGTAAACAGACACTACTGTGTGAGTCAGAACTGTTATCATTGTCACTCGCCAGTTCTGCCTACATTCTATCCACTGCTCATTTAATTAAGATTAAAATTATCATTAATTTAATTAATCTAGGTTTTAGATCTTTTAGGAGTCTTTTGTTTTTTTATGTGAAAATTAGTCCATATACCTACATTTTTAAAAAAAATTGAATTATACGGTTCAATTTTTTTAATAATACTATAAATACACTTATTATACTGAATAATTAAAAAAATTATTATATAAAAATAATTCAAACAAATCAATTTAAAACAATTTTAACCTACAAATCAAGGACCCGAATCTTTATATACCATAAATAGATGAGTGACTGAAGATAATTAATAAATTTTCTCTCATATTGCACACAAGTCCAACACTTTCCAAACTTCTTTCTACTCTTTCAACGCGGAAGGAGATATTTCTCAAATTATTCATTCAAGAATCATACCCATATCGCAATATTGCTCAGAAATTTCTCAAATTTTACATTCAAAAATCTTACCCATAATGCAAAATTTCTCGACGCAATCAATGGCTTCTACACAAAATAGTAGCAAATCCAAACGAAGGAGCAAGAACAAAAAACGTAATTCTACCATGAAGAAAAAAAAAGGTTTTCAAAGAAAATCACAAACTAGACGTTGAAGAAGAAGTTTACCATTCCATATGAGAAAAGGTGATTTTTTTTAATTATATCATGCATGTTAGTTTTATCTTCAAGTTTTTCTTTTTTTGGTACCGGAAAAAGATCAAGTTTTTGGTGCCCTTTTCAAAATATTTAGTATATATTATGTGATTGAAATCCATTTCACATAAATCACGATAATCTTTGAGTTATTTAGTATATGTCAAATTTGTATTAGTGGGCATTTCAAAAACTCATGTTCTATTCAATACTGTGCTATCTTCATCTGTATGTCTGTCATTAATCCCAAATTGCACGGGAATTTGTATACTTGCGAAGAAAAAGTTGGTTTATTCGTGATTTTGTGTCTCCATGTGGAAAAAAAATTGTTGTTCCAGACGAATAACATCAAATGCTTATTATCTTATTGAGGTTTATTTGACATAATTTCTAAGTGATTTGTACTAATTCTACATTTAGCTGATTGTGTGGTCACTATAGAATCTTCATAAGAATTTCTAAGGTGTATAAATTTTGGAATTTTGGTTGTAAATCACTGAATTTATCAACTTAGGATCAACATTCATGTTTAAGGTTCATTTTTAAACATTGTTTTCAACAAGCATCTCATGCTGTCAATTGCATAGAGTGCTCTGCTTCTTTGACTTGTTAATGATTTAATAAATTGATTATCTCATGTTACCAATCAAGGGGCGGAAACTGTGGAATGTTAACTATACCAAAAATTGATAGCTTCTCGACCAATCTTTATTGTCATCTTTTAAAATTATCATGTCTCGTTTTAACCTCTTAATGTTACCAATGTGATATTGTTTATATGGGTCGAAACTCACTAGTGTTAACTATCTCGGATATTGCTATGGCTCAATTCCTATTTATTTATAACTCAGTATGCCATTTATAGTCGATACCAGTTAATGTTACCAATGTGATCTTGTATCTATGAGTCAAACCCCATTAGCGTTACTACACCGAATATTGATATGCCCGTAACCATATTTGTTGATATATTACTGCGTCATTTAAACTCGTTACTAGTTAATGTTACCAATGTGACCTTGTTTCTATGTGTCGAACCCCATTAGTGTTAACTACACTGTGTATTATATCTACTCAAGAATATGCCTCTCATTTCTAGTTGTTACCAGTTAATGTTACTAGTGTGAAATGATGATACTAAGTGTTGTATCTCATTAGTGTTAACTACATTGAAATTTGGATTATTAGGGATTCATCACGTTAGTGTGTTCGCGCCTTCTTCTCTTCATATGGCGAGTGCCCTATTCTGGATGCCGAACACAGGGCTATACTTGATGGTATCATTCTTGCTCGGAGGACTGTACTCTTAGATTTATGGATTGAGGCCAACTCTACTTTGGCCATTCACTGGTCTATTCAGGCCACTCTTCGCCACATCAGACATCTCATTGCCTTCAACCGTGATACTATTTCTCATATTTATCGCGAGGACAACCAGGTGACTGACTTACTTACTTCAGAAGATTGGGATCAACGTTGCTATTTCGAATACAGTGCATATGACTTACCACAGCGCAACCGCATCTTAATTCAGATAGATAGACATGGGCTTCCTACAGTTAGGGGTCTATAGATTTTTTAGGACTTATTGCTTTATTATTTATTCATTTATTTGTTTGCTTTAGCACTTCTAATTGGAGGTTAGGTTTTATGCCCCACTCCCATGTATTTTTATAAGTTATTTATATAAGATTAGGGTATCCGAACCCCCCCCCCCCAATCTTTTCTTGGTGGAGGCCTGACAACCACACTAGAGATGTAATGGTGTGTTGACTAAAAAAAAATACATTGAAATTGATATGGCTGGAACCCTTCATATTTTTATCATTAATAATAATCGACTCTATTTCTTATACAAATTAATGGATATTTATTGATTATGATTGTTTTTACCCGAAAAAATGCTAATTGTGCTTAATAACATTATTAGTATTACTAGATTTTGATAGCAATGTGCTTTTATAACTAGTTGATTAGTCACGCCTCGATTGATAACACGAGCTTTGCTACACAATTACTCTTTCTGACCAATTAGTTCATGATTGATCTGATTGTTAACTATATATTTTCTTGCCTTTCTTGTAGGAGTGGGACTATCTTATCCACCCCGATAAATGGTGCCTTGGAAAAGTTAATGCATTTTCCTATGCTAATATTATAACCACGCTGTCTAGAAGGATGTCAATTGTTCAAAAGAAATTTTTTATAAAAGGTTCACGAATGATACCAATGCAATGTTCAAAATAAAGCATCTGCTATATTATCTTTCTCGTCACATGCCCCAATTCAATACCAACTGGGAGAGATCGACCACGTATTTATCCCCATTTACATGGATAAATGAGGCCACTGTATTCTATGTCACCTTGACATACCTAATTGGCACCTAGACATCTACAATTAATTAAAGATGTTGTTGTGGTGGAGGCCATTGAACCAATGCTATCAATCATTACACATCTTATCCGTCAATCAAATGTCTTGAAGTTCAAAGCTCCTGATCACCCACTTTCTTGCGGATTATGTAAAGACATTCCTTATCAAACAAATGTGTTAGTTTTACTTTTTTTTATTATTAATATATTTCATTACTCGACTGTGATATTACATTGAATGGGGCCTTCTCGTATGAGTAATAGACTTTCAAATGGTAATATCATTTGAAATTGATTCATACAATTGTTATCTGTGTCTTTTGTGTTTTGAAACCATTATTTCATGATTGTAGAGGTGATTGCGGGATATTTGTAATCAAATATGCGGAGTACATTTATGAGAAAAAAGATTAACAAGATGCCAACACATTTTGACATGAAGGTGGCTCGGTATAACATGATTGTCTAACTGTACAATTATGCACTTGAAAAGACTGAATTACATAATTTCGACATTGATAAGTAGCTGTATTCTAATCACGCCGTCTGTTTTATTCGTAGATCCAAATCTGTATCGAGCTATATGGCACTCTAATTTATTGTTTTGATCCTTTTGGACATATTATGATTTGTATGTCTTTAAGTGGATTTTCTTGCACACATGTGTCAAGATTTCACAGTCATAATATGATTCAGCGAATCTTTTGAGATATGTATATTGTACTCTTGTTTTGTCTATATTGTAGTTGTAAGTTATTTTTAGCAAATTCAATGTTATTAATGATGTATATGCGAAGAATGCGCAATTTGGAGTCTCGATTATATCAAATTAAATGATATAGTCATGCTAGGTATTGTAACTTATTTTTATTCCGAGTTTTGTGAAATACAATGCTACGTAGAATTGATTTTCTAATGTGGTGCGAGATGGGTTGGAATCTATTCTTTTTAATTTGCACAAGAAATCCTAACAAGTCTAGTTGTTGCTTGGAGATGGTGGGAACCTCTAAATAGGTACTTAATGCTCAAACGTATTGGTAGTGAGAACCTATAAATAGGTTCTTCATTTTCAAATCTTTGCAGAAGAAAAAATGAAGTCCTTGATCTTGACATACACATAAATTCAATATTCCCTGATAGATAATCAAAAAAGGACACGAACACGTTGTGATCATATGCGACACTTTTTTACAAATGACAACACACAAATCAGCTTCTGCAAGGTAATGAAATGGGAACTCGTATAACAACAAACAAGTATTCAACAAATTTGAAGGAGTTAGAAATATGGGGAAACATGATAAATCAATCAATTCACCATTCTAATTTCCAAACCCATAGACATAGAAAATTGAAATCAATGCATTTGTCACATGAACTAATACATTCATGTCTAAATTTACATCCTGATATGCAATTATTCGAAATGAAGAAGTTGAGAACTTGACAAAAAAATATACGTTAACTAATCTTTCATAAATAAACAAAATACGACAGTATTCTGAGCCATGGTCATATATATCCATGTATCACGATCTTATTACCATGATAACACACTCAAATTAACATCCAACTTCCAAAAATAGTAGCCACAAAAAATGGAATACGCAACAACAATCAGTCGTTGACAAACTTCATTCATCTTATACTTCAAACGTGTCAATTGTCGTTGTAGGCTGATCATCAATACACTCTACAACTTCATCCTTTGTTTTATCTTTGTCAATTTTACTATAAATATAGTCCATGGCCACACAATGTCCAATAAGCAGAAATTGGTTTTGAGACAATGAATGTTAGCACCTAAAGTTTCTGAAATTGATGACAAAAAAAAAACACATTTATAAACTGTTCCACATTTATTTGCGATGGGATTTCTTTTTGTGTCTCCTCCTTAAGGTCTTTCTTTGCCTTGAGACTTTATTGATCAAAATTAATAATTCCATAGGTCTGAATTGTTAAATTAATAAGTAAAAAAAATAGGTCTGAATTGTTACAGCGTGTTATTAGAGCCTGGGTTATACTTTTCTGTAGACCCGTTAAGACTTTGATTTTTAATATAACGTTGTTTCCTATAAGAAAAAAGTAATATATGAATTTTTGAAGAGTAAAGTTTATTTAATAATTTAATTTTAATTTCCATCCTATTGTGGGAAGTATACTTAGAGTGGTGCATGATTTATATGTAGTTATTATTTAAATTTTTATGAAATCCAACTCAAGATTCTTTGGCACCCAGCCACCACCAATCGGCTACCATTCAACAGTTGTAAGGTAAGATCAATAATGACAACAACTTTTATCTGATCTTTTTAGTAGCATTAAACTTTCAAATTATTGATTACAAACTATAATCTTGTTGTATACTAACTAATTATACTATCATGTTTTATGTGTCAAATAAAAAAAGAATGATGATAATCCTATCTGATGCGAAAAATTATAATAAAATATTATATGCTTAATATAGGTTTCTTGGTGGGTTTGTGAAACATGACTAGAACTTATAGAAGCGCTATAATGTATGGGTAGATCCCATAGAGCTAGAGAGAGGGAAGATTTCATCTGGAGATATCAAGAGTACCAGTGGAACTCTAGACATGATTTTGAGCAACATGTTATGGAGGTTTACATACTTTGGAAAGAAGTATGGCGACTATGACATAGAATTAGAAGGCCACATGCAATAGAACACCTGATAGGGACCTTGCCAATACTCTACAAGACAATTGCTAGGCTAATTAGGAATGAAATGCTAGCACAAGTCTAGCTCGAACACTCCCATGAAATTAGCTGTAGAGATTTTTGTGACAATCTCATAGGGAGGTGGCAAGCGTACATCAATGCTGCAGACCCAGGACCTAAGCCAGATTCTACAATAACCTCAGAACATGGGGCACCCCACTCCATAGCACGCAAGGAGGAAGTGTCAGACGAATGCTCTAGCTAAGCTAAAAATGTTTAGGACTAGTCTTTTCATGTATTTTGCTAAGTTCCTTTGAAGACGTAATAGTAGTTGAAACTTTTGCTTAAGAACTTTTGATGTTATCTCGTATTTCGAAGGCTATGATAAAGATATTACATTTTGGAATAATTATTATGGGATGCCTGTGTTCTCCACTCTTATTTACAATGTTAGGCCGGTAATGCCACGGATTAACGAGTGACAATGTTTGGTTTTGCCAAAAGGAAATGGAGCCACCTACACATGCAAATTTAATGTGAGACTTACTACAAACAATGCAAGAACTAACCAAAAAAAGTCAAGAACTGCCACACCAAAATGTGCAACAACCTCAGAACCTACCTCCGAATGCTCCTAGGGCTATCCCAGTGCTTGAGCAGTTTCAAATGTATAGGCCTTATACCTTTGACGGTGTGTCTGACCCACTAGTCGTTGAAGAATGGATAAGAAGCCTCGAGCTTATTTTTTGGCACATCGAGTGTACCGAGACTCAAAAGGTCAAATACACAGAGTTTATGCTAGTTGGACCAGCAAGTCAATGGTGGGAATCAGTCTCCCGGACTAGGACTGGGGAGCAACAACGTAATCTGACATGGGCACCATTCAAGAAAGAGGTTATGACCAAATATTTTTCACAAGCTCTAAGAGATTTAAATGAATCAGAATTTCTACAACTCAGACAGGAAAGTATGTCGTTTACTGATTATGAGTGCAAGTTTGAGCAGTTCTCAAGGTATGCCCAGCACTTGGTAGACAACGAAGTTAAAAAGATCAGGAGATTTGGAAATGGGTTACGTCCTGAATTAGGCATGATCATCATGTCACATTAATTTGCTACATATTGTGAGATGATAGATTGAGTGCATGCAATTGCATATCAAAAGACTTCTTTTGAGTAGTATGCCCAGCCAATTAGAGAATCATTTGGAAAAAGAAAGTGGAACGATTAGAATAAAGGAAAAAGAAATTGGCACAATAAAAAGGCAAATGCAGAAAGAGGCTCCAGCCAAACAAGTGGGACTATTACACCATGCCCGAAGTGCAATAAACCTCATAGGGGTGAATGTTTGTTTGGTAAAAACATGTGCTATAGGTGTGGAAAGCCAGGTCACATAGCAATAAATTGCAGAGAGGATACTCAAAAGAAAGATGAAAATCAGGGTGAGGTCAAGAAAGGGAAAGCTCGAGTGTTTGCACTAACTCAACCGGAACCGGAGGCAGAGCAGAACCCAAATGTGATAACTGGTATTTTACTATTATCCGACGTGCCAGCCTATGTTCTTTTTTATTCTGGAGCCATGCATTCTTTCATTTCCATTAATTTCGTTACAAAGTCTAAAATTCCATATGTTGATGCGAATAATGCGCTAGAAGTTAGCATCCCTTCAGGCAGAACCCTTAGTACTAATTAGATAGCCAAGACGGTTAAGCTAGAGATTAATGGAAAAGTGCTAGAGACAGACTTATATCTTTTAGACATGAGAGATTTTTATGTTATCTTAGGTATAGATTGGTTGGGATGGAATCATGCATCAATCCGATGTCATGAGAAAGAGGTTTTATTCCAAAGGTCGCAAGAAGAGGAATTTTGTTTTATCGAGAGGTATTTTAAGCCATTACCTAGTTTTATATCTGTATTTCAGGCTGTAAAATTGTTGAAGAATAATTGCTATGAGGGGATTTTGGTTCATATTACGGGGTCCCAGTCCGTAGAATTGACTATTCAAGATGTACCAGTTGTAAGAGATTTTATTGATATATTTCTAGAAGACCTACATGCATTCCACTAGTTAGGCAAGTGGAGTTTACGATTGACTTGATCCCTAAAGCAGTGCCAGTATCTAAATGCTCTATATAGGATGGCACAAAAAGAGCTTCAAGAACTGAAGTTACAATTATAGGAGCTATTAGATAAAGGTTTCATATGACCTAGCGTATCCCCGTAAGGCACTCCAGTGCTTTTTGTCAAGAAGAATGATAGGACCATGAGGATATGCATTGATTATCGAGAGTTGAATCGCCTGACTATTAAGAATAAATATCTACTTCCTAGAATCGACGACTTGTTTGATCAGCTGAAGGGTTCAAAGGTCTTTTCAAAAATTGACTTAAGGTCAGGGTATCACCAGTTAAAGATCAAAGCATCTGATATACCAAAAATTGCTTTTTGAACTCGTTACGGACACTATGAGTTTAGTGTCATGCCTTTTGGTTTAACTAAGGCCTATTTATGGATCTAATGAACAGAGTATTTCACCCATATTTAGATCAGTTCATCATAGTATTCATTGACGATATGCTTGTGTATTCCAAGGATAAGGAACAACACGAGGAGCAACTAAGGACTGTGTTGGAGACGCTAAGGCGTGAAAAATTATATGCCAAATTTAAGAAGTGCGAGTTTTGGTTGGATCAAGTAGGTTTTCTAGGCCATGTGGTTACCACTCAAGGGATTGAAGTAGACCCAACTAAAGTGGAGCCAGTGACACAGTGGCCCAGACCATCTAATGTAAGTCAAGTTCATAGTTTCTTAGGATTGGCCGGCTATTACCGGAGATTTATTGAAGGCTTCTCTAAATTATATTAAGGCCACTAACCCAACTGACACGAAAAGGTATAAAGTCTGAATGGACAGAAAAGTGGGAGAGAAGTTTCCAAGAACTGAAACGGAGATTGGTCATGGCTCCTGTACTAACGATACCTGAAGGATTAGATGGCTTTGTTATTTATAATGATGCATCCAAGCAAGGTTTGGGATGTGTACTAATGCAGTATGGAAAGGTGATCGCCTATGGTACGAGACAATTGAAGCCATATGAGCAAAACTATCCAACACATGACTTGGAGCTCGCTGCTATTGTTCATGCCTTAAAGATGGAAGTAAGTTTGATATTTACACAGACCACAAGAGTCTCAAGTATATCTTCACTCAAAAGGAATTAAACTTGAGATAGAGAAGATGGTTAGAATTGATAAATGACTATGATTGCACAATTCAGTATCATCCAGGTAAGGCTAATATGGTTGCAGATGTCTTCTGTAGGAAAAATACGAGACAGTTGTTTGGATTACCTACATTGCAAGAACATTTGGTGAAAGAATTCAAGAATTTGAGACTGGAGGTGATCAGACTCCTTACCATCCAGACTTCAACAAGAATAGCAGCTTTAATAATGCCCCCTAATCTTAGGGATTGAATTAGGGAGGCACGGGATAAGGATCCATTCTTGCAAAAGATAAAGGCTGAGGTCGGTACAAGAAAAATGATAGGCTTTGAAATTGTTTTAGACAAAGTACTGACATTTAAAGGACGAGTGTGTGTACCCAAGGATGAGGTACTAAGAAATGAGATATTGAAAGAAACACACTCTACTCCTTATGCCGCACACCCCAGTGGTACAAAAATGTATCGAGATCTTCGAAATACATTTTGGTGGAGGAACATGAAAAGAGGAATATGTTTGTTTGTGGAAAAATGTATGGTTTGTCAGCAGAGCATCAAAGACCATCTGGACTGCTTAATCCACTAGATATTCTCGAGTGGAAGTGGGAGCATATTACTTTGGATTTTGTAGTCGAGTTTTCGAAGTCAGCAAAAGGCCATAATGTTATCTGGGTTGTGGTTGATCATTTAACAAAGTTAGCCCATTTCTTACTAGTAAAAATGAGTTTCAACATGGAACAATTTGCAAAAGTATACATCAGGGAAATAGTGAGATTACATGGGGTTTCAGTTTCCATTATTTCTGACAGAGACCCTAGGTTTACATCTAAGTGCTGGAAAAGTCTGCAAGAAGGTATGGGGACAAAACTGAAATGTAGCAGTGCTTATCATCCCCAATCCGATGGACAACCAGAAAGGACCATCCAGATGGACAACCAGAAAGGACCATCCAGATTCTAGAAGATATGTTAAGAGCATGTGTATTAGACCTTAGGGGTAGTGGAGAATCCCATTTTCCATTAGTGGAGTTCACCTACAATAATAGCTTACAGGCCACCATAAGAATGGCCCCGTATAAGGCTCTCTATGGTAGGAAGTGCAGATCACCTATTCATTGGGACGAGGTTGGAGTGAAAAGAATTTTTAGGTCCCGAACTCGTAGAATAAAGGCTGCACAAGATCGACAAAAGGCTTATGCCGACAAGAGAAGAAAGGATTTGGAATTTCAGATGGGTGATAAGGTCTTCTTGAAAACTGCACCAATGAAAGGGGTACTCAGATTCGGTAAGAAAGGAAAACTGAGACCACGATTTATTGGACCTTTTGAAATTCTTGAAAGAATTGGAAATGTAGCCTATCGACTTGCATTTCTACCAGAACTCTCAGCGATACATATTGTATTCCATGTATCTATGCTAAGGAAGTATATTCATGATCCTAACCATGTAGTGAACTACCAGTTATTAGAAGTACAGAAGGACCTAGCCTATGAAGAAGCTCCAACAATGATTTTGGACGGAAAAAATCACAAATTAAGGAATGGAGAAATTTCCCTCGTCAAGGTTCAATGGCAAAATCATGGAGTAGAAGAATCAACTTGGGAGAAGGAAGAAGAAATGAGAACTAAGTACCCAGCAATCTTCGACTAAACCACGTAAAATTTTGAGGATGAAATTTATTTAAGGAATGGAGAGTTGTAATACTCCAAATAGTCAGTCACACATGACATCACAATATATGGCTTTTATTAGTACAGATAACTAAACATCACGTGTCATATGTAGAATCACAGTTCGACTGCTAAACTCAACCCACACACAAATTTTAGCTCCCCAAATTATATAGTTAAGTTGCATGAATTTAGCAAAAACCAAAATATTTTATATTAAGTAGGTACTAAGTTGAAAACTTATTTAATACTATAACTATTACAATATGTAAATTGCATGTTGTGGCATACAAGTGGAACAAATTTCTTTAATGCATGCAAACGTGGCCTATGTTTGGTTTAGAGATTTAGATAGTTACCTATAAAATTTATCCAAATTTATCTAAAGACATGGAACGTGGCAATACCACATATAAGCAAAATCTGATCACATCATTTAAACCCTCCACGTAATCCTTTAGGTAGCCACGTTTGATCCCATTTTTCCATATTAATAACTATCTCTTGTATCATTTTTCCCCTCCCATTTCAATAGTCATTGAACTGAAAGAAGGAAAAACAAAACAAAAAATTTAGCACCACTTTTTACAACATCTTTTGGAGAAATCAATTTAGCTCATCTCTCATCATTCAATTGGAGTTCATTAAGAAGGTAGGATACATGATGTTGTTTTGATTAATCATTTTTGCATTACGTATTGGTAGAATATATGCTAATGAAACTCCGGTGCAAATGATATGGTTATGACATTGTATGAATAATGATATGATGGTCTTTCGCCTTCACCAGAAAATTTTTACGATATGATATGAATCATAGGAAGATCATTCCTCATTTACGTTAATGATTTGTGATTAATGGAAATGAAAAGAAAATCCATGTTATCCTACTGAGTATTCTCTTATACTCACTCCTTATGCTATATCTTTTACAGATTAAAACGTCCATGTTGCATGGAGGCCGGTGTCGTGACGTCGACGTGCCAAAATCGCTAATATTAACCAATCAAAAAAACTTTAAGTAGTTTCAATATTTTCTTAAACTTTTGTGGACTTTGGTTTTGTAGTAGTTTTTGATGGATTCCCATGTTTTTGGTTGCATGCTAATGATGTGAACTTGAAATGTTTTGCTAAACTTTTGGTTTCTCTAAATTGCAGTTTTTGTCTTCCAACTCAAAATCCTACTGCACCTTATATATTAAGTATTTTTACATCATTCTAGTTCGAGAGGATAGCCCTATGGGTTATCTAACCACTGGCTTTGGTTTCATCAAATTTCATGTTATATAACTCAAGTTATGGACAGTTTTCTAAATTGTGACTGCATGAATCCGAGAAACTACCTAGGCTGTTTCAGTGAGCATTTTAGTATGAAGAAGCATGTCGTCGGGCTTTCAATTTTTGATATGTGGTAGATACATGAGTATTCTATGTTCCCTAAAAATTTTGCATTGTTCGGTGATCGCTCTCTATGTCAAAGAAATTTTGTTACTCCATGTCTGGGTAAAGAAATATGATTGAGCCTACTGGAACTTTAGTTACACTGTCCTTGTTTTGAGAATTTACTGCAGCTTGTATGCAATGAATTTTAAGATGATTTAAATTGAGAATTTTTATACTTTGAGTCCTGTACCATGAGAACTTAGAATTACTTTATTTGGAAACTTGTACAATTTCATATGATTTTTCTTCTCAAACTTGTCGAGCAAAACCGACGACAACAATTGAGATGAATAACTATTCATTTGTTGTCTAGAACATTTCCGACGGGAAGTAAATTAGAAATATAATCTTGTTTAATGAGTTTTCTACCAAATAGTTAAATTTCATCACATTCCGGCCAGGTTTCCTGCCTCAAGTCACCCTTGTTAAAATCTACTCCGTCGAAAGAAGCCATGTCAAAATTTTGCAATGGGATTTCTTTTTGTGTCTCCTCCTTAAGGTCTTTCTTTGCGTTGAGACTTTATTGATCAAAAATAATAATTCCCTAGGTCTGAATTGTTAAATTAATAAGTAAAAAAAAACATTATGTGTTTTTGCTAAATTGGTTTTGAGACAATGAATGTTAGCCCCTACAGTTCTCGAAACTCATGACAAAAAAAAACACATTTATAAACTGTTCCACCACTCATTTTCAGTCCATGTATTAACAAAAATTTAACGTTAATATTATGAACTAAACAGTTACAAACAAATATAGATTATGGCACTATTGGGACTATCAACCCTACCACCGAGTAATCATTGTAATTTCTTGTATGATCTCATTCACCTCCGTAATAAAACCAACATGTTAATACATCTCATCTGTGCATCAAAAATTACAAATTAAAGTCATGGTTGATTACCAAAATATATTCAAGATACTAAAATGTTTGCTCATGTATATACAAATTATACTTAAAGATATATACCCAAATTTTGTACCTGAATATGTATTATCTTACCAATTAATTATTGATATAATCCCAAAGACCTTATTCACAGATCTTGATGTAAATATATTCTCAACCTGGTGAATTAGCATCACACATATAAAATTCATGATTAGTTTTAAATCAATTTTAAATTAGTTACACATCATCTTATCAATCAAATATCATATGGCTGAAGTTTATTGCATATATCCTAATATCTCATAATTCTTTTAGCTAGCAAGCAAAGTATTCACGCATTGAGACTAAAAAATTTGAAATGATGATACTGAATGGTAGGCATTTCAATAGAATTTCATATTAATTCCAATCTGTACTTTACATATATAATTCAAATTATCCAGATTATTATGTTAATCTAGAGACCAACCCACGGATGAATGACATACTTAATTTGAATTGGGTAGTTCTCTAATTGTTAATGTCTATATAAATTAGTGTTCTTCTATAATATCTCATCCTCAATCACAAAATTAGGAAGCTGATAAAACCTCAAAAGAATCAAATATTATCAACAAACATCAGTCATAATTCCATGTCAACAGAATGAATTTTAATTTTTAAGTAAGAAGGGTTCCGAATCACAGAAGAACAGAAATTACCTATCAATTGAATTCGAGCTAAAAGACGCCAATATATCTCAACAGATATTTCAAGTATTTCTTCTCCAAACCAAGCAATAGAAAATCAGCAGTACCTTCCTCTATAATATGTTTTTGCTGCTTCACCCTCCCAAAAAACTTTGCTTGATCTTCTAGTGGAATTTGATTTGTATGGATTTCATTTTTGAATTTTGAATTTTCCATAATCTTCGCTGAGAACTCTTTTGGATTTTTGAAACCGTTGAGTGATAAATCACGAAGATCTCAACGAACTTCTAGGCCAAATCAAAAGTACGTGGGTTGAGCATGATATACACAAAGAAGAAGTCAAGTGTCTGTAGTGCTTAATTGCTATTTTTTTGCAAGTTAGTTATTTTCCTCTACATGCATTAGTTTATGTTTTATGCATGTAAGTAGTGGTCATGAATTTTGGAAGGGTTGTTAGTCTTTATTTGTATTTAAACTCCAGTTAATGAAAGAGGAAAAACAAGCAGAAAATTTCTTCAAACAACTTGTGGTTTGTTCTCACCCGAAGAGAACCTATTCTTATATTATTCTCTAAAGCTTTGGCTAGGACCTATCATTGGTATCAGAGCTCAGCGAATATGACAACCAACAAAGAACGGATCAAAGCATTAGAAGTTGGACTCGGTGACATCCAGGACGGAATGCACCAAATAGAGCTTGGGATGGCTGATAAGCTGCACCAGCTGGAAGAAACCATCAACCGCCTCTTCGATGCTCTACTTATCAACCAGGAACTTGCTAATCACCACAACAGCGAACGAGAAGGCTATTCTCGTACCAATAGAACCGATCACGATGGCAACCGAGCAACGTTCTCTTCTAAAATGGCAAAACTTGAGTTCCCACGATACTATGGAGAAGACCCAACTGAATGATTTAACCGAGTTGAACAATTTTTTGAATTTCAGTGTACCTCCGACATACAGAAAGTATCCTTGGCCTCATTCCACCTCGAGGAAGAAGCCAACCAGTGGTGGCAGTGGCAGTGGCTGTGTCGAGCTTAACAGAGAAGAGTGAATAGCTGTGACATGGGCTATTTTTGAAGAAGAGCTATTGGCTCAATTTTGTTGGATAAAATTCAACATGTGGGGCCAAACATGTATATATGAAAATGTGTGGTGCTATCTTTAGGTTTTAGTCAATAAAGTGATCCACTAAAGACTATTTTGGACTAATGGGTATTAAGTGTCATGAGATTAAAGTGTAGAGACGGATACAATGTTTTAAATTGATGAGGGGCCAATTTAATAACATTGAAACAAAATAACTGCCCTGCAGTTATATATACAGGTCATGGTCCCCAATTGAGCGTGGTTTTTCATAACTCTTTGTATCCCCATCAACAAGAGACACTAAGGAGAAAACCATGGATCAATTGGAAGACCATAACCCAGTTCGATCAAACAGAATCATGGATTCAGGTACGCTTCCGCTTCAGTCTTAATCTTGGTAATTACAGCATGATGGTTTTTAAGTCATAGATATGTAATCATCCATATTTATGAATTCGGTAGATTAATTCTAACAAGTGGTATCAGAGCCACCTTCATGTTGTATTATCAGATCAGTATTTATATGGACATGATGCGTATTTTCTGAAATTTTGGTAATATTAATTTATAATATGCATAGTGCTTTTGGACAAATTGGCAATAAAGATTTTAATTGAAATTGTGGACTCAGCCAATTTTGTTTTCCCTCGGATTCTGTGTATATGTATATATTTTTTCTTCAAGAAATATGGATTTTTAAATTGGGTTAATTAAAATGCATGATTCCAGTTTCAGTATGTACATATATATATACATGCATATATATATTCTAAAGAATATGGAATTTCAATTTTTTTGCAATATGTATATGATTTCATCGAATTTTTGGGTTGCTGGAATGATTGGATTTTGTGGTCGGATTTTGTTGATGTTGGTTGTTGGATTCCGTCGTCGGAAAAGACCTTGCAGCGCCGGACGGCGCTGCGTGCGGTGGCAGCGTCGCTCGCAGCGACGCTGCGTGTGGAGTTCCTGCAGCGCCAGAGATGGCGCTGCAGGCGGAGACTCCGGCAGTGGAGCCGCGGAGACCGCGGCGCCATCTCCGAGTCTCGTTGGTGGCGGCGCAGCTAGGGTTTCAAACCCTAGCTGTTGCGTTTTCAGTTTTGGGCCTAGGGACCTCCTTCGGAAATTAGAAGATCTAAGGGGCTAGTTTGTAATTTTCAGAATTTTGATTTATTTAATCTCTAGTCCTCCTGGTTGTTACCTCATTTAATTAAACCCTAATGTCTTAAAACCATTTAAGTTGGCCCTTTAGACTTCTGAATTTATAAACTAAGTCCCTACAGTTTTAGTAATCAATTAAGTTGGGCCTTTGAAGTTCTGAATTTTATGATTCAGTCCCTAAAATTTAAGATTTTAATTAAATTGGCCACTAAAGTTTTGGTAAAATTGCAATTTAGTCCTTCAAGCTTAAAATTTTTTCATAATTGGCCAATCAAGTTTAATTAAATTGCAATTTAACCCTCCAATTTAATGATTACTTAATCCTAAAGCTTTGAACTTCAAAAATTCAAATCCTAAAGTTTTAAAGATATGCAAAACAGTCAATTCAGGTTCAAATTTTGGTATGATGGACTCTTTTGAGAAATATAATATTCCAAAGTGAATTAATTGAAGCAACATGTTGCCAAAGTAACCTCTCTTGTGGAAATTAATTAACTTTGAATATTAGAAGGTTTTGTGTGTGTGTTGTTCATGCGGATATTGATCCGCCCAAAGGAAGGTCAATATTTGGCTGGAATTTCACATGCACCTGTGGTGCTAAACGCGTGACGATTATTTGGTTTAACGTGTGATCAATAAATCGGTCCAAAGAAAGGTTTATTGATTGACATGTCTTATTGTCAGTGTTTGATTGCTACATCGAGGTACTACTTACGAGTCAATATTTCTGTCCAAAGACTAAATATTGATGTTGTGCTAGGTATCTTGTGATGGGCCTTACCAATATATTTGAAATTATTATTTGTATAATAAAGTACTAATGTAAGCTATTTCTATCTCTTTCTCTATACAGCTCATTCATCCACTTCCACAATATCTGCAAATATCAATTCAATTCCCATGCTTAATGGGTCAAACTTCAAGGATTGGAAAGAGAACGTTTTAATTGTTCTCGGCTGCATGGATCTCGACCTTGCTCTCAGGATTGAGAAACCTGCTTCTCTTACGGATGCAAGTTCACCTGATGACAGGAGGAACTTTGAGAAGTGGGAACGCTCAAATCGCATGAGTCTTATGATCATTAAGCGCAGCATTCCAGAAGCCTTTAGGGGCGCAGTATCTGAGGAGGTAACTGATGCCAAAGAATTCCTTGCTAAAATTGAAAAGCGTTTTGCGAAAAACGATAAGGCTGAAACAAGCACGCTTCTGCAAAGCTTGATTGCAATGAAGTATAAAAGCAAGGGGAACATAAGGGAGTACATCATGCAGATGTCTCATACTGCTTCAAAACTTAAGGCACTAAAGCTCGACTTGTCTGATGACTTGCTCGTGCATTTAGTATTAATATCGCTTCCTGCACAATTCAATCAATTTAAGGTCAGTTACAACTGTCAAAAGGAGAAATGGACTCTGAATGAGCTCATTTCTTATTGTGTGCAAGAGGAAGAAAGGTTGAAGCAGGACAGAACTGAAATTGCTAACTTGGCAAGTACCTCCAAAGATAAGGGCAAGAAAAGAAAAACAGAATATGAAGCTGCTAAGGGTCCAGAACAGAAGAAACAACATAAAGACAAAGAGGGTTGTTTCTTTTGCCAAAAGCCTGGACATTTAAAGAAGGATTGTACCAAATATGACGCTTGGCGTGCAAAGAAAGGTACATTTCTTAATTTGGTCTGTTTTGAGGTTAATTTAGCTTCAGTACCTAGAAACACTTGGTGGTTAGATTCTGGTGCTACTACTCACATAAGTGTTTCTATGCAGGGTTGCCTGTTCTGCCGAAAGCCAAATGATGCTGAAAGATTCATCTTTGTGGGCGACGGAAAATCGGTGGAAGTTGAAGCAATAGGCACTTTTAGGTTATTGTTAGGAACTGGTTTTTATTTGGATTTGAAAGACACTTTTGTTGTACCGTCGTTTAGACGGAATTTGGTTTCTATTTCCTTATTGGACAAATTTGGATATCATTGTTCTTTTGGAAATTGTCAGTTTAGTCTTTCATTAAATTCAAATATTGTTGGTACTGGTTCATTATGTTCATACGATAACTTATATTTGCTTGATACTATTGCGTCATATAATGAAACCTTGCATGTGGAATCACGTGGTACTAAGCGAAAATTAAATAAAGAAAATTCGGCAAAATTATGGCACAAGCGCTTAGGTCACATCTCAAAAACAAGAGTTGAACGACTTGTGTCAGATGGCATTTTGGATTCCCTAGACTTTACGGACTTTGATGTTTGTATTGATTGTATCAAGGGAAAACAGACCAAAACAAAAAGGTTAGGTGCCAATAGAACTTCGGACGTCTTAGAATTGATACACACAGATATTTGTGGACCATTCCCTACGGCTTCTTGGAATGGTCAACAATATTTTATATCATTCATAGACGATTACTCACGTTATGGGCATCTATATCTTATTCATGAAAAATCTGAGTCACTGGACATGTTCAAGGCTTTCAAAGCTGAAGTTGAGAATCAACTCAACAAAAGAATTAAAAGCGTTAGGTCTGATCGTGGTGGTGAGTACTACGGCAGATATGACGGTTCAGGTGAACAACGTCCAGGACCATTTGCTAAATTCCTAGAAGAATGTGGAATCGTCCCACAGTATACCATGCCAGGATCACCTAGCATGAATGGTGTAGCTGAAAGATGAAACAGGACTCTTAAGGACATGGTAAGGAGTATGATTAGTCATTCTACTTTACCAAAATCACTCTGGGGAGAAGCATTAAAGACTGTAGCTTATATTCTGAATAGAGTACCAACTAAATCTGCTGCTAAAACACCTTATGAGCTTTGGACAGGCAGAAAACCTGTTCTAAAGCACTTCCACATTTGGGGATGTCCAGCTGAGGCTAGGCCTTATAGGCCACATGAAAATAAATTGGACTCCAAAACTGTGAGCAGCTATTTTATTGGTTATTCTGAGCGATCAAGGGGCTACAAATTTTATAATCCCACACTTAAGTCAATTTTTGAAACGGGAACTGCAACATTTTTTGAGGATGTTGAGTTTGGGGGGAGAAATAAGGTTAGAGACATTGTCTTTGAGGAAGAAACTGAGGAAGGATCAATTTCGATTCCTACTATTACTTTTGACAATGTGCAGGTTTCTATACCTGTCATTGATCAAGAAGTATATCCGGAACCTCAACAAGATAATGTTGAAGAACCTCCCACCATTCCAGAAGTACAAACTCAACAACCTCAAGAACCAATACTATTAAGGAGATCCACTCGAGAAAGGAAAAATGCTATTTCGGATGATTTTATAGTATTTCTCCAAGAACATGAGGAAAATAATGGAATGATGGAAGATGATCCAATCAATTTCCATCAGGCCATGAAGGGTTCTGATTCTCAAAAGTGGATTGATGCCATGAATTAAGAGTATAAGTCTATGCAAGATAATAAAGTTTGGGATCTTGTCCCATTACCAGAAGGTGCGAAGCCCATTGGTTGTAAATGGATTTTTAAAACCAAAAGGGATTCGAAAGGTAATGTGGAAAGATATAAGGCTCGTCTTGTAGCTAAAGGCTTTACACAAAAGGAAGGCATTGACTTCAAAGAGACTTTCTCTCCGGTTTCAACGAAAGACTCTTTCAGGACAGTCATGGCACTTGTTGCACATTTTGATCTTGAGTTACATCAGATGGATGTTAAGACAGCGTTTCTCAATAGAGACATTGATGAGACGATTTATATGGTGCAACCAGAAAACTTCGTGTCAGGAGACTCGAAGAATATGGTTTGCAAATTAAAGAAATCTATCTATGGACTTAAGCAAGCTTCCCGTCAGTGGTACTACAAATTTCATCAAGTGATTATCTCGTTTGGTTTTGAGATAAATATTGTTGATGATTGTGTATATCACAAGTTCAGTGGGAGTAAGCATATTTTCCTGGTTTTGTATGTTGACGACATACTGCTTGCCACTAATGATATAGGCATGTTGCACGAAACCAAGAGTTTTTTGTCAAGGAATTTTGAGATGAAAGATCTTGGGGACGCCTCTTTTGTATTAGGGATTCAGATACACCGGGATCGCTCTCGGGGTATTCTTGGATTGTCACAAAAGAGCTATATCGATAATGTTCTTAAAAGGTTTGGCATGCAGGATAGTAAACCAGGGGACACCCCTGTTGCTAAGGGAGACAAATTCAGTCTCAATCAGTGCCCGAAAAATAATCTTGAAGTTAAAGAAATGCAGAAGATTTCCTATGCATCAGCTGTTGGGAGTCTGATGTATGCTCAGGTTTGTACACGTTCAGATATAGCATTCATTGTTGGAATGCTGGGCAGATATTTAAGTAACCCTTGGATGAATCATTGGATAGTAGCAAAAAGGGTTATGAGGTACTTGAAGAGAACAAGAGATTGCATGCTTACATACAGCAGATCGGATCAATTAGAGATCATAGGGTATTCCGATTCTGATTTTGCGGGATGCCAAGACAGTAGAAAATCCACTTCAGGCTGCATATATCTGCTAGCCGGAGGAGCTATTTCCTGGAGGAGTGCTAAGCAGACACTCGTAGCTTCTTCCACTATGGCAGCAGAATTTGTAGCATGTTATGAGGCATCTAATCATGGGATATGGCTGCGAAATTTTGTCACTGGGCTGCGCATTCTGAATGGCATTGAAAGACCATTAAAGTTATATTGTGACAATAACTCTGCAGTGCTATATTCTAATAACAACAGGAGTTCAACTAAGTCAAAACATATTGACATTAAGTTCCTGGTTGTGAAAGAAAAGGTACAGAATGGACAGATTTCCATAGAGCATATTGGGACAAACTCCATAATTGTGGATCCGCTTACTAAGGGATTACCACCCAAGGTTTTTCATGAGCACACTGCTCGTATGGGTGTTGTATTTCTTGAGGATATCATGTTTTAGTGGGAGTTTGTATTTTGGTTGCTTTATGTTTGTTTTTGGACACATTTGTGTATTTGGATAATTTTCTGTACAGAAATAAAGTATTCAGTTCATTCCATTCTGTTACATTATGTTTGGTATTGATCTCACTTAAGAAATAAAGTCGGACCAATTGAAAATAGACATGTTTGGATCACATAACATGTAATTTTCATACTACACTCTCATGATTGATCTATGTCATTTGGTTGTATTAGTGTACGTGACCATTGATGGATTTAGTTACGATTAATGTAACGAAAGTCGCTTTGATCCTACATTGATATGATTAATGGACGAGATTGTTTGGAAATACCCTTAACAGTGATAGCAAAATTTTGAGCTCATAAGGTTGTGCACATTTATAAGGATACATGTATGGCCCAGTGGGAGATTGTTGGATAAAATTCAACATGTGGGGCCAAACATGTATATATGAAAATGTGTGGTGCTATCTTTAGGTTTTAGTCAATAAAGTGATCCACTAAAGACTATTTTGGACTAATGGGTATTAAATGTCATGAGATTAAAGTATAGAGACGGATACAATGTTTTAAATTGATGAGGGGCCAATTTAATAACATTGAAACAAAATAACTGCCCTGCAGTTATATATACAGGTCATGGTCCCCAATTGAGCGTGGTTTTTCATAACTCTTTGTATCCCCATCAACAAGAGACACTAAGGAGAAAACCACGGATCAATTGGAAGACCATAACCCAGTTCGATCAAACAGAATCATGGATTCAGGTACGCTTCCGCTTCAGTCTTAATCTTGGTAATTACAGCATGATGGTTTTTAAGTCATAGATATGTAATCATCCATATTTATGAATTCGGTAGATTAATTCTAACAAATTTGACCCTCCGAATGTGAAGATTTTGATGAAGCTTTATCAAAAATTAAACAGGTGGGCTCCCTAAGAAATTACCAGAAAGAGTTCGAGAAGCTGGGGAACAGGGTACAAGGTTGGACACAAAAAGCTCTTGTAGGAACATTCATGGGTGGACTCAAACCCGACATAGCCGATGGAATCCGAATGTTCCAACCAAAATCACTCAAAAAAGTTTTGAGTCTTGCAAGAATGAGAGACGACCAATTGCTTCGTCAACAAAGGTTTACACGAACACCACCAATTAACCGTCATCCTCTAAAAATTCATTCACCAATGAAATCTCAAACAACAGTGCCCATGAAGCGACTAACATGGAAAGAAATGCAAAGGAGAAGAGCTCAAGGCCTCTGTTTTAATTGTGATGACAAATTTTCTACAAGTCATAAATGTAGGGGTCCCCAACTCTTACTACTAGAAGGGAAAATTGATGAAGAGCCTAAAGGAGACAGTAATGAGATTATTGAGGCCAGTACTGACCTTTTTTCTGATCCAGAAATTTTGTTGCACACTTTAACCGGATGGTCAACTACTAACACCATGCGTGTTATGGCCAAAGTCGGGCGTTATGAAGTGGTGCTGCTCATTGACAGTGGCTCCACACACAATTTCATTAGTGACAAGGTGGCTGCTTTGCTGTGTTTACCCGTGCTGCCCACTGAACCTTTTAATGTACGAGTAGCCAACAGACATCCACTAAAATGTCAAGGAAGATTTGAAAACGTTGACATCATTCTGCAGAATATTCATTTTTCAATAAATCTTTACTCTTTACTCCTAACCGGTTTAGATTTGGTACTCGGTGTTCAATGGTTGGAGCAACTAGAATCAGTCACATGTGATTGGAAAAAGATGACAATGGAGTTTCAATGGGCCAATAAACCTCGATTATTACAAGGAACCACCACACAAACCATTCAACAGGCATCATTGGAAGCAATCTCAAAGGATATGAGACACAATAGCTCTATATTTGCGATCTGTATGGAGTCACTAGTGGAGTCCCAACAGTCCAT
Source organism: Forsythia viridissima (assembly GCA_030279155.1). Taxonomy (NCBI): domain Eukaryota; kingdom Viridiplantae; phylum Streptophyta; class Magnoliopsida; order Lamiales; family Oleaceae; genus Forsythia; species Forsythia viridissima. The sequence goes on from CM059036.1 coordinate 21,793,132, forward strand.
TCCACTACACATGCACTTACTATTAACGGCCTTTGCTGACATTTTTGAGGAACCACAACAATTACCACCAGCACGTGAGGTTGACCATTGTATTCCTCTCAAAGAGGGAACAGAACCAATCAAAGTACGTCCTTACAAGTATGCCTATTTCCAAAAAGCTGAAATTGAAAAACAAGCTCTTGACATGTTAAAATTGGGGCTTATACGACCAAGTACTAGTCCTTTTTCCTCCCCTGTTTTGCTTGTTAAAAAAGATGGCACATGGCCTTTTTGTACTGATTATCGTGCCCTTAATGTCGTTACCATCAAAGATAGATTTCCTATTCCAACTGTAGATGATATGTTTAATGAACTTTATGGGGCGTCTTATTTTAACAAACTAGATCTACGGGCCGGCTACCATCAGGTATGAGTACAATCAACGGATATTCATAAAACTGCCTTTCGTACTCACAATGGTCATTATGAATATCTAGTTATACCTTTTGGTCTTTGTAATGCTCCATCTACTTTTCAGGCCATTATGAACTCCATATTTCGTCCTTATCTCAGTAAATTCATTTTAGTATTCTTTGATGATATTTTAATCTATAGCCCCAATTGGAACATGCATCTTGAACATGTTAAGCAAGCTTTTGAAATTTTAAGGCAACACAAATTCTTTCTGAAACTCGGTAAATATGCCTTTGGACAACAAGAATTAGAATATTTGAGACATATTGTTACTGCTCAAGGAGTCAAAGTGGACCAAAATAAAATGAAGGCCATGCTTGATTGGCCTCGGCCTACTAATGTTTCAGAATTGCGTGGGTTCTTAGGTCTTACAGGGTACTACAGGAACTTTGTTTGCAACTATGGGATCTTGGCTCGGCCACTAACTAATCTTTTAAAGAAAGGACAATTTGGGTAGACTGAAGAAGTTGAGACCTCCTTTAAACTCCTCAAGCAAGCCATGACTTTCACTACTATCTTTGATATGCCAAACTTTCAGGAGCCCTTCTTTATCGAATCTGATGCTTCTGGAGATGGAATTGGAGCAGTGCTCACCCAACAAAGAAAGCCAATTGCCTTCATGAGCCGAGCCTTGGGAGTATCCAAATTAGCATGGTCCACATACGCCAAAGAAATGCTCGCCATTATTCAAGCAATACGAACTTGGCGACCGTATCTCCTAGGGCAAAAATTCTCCATCCAAACCGACCAACGAAGCCTCAAATACTTACTCGAGCAACAAAATGGGTTGCAAAGCTGCTTGGATATGATTATGAAATACTTTATAAACCTGGAAGGGAAAAATCAACTGCTGATACCCTTTCCCGCGTACCAAGCTCTCCAACTTTTAATGTTTTATTTATTTCACAGGCTCAATTTTGGGATGAAATTAAGAAGGTAGCTATTGGAAATGCTTATATGGAGCAAATTGGCAAGTTGGCCTCTACTAAACTGGGCCTTCCCTACACATGGTGTAATGGGTTAGTCCTGTACAAAAATCATGTGGTCGTGCCTCCCAAGTCTCCTATCATTGACCAACTATTGCACGAGTTCCATGATTCTCCTCTAGGTGGCCACTTCGGTGTACTTCGTAGCTATAAACATATTGCCCAACAGTTTTATTGGCCGTCTATGTTTTGAATGGTGTATGAATATGTTTCCTCTTGTGATGTCTGTCAATGAGCTAAGGCATCCACATTGTCCCCTGCTAGCCTCCTACAACCACTACCCACTCCTTGTCAAGTATGGGACGACATTACCATGGATTTTATCGAAGGGCTCCCTCCATCCAACAGCGAGAACACCATTTTTGTGATTGTCGACCGCCTTAGCAAGTCAGCCCATTTTTTGGCTTTGGCTCATCCTTTTACATCCAAGATAGTGGCCAAAAAATTCATAGACGGTGTCGTTAAACTACACGGTATGCCAAGATCCATCATTAGTGACCGTGACCCAGTTTTTATAAGCAACTTTTGGAGAGAATTTTTCAAGTTATCGGGCACCCAACTGAAGATGAGTTCAGTGTACCATCCGCAAACAAATGGCCAATCAGAAGTAGTCAATCGATGTGTTGAGCAGTATCTCCGTTTTTTTATTCATCAACAACCACATGAATGGCATTCTCTTCTTCTTTGGGCTGAGTTTTGGTATAATACAACTTATCATACATTAACTGGAACAATACCCTTTCAAGCTTTGTATGGTTGACCTCCACCCATGATTCTTCACTATCAATTAGGCTCCTCTCCTGTTAATGAAGTAGACCAGAACCTGGAAAATTGTGAGGAAATACTGCATCAGCTACAGCTCAATTTACATGCAGCATCTAACTGAATGAAACAGGTCGTAGATTCCAAACGACGCAATGTTGAATTCAATGAAGGTGACCTTGTTTTCCTTAAACTTCATCCTTATCGCCAGCAAACAGTCTTCAAACGGGCATCTCAGAAGTTGGCTAGCAAGTTTTATGGTCCCTTTTTAATTGAGAAACGCATCGGCAAAGTGGCATATCAACTCCAACTTCATGCAGGCTCTTGAATCCATCGAGTATTTCATGTTTCTTTACTCAAGAAGAAGATTGGTAATTCTAGTGCCTCTTGTCTTGACTTACCATCTGTGACTGATGATGGTGCCATATCTATGGAGCCCGAAGCAACATTGGATACTCGTTGGATAAAAGAAGGGTCCAAATTCATTGAGGAGAGCTTGGTCAAATGGAAACGTCTCCCTATCGAAGATGCAAAAGTTTTTCATCGAAGACTAGCAAAAGTTTAAGTTTAGCGGTATTTGATAAGTGTATTTTATACAATTGTCTATTGTCCATTTATTATACAATTTCTAGTGATTTGTTCAAGTATCTATTAAATTTTACCATGTTTTATATTTTAGGAATTACCCCAAGCTTAGGAAACACATTGGCAAAAACAAGTGTTAAACAGTGGAAGAAGTTAACTATGTAGAACACCACAAGACGAATAATGGATATCTCAAGGTATATAATATATCATCCGAATGATTATTGAATTTGGAGTTCAACGTAATTTACGGATTGCAAACCGAAGTTGTATATCAAAAGTTATATGTGTTCGAAGTTGGATCGATAGACAGATGGGGACAACTCGCAAACGAGCGCCCCAATTCTTTGCGTCACCAAACACGCACGCTGGAGCTTGCTTGCTCGCGACGGTCGAGTGGATGAGCATATACATCAATTCTAACTTGAGTGTATTAAGTAGACGAATTTGAGACTCCTTAGGCACGACTTGGGTACCCTAACGTGAGGATTATAAATAGAAGAAAAGGGAGAGACAATAACGATTAGACAATTGGAGAGAAAATCATCAAAATTATAAAATTCAAGGTTCCAAAAGTGGGATTAGAGATTGAAGATTGAAGATTGAAGAAAGAGGCTACAAAGTGAAGATTGGAGGTTCATGCTTCAAACTTCAACATGGGATCTCGTCTATTTTATCTTCTCATCAATAATTCTTAGCTATGTTTTTCATCTAATATTATACAATACGTCTATGTAATTGGATATGAGTAGCTAAATTTCTTAACTAAGACATACGATGTAACCTAGCTTAGTTGTTTAATTTCAATTTTCGAGTTGTGACTCTAATTATGATTTCATGTTGTTTTTTTATCGTGGATTTAATTGCTTTTCAAGAATCTTGCCAGTTTATGAATTTTAGTCAAAACCGAGAGGTAAAACACCAATTCAGTAGTAACGGTGAAAACTATGAATTTACTTACTTGAGTATGTTTGATTTACTAGAGAAAGATGGTTAAATAATGTAGATAATACTATTGGAAAGGAGATGTATAGTGACGACAAACGTCACCGCTAAAAGATCAGAAGTCATCCATCTTTCTCTATAGTGACAACATGTAGGTCGTCTCTAAAGATTAGTGCCTCTAGGTATTTAGCGATGACATATTGTCGTCTCTATATCAATTTGAATCTATACCGACGACACTCAATTTCTCAGAATTAGAGAAATCGTGACGACTATGTCATCACCATAACATTAGATTGATACGAATATGTCATTGTTATTACCTTTACACTCTCTAATTATCAGCGACGACATTGTTTCCGCAATATATTGAGGATATGTAGTGACAACTTTGTAGTCGCTAAAAGACATGACATGTTTTTCTTTTAGCGACGACTATGTCTCCACTATAAAAGGTTTTAATTTTTTTTTAAAAAAATAAAAACAATTCAAATGTATATAAATGCTACACATCTCCCAAACCCCCACCGTCGTTCTCTTCCTCTCCAACCTCCTCATCATCGTCTGGTGCAACCTCTGGTAATCTCTGCTCTAGATTCGACGTAAAACGTGCAATTGTCCTCTCCATTCGGCGAAGCTGGGCCTCATACATTGCAAACCGAGGATTATCATTCTGGGTATCTTCGCAAAATTGGTTGGGTGTTCCTCGTGGGGCGTTCGATGCGATGGTCGAATCCAAGTGCCCTTCGAAACCCATCCAGACCCATGGACGTGTCATTGTCGTTCTCCGAGAACCTCTCTCTCAATAACACGCTCGTCAATCGATGTGCCACTAGAGGTGACCTAAGTCTGTTGAGTCTCCCTCACCTTAACAAGTTTATCCTATTTAGTGAGAAAAAACAAATAATAAATAATAACAAATTGTCAAATAAAATTAACAACATTAAAATATAAAAATTTGTCCTCACGTAGTCACCATCTGCCTCCAGCTGAGTTCACCCAATTGCCATTCTAGAAGGTGTAGAAAGTCTGGAACGACTCAATAATGCTTGGCCACTGTTCGGGGTCCCTCTGCAACAATTTAAGTGTAAAATTTAGTTAAAAACATATATATAATGCATTGAAGATTTATAAAATGATATTGAAAATTTTACTTGTCCCTGATCGTAACGTGTGGTATAGAAGCTCTTCGACCCCTGACGCTCAGGTATTTAGCCTTACCCCGATTGGTCTTATTCTTTGTCGATCGTTTTTGGAGACATAAAAAATAATTGATTACGTAACACTTTATATTTATAATAATATTAACATAAAAACTAAAAAACTAAATGATAGTATGTACCACGAAAGTAGGATTTGTGAAAAAGTCAATGCACTTATGCCATTCCTTGGCAGACAGCTTGCTGTATAGACGGCTCGGCTCGTGCTCTTTCAAGTGATTGTGCACCTTAAGTTTTTAGTCGCAATAACGATCAGCCGCCAGACGATCTACAATGGCACAGACTGCTTGGTAATGTAAAAACCATTGTAGATATTACCTCGATGATGCTTCGTAACCGTGCCCGCTGCTCCTCTGGAACTTCTGTCCAGGAACCTGATATGGTTTCCAACCAAGAGCGTAAAATACTTTGCGTTATTCTTGATCGGTTGCAATGTATGTTCAACATTTTCGAATGCAATGAGAAGTGGCATCTTCCCGTTCGCCTACCAAACCTTCTCAATGTTAATGTCTCGAGAGATACCCCGTCGCTTTGATAACAGCGTTGAAAAAAACCAATACAATATATTTGATCAGAAATTCAACAATACTGAAGTCACTGTAAAAAATTGCAAAATAAATAATATTGAAATAAAAATTCTTACTGGACTCGCAGGACAAATGGAACCAATGGGGTGGCTGATGTGGAGGATCGCCTGCACCATCACCTCCGTGCAACATAACGTCAACCATAGTAGTAACTAACAAAAGAAAACATCAATTAGTGCAGAAATTGTCCATAACCTTTGTTTTTTGGCACATCAGTCCCTAAATTATGTGTTTTTTTTTGCAAATGGTCTCTAATCTTTGTTTTTAATGCAGAAATGGTCTCTAACCTTTATTTTTTGGCACATCAGTTCCTAAATTATGTTATTTTTGCAAATGGTCCCTAATCTTTGTTTTTAGTGCAAAAATCGTCCCTAACCTTTGTTTTTTAGCATATCAGTCCCTAATTATGTGCTTTTTGCAAATGGTCCCTAATCTTTGTTTTTAGTGTAGAAATGGTCCCTAACCTTAGTTTTTGTGCACATCAATCTCTAAATTATGTTTTTTTGGCAAATGGTCTCTAATCTTTATTTTAGTGCGAAAATGGTCCCTAACTTGTTTTTGGCACATCAGTCCCTAAAATATATGTTTCGAGCAAATGGTCCCTAAACATTGTTTTTAGTGCGAAAATTGTCCCAAACCTTTGTTTTTGGAACATTAGTCCCTAAATTATGTGTTTTGTGCAAATGGTTCCTAATCTTTGTTTTTAGTTCGAAAACGGTCCCTAATTTGTAGATCCTATGAAATGTGTGAAAAAAAAATATGTTTAACTAGTTTTATCAACTTAAATTATAAATTAAGTTTAGCCAAACAAATTGTAAATCTTCCGTAGTGTAACTTTTAAATCCATGAAGGGCCTTTCACATTATTTTGTTTGAAGGCAAAAAAATAAATTTTGGCAAAACCTGAGTAGTCCAAACTCCGTAGATGTCAATACCAACCTAACTTTATCATCCATGTATTGGTATAATATCCATTCCAGGTGCCACTAAAGTAAATCAGGCTAACCTAATCCTATTTCATTAAAAACAATTGGGCCAGTAAGAATATGAAAATGGGAATCCTATTGATGCCACATTTAATTTAGTCAAATACAAAAGCTTCAGCTAAAAATATAACTTCAAATTTTTGCTTTTCGTATATAAAATTAGTACATCTTGTTATAAATTTAAAGAGAAACAGAGGAAAACTATAGAGAGAGAGAATGCGCTGAAAGAAAATGAATTTCATTAATAACCAGAGTCATCTATTTATAGAGGTTTCTAAGGGCATAATAGTCATTTATATTTATATTATATAATATGTTATAATATTATAACATTCCCCCTTAAATGACTATCTATTCAACAATTACAAAATGTGTACAGTTAACTTGGAGTATTGTGATGCTGCCTCGTTAATACTTTGCCAGAAAAACCTAGTAAGAAAAAAACTAGACGAAGGAAAAAGAGTACAGTTGCTCCTCCTGATATTGATTATTGAAGATCTATGAGTCAACACATCCCAATTTCATATACCAATTTCTTGAATGTAGATGTCGGTAATGCATTGGTGAATAAGTCTGCCATATTATCATTTGAGCGAATTTGTTGAATATCTATATCACCATTTTTCTGAAGTTCGTGGGTATAGAAAAATTTTGGAGAAATATGTTTTGTTCTATCCCCTATGATGTAGCCTCCTTTGAGTTGTGCAATACAAGCTGCATTATCTTCATACAGTATTGTTGAACTCTCTTTTGTTGAAGGTAATCCGCAAGATGCTTGTATATGATGGGTCATATTTCTCAGCCACACACATTCTCTACTTGCTTCATGGATTGCAATAATTTCAGAATGATTTGAGGATGTTGCTGTTAGGGTTTGCTTTACAGATCGCCAAGATATAGCTGTTCCTCCACGTGTAAACACATATCCTGTTTGTGATCTTCCTTTGTGTGGATCAGAGAGATAACCTACATCTGCATATCCCACCAAAGAACACCCAGATTTTTGTAAGTAAAATAATCTCATATCTATAGTATCTTTCAGGTAACGAAAGATATGTTTAACACCATTCCAATGTCTTTGAGTTGGCTCAGAACTATATCTTGCAAGTAGATTTACAAAAAAAAACTATGTTTGGTCGAGTGCAATTTGCAAGATAAGACAATGCTCCAATTGCACTATGGTATGGTACTCCAGACTAAGAATATTTTCCACATCTTCAAGTGAGCGAAAGATATCCTTTTTCACATCAAGTGAGCGAACGACCATAGGAGATGCTAGTGGATGTGCTTTATCAATATTAAAGTGTTTCAATACTTTTTCTGTATATAATAATTGATGAACAAATAATCATTCTTGGAAATGTTCAATTTGCAAACTAAGACAGAATTTGGTTTTTCCCAAATCTTTCAATTCAAATTTATTTATCAAACACTCAGCGGTTTTGTAGATCTCTTCAGGAGTACCTACAATGTTTAAGTCATCAACATAAACTGCTACAATTGTAAATCCAATATTCATTTTCTTTATGAAAACATATGAGCAGATATCATCATTTTTATAGCCTTCTTTCAATAAATATCCGCTAAGACGATTATACCACATACGTCCTGATTGTTTTAATCTATACAATGATCTTTGCAATTTGATTGAGAACATATCCCTTTTGCATGAATTATGTGCTTCTGGCACTTTTAGTCCTTCAGGAACTTTCATGTATATGTCACTATCAAGTGAACTATATAGATAGGCAGTTACTACATCCATGAGGTACATATCAAGCCTTTGTTATACAGCTAAACTGATTAAAAATCTAAATGTTATTGTGTCCATTACAGGAGAATATGTTTCTTCATAATCGATTCCAGGTCTTTGTGAGAAACCTTATGCTACAAGTCGGGCTTTGTACCGAGTAATTTCATTGTTTTCATTTCGCTTTCTTACAAATACCCACTTGTATCCTACAGGGATAACATTTTCAGGGATTCGGACTACAGGTCCAAAGAATTTAATTTTGTCTGTATAGCTTGTTTCCATTTTGGCCAATCATTTCTATTTTGACAGTCTCGTACGGACTGTGGTTCAGGCTCTTCACTTTGCACAATATCAAGAGCTATGTTAAAAGTGAAAATATTGTCCATAACAATATCCTTTCGTTCCCATAATTTATGAGATAATAAATAATTTATTGAAATCTCATGATTTTCGGACACTTGTGGTTCTTCAGGAACCATATTTTCAGGATTTGATTGACCAGTCTCTTTAGGTTGGTTTTTCTCTTATACCTTTCTTTTTTGAGGTACCAAGTCTTTAGCACCAATAGGTCGGCCACGTTTTTGGTGTATTTATGGGTCACTTGCTATCAAAGATTGTCCTACAGAAACATCTATTTTTTCTGGAGTATTTGCTACTGGGATATATGACTTTGTTACTTTTCTTGTATCAACAAATGCATCAGGCAATTGATTTGCAACATTTTGTAGGTGAATAATCTTTTCAACTTCTTGCTCACATTGATTACTTCGGGAATCAAAGTGAGATAATGTTGGTACATTCCAACAAATTTTACGTTGTTCTTGAGAATGTAGCTTTGCTACTCTCAAAGTTGAAAATTTTGTTTCATCAAAATGACAATCCGCAAATCGTGCAGTAAATAGATCACCTGTTAAAGGTTCAAGATACCTAATGATAGAGGGTGAGTCAAATCCCACATATATTCCAAGTTTTCGCTGGGGACCCATTTTAGTAAGTACGCTGTGGTGGTGAGATTGGTACTTGGACTGCACAACTGAATACTCGTAAATGAGAAATATTAGGTTCTTGACCAAGTGCAAGTTGTAAAGGTGAATACTGATGATAAGAAGTTGGTCTTATACGAACTAATGATGCGGCATGTAATATAGCATGACCCCAAATAGAAGTTGGGAGTTTTGTCCTCATAAGTAATGGCCTGGCAATAAACTGCAGGCGTTTAATAAATGATTATGCTAAGCCATTTTGTGTATGTACATGCACAACTGAGTGTTCAATGTCAATTCCAATTGACATACAGTAATCATCAAATGCTTGAGGATCTAAATTCACCAGCATTATCAAGACGAATTTTCTTGATTAAGTATTCGGGAAATTGAGTTCGTAATTTTATGATTTGAGCAAGTAGTCTAACAAAAGCGGCATTTCTTGTTGAAAGCAAACAAATATGGGACCATCTTGTTGATGCATCGATCAAAACCATAAATTATCGAAATTGTCCACATTGTGGGAGTATCGGCCCACATATATCTCCATGAATTCTTTCCAAGAAAGTGGGAGATTCAAAATTAACCTTTATAGATAAAAGTCTAATGACTAACTTGTCTTGCGAACAAGCAACACATAGATAATTATCAGGTAAAAGAATCTTATGGTTCTTTAAAGGATGTCCATGTAAATTGTTAATTATTCGTCACATCATTGTAGCTCCCAGATGTCCAAGTCTATCATGCCAAAGTATTAAATTTTTGGGATCAATGAACTTCTGGTTCACAACAGTATTTATTTCAATTGTTTTCATAACTGTATAATATATCCCAAAAGGTAGTTTTGGGAGTTTTTCATGTATCCACTTCTAGCCAGATACAAAAGAAGTTATGTAAAGGTATTCAACACAATTTTCTTCCATTGTCTCAATGTGATATCCATTGCAGCGGATATCTCTGAAACAGATCAAATTTCTTTGAGATTGACTAGAATAAAGTGCATCATCAACATATAATTTTGTATTATTTGATAAAATAATACAAGCTCTTCCAGAGCCTTCAATGATATTCGATTCACCTGCTATCAGGATAACTTTATTTTCTATGAGCATTAAGTCTAGAAAATACTTTTTGTCCTAAAGAATGGTATGCGAAGCTGCACTATCGGCAAAACAAATATCTCGATAATTCATCCTGAATATAAACAAATAGATCATTTTAGAAATAAAGTTTCCAACGAAAGAAAAAAAATTTAAAACATAAAGAAATACTTTGATTAGTCATGAAATAGATCACTAATACAAGTCTCAAAATTTAAAGAAAGCGGCAAAATAAATTGTAACATAAACTTGCTAAAACAAGACTATGTGATAAACTAATCAATAATATTCTCAACATGATAAGTAATGCCATTAGTGACAAAATCAGAGACATCTAAGTGAGTTACATCAGTTGAATAATCAACAAAATTTGTCTCAATTGTGCATTTTCCTTTGATTGATTGATTGTTGGTAAAAATCCACAAGATATTTTGCCGTACGACAGGTATGAGACCAGTGTCCTTTCATTCCACATCTTTAGCAACTTTCTACGTCCTTCTTTCTGAATGTGATAGGTTTCTCAAAGTTACTATCTTGTTGCTGATAGTGTTACTTATCACCTTGTCTACAATAGCGATCACGTCTATTTCCATGTCCAGAACTATATCCACATCTATTTCCATGTCCAGAACTATATCCACGTCCACGTCCACGTCCACGTCTGTGTCCGCGTCCGCGTCCATGTTTATAATATAATATTGTATTTGCTTCAGGCAATACTGTGGAACCAGTTGGGCGTAGCCCATGATTTTTCATTAGCAATTCATTATTTTGTTCAGCAACTAAAAGGCAAGATATCAGTTCAGAGTACTTTTTAAAACCACGCACACGATATTGCAGCTGCAAGAGCACATTTGAGGCATGAAAAGTAGAAAATGTCTTTTCTAACATATCATCTTCAACGAGCTTTTCTCCACATAGTTTTAATGTTGAAGATATCCTGAATAGTTTAGAATTGTACTCATTGATAGTTTTAAAATCTTGCAAGCGAAGATGTATCCATTCATAACGGGCTTTGGAAAGGACAATGGTCCTTTGATGATCAAATATCTCTTTGATATTTGTCCAAGAGTTTGTGGATCTTTTACAGTGAGGTACTCAATTTTCAATCCATCATGGAGATGGTGATAGAGGAAAATAAGTGCTTTTGCACTATCCTGCACGGATTCTTTGTTACCTTCTTTCAACGTTTTACCCAATCCTTTTGAGATGAGGTAGATGTCAGCGTCAAGTGTCCATAATAGATAATTTTTTCCTGATATGTCGAAGGCAACAAACTCAAGTTTTGTAATGTTGGCCATAACTATATTATGAAAAAGAGAAAAATTAATTTTCAAAATAGGACGTATAAATGATAGTCAAATTGATCAATATAAATAATATTAATATAATTATTATCAATGAACTATATAAATTTGGTCATTTTAAATTACATAACTAATTGTAAAAAAAAATTCATTACACTGATGTTATGTTTATTAAATTATCACAACTTAATTTTACAAAGCAATAGCTACAATTATGAATTTAAAATAATGGCACCAATTTAATTTGCTTGGCTATATCCATGTAATGATAGACGTAATTGATAACCATTCAATTACCAAATAATGGCAATGGCGGTTAAGGAAATGAAGCAATATTAATCCATACATTAATCTTTCATTTGTAATCATGATATTCCTGCCAATATCCATTTTCCTATTCAGTGACCATAAATTCCAAATTCTGAGATTGCATGGCTTCAAGTCCCGAGATAACATTTGGAGAAAAGTTTTGTTATTAATAGATTATTTAAAATATCACCATAATATATACGTGTGTAGGTGAACGTGATATATATATATATAATATTTACACAACACTATAATTTCAAGTTTCATGGCAGGTCAACCGTATTTTAATTATTTAGGTGGTAAAATATTATATATAAGATAGTATATAATTAGAACCATCCTTTGAAATGATTCTACTAGTTTTAGGCTGATTCTACTAGTTTTAAATATTTCATATACCTCCATGATTTTATCATTTGGATGGTTCTAAATATTTCATGTTTGTCCTCCATGGCATTGCCATTAGGATGTATCTAATTATTCCATATACTATTTTTTCTTTCCTCCATGATTTTTCCATTAGGATGGATCTACTTATTTCACATATTGCTTATGCCTCCATGGCTCCGCCATTAGGATGGTTTTTTTTAATTTTACCATACTCATATACGTCGTTATACCTCCTAAATGATTCTATCATTTCAAATGATGGTTCTAATTATATACTATCTTATATATAATTAGAACCATCATTTGAAATGATAAAATCATGGAGGTATATGAAATATTTAGAACTAGTAGAACCAGTCTAAAATAATACATTTAGGTGGTAGAACCAGCTTTTAGGTAGTAGAATAAGATATACTTAGAATCCACCTTTGTCGATTCAGTTAAGGAACATTTCTCGCTTAATTTGGCTAGAGTTTTCGTGCTCATAACGTGTTATAAATCTAAAGAGAAACAGAGGAAAACTATAGAGAGAGAATGAGCTGAAAGGAAATGAATTTCATTAATAATCAAAGTCCTCTATTTATAGAAGTTTGTAAGAGTGTGATAGTCATTTACATTTATATTATATAATATGTTATAATATTATTACACATCTGACCACTATTTTGGACTGAAAACATGTTATCTATTTGCATAGCACAATTATTCGTACAAATACACCCAACACACTATTAGCATTACTTTTTCAATTCTATCATAGATCACTCTAGTTGATATAATGATATTCTCAATAATCTAAAAAACTACTAAGAGTTTGCTAAGCAACAATTCTATCCAAGATATTTTTGCCGTGCAAGACATTCATAATACATCTCTAATGGCATGAATTATCACTGTTAATTGTAGGAATCCAACAATGACTATGAAAAAAAAAATTAAACATTAATCCACAACAACACCCACACACAATTCTATAATGGCGACAATTGTCATTGCTATAAAGTATAGCAACGACATTTTTTTCATTTTTTGGTGCACGCGCTTAAAACGTGCTGCCAAAATTTTATTACATATAGCGACAACATATGCTGTTGATGTAAGTTAATCATTGCCTATTTGTAGTTAGGTCTCTCATCTTTAGAAATTAGTCATTTTGGTCCTCATATTTCCTCTTTTATTTCAATTTTATCCTACTTTATTTGCAATGTAAGTTTTTCAAATTTTATGAGGTTACATGTAGGTCCCCATTTCCATGTTTTTGTACAATTGCAGTCATTGTTCACCTATTTTCCGTTAATAAAATTTCCAATTCCATAAGAACTCGGTTATTGGCTTAAAGCAATCACTTTAGTGACAAACAGCAACATTCAATCTGATTCACTAACAACAACAACAACAACGACATTTTTATAAATTTATTTCATAAATTTTAGTGATGAACAAAAATATTCAATCTGATTCACTAACAACAACAACAACGAAATTTTTATAAATTTATTGAATAAATTGTAGTGATGAACAACAACATTCATTCTGAGTCCTCATCGTCGTCACCGTCGTCCTCATTACTTTCACTGCATGTTGTGTCATCTTCATATTCTTCATGTGTATCGTCTTCAAAATCTTCGTCGTTAATGAACGATGTATCTCCTACAGTATCAGACAATGCTCTTCTGATAAATAGTGCTTCTATCTCATCAGCTTCACCATCATCACGGTGCAAGGATATGTGCTCTAAGTTGCCAAGATCAACGATTAGAGAAAAACGAAAAGAGTTATTATTGTGGAGTAGGTCTATCTCAGTGATGTTACATCCCATAATATTCCACGTGCTCCTGTGATGGACTTCTTGTACAATTCGCTAGTTCGGACCACGAGAAGGATCTTCAATGTAGAACACTTGTTGTGCTTGGCTAGCAAGTATGAACTAATCATCCTTGTACGCCTCTACACTGATGTCAATACTGGTAATGTTATTCTCAGTTACTCTTCGTCTCCCGTCACACCTAATCCATTTGTATAGGAACATAAAAACTGAAAGTTTCGATCTAAACTGTAGCTCCAATATCTGTTACAGCTGCCTGTAGTAAACTTCACTCCCAATCCCTGGGATAGACACACCACTATTCTGTATTTTTCTTCGAATATCACGATCATATGTTAGGAAGCGAACTCCTTTTACAATACAGGCCGTGTAAGACATAACCTGCGTGTAACATCTACTATCCAACGAAAATAGCTCATGCAAAACTTGAGGAGCGTGGCTTTGGCACAGTGCATATACATGGATGAAGTCGAAGTTAGTTTTAGTCAATATTATAGAAAAGAAAAATGTGGACATAATTGAAATGTTTTTTATTGTAGTTCGTTTACCTTTCTTTAAAACCAACTGTGAAAATCTCTTCTATGCACATGGTCGTTGTTTGGGCAACCATTGTGCAATTGCTCCTGCCTATGTTCTCTTTACAAGGCATATAAGATCAACAAATTAGTTTGTTTAAAATGACAAAGCTGCTTCAAGATAATTGAATAATATTTAAGAAAGAGGTCTTACTATAAAAATGTCTCAATTTCAGTACAGTTGTTGTGGACGTAAAACATTACTTGACTTCGAACATTTGTAGGAAGCGTCGTTGGCGTCTTCTTTCCAATTGGGCGACACTGCGACTGAAAAATAGAAAGTTGTCTTCGTGGAACACTTACATCCTTGTTTATGTCCGTTCGGTTGAACATTGTTTCTATATCCTTGAAATACCTCGAACAAAAAGTCAAAGCCTCGTCAATAACATGTCACCTTTGTCACCAAGTTGTCACCTTTGTCAAAGCAAAGTTAGTGATACGCTAGAAGATCATGTCACCACTCCGTTCCAGTGGAGTTGTTGATGTGACAATTCTACTCTTAATGAACCAGACGTTGTTCCTCCTAAAATAATGATTGTAAATTACGAACTTATGGTGATTATCAAACCACGTTGTCTTGCCACCTTTGAAAATAGTGAATGTTTCAGAATACTCAATTAAGATAGTCCGACTTCCCATCTGTACTCCAACTCGATAACATGGCATACCCTAAAAAGTCACAAATAGTTCACATCAGAGCAGCTCACATATGAAAGTTCTTCTTTCAGGATATATCGCATGTCTCAACACCAAAATCCCACAACATTTGTAATTCAGCAATCAAAGGCTACAAGAAACCTTATATAATCAATTTTGTATTCTTCAGTCTTGGCACAATTACGGTTAAGAACATGTGCGGTTCCATCAAACATATCCAACGAGGCAAATTATATGGTGTCAATATGACAAGCCACGACGAGTATTGTTGGCCTGAATTTTTGAATGGTTGAAACCCATCGGTGCACGATCTCAATCTAACATTCCGTGTATCCATTGTGAACAATGGATGCATTTTTGATTGAAATGCTTCCATGCTAGAGAATCATTACAATGACACATTATGTCCTCTTCTTGGTAATGCTCGTCATGCTATCTCGTGTGTCATGGTCATTGCTGATACACATAGTCTTTGCACCCTAGGTGTTAGTGGGAAATAATACATCTTCTGATTTGGCACTTTACTCATCTAGTTTGAAACTCTTTTTCTTCTACTTTTATACATAGGATATTCACAAAATTTGCAACTTTGAAATTCAATGTCTACACCCTAATATATCATACATCAGTTTTGTACAACACTAAATCTTCTTAACCGAAAGTCCCAAACCTTCAACAAAATTATTTGTGCTATAGAAACTATTTGGCAGTATGTTCTCACTAGGCAACGCCTATTTCACAAATCCAAATATCTCGTCATAACACTTTTTTGAAAAATGGTGTTCTAACTTGATGCTCAACAACCAAGCCATCGCAAATAACTGTGAATGAGTTTCCTAGCTGGGCCACAATTCCTGTTCGGAAGCTTGCAACATATCATGCAATTTTTGGGCATTTGAGTTTGGACTTTCCTCCATACAGTGCGTCCATCAACATTGTATGGTACATATTATATGTATCTCTACCAACCTCAGTTGTCACATTATCTGTTGTACGACTATCTGAATATTGTCCTATGCTTGATTATTTATGGCTCCCCATGTCGATTCCATTCCTAATAATCACCGACCAACCCTTTCCTCATTAGATGGAGTTTTACCATCTCCACTTCAAGGAATTTACTATTTTTACACTTAATATAGGGATACCTCATAATACTTCTATCCATAAACATTAGTTGACCTCAAGCAAACGTGACAAATTCCTCTAACCCAACAAGAAAATCCAGGTTAAGCAGTCCATCACGTAACCTAGCATCTCATTTTGGTTTTCTCTTTATTCATAACATGTAAATTAAATTTCTAACTACTTAAATACCCAATTCATAAACTAATGTAACTCAAATATAAAAAATATTTCTAAACCCTATCTTACCAATATTCTTAAATTAATTAACTAATTAGAAGATAGTACTAACCTTAGGAGACAACTGGCAAAGCGGAGAGAACAGAGGACGGAGGTCGGTGGCGGTTGTGGTAGAGGAAGATGAGTTTTGGGAGAGAGAAGTAAGGTAAATAAGACAATTAGGTGTATAATTTTTAAAATGTCGATGGACTAGCTAAGTCAACCTAGAAGAAACGGATTCAATTTGCCAATGGATTACCAATGGACAAAAAATTTTGGATGACAAAGAGCTTCAGCAAAAACCTATCTTTAATAAATTGGAACAAGATATTACAACTGTGGTAAAAAAGTGCCCGAAGAGAATAAAGCTATCATTTTGCTAAATGCCATTCTTGATGCTTATAAAGAAGTAAAAAAAAACTATTAAGTACGAGAGGGATACTTTAACACCTGAAATTGTTATTGGTTCTTTAAACAGTAAAGAAATGGGTTGAGAAATGAAAGAAACGAGAGAAAAAATGGTTAAGTTCATATAATGAGAGATAGGTCTCAAAGTAGGAATCACTATGGTCAAAACAGTTATGATCAAGTGGCAAAAAGAAGGGTACAAGTCGTTATAGGTCAAAGGCAAAAGCGAAATGTAAGTAATGTTATGGATGTGATAAAACTGGACATTTCATAAAGGACAGCTATAAAGAGAAAAATAAGTAGAGAAAAAAGGTGAGAGATGAGACTAAAGTATCCACTTCTACTCAAGACCTGGTGAGGTCTATGTGTTGATGAATTTTGAATCCACTAAATTAAATTTGACTATGAAATCCCATTTTGGAGTTCATTTGAACGGTCAAATAAATTGTGGTGACACCTAACACGATATAGGGAAAACTATAAAATTTGAAGTAAAATCCTATTCCCTTGCGTGCTTGTCATTTTCCGCAAAAAGTTATATTTTTAAAACCCTTCAAAGGCACGGAAAATATTGTTTGGATTCGTCAAATATATTTTAGAGATTATTTTAGTGACCCTCCGAGTTGAGAAAATCTGGAGCATTACATGTTGGCCCAAATAACAAAGAAGGACAAAAAAAAATCATGTCAACCCTTTAGACCGATATCCTCCAATTGAATTTTTAACTCTTTCAATTCTTTTGGTGCCATCTAATACAAAGCATTTGACATGGGTGCAGCTCTAGGTATTAGATATATCTTGAATTCTACTTTCCTATTAGGCGGGATACCCGATAGGTCATCTGAAAACACATCAGCGTATTCTCGAACCAGTGGCACATTATCCATTGATAATTACGCACTTGAGGTGCTAGTGACAATCTTGCTTCCTTAGCAACTTCTCTGCCTACAAAGCCAAGATGAAGTGGAGAAGTGCTTTAATATTCAACCCATGAAATTTGAACTCATTATCCAGGTCTTCGAAAGTAGCGCATTTACTACCCAGCAAATCCATATCCAAGATGATATCAAATTCTATCATATTTATAACATGACATGTCAAAATCTATCTGAACTGTCATAGATAATTTATCCCGATGGCATACTAACCCCTAGTATACTATCAGTTTTCTGATATTAATCTTAGCTAGACATACATCATACATGAAAGATATTTTTAGCCATTCGAGGGTCCTGAGGTTTGATCTCTTAACCACTACTTTTAGAAAATGCCAAAAACACTATTAAAGCCAACATCTTGTTGTCACAAACCCGTGGTTCATCACCCTAACTCGTGCTATTTCATGGCTCCCGACATACTGATTGATAGTTCACTTGAAATTGGAGACGAACCACTCATAATCTCTTCTTGTCACCTCGACTTGTTCTAGATAGAACTCACCAAGTGATACCATGTCCGAAAAACCAAATATGAAGAGTCCGATTAGTTGGGTTTCTATCATCTTTTAATTAAATTGCAAGGACTAATATAAAATTTCATAAAATTTAGTCATGTTTTTCAAAATATTTATAGTGCGAAAGTTTAATATCCACATTAACATTTCATCTCAACGTAACATAATTGATTATCTTCAATCACAACATACATAAGTGATTACCTTCAATCACTATCACCATGTTCCATCATTAATCATTAAGTAATTAAGGTGTTGTGCGATTAAATCCCGCAAGTGGACGAATCGTTTACAAGTAATAAAGTGATGAATGAAGTGTTGAACCCACGAGGACCAGATATCAATTTAACCAATTAATTTATAACCTAAATTCTAACAATATGAAAACACAGATTCAATTTGGTTTTTGTGATTCTATACTATTTTAATTAAAACTAAATTATCAAACAATTAACTTTAAAATAGTGAGAACGAATTCAAGATCTACTAACACTAGGATTTGCGAATCCACCAACACTTTTTTTAATCAAATATCCGTTTAACCGTTTTAGCTTATAATTACTATAGATTGAAATCGGCGTTCCTAAATTAATCAAAAGCCTCGCTCGATGGTCAATCAATTCTATATGTTATGCGAACCTAATTATCTCCAATTAAGCTTCGAACATAAACACATGCATTAAAATCTCAAGAACACCTAAATGAATTTCATAAAGCATAATAGTAATTTTTATCTATTATTGGACCATATGTTATTCAATACCACGTTCTTAATCTATATTGAATCTCTCGACTTCAATATAAATCACAATATATTCTAATGGTGATCAGACATTAAAATAATAGAAAAACTGCATAAAGAATAATCAACCCAAAAGCAATTAATTACTAAAACGAAAAAACTTCTAATTAATTAAAAATCATGAGGTTTCATCGTTCATCCTAGAAAAAGTAAATTAGCCAGACATGATTTCGTCAATTATGACAATAATTGACTTCATCATGATCCGGCGAAAGACAAAGAAGAAAGAATAAATACAACCCGTGACTCCAGCTGAAGAATCTTCAATCCCGTGCCTTGATCTTCGATTCTCTTCTTGTATCTTGTTCCCAAAATTCGTCTCCCTTTGTTTTGGCTATTATCTGGCTTTTATAATGCTCTCTAAAGACTCCAAGATGTGTGCTAGGTAGTTGAATTCGATTTGGAGTTGTAGAATTCTAATCCTATTAGAAAACTGTCAAAACTAGTGCCCGTTATGCCCTTGCGATCGCATGGTGTAATTTCCTGCGATCGCATGGTTCAATCGTTTTACATTCTGCTGATTTTTGGTCCACTTTGCGATCGCAGCCTTGTTTAACCATGCGATCGCATGGTTAACTTGGCTACAGATCCGGTTTTCTTCCTTTAATATTTGCATGCTAAATCCCTGTAGTATCTTTTCTTAGTAGTTTTAGTCCCTTTTCTTCTATTTGCTCTCTTTTTGTCAGATTGACCCTTGAATTTGAATACTTCCTAAATTAATAAGAAAACAACATGCAATTAAACTGAAAATAAGTAAGAGTACTCATAATCGTCTCTTTTTGTGAGCCCCAATAAGTACAAAATTGTACTTATCAAATATCCCCAAACTTGAACTTTTATTCGTCCTCGAATAAACTAGCTAAAAATAATCATGCACATAACGATATAAGCAGTAACATAATTCACAATATAAATAGCTTGCCGTTTTTACTTCAGCTTTTGCAAAAAGAAAAACTTATAATTCATGACGAGTGTTCAGGTAATACAAGTGCAAAGTGATTCTAATTAAACCATACTTGATATGTGTGTGAGAACAGTTAATCCGATTCACTTAATTTCTATGGTGGTAATAGCCCAACCACTTGGTCAACTTTTCCTTTCCCTCTCGTAAGGTACACTTTCTCCAAAATAATTGTTTTCTCTCAAATCCCGAGATTTTGGTTCAAAGGTTAAACTTCGTATTATTTTCTTGCTCGAGGCTAGTTGGGAAACTAATAATCGTGACAACCTAAGTATATGAAGATTCTCCAATTTATGAGCACTTTCAACCAGAAAGTTTCCACTAAATAAGTCAAACCCATTAATCATCTAATCTCCAAATTTACTTTCCAAATTTTTTTTTTTCATTGGACAAAATTAAAAATTAAATTTTTATTATTATATATATTTTTTTAAATAGATCTTATGTGCAAAACTCAATCCATTAAGCTTTCTAAATGACTCATGTAACGAGCTTGAAGTCGATGACTCTCAGGTCTTTTGAATCTTAGGACATCGAGTTTTGAGAAACTCCTACAGGCATTTTCACTCAAGTCAAATAGGCTACGGAAAGAGTTATAAGATATTAATAGGGTGTAAAACTCAGTCCATTAAGCTTTCCAGATGACTCATGTAACGAGCTTGAGGTCGATGACTCCCAGGTCTTTCGAACCTTAGGATATCGGGTTTTGAGAAACCCCTACGGACCTTTTCACTCAAGTCAATTAGGCTACGAAAAGAGTTAAACAATAATAATAATACTTTTGTTCCTTGCGTGCAATAAGTTCATGCATGAGGATTAGACTCCTAACATTCGGTCATTACTTAGTTTCCTCTAACTGGTCTAAAGTACTCCACACAATTTTTCAACATACATGGAATCAATCATAACCTAAATAGCCACTATCACAGTTTACTTACCACACTTTCTCACTATATTGGTTACTTGGTTGAGATACAGATGACTTCTAGGTTCAAACATGGTATCCTATTATTTTCAACTTAAGTGCACCAACATAGCTAAAAATCATTTTAACTGGATGACACAACACAATATCAAACATGGTCAAATAGTCTCACATTTAACCAATAGTAATAATTTGTTCACAAGTCATGGATTAAAGCGAAATAATTAAATAAAAAATTGCATCATTAGCCGGCAAGACTATTCATATCACATAAATATGCAAACAAATAAATATAAATTTTGTTTAAACAAAAATAAATTAAAAATCAATTATCAATTATCGAATCAGGCAAATTTTTCATTTTAGTCCATTACCCCCAAACTTGAAAGAAACATTGTCCCCAATGTAAAAATTTAAAATCAAAAGATTAGAGACTTTCCTGAGATAGATCTGATGGTGCCGGGAGA
Organism: Forsythia viridissima; assembly: GCA_030279155.1. Taxonomy (NCBI): domain Eukaryota; kingdom Viridiplantae; phylum Streptophyta; class Magnoliopsida; order Lamiales; family Oleaceae; genus Forsythia; species Forsythia viridissima. Next base: position 21,814,914 of record CM059036.1, read on the forward strand.
AAAGGTGTGTTAAGATCAACTGGAGGAGAAATTTGTACAGGTTGGTCGGCAAATCTTTGTTTGAATGTCATCCAGCCAGCCTGTAGGTTGTAACCCTAAAAAGAAAATAAAAAATGAACTTATTAAATTTTTTTTAAATATAAATTTAAAATAATTGAACAACATGATTATGTAGGATGACGATGATTGTAGCCTCAAAACCTAAGAATTAATAGCTTACTTTAAATCCTAAAAACCTAAAACGTGCAAATTGTCAATTGAAATCTTAAAATTGAAATAATACGAAATTTAAATAAATAAAAGGGTAGAAAAATTGGTTGCCTCCCATTGAGCGCTTCTTTAAAGTCATTAGCTTAACTTTGTCGTAATGATCGCTCAAGACACTTTGAATAGATCTTTGGAGGCCTTACTTTTCTTGCTTTGATCGACTTTGGAACCATTTTTATTTACCTTCCAAAGCTTGATTTTTTCCTTATCATATTGATATGATTTTGTTTTGCCACCATGCTCGAATTTCACTAAGAAAATTTCAGCCTCCTCATCAGCTTTGATCACAAAAGACAGATGGAATTCCTCTTTCTGCACATATTCTTCTTCTCTAAGTGGTACATCTTGATGTTGGGTAACAACTTATCATCTAAACTCCCTGCCTTCTGGTCAATGGCATCAATCTCGAAATAGGAATCTTGAGAACTTGGAAATGTAATTGCTTTAAACACATTGAATGTAACGTGCTCATCATTCACTCTCAGCATAAGTTCTCCTTTTTGAACATCAATGACTGCCCGACCAGTAGCCAAGAAAGGTCAACCCAAAATGAGTGGTACATCCCTGTCTTCATACATATCCAGAATAATAAAATCAGCGGGGACTATGAACTTGCCCACTTTCACCAATATGTCTTCAACTATTCCCCTTGGGCGTTTGATTGTTCTATCTGCAAGCTACAGTGTTACTGTTGTTGGCTTTGCTTCTCCTAAACCGAGCTGCTTAAAAATAGAGTAAGGCATTAAATTCACACTAGCACCCAAATCACATAGAGCTCTATCAAAAACTAAACTACCCATAGTGCAAGGAATATTAAAACTCCCTGAATCTTTTAATTTTGGCGGTAGCTTGTTTTGCAATATGGCACTGCATTCCTTAGTTAGCGCGACTGTTTCATGCTCCTCCAACTTCCTTTTGTTTGAAAGAATATCCTTCATAAATTTAGCATAGCTAGGCATTTGAGCTAATGCATCGGCGAAAGGTATGTTGATGTGAAGCTTTTTGAATACATCCAAGAATTTTTTGAATTGCTGGTCTAGCTTATGTTGTCGTAGTCTTTGAGGAAATGAAATTTGAGGGACGTAAGCCGGTGGTGGAATATAAGCTGGTGGAGAGTTCCAGTTTTCTTGTGCAACTTTTGTATCTGGTTTGTTTCCTCTCTCTTTGTTGGACATAGTTTCCTTTTCTACACCTGGTCTAGTCACATGAATCTCTGGCAATTCAAATCCGCTTCTTGTGGTGATTGCATTGACTTGCTCTTTTGGGTTGACCTCTGTATTACTTGGCCATGTGCCTGGTTGTCGCTCGGTTAACAGTTTAGCCAATTGTCCAATCTGATTCTCCATATTCTTTATCGAGACATCTGTCCTTTTTTGCATTTCTTTTAGCGCAAATTCCATGCGTTCTGACAATTTAGCTACTGTCTCTTCTAAACCTCCTTCTCTTTCCTGGGGTCTTCTTTGATTTGGCAAATTTTGAATGTTTTGGTTATTGTCATAGAAGAAGTTTGGATGATTTCTCCATCCTGGATTGTAAGTCTGTGAGTATGGATTATTCTGCTGTCGCTGAAAGTTCTGAGCATATGCAGCTTGGTCAAATGGTGGCATATCAACTTTTGTCAATGGACACTCTGAAGACTGATGGTTTGCCCCGCAAGTTACACATATTGGCAAGGACATCTGAACCATATTGGCTGACTGAGAATATTTCATTGCTTCCATTTTTTGCCAATGCATCAATTTTCGCCAATATAAGTGAATTAGTGTTTACTTCGTGTATTCCTGTTGTTTTCTTCTGCAATCCTCTGTCTGGCCATATAATAAACTGTTCACTCATGGTTTCAAATAGATCGTAAAGGTCACCGGCGGATCTATTTTGGATAGAGCCACCTGCTGCAGAATCTACTGAAGAACGACTGGCTGTAGCTAGTCCAGAATAGAAATAATGATTCTGAGCTGCTAAAGAGAAACCATGACTTGGACACTTTCGGAGCAGTTGTTTGAATCTTTCCCATGCCTCGTGAAAATTTTCCAACTCAGATTGTTGGAAATTGAAAATTTCATACTTCAGTTTGTTTACTCTAGCTGGAGGAAAATATTTCAATGTAAATTTCTGGATCAAATCTGCCCAAGTAGTAATGCTCCCAAGCGGTAGATAATCTAACCATTCTCTAGCTTTATCCTTCAGTGTGTGTGGAAATAGCCTCATTTTAAGCGCCTCTTTATTAACACCGTAGTATTTGAAATTTCCACAGTATTCATCGAAGCGAGAAATGTGGTAGTGTGGATTTTTATCTGTCATTCCATAGAACGGCAGATTGTTCGAGAAAAAATTCATCACATTTGGCCTCAACTGGAAGTTATCATGTCCATAAGGCGGATAAGCTATGCTGGACCGATTCTCAACAATCGATGGCATCATATACTCACCCATAAGAATATCTCGTTTACTAACTTCAACTGGTCGAGCTATTAGTGCTTGATTATTTATCTGATCATGTACTTGATTGTCTGCCATTGTGTCTTTTTGCTGTCTTTTCTTTTCTCATTTTTCACGTTGTCGTCGGTGAAAGCTCCGTTCAATTTCTGGATCTAAATCAAATAGATCAAGATCTTTTGTACGACGCATACACACTTAACACTTGAAAGTTTAGAAAATAGATAAAATTCAGCAGTATCACGAAGAATTAAAAATATAAAAATAAAAATACAATAAAATAAAAATATATAATACTAAAAAGAATTGTTAAAAACTAAATTATAAACTAACGTAGCAATTAATAACACTAGTCCCCGGCAATGGCGCCAAAAACTTGTTGTGCAATTTAAATTCCGCAAGTGGACGTATCGTTTACAAGTAATAAAGTGATGAATGAAGTGTCGAACCCACGAGGACCAGATATCAATTTAACCAATTAATTTATAACCTAAATTCTAACAATATGAAAACACAGATTCAATTTGGTTTTTGTGATTCTATACTATTTTAATTAAAACTAAATTATCAAACAATTAACTTTAAAATAGTGAGAACGAATTCAAGATCTACTAACACTAAGATTTGAGAATCCACCAACACTTTCTTTAATCAAATATCCGTTTAACCATTTTAGCTTATAATTACCATAGATTGAAAATCGGCATTCCTAAATTAATCAAAAGCCTCGCTCGATGGTCAATCAATTCTATATGTTATGCGAACCTAATTATCTCCAATTAAGCTTCGAACATAAACACATGCATTAAAATCTCAAGAACACCTAAATGAATTTCATAAAGCATAATAGTAATTTCTATCCATTGTTGGACCCTATGTTATTCAATACCACGTGCTTAATCTATATTGAATCTCTCGACTTCAATATAAATCACAATATATTCTAATGGTGATCAGGCATTAAAATAATAGAAAAACTGCATAAATAATAATCAACCCAAAAGCAATTAATTACTAAAACGGAAAAACTTCTAATTAATTAAAAATCATGAGGTTTCATCATTCATCCTAGAAAAAGTAAATTAGTCGGACATAATTTCGTCAATTATGACAATAATTGACTTCGTCATGATCTGGCGAAAGACAAAGAAGAAAGAATAAATACAACACGTGACTCCGGCTGAAAAATCTTCAATCCTGTGCCTTAATTTTCGATTCTCCTCTTGTATCTTGTTCTCAAAATTCGTCTCCCTTTGTTCTAGCTATTATCTGGCTTTTATAATGTTCTCTAAAGACTCCAAGACGTGTGCTAGGTAGTTGAATTCGATTTGGAGTTGTAGAATTCTAATCCTATTAGGAAACTGCCAAAACTAGTGCCCGTTATGCCTTTGCGATCGCATGGTGTAATTCCCTGCGATCGCATGGTTCAATCGTTTTACATTCTGCTGATTTTTGGTCCACCTTGCGATCGCAGCCTTGTTTAACCATGCGATCGCATGGTTAACTTGGCTGCAGATCCAGTTTTCTTCCTTTAATATTTGCATGCTAAGTCCCTGTAGTATCTTTTCTTAGCAGTTTGAGTCCCTTTTCTTCTATTTGCTCTCTTTTCGTCAAATTGACCCTTGAATTTGAATATTTTCTAAATTAATAAGAAAACAACATGCAATTAAATTGAAAATAAGTAAGAGTACTAATAATCGTCTCTTTTTGTGAGCCCCAATAAGTACAAAATTATACTTATCATAAGGCATAAAAATTCATGTATATTTCTCAAAAATATGATTTTGCTGGCCAAAAAGGAAAACTTTGGGACTGGAAATCTGTTACTTAGATGGCCAAAAATTTGAACAGAATAGAGGGGATGTTGCCGCTGGTTTATGGTGGTTGAAGAGCATAGAAAAATCAGAGTTTTTGGGGTTGAAAGAGCGATCTTTGGGGGCTCAAATTTGATGATCTTTATGGCCAAAAAAATTGATGGAGAAAGGATTTGATGGAGGCCAATTTTCACCATTTTTCTGGCCGAATTTTGGAGGTGAAAAAGGGATAAAAAAATTTGGGACTTTTGTGAATTAATTTTGGGGGAAAGGTATAGGCTTTATTGCTGGGAAAGAAGAAGAAAAAGGACTGGTTTTTTGAAGAAACTAAAGACCAAAATCTGTAGAGAAATGGAGATGGAACTAGAGTAAAAATATAGGATTTTGGAGATGATCTAATGAGTGAAAGTAGAGACCTTTGGGGATGGTTTTCAGTATTTGGTTGGAGGTAAATTAGATGCAATAGGTGGGTAACAATGTGGGTAAAAAGTGTTGATCATGAAGGAGTAAATGGCTCAACGAAATGGGATGAAGTGTGTGGTTTTTTCTTAGCCATTTGTGGCTCTTTGGAGTTACAAATTAGTAGGGTTAAGGAGATGTTTGGTGTGTTTAATTTGGCAAGAAATAAGAGGCTGTTTGGAGAAGTCTTTGTTGCAGTAGAATAACACAATAATGAAGTTGATTCTAAGTAAAAAAATTGGCTGAAAAATGGTCAAAACTAAGATGAATGAAATTTGCCGAAAATGGGTTGAGAAGATTTTCTTTTCGTTAGTTTTCAATTTTTCGGTTAGTCTAAAATAAATCTAAAATTAACTTAAGATAAATTATTCGATTTAAGAAAATTTAATTAGTCTTGGTGATTAATAAAATATGATAAATTGGCAAAAATAGTCCCCCTAACATTTGCCTTCAATGTGGAAATGGTCCTTAACATTTATTTTTTGGCACATAAGTCCCTAACCTATGTGTTTTGGTGCATGATTGGTCCTTATTTGATGAAAAGGAAAAAAATATGCCCTTATTTTTAATTAGAAAAAATTTCAATTGAATTCTCAACCTCTACAAAGAGTGAAAATGAGTCCGATACTTTTATTTTTTTATAAAAAATTAAAGGAAACTAACAAATGGTAATATACAAAATTATTTTGTATGTTTTTTGAACTACTATAAAATAACTAAAATTTAAGCTCATAATTATTAACAAACGTGTTAATTAAAAATTTTTTTATTATTAACTAATCATGTTATTTAAAATTTAAACTTTTATTTTATCGTTAGAACATAAAATAAAAAATAACTTTGTCACAAACTTGATACTCAAATATTTTTATTTGATTGAGCTATTTGTTTATTAACGACAAATATTAGAGCTCAAATTGTATTTTTTATATTTTAATTTATCGTTTTATTAATGTTCAAAAATAAAGAACACATAACGTGTAAATTAATTTTTATTAGTATTTTTTTGTTAAAAAAATAATAAGATTGATTTAATATCATAAAATTATATATGCTATTTTGTTATTTATTTAACTTAATTTTTATTCTTGTTTTTCACATAGAAATTACGTATACCTAAAGCGCCATAATTATACATTTTTCTCTTGTGAAAAATTTAATTAACACGACTATAGTGATATATTTAAAACTAAGGGTATATTTATCTTTTTATCAAATAAGGATCAATTAAGCACTAAAACACATAGGTTAAGGACTACTGTGCAAAAAAAAGGTTATGGATCATTTCAGCACTAAGGGCAAAGGTTAGAGACGACCATTTATGCCAATTTTCCATAAAATTTTATGTACATCATATCAAATTTGAGACAAACACATGAAAAATTATTGCTACTAAAATATTTTAAATCGTACTAGAAAGTTCGTAGTGACGCCGAATATTAAAATTTTATTTTCTTGAAATTTAAAAGACAACAAATTTTTCAGTCGTTACACATTCTACTTGAAGCCCTCACTAAACTGCATGGCTGAGCTGCTCTTTTCACCCATTTTCCCAACTAGCGTGGGGATGACATAGGACTTGCTCCCTATCATCATCAACGAATCAGAAAACGGCAACACTGCTGTCTTCGTATCTCGAAGAAACTCCAATCACAAAAACAACTTGAAGTTATCCATCTAAACTATCGAAAAATTAGTCCTCCCTTCAAAAGGACCAACTTTTATGAGCACAGACGTGGCTATTCCGGCAATTGGTTGAGCAACTGAGTTGATTGCATTGACCTTTCCACTACCTTTCTCCAGCACAAGCCCGAGGTGCTCTAGTTCGAGACATGCAAAGTAGTTTTGGATGACACCAGTATCTACCATGGTCTTGATTGGTTTTCCATTGATGTTCACATCATTTACATCAAGCCTTTAGTTCTACAAACACGAAGTTTCAGCTCTTTTTTTTCTACCTTTTTTTACGGATACATCCACTTTTCAGTCATTCGGTGCAATATTGTCCACCACTGGTGGGAGAATGACCCAACGACATCCTCGTCCTCTTCAGAATCGGCCTCGTAATGACTACTGGCCTGCGGAACATGTTGCTTCGAACCCGATGCTCCACTTATCGTTTGCTCTACGCATTCACAAACTATTTATGCGGGCAATCCTTCACCCGGTAAGGCCCACTGTATAAAAAGAACCCATCCTTTTTAGGAGTAGTACCTGATTTGCTCTCTGGCTCCTTTCCTTTGTTCGAGTGGCCCCCCTAATGGCTGCTCTAACAGTTGTCCTAATGGCCTCCCTTATGGTGAGAGTAAGTTTTCCTCCATTTGAATTCGATGTGGGCTTGAAGGATCTATTTCCCCTCTCCTCAAGATTGGCTATTTACTTGTAGCTTCTTTTTTCTGGTTCTGATTGATAGTCCATCAAGCAATTGATAGCTCCCATTACTATGTTTCCCATTACTATGTTTACATCAGCCACCTTCTGTCTTTGGAGTTTGGTTCTCGCCCATGGTTTCAATCCTTCCATGAAGTGAAGAGCTTGTCCTTTTCAGACATGTCTCGGATGTCCAACAAATGCCCTAAAAAGATTTTAACGTAGTCCCAAATGGAGCCAGTATGTTTTAGTTCTCGTGGTACCCATTGGGTTTGATATTCTAAATTTTTCGAGAAAAACTTTTTTTGATCGCTTCTTTGAGAAGATCCCATGTGTCTATCTGCCCTGTTGGCCTGAATATCAGCATATTTTATCCGCTACCATAGCTTTCCATCTCCACCCAGATACATGGTAACTGTCATTACCCTTATTGCCTCGTCTTCAACATTAACGGAAGTATTGTTCCACGTCAAACAATAAGTTCTCCACTTTTTTTGCGTCGTGCGCCCCACCATTGGTGCACAGTTCTGGAATTCTAAGCCTAGGTACATACTCTTGTGCAAGGGCTTACCCATTGCCAACTACACGCTAAAGTATCCACAACTGAGGTCTCGTGGCTTCTATTTCTTCTTGTAGATTGGGAAGGATTGCAACATCATCAGTTATCATTGTACAAAATCATTCGACTCTCATCCAAGTGGATGTTTAATTTCCAGATGCCCGCCTCTGTTGTCTCAAACTTTTCCTTAAGGGTCTCAACCGTAACACATAACCTAGTAGTTTGCCCATCAAGCGTATACATGCACTGTTTAGTATTCTTTTTGTAATCCACCACCTCAGCGGTGTGTGATGCATTTGGATCTATCACTTTCTTCTCGAAGGTCGTAAGCTGCAGTTCTAATACTAAATATCATAGGGCTCTAGCACAAAAATGGGCATCATGCAGTAGTAGTCTACTCTACTAGACTACCTTCTACCTGTTCTCGGGTAATTCAGTAATGAAAGACAATTTATAGAAAGCTTTGCAACAAAATATTTGAATTAATTAAAAATAGCTAGTTCATTGATTGATGAAAGAAGAAAATTACAATTGCTGGTGCAGGGGGTGAACACCAGTGAGTTTGACAAGATTTCGAATACCAACTACTCCTATAATAGCTTAAGTAAGGGAAACCTAACTTATGGGAATAGACATTTAAAAGTTGAAGAATCATAATAAATATTTATAAATAGTAGGGTTCTTTTACAACTAAAATAAACTATTACAAATGAAAAGAACTAACAACTGAAACTAATATTTACAAGGTGCGATTGAAGTTGGACAAACTACAGCTGCAAGTGGAGTCAGGGGGCTATGTAGCTACTGGCCCTGACACAAAGACCTTGTGATTCCCTATTTAACCCTCCCCAAAAACTCACGCCTCTCTCTTTTTCTCTTTGCCTCATACACACACAAACGCTCCTTTTTTTCTTTTGTGTTGAGAGATTTTAGAGAGACAAAAGGCTAGAAAAATCGTAAGTTTTTGAAATTTTTGAAGGATTTCCCAAAGGTTTGAAGGATTCTTTTTCAATCTCTACTTTAATTCAATTTTCAAGAAAGGTAAGTGTAGTTGCATGTGGTTCATACATTAATCTTCATATTCTAAAATTTGGAATTATTAATATATGGGCCTTGTAAGTACGAGAGTGGACTCGAGTTGAGTAGTGATGCGCTCGAGAACTATTACATCCTATATATGTTCGGTTTTGATTCTTGTCTCTCCTTATATATGTTATAAATTTTTTAATTTGTTTATGAATTTTGATTTATTGCACTCACTTATTGGGATTTCCAATCTCACCCTTCAAGTTTCTCACCCTTTACGTAACTAAGGTTGGAAGAGGTCGAAGCATGGAGGTGGCTTGCGGTGGTTGAACCCAATAAAATCATTAGTTTTGATTAATTTTTCAAGAATTTAAGTTTTTTAGTGTGTTTTGAAATATGGTATTATTTAGAGTATTAAGATTTTGTATGGGATGTTTATTGAAAAAATAATTTCCTAAAATTGTGTTTTTAGTTTTAAGTTTTAACACTTTTATGTAGCATGTTTAGTTGTATACGGGCGTCACAGCCACTCCCACCATTATCCAAAACTTAAATATTATTATCATATGAACCAAGCTTACTTCAGGTACACATTCATATATACTTGAATTTTTATTGGATTTAGAATGAGAAAATGTTAAAAAAAATAAATAAATAAATAAATAAAAATAAATGAAGAAAAATGAAATGCTAAAAACATTACTATTTTCAAGTTTGTTTGGGTAAAATTCACATTTTGGTTTTGCTGAAAACGAGAAGAGCATATTTGATTTTATAAAATAAACCAATTTGGAAATCATGTGCATGTACTTGAATAGACTGATGTAGGGCAAAGGTGGTTTTCGATGGTTAGGGTGTCAATGGCGGTGGTTGCAACGACAGCAATGGCAACGTAATGTTACACATATAATAACGTATGGTATATGTGTTACATAAAGTGTAACACCTGTTACAAAAAGTGAACATGATATTACAAATATAACACGGTATTTTTGTAAAATAGAAGGAAATTTGCACATTTCGTTTCTAACTTTTGCGGAATACTAGTCAAATGCACGTGCAAGGCGCGTGTTGTATTATATAGCTTCAATTGATCTTTAACACGAATGTTCTTCATTTTTAGATGATATAATGAATGACGTGTAGTTTACTAACAGAATTGATTAATACAAATCCTAGAACTGGATACTTTAATTATGATCTCACAAAATTATTCTGCTCATTTAAAATTTAAACTTATTCCATATTTCTCCACATTATGACCCAACTTTGTAAATTATTTCAATTTTATTTTATTCATTCTAATGTATCAAACATTAAAAAAAATTTAAATCAAACGAATGTCGTGAGATATGCACATGTGAACTTGCGATAATAAGTAGTAAAAATACTTATTATAGATTATCAGAAGTTGTTAATTAGTGATTTTATTTTCTTAATATATTGGACAGGGTTGTACTCATGAATATATTTTCTCTATCTACTATTGTAACTTTCTACCTTGAGAGTAGTATTTTCTTTCTCTTTTTTTTTGCATAGTGCAATATTTTGTACTTGTGGATAAATCTTCTTGGACTTAATTATAATTTGATTAAGCAATCATCAGAAAAAATTAATTAAAACTATATATTTCTTGTAATCTTGATCATTGTGTTGCTAACTTCATATAAGTAATTAATTGAAGAAAAATTGTTTTGATGGCAAATGATTTTTATGTTCAAAGTGGGTTGCTTGGTATATGTTACTATGTCTTGGCCTAAGAGGCCAAATCTAGAGCCTAATATATATATGTGTGGAGCTGAATTTTGCTTCAATGGTTTAAGTTATTAGGCATTTGGATAGCTTTTTCTAAAGAAGAAAAAATTGATAGGGTATCAAAAATAATAAACATATCTACAAAAATTTTGAATAATTTTTTGAAAGACATGACTAAAGTCAGAAGGAAGACGAACAAGACAACCAAAGGAAGACGAGAAAAATAGAAAAACGTTGAAAAAATAAGGGCGGAAAAAGATTCACAATTGAAAAAAATGAAAATGAAAGAAATGATAGGAAATGGGGAAAAGTAAAAAAAAAAAAAATGAATAATAGCTTGGCACGCATTTCTAAGAACAGTGCCTACACTCCATTCCCTCTTTTAATATATAGGGATACACCCACCCCATCGTCAATGTTCTAAAAAACGTAAAGCATGGCTAGGCGTCGAAGTCGAGCTCCAAGCTTTTCAAGCCTAGACGAAGTTTATGCGAGAGTGAGACAATGGCAAAGCGAGGCGATGCATGAAACGTGGCTAGGCGTGGAGGCCAAGCTTCATGTCTAGGCATACTTAGGTGAGCTTTTTAGAATAGTGCCCATCCTACTACAACCCGGTAGCAAAACACCATCACCATAAATGCAACCCAAATCTCATATTTTTCAAGAAAGTTTTGGAAGCTACCTACACTCCAAACCTTACATCTCAATTCACCACAAACATGTAATTGCGCCACCACTACCACCCCACAACCAGCCTTCCTAAACCCCCAACCACCAGAGCAAATAATGGCAAAATTGACTACAAATTAGTTGAGTGAACCCGGGGTGCCAAAGAAAATAATGTATTATCATTTGATACCGGAGTACCAAACGGAGAAAAGTATGTACAATTCCGTGAGGCGGTTTGGGAAAGTCCAGTATGATACTCTCTAGCTGCTGCACAAAGTAGTGGAAAATGAGGCTAATGGGCTGGTAAAATTTGAAGAAGGTAGATGCTCAGCTAATAATTTGTTCAATCCTGATATTTACACAGATGGGAGAATTTATGTTTGATGGATGGATGGGATTTTGTTTCATGTTTTGAAAAATAAGGTTGTGCTGCCCAAACCCATTGTGTTTGCTAAGGTCGTTAGAAACCTCAGAAGAGGTATGTTCTTTTAGCCATTCTTAATTTTCTCAAATTTTTAGAGCCGCAATTGAAGGATCTTTGTAGTGCTATGGTTTGAAGAAATTATTTATGCGATTGAATTAATTAGTATCATGAATTTTGGCTACAATTATTGGGTATAATTGTAGTGATTGATTAGTGCAAATGGATAAAATTGTTATTTGAATGTTTGGAAAAAAATATTTCTAAACAAAATTTGGTGGGGGTGTGTTGGGTTCAGGGTTTTGGTAGAGGTCAGTGATGGAATATGTGTAGATCACGGTGGTGGCTAGGGGAAGAAATGTGGTGGGGGCAGGTTTGGGTTTGGGAGGGAAAAGATGTAATTTGTGTTTGTGTGTGTGGGTGTGAGTGTGGGTGTGCGTGTGTTTTAATATGAATTAACTATTTGTGGGACTTATTTTTACTTTTTAAAAAGATATGGGACTCTCTTAACAATTTTTTCTTATTTTTTTTTTGTTTTATTGCTTTATTAAATTTTTGTTTATTTAAAGAGGAGGGTAAATCCATTATTTAATAGCCAAAATATAGGAAATTACGAGTTTTGTTACATAATTGAAAGATTGTGGACTAATTATGCTAAAAAAAAGTTGAGGGTAGATTAATAGCACGTTGCAAAGGTTGGGGACGAAAAGTACAAATATCCCTAAAATAAAAGGTTGAACACTGTTTTGGAAAAGATTTTATTTTTCTAGTGTATTTGTGAAATTATCCTCAAATATTCTCAAAACATTGTGTTTAGATACAAACTATAGATCCAAGTTCAACCAACACTTTGGATCCATGGTCCTGTGGCAATGGACTAACACTAGCCATAAAAGTTTAGTGGACCAAGCCCAGCACTCAAATTACGCAAAATCGCTACCCCTTTGCAAACCATACACATCAATGAACATATGAGTAGATGGTATATGAGCAAATTGTAATTTAAGTAAACATAAATCTCGAATATATGAGGCTTATATAATTGTGTGTGTGCTCTGATAACAGTTATAAGATTGTATGAAGATTTGAACTAGAAACACAAATCAATATAAATCACAATACATTAGATATTGATAGTTGTAAAGTAACGATTACCTCTTGAACCAATAACACTTTCGCCGGATTGATCATGAATGGTATGCTTACACGCACACACCTAAGCTACATCTATCCCTACACTCTCCAAACTGTACAACTCTCAATGGGACTAGCTAAAAGTATCTACGATTTTTTTTTTTTTGAGGAGGAGATGGACCTAGTCATAACTGCTATAACCGTCATGGAAATTTGGTGGAGCTTACACCTATTCATCTCATCAAGAATATGTGCCTAAACCTACGAGGTGCACCAAATCCAATATTCCAATTATAATCACAATAACTAATTGGTCTTCCACACCGATGAGTACAATTTAAGTATATATTTTACTTGCTTATCTTATTTTGTTAGTAATTATTTATTGATAAATGTACTAATTAATGTCTTATTTGTATAATGCCTAATTGTGAACGACTATGAAGATTTGGGGACCAAGGTCGAAGTTTTTTGAAATGTGGGATCAATTTTAAAACTTTGGAGCAAAAATGACTAAACATGTATGAAAAACTTGAAATAGGGACCAAATAAAAAAAATTTGAAATCTTGGGGACCAAACATGCAAAATAATGAATTAAAGGCAATATGTGGTAGAACACTCTATTTGCCGCGGTTGACCACAACCAATTAATAATTTCACTATTTGCCGAGGTTGGACTGTGGCAAGCAAACCGCGGCCAGTTTGAACTTTTTTGTATTATTTTAAATTGTAAATTGGGGCTTTTTTCGTCCTGTTCACGTGCACGAGTTTCAATATGAAGTTTGGACTATATAAATACTGAATCTAGGTCGAATTAAGGAGATGACGACGAATAAGAAATAAAAAATAAATAAATAAAAAATCAAGTGACGAACAAGACTGACTTTTGAAAGATTTCTTCTCCTTCAATCCATGTCGGGTTCTATCAAATCTTTTGTTTTTAATTTAATTATGTTCTTCTAATTTTCTTGAGTCAAGGAAAACGATAAAACCTTGTTTAAACAAAATTGTCATCTTGTTACCCTTTTAATTTTCTAGCTTAAACTTTCATGGTGCGTGCTTGATGTATTAATTAAAGAAATATTCTTTCATCTTAGATATCATGTATTTTTTATAGTTGGAAATAAGTTTGATTAATCCGTGCTTGATGCATGAACGTATTTTATTAATTTCTTTTCAGTACGTTATCTTGTTATCAAATGCTTATAATACGAAACCTTTGATCTTTGTTTTCTTTGAATTATGTTTGATACATGAAACTTTTAAGTAATTTAAAAACGAAGTAAAGAGGAACTGATATTAGATTTTATTATTTTGACTTAATTGACAAATCTTTTGTGACAGCAATAGATTGATTTCGAATTTTCGTTCGATTTTTGAAATGAATCAATAATTAGATAATTATTAAGTTATACAACTGTAGATTCTAAAACATTGATATTTTAAACCACTTGAATTTTCAACTTAACTTTCTAGCAATAGTTAATTAGACTTTAGCTTAGATTCTCTCAAACAAACTAATTTCGACTCAACTAGTATAGAATAGCAGTTAATTCAAATTAAATTGGACCTTCTTGTTCCGGTGGAATTGACTTCGTTGTTACTTTTCTATATTTCAATAGATTCGTAAACTTATAAATTATTTAAAATTTGACAACATAATAAGCTAGTCCGAATTGTTTTAATAAATTTAAAACCCAATTAGTGTGAACACAACAAAGAAAAATTCCCACAAATATTCCATTCATTTACATTTCCAACCTCGCACCATATATTCCCAATCCTATTGAATTTTCCACTGCACATAGGCCTTTATCTATAGATCCAAGTGGCTTTTCATAGGAGACTTGGGACATCAGCAGCATATATGGCCAATGGAAACATTACAACTAATATCAATATATTTACTATGAACCTTCGTGTAATAGATTTTTAAGTCATAGACATGCAAAATTTTTATAAATGAAAAGGTGTAGAGACTTGAATTTAATTCTTTTGTTTGTACTAAATACCATATTAAACTATTTAATCTAAAAATTTTAAAAAAAGATTTCATTAATTATTATTTTAGTTTCCGGCTCATAGAGTTGTTACTCAAAATGATTGAAACTTACAAGAAATCAACAATGCCTAATTTTTATTTTTTTTCAAACCACCACCAAATAGAGTATTTATTAGTACTGAAAATAAAAGATAAAAAAAAAAAAAAACCTTAGAAAAAGATGAGAGTACAATTCTGAAAACACGTGTTACATATGTATAATTGATGATTTTAGAAGAAAATAGTACGATCGACAATATCGTCTTTCACCGTGTTACTTTGAAAAAATAAATATTGACGTTGCCCCTTGTAATGTTTAAACTATCACATATATTCATTAGTTGTTCAAGTCCTTAACAAATATTTATTTACTTAGGCATCTAATTTTGTTTCATTTTATTCTAAATACTCAACTTTAGGTACATTTGTTTAATATTTAAAGTGATTTTCCATAATAGTATATATTTTATACTTCATAGATATAGAAGTATCTTAAATATAAGTGTTATCATAATATACCTTAGACTCAAATTAACATTGTTCTTTTTTTTTTTTTTTTAATTAATCAAAACACCATCGAAACTGGGCGTGGTTTTTAGGCCTCCACCTAAATCTTATGGGAAAGTTTGAATTCCCCGACCCTTTCTTATAGATGAAGTTGGGGTACGTAAGGGAAGGGACGTTTTTGCTTTTACCTCCGGAGCATACATCGAGAAAAGAACAGAGATTTTTTTAAAAAGCTATAAACAATACTACTTCCATTATAATAAATCAGTAAAGGGAACATAAAAAATATAGCAACATAAACAAAATGAAACTCATCTATATTATTGGATGTGACCTCGAACATATGCTATATCCTTTGCATCCAGAAACAACATGGATTTCAACATCTCTGAAAATCAGTCTTGCCAAACTCCACATATGCCATGACACGGATACCTTCATTTGAGAGCCAATCTGCTATTCTATTTCCTTCTCTAAATATGTGTGCTACGGAAGATGTCATTGTACCACAACATAAATTGATATGATCAATTGTTGCCAATACCCGCCATGAGCCACCGCCATGGACAAGTGCATAGACACTCAATTTGGAATCTGATTGTATCAACACATTTTTGAGTTGCACCCCATCAAGCATACCCCGAAGTTTTGTCTCAAAGCTGGTATACACCTCATAGTAATCACAAAAAGCTATGATGCCACAACCACGAGAGTCCCATATGGTACTGCCGCCTGTGGGTTGCCCAGGCTTGCCTTTCGAACATCCATCCACATTCAATTTAACCCAACCCCCATCGGCTTTATCCAACGCACGATGATTGCGGGCTTGAGAACTGGCTTACAAAAGGAGATATCAGAGCTTCCACAAGGGAATGCCCTTTCCACTTTTCATATTTAAACAATCTACCACGTTGCATCAGTCTAACATTGTTTGTATCAACTTTATTCTTGTCATTTATCTTTTTAAATACCTTTTATTGGATTTATGTTCAAACTTCAAGAAGAGTGCAACTATTATATTGTTCGTTAATAATCAATGTTCGTAGTATCATCTACTTTGAGTACATTTGTGAAAGTTCTAACAATAATATAAATCAAATTAAGAAGAAACAAACAAAGATAGAGAAAGAAAGACAACTTATTATTGAGCAAAATGGCATTAGAGTTTTAGAGTTACAATTAGTATATATAATAAAACTAATAGAAAGTTGCTAAACTACCCTACATAATATTATTAATATTCTAACACCCAAGTGTCTTTCTTATGTAGAGCAGTGAGTTCATCAGCCATAGCATGTTGCCAAAGAGGATCTAGAATAGCTTCTTTATAGGAAGAGGGTTAATAGACGTTAAGAAACAACATAATGATTCCGAATAACATGAATAAGAAAAATCTAACTGAGGACTTACGAATACGAGGAGGATATCGAGGAGAATGAGGAGGATCAACAATCTCAGACTGTGCTTGGGAGGCCATAGGTGGAGTTAGGACATCATAAGTCAGTGCATGTGTACCTATAGTGTTACTATATGAACGATCAACAACAAGAGGGGTATGGGAAGGTGGGCTATTGGTATTATCAGAAAATGGATCAATATGAATGAAATTAGTCTCACGTCATGAGTAATATTGGAAATATAAAAAAATGGAATGTGCTCAAGAAACAGAACATGATGAAAAATATGTAATCTTTTATTAATATAATCAAAACACCAATAATCCATATGTCCCTCTCCATATCCCAAAAAGACACACGTTTACGCTTTAAGACGAAGGACAAAGCAAGTGCACCCAAAAAGTCTTCGAAGGGAATAATCAGGAGGATGCCCAAACAATGTTTCAGAGGGTAACAAACCCAAAGTATGAGAAGACAGAGTCTTATTAATTGAATAAATAGTAGTTTTCCCAAAAAGTCACTAGATATTTTGGCAAATAAAAGAAGAGAACGGGTAGTTTCAACTAGAGGTGGCAATCCGGTACCCAGCCCGCCTCCGATGAAGCTCGATGACGACCCGCATTAGAAAAAGCCCGCGTCACGGCGGGTTGCGGGTCGGGTCAACCTAGCTCACAAAAAATGAATACGAGCCTGGCCCACCTGTCGGCCCATCCGGGTCGAGCCCATGTGGGCCACGGTTCAACACGGTTTGGTCTGTATGAATATAAAAAAAAAAAATTTAATTACTAAAAAATTTTAGTTACCTATTGTAATTAAAAAAATATTTACATATATAGCAAAAAATATGTTAAATTACTAAATAAAAAATAAATAACAATGATAAATTCACATTTGTTAATTTTTTAATTCAATTTCTATTTTTTTTTATATATATTTAAAGACTAAAACAGCACGCTCTTTCACTTAAAAGGTTCTCTACCATTTATTAAAAAAAAATCAAAATAGGCCAGCGGTTAAAGGTCGAACCGCCCGGGCCGTGAACGGCCCGCCTGGTTCACGGGCTGACCAGCAGTTCTGGGTCGAGACGGGTGGGCCGATGCGGGTTTGGCCGACCCATCCGTCTGCCCATCTTGACACATCTAGTTTCAACAATGTGTCTATGCTATCGTTTAGAAACACCATTTTGTTGTGGGGTGTCAGTACAAGAGGATTAAAGAGTTGTGCCATCAGAAACAAGCAATGTAGAAAAATCATTAAATATATACTCCCCACCCAAGTCACATCTAAAGTACCTAATCACAGTAGAATGTTAAGTTTTGACAAGTGCTCTAAAAGAAAGATAAATAGAAAGAAAATCAGAACATCGTTTCATAAGATAAACAAAACAATAACGACTATAATCATCAATAAAAGAGACATAATATCTAGACCCCATTTTACCAATAGGAAAAAGTCCCCACACATCAGAATGAACAAGATCAAATGGTGCAACAAAACGAGAAACACTTAGAGAAAAATGTAAAGCAAAAAATTTAGCTAATTTACAACCACTGCAATCAGAAATATCATGAGTTCGCAAATATTCTAATTGACCTTTAGAAACTAAAATTTTAAACAACTAGCAGAAATATGTACAAAGCAAGAATGCCACAAATAAAAACTAGAATAAGAGGAATTCAAAGAGAAGGATGGCAAATCAACACTAGAGGCTACAGCATGTGGTGGTCTCAGATTGTCCAAAATATATAATCCTCATTTTCTACGGCCTATCCCAATCAGTTTCTTAAACTGACGATCCTGCACATGACAAACAGTAGAAGAAAACTGAACTAAATATCTAGAGTCACACAACTGACCAACAGAAATAAGATTCAAAGTAAGAAATGGAATACAATAGACTTCTAAAAATGATAAATTACGTGTGTTAACAGAACCAACTATTGCCAAGGGTAATGGAGTGCCATCAGTAGTTAGGCATAGACGAGTTAGAAGAACATGAAGAATCAAAAAATGTTGAGTTAGATGACGTGTTTGGAAACACCTGAGTCAAAAATCTATGAGAAAGAAATACCTGAGGGGCTCTGGAATGACAAACCTACATGAGTAGATGCTAACATGGCATATGGCTAAGTGGTGAGGAACTTCTGAAATTGCTCAACTAGAGTAGTTAACGGAGGACTAGAGGAAGGTAGTGATCCAAGAATAGATGAGTAACAAGGTGGCATGGCTTCTACTGTGTTAGCACTGGGATAATAGAATCGTTGTTGTAACTTTTGACGAATCTGTAGAGGTTACTACTTCTTTGATAAATTAGGACATTGAGACTTTCATTGTTCTTTTTGTTTGCAAAAAACTATACTCATCATTGGCAACCCCCACATAACCTTTGTTCTGATTCTGCATAGATGGCCGAGAAGTGAAAGCTAAAATTGAAGTGCTAGATATAGGAAGAGATTCCTTACCTACTAAAGATTTCAAACGTGTTTCCTCAACCACAAGTTCACTAACCACTGAATCAACAGAAGAAAGTAGAGTACAGTGCAAGATGGAGCCTCTAAGTCCCTCAAAATCATTTCGAAAACGTTGCTCATTTCTATAAATAATATAGTCCTCACATGCTTTTATTCCTGCCAATTCTTTGAGAGCCAACTTATCTCAAATCGACGTCATAGCAGTGTAAAACACAAGAATACCCCTATTCTTATGTTGATAAGGCCGTATATCAATCTCCAACTAATACTATTTTGCAAAGTTAGACTTAGTGTATAACTTATTCAAATGATCCCAAACTTCTTTTGCTGTTTCATATTTTGTCAACTGTGCACCAATAGAATGTTCAACAAAATTGTGAATTCAAGTACGAATTTTCGCATTGTTTGATTCCTAGGAATCTATTTCTGTTGTATAATTAATATTGGTACTCTTGGGTATCACAACAATTCTACTAACACATCTTCACAATTTTTTACCCTTGAGAAAATTCTTTATCACAGTATTCCAATACAAATAATTCTCACCTATTAATCTTAGCTAATAGATTGAAATGAATCATCACTTTTAGTTGCCATTATGAAGCCAAGTAATACAACTACGAATCAAAGGAAATTAAGATTATACAACTCCAGAAAATCAACAACATAAAAAGAAACCATACAATCTGCCCTTATACAGGTACTTAACCAAAAATACTAAACCAACACCACCAAACAATCATAAATTGCCTTCTGAAAAAACTGTCTCAAAGGAGCAAGCCAAACGGAGCTTACACATGCCCTCACGCGTTGCCTTTGTCAATGCATGTGGGCATCACACGTTAGATAATCTGGACTGCCTCGTTGTCATGAATCCAAATCTGGCCACCAATCTCTAAACCGACGTCGCATTGAATGTGAATTGTTAAATTTCAGTTGCTGCTCAAAACAAAATTATAGTTTTTTAAGGAAAAAGAAAGAACCAAAAATCAATATACAAATTGGGCTTTGATACCATGTGAAAGTGTCAAACTAAAAAGAGAAAAACAAAGAGGGAGAAAGAAGAACAACATATTACTGAGCAAAACGGCATTAGGGTTTAGAGTTACAATTAGTATATATAATATAACTAATAGAAAGTTGCTAAAATACCCTACACAATATTATTAATATTCTAACACATTTTATATTGCAATACCATGTAGAACTTGTTCCATTAAACTTGCCATTACAAAGATTTAGAATTTGCTTGCTTAGTTTTAAAATCAATAATTTTTATGTTTATTACTTAAAATTGGAAGGAAAATATTAATTTATATTAACATATTGAGAAATAAAAATAACATAATTTTTACTTACTATTGAGCTTAATCAAACGTGATAGACATTGGTCGTAATTATGTAACATTCCTCCTCTAGTATGTTCATAGCCAACATTGACCACCACAACTTCCACTGAGGGTCATCGCATGACCACCACAGCTACCACAATGTCACTACATTACCTAAACACAGCACAACCATCTCATTACAAAAGTTCTTTAAAAAAAGACTTGCGCGAACTAAATTTGTAACAGCTCTATAGTTTAAGTTATTAGATAATGTAAATAACTATTTCGATTTATTTATTTATAATTTATAATCAATGAGTGCAATCACCTTAATTCACAATAATATTGTGGACTCTCTCACTCTTTTTCTTTTTTTGTACAAGTTGCAAACGATCCAGGCGTTCTGATCAGACTAGGAAAAGTTGACAATAATATCTAGTCTATCTGGAAACTCTCTCTTTATTTTTTCACAAATTTTAGACCATATATGCATTTTCATCAAACTATGGAAAGTTGACAAGATTTTTATTCTATTTACAAACTCTAGTCTTCCGTGTCAACTTTGCTTGAATTGCTTAGAGGATACATTTTAATGAAAAGGTGCTGCAGTCATTATGCATGACTCTTATCTTATTTTGTTAGTAATTATTTATTGATAAATTTACTAATTAATGTCTTATTTGGATTAGAACCAATTGTGAACGACTATGAAAATTCATGGACGAAGGTGGAAGTTTTTGAAGTGTGGGATAAATTTTAAAGCTTTGGAGCAAAAAGGACTAAATGTGTACGAAAAACTTGAAATATGGATCAAATTACAAAATTCTGAAATCTTGGGAGACCAAACATGCAAAATCCAGGAATTAAAGGCAATTTGTGGAATAACTCTCTGCTGTGGCAAACAAGCTGCGATTGATCACGACCAATTAATAATTTCACTATTTGCCGCAGTTGGGCCGCTGCAAGCAAACCATAGCCAGTTTTTATTTTTATTATTATTATTATTTTCAGTTGTATGTCGGGGTTTTTGCATCCTTTCACATGCACGAGTTTTAATACAAAGTTGGAAATATATAAAGACCGAATCTAGGTCGAACTAAGGGTAGGACGATGGCTAAGAAACGAGAAAAATAATCAAGTGATGAATAAGACTTTTAGAAGACTTCTTCTGCTTCAATCTATATCGGGTTCTATCAAATTTTTTGTTTTTAATTTAATTATGTTCTTCTAATTTTCTTGAGCCAAGGAAAACGATGAGACCTTGTTTAAACAAAGTGGTCGCCTTGTTATTCTTTTAATTCCGTTTTCGAGATTTAACTTTCATGTTCGTTCTTGATGTATTAATTAAAGGAATATTTTTTTCATCTTAAATATTATGTATTTTTTACCGTTAGAAATAAGTTTGATTAATTTGAGCTTCGTGCTTGAACGTGTTCTATTAATTTGTTTTTTCGTTAACTTGTTATTGATTTAGGAAACATAGAATGCTTAGAGTGCAAAACCTTTGATTCTTTGTTTTCTTTGAGTTGGGTTTGATACGGGGAACGTTTAAGTAATTTAAAAACAAAGCAAATAGGAACCGATATTAGATTTTATTATTTTGGACTTAATTGACAAATCTTTTGTGAAGACAATAGATTGATTTCGAGTTGTTGTTCGATTTTGTTAATGAATCGGTAATTGGATAATCGCTAAGTTAAACAACGGTGGATACCACTTAAATATTCAACTTCACTTTCTAGCAATAGTTAATTAGACTTTAGCTTAGATTCTCTCAATCAAACTCATTTCGACTAAACTACCATAGAATAATGGTTAATTCAAATAAAATTGGACTTCTTCATTGCATTCCATGTGGAATCGACATCGTTGCTACTTTGAAAAACAAAAATTTGACGTTTTCCCTTGTAATGTTTAAAGGATCATATGTATTCGTTAGTTGTTCAAGTCCCTAACAAATTTTTATTTACTTAGGCATCTAATTTTGTTCTATTTTATACTAAATACTCAATTTAGGTTCATTTGTTTAATTTTTAAAGTGATTTTCCAGCACATTATATATATTATGCTTCATATATATAGAAGTATCTTAAATATAAGTGTTATCATAATATTCGTTAAACTTAGTCTAACATTTAATTTTATTTATTTATCAAAACACCATCGAAACTAGATGTGGTTTTTAGACCTCCACTTAAATCTGATGGGGAGGTTTGAATTCTTCAACCCTACCTTATAGATGAAGTTGGGGTACATAAGGGAAAGGGTCGTTTCTACTTTTACCTCCATAGCATACATTGAGGAAAGAACAGAGTGTTTTTGAAAAAGATATAAACTTGGAAGTACTACTTCCATTGCAATAATTCAATAAAGTGAACTTAAAAAAGACATAAACATAAACAGAATGAGACTCATCTACATTTTGTGACCTCAAACATATGCTAGAAACCACATGGATTTCAACAACTCTGAATATCAGTCTTGCCAAACTCCATATATGCCGTTACACAGATACTTTAATTTGTGAGCCAATCTGCTAGTCTATTTCCTTCTCTATATATGTATGCTACAGAAGATGTCATTGTACCACTACATAAATTCATATCATCGATTGTTGCCAATACCCGCCAGGAGCCACCGTCTTGAACAAGTGTATGGACACTCAATTTGGAAGATTCTATCAACACATTTTTGAGTCCTAACCTAGAGCATGATCGCACCCCTTCAAGCATAGCCCGAAGTTTTGTCTCAAAGCTGGTGCACGCCTCTTATTAATCACAAAAAGCTATGATGTCACAACCACGAGAGTCTCATATGTACTGTGGGTTGCCCAGGGTTGCCTTTCGAACATCCTTCCACATTCAATTCGACCCAACCCCCTTTGGGCTTTATCCAATGCAAGATGATTGGGGCATTGAGAGTTGGCTTACAGAAGGAGATATCAAAGAATGCTTCCACAACGGAATCCCCTTTCCAGTTATCATATTTAAACAAACTACCATGTTACTGTTGTAAACTTTGAAGAAGGGATGAAGAACCAAAAAAAAAAAAAAAACTTTAAACACCAAAAGATGGTTTGAACACGATTATGAATCGTTGTCCTCAAACGATATTTGCCGCCACCGGGATAAGTGCTTGAAAGCTTTGAATGCAAATAGTTTGTAGGAGTAATCAAACCTTTAATTCAAGTTCAAAATCAAGCAAAATGAACTTGAATAAGAACTTTAAGAACACTTGAAAAATCTGAGAAAGAACTTTGATTTGGATGTATATATCTTTGATTGGTGTTTATCTTATGTTTTCCAACATGAAAACCATCTATATATATATATATATATATATATATATATATATATATATATATATATATATATATATGTTCATGTCTAATTCATGAATATGTGCAAAAAACAAACCAAAAGGTGCCAAAAAAACCTCCAAAAGTTGCCCAAAAATTCAAATCCAACGGCCTGAAATTTGGCCTGGGCGAACACCCAATACAATCCTGGGTGTTCGCCCAGGCCAATGTCTTGTCCTCAGTCGCCTCACCAACAGGCTAGGCGAACACCCGGCCTTAAAGCTGGGCGTTCACGCTTTAAAATTCAACATGAATTTTGGCGTTTTTTCTTTTGTTTTCCGGATTTTGTTTTCACCTAAATGTTATCCTCTTGATTCCAAATCACTTCCTATTATGTAATTGAACAATATTACAACAATTCCCCACTAGTTCAATTATATAATAAGCACAAACTCAAATTGAACGACGTTTATGCATAAAGTATGAATATCTTTCGATTTGAATCCAACCTTAGTATAAATCTCACAAAGTATTATCGAAATCTCAGGTAGCGTGAAAGCTGTGAACCTGTTATTCCTTGTGATGATACTGGTGAAATCACACACATAAGCATCATGTGTATTAAGTTTCACACTATCTCATTTAGCACTCTTAAGGCCTTGCGCTTCTCCTATTCATGAACTCTTAAGAGATAAACTCCAACTCTCTATTGAGGCGACACCACCTTAAAGTTCATATAGGTAAAGTTCTTGTAGTATTTTTGTCACTTTTAGAGATACTTGATCCAACGATCTGAACTTTATTAAGAGTTATAAAATACTCATCCCTCATTTTTTCGTGACAACCAGCACTTATAACCTAGGATATGGTTTAACAAAGAATAAGTGCTGAAACTATCTACTTATCCAATAACTTGTTGTTACCCTTTTAACCTGAGATATACTTGTTAGTATAATCAGGTAGGGTTGCCATCATTTGGTAGATTTAATTACGGAGTTTTAACCACATCCTACTAGTTGTTGTCCGTGCTAACTCCCTTGTGAGCGGTTTAGTAAGCAGATCGGCCAAATTCTCATTTGATTTTACATAAGTGAGTGAAATTATTACATCTTTAATTAATTTTCTCACGTAGTCATGTCTTAGACTCATGTGTCTGGACTTACCATTGTACACTTCATTGTATGCTCTAGCTAATGTGGTTTGACTATCACACAAGATAGATTTAGAAGAATTATTCTTCTCTCCCAATGGGATTTCATACATTAAATCCTTGGTTTCAACTAATGCTACGAATACGGATTCCATAGTTGAGTGTGTAATGCACATTTGTTTCTTGGATTTCCAAGAAATTGCACCTCTTCCAAGAGTGAATACCCAACCTGATGTGGATTTATTCTCAACTGCATTAGAGATCCAACTAGCATTGGTAAATCCTTCTAGGATTGCCGAAAATTTAGAATATTGGAGACCTAGATCCTTGGTTTTTTTCAAATAACCAAGAACTCTTCCAATGGCCTTCCAATTTTCTTCACTTGGATTGCTAGTAAACCTACTAAGTTTACTAATTGCAAAAGCTATATCGGGTCTTGTGCATTGCACCGCATACATAAGACTTCCAATAACACTTGCATACTCAATTTGTGCTATTACTCTTCCATCATTCTTTACAAGTTTCAAAATTGAATCAAACGAGGTATTTACCTCTTTGATATTCAAGTGATTGAACTTCTTTATCACATTCTCAATATAATGTGATTGGTTCAACATAAAACCCCGACTAGTCTTGGTAACCTTGATACCTAATATGGTATCTACTTGACCAAGATCTTTCATTTTGAATGTTGAAGATAGAAACCTCTTTGTTTCTTTTATACTTTGCATTTGATTACTTACAATCAACATATCATCTACATATAAACAAATAAGCAAACATAATTTTCACATATTTTTTAATATAAACATTTATCAACACTGTTATGTTTAAATCCAAATGACATTATTGCTAAGTCAAATTTTTCATGCCATTTCTTTGGTGCTTGTTTTAAACCATATAAAGATTTTACTAATTTGCATACTTTATGTTCATTTCTAGGTAGAACAAAACCTTCCGGTTGTTCCATATAGACCTCCTCATTGAGATCTCCATTTAAGAATGTCGTCTTGACATCCATTTGATGTATATGCAAATCATAAATAGAAGTTAAAGCAAATAAAATCCTTATCGATGTTATTCTAGCAGCTGGTGCATATGTGTCAAAGAAATCTTCCTTCCCTTTGTCAATATCCTTTGGCCACTAACCTAGCTTTAAAGGTAATAAGAGTACCGTCTGCATTATACTTCCTCATAAATACCCATTTACTGCCTATAGTTCTTGAGCCGGGTGATAAATCGACTAATTCTCAAGTATTGTTTGACATAATTGAATCCATTTCATCGTTTATAGCATCTTTCCAAAAGATACTATATCTTGATGACATTGCTTCTCGATAAGTTTTAGGATCGGTTTCAACTTGAAAAGCATATGGAATAGTTCTTGTGACACTCTTCTCATTTCCTTCAACCAAATAGAAGGAAATAAGTTGAGAATCAATTTCATCCAGTCCTAATACTTTATCTTTTCGAGCTCTTTTACTTCTACGAAGTTCATTTGTATTAACATCCTTAGAAGGTGATTCTACTTGTGATTTTTTAGAAATAGGAGTCTCCACTTGAGATTCCCTTAATGAATTATTATCCAAAAATAATAAATTTTCAAAGAACTCTACGTCACGGGATTCAATTATAACATTGGTTTCCAAATTTAATAATCGATATGCTTTGCTGCTTTGAGCATATCCTAGAAAAGCGCATTTGATCCCTCTAGGACCCAACTTAGTCCTTTTAGGATCCGTGTTCTTGCAATAAGCAAGACACCCCATACTTTGAAATAACCAATGTTCAGTTTTCTTCCTTTTTTACAATTTGTAGGGAGAAACTTTTAATCTTTTAGAAGGAATTCTATTCACTATATGACATGCACTTAATAAAGCTTCACCCCATAAGTTAAATGGCAACTTAAAATTTAATAACATAGCATTTATCATCTCAATTCTTTCTCTCAGCCAAACCATTTTGTTCGAGTGTTCTAGAAACACTACATTGATGTATTATGTCATGTTGTTCACAAAAAAGATTAAATTCATTAGAGAAATATTCACCTCCTCTATCACTTCTAAGAATTTTAATCTTTCTATTTAATTGGTTCTCTACTTCGATTTTGTATATCTTAAACATACTAAATATTTCATCCTTATGCTTCATTAAAAAGATATAACAAAACCTAGAATAATCATCTATTAATGTTATGAAGTATTTACTACCTCCTCTTGTTATCATTCCATTTAATTCACATATATCGAAATTAATTAAGTCTAATAAATTAGAGGTTCTTTCAACGCTATGAAAATGTTTCTTAATTAATTTAGACTTAACACATAATTCACATTTATTATGTTCTATGTTTTCACAAAAAAAATCATGTTATTCTTAATCATTCTTTTTATAGTAGAGAAACCAATATGTCCTAGTCTATCATACTATAAAGTAATAGATTCAATAACATAATTTAAATTCATAGCTTTATTGATATCATTTTCAACAATACAAAGTTTGACCATTCCATCACTAGAATAGCCTTTTCCAACAAATACACCATTACGAGAAAGTACAAGTTTGCCCGTATGGACTTAATTCCCAGTTTTCCAACAAATTTCCACTTACTAAATTTCTATTCATATCTGGTACATGTAAGAAATTTATTAATGTAATCTTCTTGCCATATGTGAAAAGTAAGTCTACACTTCCTTTGCCAACAACCTTTGATTGAACTTCATTTCCCATTTGAATGTGTTCATCATCCACTTCTTGATATGTTTTGAAAAGTGACCTATCATAACAAACATGTATGGTTGTACAAGTATCATACCACCATCCTTGAACATTTCCTTTGACGGTATTGACAATGCTCACAGTAGCAACAATGTTATCAGTGTCAATGGAGTTCACTTTTCCTGTTTGTTTTGGTTGTTTACGGTTTCTGCACTCACGAACATAATGTTCAGGTTTGCCACATACATAACAAGAAACTTTAGACTTTTTCTTGTCCTTGTTGTCTTCGTTGGAGTTTGAGAATTTCCTCTTCATGGAATTCTTGTTGGATTTATCGACTTGATCCAAGGCATGGGCTTTGGAAGTCTCCTCATGAGAATGTTCATTCCCATCTCGTGCCTTTGATTCTTCCTCAATTCGAAGATGCTTTTGAATCCCTTCCAAAGAGTAATCTTCAGAACTATGAAGAATTTTCTTCATATAGCCTTTCCATAATGATGGCAACTTAGCTATAATTGCATCAACTTGGAAAGTCTCGAGAATTTCAATCTTTATGGACTTCATTTTGTTGACAATGACTTGCAATTCATGTACTTGTCCTAACAAAGGTATATTATCCAAAATTTGAAATCAAAGCACTTGGAAATCAAAAACTTTTTGGTACATTCCTAATCGGCCTTGTATTTATTCTCCAATACGTTCCATATCTCCCTTGCCAAAGTGTTGTTTGTGCATAGATCATAAAGGCGATCAGAGATAGCATTCAAGATGTGTCCTCTACAAATAAATTAGTCTTCTTGTCTCTTCTTTCTTTCTGTCTTTATTACATCGGAATCATTTGGAGTTGGTTTCGACAATGGTGCCAAATCCGTATCCAAGATGTAAAAGATTTTCAATGTGGTAAGAAGGAATTTCAAATTATCCTTCCATCTTGTAAAATTGGATCCATCGAACCTATCAAGCCTCACAAAGTCTTGATTCATCATCTTGATAGTAGCCATCGTAGTTTCGTTCTCCATCACAGAATATCGTTTGAGATTGTTATAAAATTTGAAGAAGGGATGAAGAACAAAACAAACAAACAAAAACTTTAAACACTAAAAGATGGTTTGAACACGATTATGAATCGTTGTCCTTAAACGATATTTGCTGCCACTGAGATAAGTGCTTGAAGGCTTTGAATGCAAATAGTTTGTATGAGTAATCAACCTTTTTTGTCATCATACCGAGGAATCGGCCGTTCACCTGTTCTTTCATTGCCGGTTCTCCTCTTTTGTTTGGACGAACATTAAAATATGGTTAGGTAATCATAGAGCCATGTCAACTATTGCAAGTTCATTTAAAATGGATTAAGAAGGAAGCTCGAGGGACGGGTTGGCAAAGTAAAGCCAAGAGAACAGCCTTTGCAGCCACGGTTTATCACATTTGGATTGCTAGAAACCGTTGGATTTTTGACAATTTCAAGACTAATCTGAAGTATTTAGTTAGGAAGATTAAAACACATGTATACAAAGTTGTGTTTTCTTTGTATTCCCATATTTTGATTCGTTTTGATTCCTTAGTTATAATTCCTTAGATTAGTTTAGCTTTTGCCTGGGTATATATGCCCAGTGTTTTGGCTTGTATTTTTTGCGCCTAGGGATGCCTAGTGTATATGTATCTTCTTTTAGCCTACCTTTAGTATAATATGGGGTACTTAGGTAGTACTCTGTTATTTGGTTTCTCCCTGGGAATGTCCGATGTATTTGTACAGTTTTTGATCTATATATTTTTACATTCGATCAAAAAAAAAGAACTTGAATAAGAACTTGAAGAACACTTGAAAAATCTGAGAAAGAACTTTGATTTGGTTGTATATATCTTTGATTGGTGTTTATATTATGTTTTCCAACATGAAAACCATATATATATATATGTGTGTGTGTGTGTGTGTGTGTGTGTGTGTGTGTGTGTGTGTGTGTGTGATCATGTCTAATTCACGAATAGGTGCAAAAAACACGGTGCCAAAAAAACCTCCAAAAGTTGTCCAGAAATTCAAATCCAACGGCCAGAAATTTGGCCTGGGCGAACACTTAGTACAATCCTGGGTGTTCGCCCAGGCCAATGTTTTGGCCTCAATCGCCACACCAACAAGCTGGGCAATCACCCAGCCTTAAAGCTGGGCGTTCACCCAACTTTAAAATTCAACATGAATTTTGGCATTTTTTCTTTTGTCATCTGGATTTTGTTTTCACCTAAATGTTATCCTCTTGATTACAAATCACTTCCTATTATGTAATTGAACAATATCACAACAATTGCATCAGTCTAACATGGTTTATTTATAGCGTTATTCTTGTCATTTATCTTTTTAAATACCTTATATTGGATTTATGTCCAAACTTCGAAGAAGAGTGCAACTATTATATTGTTCTTAATAATTAATGTTCGTAGTATCATCTACTTTGAGTACATTTTATATTGCAATACCATGGAGAACGTGTTCCATTAAACTTGCCATTACGAAGATTTAGAATTTTCTTGCTTAATTTTAAATTCAATAATTTTTATGTTTATTACTTAAAACTGGAAGAAAAATATCCACTTATATTAACATATTGACAAATAAAAATAACATATTTTTTACTTACTTTTGAGCTTAATCATAATGCATTCTAATTTGACCATTTTGTTGACTAACAGATTGTGTTGTGTTACACGATACATGTGGTTTTTACATATTTTACCAAGAAGTGTTACACAATACGCTACAAATGTAACATTATTTTTGTAAAATAAAAGGTCGAAGAATATTTTTTGAAAATAGTTTGTTATTTTCTATAGTTGTGAAA
The DNA here is from genome assembly GCA_030279155.1 of Forsythia viridissima. Classification (NCBI taxonomy): domain Eukaryota; kingdom Viridiplantae; phylum Streptophyta; class Magnoliopsida; order Lamiales; family Oleaceae; genus Forsythia; species Forsythia viridissima. The sequence goes on from CM059036.1 coordinate 21,845,569, forward strand.
TTATCCCTAAATTATTCTAAAAAAGTCGTGTTTGAATACAAGCTACACATCCAAGTTTAGGTCCATAGTCTTATGGGGATGGACCAACACTGGGCGAAAACTAGCCATAAAAGTTTAGTGGACCCAAGCCCAGCACTCAAATCATGCAAAATCGCTACCCCTTTGCAAACCATACGCAATAACAAACAAGTGAATAGATGGTATATGAACAAGATGTATTTTAAGTAAATATAAATCTCGAATTTATGAAGCATATATTTTAAGTAAATATATATATATATATATATATATATATGGTTTTGTGTTTGGTGTTACTTATATCAATTGTAAGACTGTGTCAAGGTTTGAACTAGATACACAAATCAATATAGAACACAATACATCAGATATTGATAGTCGTAAATGTTACCACCAGATTTCGTTAAGGCCTCCACGTCAGCAAAAGTCTAGCTAAATCCCCATATAGGCCCAAGTTAGGCCTCATTAGAGCCTCAAAGGCCCAACAAGGGCCTTCCCAATTCGTAAAGGCCTCAGATATCCAATGAGTGCCTCGCGGGTACGCTTAAGGCCCGGCAACACGTTAGCATCCTCGAATTAAGTAGAGCGATGCCCACAAAGGGCCTCGACCCCATGGCCAACCTGGAGTGCTTCGCTAGTCTTCACATTCTCGTAGTCTGATATTTTGAGATAACCAGATAAGTAATTAAAGAAAGATTATGTTTGATTGCCACAAGGATTCTCACAAGGAAACCAAATCCTAATATCCTAAAGATTAGGCAACGTGATCAACTCAAATAAGGCCAAGATCTCGGAGATTGCCTTGACAACCGATCATCCCTATCCCGTAATTGATTATTTTCCTAAATCAATTAGAATTATTGCGCTATAAATACAACGTCTCCGGTTATTCCAAGGTACGCTCTTTTTACGCATTATTTTCACCTCTAAACTTTACTCAAATCTCTTCCTGCTTGTCTCTCCCACACCCAAATATTATCCCTCGTGTATTGTTATTTATTCTATATACCGGCAGTTGACTTGATCGTTGGAGTACCAACAATCGCCGGCCCCTCTTTTCCGGTAATCTTGGTGCCTAACAGTCATCCTAGTGTGCAAGTAACATACAAGTTGGTAAAGGACTAATTGGAGATTTTTTGACGCGTGGACAGTGTAGATTCCAACGTCAAGAGTAAAGTAACAATTACCTCTTGAACCAATAAAACCTTTGCTGAATTGAACATGAACGGTATGCCAATACACTTACAAACCTGGGGTATTTTTATCCCTACACTCTCCAAAACTGTAGCAACAACTCTCGATTGTATCTAGTATTTTCTTGAAGATCAGATGACTCAAAAACTGAAAGATGTCTATAAAAGAGTGAGAGGGACTGACAAACATCTTTGAAGGTTGCAAAGCCTTTAGAGCGCCACTGAACGGAAGAACAAAAAACGAACTCTTTTTCGAGGTTCCCATTAATACTCATTTTTGAATAGTTATCACTTTTTGAATAGTCAATTGAGGAAATAAATCAAATAATGTAATGGGGACCTCCCATGAGAAATTAGATCCTAGAGCTATGAGATGTGGCACTGAACAAGTTCATCTAGACATAGTCACAACTGCTCTAGACAAGTCCAATGTATTAGCACATAAAAGAAAAATTCCAACAAATTACATTCCCCACACTCCCCCCCCAAGAAAAAAAAACCCAATCGATCATATCCAGCAGCAGATAATTGTGGATAAACTTATCTATCTGAGCGATTTGGCTTTTCGAAACGGCAGCAAGTATTACCAATTGAAACATGACAACTAATATCAATATATTTAGCACGTGAGAAACAGCTCACCCAATTGGTCATGTGAGTAAGAGAAGATGAAGGACCATACAGTTTCTTATATCAATGAAATCTAAGTTGTTGCATAATGAATATATTTGTATACTTAAGTTTAATAATTACTATTTTCCATCATGTAAGAAATCGATTATATTTTTTTATTAAAAGTCTCGCACATATATAATTTTTATAAATAGAAGGTGACAAGTTAAACTTCAAATCAATGTATTCGATACCATATTAAACCACTTAATCGATTTTTTTTAAAAAAATATCATTATTATTTTATTTCCTTCTTGTACAGTGTTTACTCAAAATTATTGAAACTTAAACGAAATCAACAATGCTTAATTTATTTATTTTTTTTTTTGTTAAAACCATAGCTAAATATAGTATTTATTAACATCGAAAATAAATATAAAAAAAAATCTGCATGAATGTAATCTAATGGTCTCTTAGTGCTGTGTTGACCTATCTCAAAGCTGACTCTGTGTAACTTTCCTAGAACACACGTGCAACAGTGTCTTTACCTAGTAAATTCTGGTCACTAAGATATTTTAGCCCCTTATTCCCAATGTGTCCCATCGTCCTATGCCATAGATCTGATCTATCATCATTGATTGAAACCAAACCTGAATCTTTGGCATGTAAAGCTTCACCTTGAAGGTAATACAATCCATTCCTCTTGGGACCTTTCATAACTACTAGAGAACCTTTAAGAATCTTTAAAGTACCAAAATCAGATTTGAACATACGGCCCTCATCTTCAAGAACTCCTAAGGAAACTAGATTTCTCTTAAGGTTTGGGACATACCTAACACCAAGAAGTGGTCGGACAATGCCATCATGCATCCTAATAGAAATGTCACCTATTCCTTCAACTGTTTGAGAATTGTTGTCCCCCATGTATACTTTCCTAAGTTCAATTTCTTTATAGTTATAAAACCAAGACCTCACATGACACAAATGAAAGGTGGCACCTGAGTCTAATATCCACTCATGGTCAATCTCACCATCAGACACAGTCATAACATGTAAACCATCTAGGGCATCCCCAACAGCAGCAACATTTTGATCTTCATTCTGCTTTTGCTTCGATTTTCTCTTAAGCTCATAGCAATTTTTCTTGAAATGTCCTAACTTCCCACAATGGTAACATTTCTTATTGCTTTTATCTCTAGACTTAGACCTACCCTTAGATTCTCTTCTGCCCTTCTTACCTTGGTAATTGTTCTCTCCTCTCATTTCATTTCTCCCTCTAATAAACAAACTCTCCTCCCTAGTGCTTCCCCTAGACTTCTTTTTAACTTCTAAGTCCTTTGATCTCAAAGCATCTATCACAATAGCTTGAGTCAAAACATCTCTAGCATACTTAATCGCATTCCTAACATCTCTATAAGAATCAAGAAGATAATTCAAAAGTATAACAGCTAGATCCTCATCGTCAAATTTCTTATCATTGTGGGCCAAACTTTTGACAATTTTACTAAAATCACTCAGATTGGATTCAAGATCCTTCCCCGAGTCCATTTTAAAACTAAAAAGTTTTTCTAGCAAATAAATCCTATTTGGCAAAGTTTTTGTCAAAAATAACTTGTCAAGAGCTTTCGACAATTCTCTAGTAGTATTAGCATCATCAACTTGTCTAACAATATTATCAGATAAGTACAATATTATAGAACTCTATGCAATTTCATTCATCTCCTCAATTTGATCAGGTTTAGCTTTTAATGCATCAGAAAAATTTTCTGGATCATCAAGGGCTTTAGAAACCCTTTGTTGAACCAGAATAGCTCTCATTTTTTGTTTCCAAATTGAATAATCACCCTTTCCATCGAATTGTGATAATTCAACCCTCGAACCCATGGATGGAAAATCATCAATGAATGAGAATTTTAAAAAAGTTTTATAAAAAACTTACTCACACAGATGCAAACACGAACACAACCCTTTTTCAAAATTCCTAACTAAGATGACATGCAAACACAATTTATCAACACACAAGACAATAAAGCAACAAATTATACTAAGGAATTGTAGGCTCTAGCCACCTAGTTTATTTTTACCTCAATTAAAATTAACAAAGTATAAAATTAAATGAGGGGGTTCAAGAAATTCAAACTCAGCAGACAAATCTATTGTCCGTATTTATAGGAGAGGCGAAACAAATTTCTTCGCATTCCAAGGCACCGCTTGAACAACCAATCTGCTGCACCGTTGCTCCACCAACAAAGTAATACCACCAGAAGGTCAGAAATAGCCAATAAACAATCTGCTCCAAATCACGTCTGTCGAAAAATGCTGAATGCGCTCTCACGCACTGCCTGAAGTTACTGCACACACTACCGCTGGAGTCCACGTACCGATGTCGGACCACCAGGTTGTGCGCCACAGTCAGAGGAGTCGTCTGCCGCAAACCACGCTCGGAAATGAGCCTGCACGTGCCGTCACGCGTTGGAAGAAGCAGATGGCAGCTGGATTTTTACGCACCTCACGCGCCACCGCCGGAGACTCCACGCGCCGCACGCACCGGTGGGCTTTGTTCGTCTCGTCGCCGTGAACCCAGATATGGTCTCAGATTTCCCGGACGATAAGTGGTTTGGCCGGAATCTTGATTTGAAGTCTCGGGTAATTTTGAATCTTCACGGATCCGGTTCCACTTTTCGACCCACCAACTTTTCTTGATTTTTCACACCCCTAGATCAATGTTCTAGGCTCTGATACCATTTGTTGAAATTGGAAACAATTACAAAGTATTACAATCTCGATTCAACATGAAAAATACAAGAAAAATACACCTTTATTGCTCATTCGTTCTTGGTTAAACTTGTGAGCTCAGATTCTTGTCACAAAGAACACTGCAATGCAACCAAGGGAACGGCAATCGGATGTTCACCAGCTAACCCACCGGAGATGACCAAAAATTTTAAACACTCAGTCCAATCTCACTTTTTGAGAACAGAATGAAAGACAGCTCCTCACTTTTTCTTCCCTCTATGTTCTGACCTAAAAAATAAGAAGACCTAGAATATATATAATCCTAGAAAGATCTCATCCGTCTATTTTACCTAACGGTCCACACTCAATAAACCAACTTGTCCAATAGACATGTGCCAAGTAGATTTAGTGACCCACACATTCCCACAACTAATTACTCATTTTTATTAATTGTTTTCTTCTTTGTATTAGGTTTCGAAGAGAAAGTGTTGATTGATCGAGTTGAAAGAACCATGAAGATCAACATTGTGAGCAGGAAGTTTATAAAACCAAGCACACCAACTCCCGAAAATCTCCGTACACACAAGTTATCATGCATCGACGAGCTTAATCCAGCTCTGAATGTGGTTGGACTTCTCTACTATCCATCCACTGACAATATTGGTAATGTAAACAATATTGGAATTGAAGCATGGGTGAATTTGCATGAGAAATATATGCCTTATTTCGAACAAGACGAAGGAATCAAAAAGTTAACCACTTAGTTTGGGAAAATCATCAATTGCAAGGATCAAATAAAGTGTACATGAAATTTTATTTCTTGTACTGTGGTGAATGTTGTTTGCTACTTATTTAGCCATTGTTTCTGTACGATGGTTTTTGCATCAATAATAATGTTATTCCAGTTTCTGCAAAACTTTTATGTGTTCTTCCTTTTATGCTAATTATTTTAGTCAAACTTTTATGTATTTAATCAATTATTATATATTTTCGTTGGGTTTTCAAGAATTTTAAATAAAATTATTATTTTATGCATTTAACAAAATTATTAATTTATTACACTGAATTGACTTAAAAGTGAAAAAGTTCTTATTTAAATGAGATTATTAATTTATCAAAAATTCATTAATAGCTTTTTTTTATTGAATATATAATTTAACGTGATAAAGATACTTGATAATTATTTGACCTCCAAAAGACTGAGAGTGTATTTGAAATGGCTTTTGTAAAGTTAAAAGTATTTTTTCAGAAGACAAAAATTGTTTTGATTAAAATAATAGATATTTAGTTAAAATTTAAAAGTGCTTGTTGACTAAGAATTTTTTTTTTTTAAGCAGTTTTAAAGAAGCTCAAGTTTTGAGTAGGGATGGCAACAAGTCGGGGATTTTTGGGGTGTGAGGAGAAGATTAAAAAAACTCCTCATTTATCGTCCCGTTTTATTAAATTATTAATTTTTGATATTGTTTTTAAATTTTCAAATACGATTTAAATTTTAAACATAAAATAAAAAAATTTGAAGCGGGTTCGGGGAATTCTAAGCGGGGACTATGATCCCCGTCCAATCCTGATTACCTAACGGGTGGGGAATCCCTGCCCCATTCAGGACTGGGCAGGGCTATGCGAGGCAAGTTAGGTTATTTTGTCGTCTCTAGTTTTGACCTTCTCCACAAAACTCTATATTCAGCTTATACAATAAATTGAAATCTGTATTATTGAAACTTTAAAATTAACGAAATTATCCTTATTAATTTACCAAAATATCAAATATATTCAAATTATCCTACATATTAATATATCGATGCAATATTATATTAGTTTGTATAATTTAGAGATTCTCTTAAAATGTTTATAACATGTTTTTATTTTAATTTATTACTTTTAAGTATGGAATTTCATATATATGTTAATGTGTTAAAATATATTAATAACTAATGTGATATGCACTAAAATAATATTGTCGTACTAATTTAATTAAAATTAATTTTAACATATTTTATAGAATGGAAATAAATATTATTTGTAAAAGTAATAAAATAAAAGCACATTTGTGCTTGTGCAGTCAAACAATTAATTTAAAATTTAATATTTACAATCAAACAGTCAAGCGTTTTTTATTAATATTTCTTGAAAGAAGCTCTACTAGCGAGAAATATGCTGACAAAAGCTCTATTCGCAATAGTCGTGCCATAGAATCCAGAACTTATTTTTATTGAGATATTTATCTCTATTTAATTTGTTTTGTTATCAACAAATATAAACTTTCATTATATTAATGTACAACTATCTATATTTATAAAATTGTAAGTAAAATTTATTATTTCAACAATAATAAATAATTTTTTTATTGGACAAATTTGAGTAAAAAAAGATTCTTATATAAACGATGTGGAGAAAAGTAAAATGATGAAGAAATATCTAACTTTCTACAATAGATGAATGTCAGCCACGTGTTAGAGGTGATGATTGGTTTGGTTATTTAAAAGCATCTCTTTATTAAGATGACACAAATGTCAAAACATTTAAATCTATGTCAAATTTGTTACCATCCAATTTTGATTAGACCTCTATGACAGTAAATGCCTCATAGGTCTAGCGAAGGCCTCATAGGCCAAAGAAAATCCTTATAAGCATCGTACGCACTACAACAAAATCTCTATTTCGCGACAAGATATTTTGCGACATACTTAAATTTGTCACAATAAGTGATTTAGTGCAACACGTTTTTAAAGTTTGTCGCAAAAATTTTAGTGGAAAAATAAGTACCAAAAAAAATAAGACAACATAAGAAGTGTCGTGAAATGTCGAAATGCGCGACAAGTAATAAAGATTGTCGCCATAAACATAATGGGAAGCTTGGCGCCAAAATACATTTGGTTGGAAACTTGTGGTAACAAACTTTTATTTCTTGCAACAAAATTTTTTGTGATGCAATAGGTCTACTTTTTGGTACAAGTAATATTTGTTGCTAAAAATTATAGGATAGAGGAAAACATTTGCAACACCTATATTTGTCATTGCTCTAGCTTGTAAAGATGATGGAAAACAAAACGTGGCATCAACATTCGTCGCCAATTAGTCTTTGTAATGAACAACATTTGTCACAATTATATTTTCCTATTGTTCATAAATAAATATTTTAAACTAATTAAAAAATACATAGTAAATTATTAATTAGTATGCACAAACATGAGTAAATTATTAATACATCTCTATTTAATTTGTTTTGTTATTAACAAATATAAACTTTCGTTATATTAATATACAACTATCTATATTTATAAAATCATAAGTAAAATTTATTATTTCAACAATAATAAATAATTTTTTTATTGGACGAATGAGAGTAAAAAAAGATTTTTATATACACGATGTGGAGAAAAGTAAAATGATGAAGAAATATCTAACTTTCTACAATAGATGAATGTCAGCCACGTGTTAGAGGTGATGATTGGTTTGGTTCTTTAAAAGCATCTCTTTATTAGGATGACACAAATGTTAAACCATTTAAATCTATGTGATATTTGTTACCATCTAATTTTGGTTTGACCTCCATATCAGTAAAGACTTCATAGGTCTAGCAAATGCCTCATAAGCCCAACAAAATCCTTATAAGTATCGCACCCTAAATGGAATAACTCTTTTAATATTGATGAAGGATATGCTGATGAATAGTTGTTATTTATAAAATCAAACAAAAAGATTTTCTATATTTCGTAAGTGTACTGAATTGGATTGAAGAAACCTTTTATTAAGAATTTTATAGTTGGGACACTCGTTTGCATAGGTTAATGAATATGAGAACTCGAATTTAAAGAATTAGCTTAGATCGAACAGGAACTAGAGTCGATATCTTTACTTCGATCCAATACTTAGAGATGGAACTAAATGTTCCATTTTAAATACACTCATTGGTACTCCGTTTGGTTAAGATCTCTTTGGAACTGAACCATGCCTACCCCCCCAATGTCACTATGAATAAGTGTGAAGATTGACCTATAAATTTGATATCTTCATTAATTTAACTATTTTGTCTTGAATCAAAATAATTACCATCATCTTATTTTCAAATTATAGTTGTTCTTCTGAATAATACGTGAACAAAAATTTTAAGTTAAATTAATTTATTATTTCAACAAATTAACTATAATTTATAAATTGAAGGCTATTCTCCAATTTGAATCTAAACACAGTCCACAAAAAATTAAAAAATTAAACAATTTTCAGGCTTAAAATTTTTCAAATCAATTCAAATTTTTTAATTATAGTATTATGGATTTTTTAGTTGGAAAATTCAAATAAAATCACTTAAAAACAAGGAAGAAGCATAACGGGTCGGCTTGTGGATAACACATTAATCCCCAACCCCAACCCAACCCAACCCAACCCAACCCAACCCATTAAATTAACAAAAGTAAAACAAACAAATTGCCGCCCATAATCAGAATTTCCTCATCTGACTGCCTCCCTTCCTCTAGCTTCATCTATCTTGTATCTGCTGTTGCATCCCTCCCTCTCGATGATGCCTCCATCTACGTCTCTATTCTTACCAGAAGGCCCAAAACCAGACGAAGGAAGCAATAACTCTCACTCCCAGGCCCAGCACTCAATTAAGGTTGTCTTTCTAGATTTTGAATCTTGTATTATCATCTATCCGTGTCTGACACTAAAATGATACAAATAAATTGAATTATATCATTAAAGGATAACATGATATGAACCATTGGGTATATTTAAAGACTGAATTTCTTTCTTCTAACGAGGTCAATCGTTTTGGTGATTGGATTTCTTTCTTCTAATCTGGTCGATCGGTTGATTATACTTAAATGATGAAGTTGGAATTATATATGATTATTCATTGTTTATGTCATGGTATATATAGACAAAAATTCAGTTTTAGCTTAAAGGAAATCACTTTGGGGACTAGTTTTATTCGGTACATGTCCTCATTAGTTTAGGAGTTTTTCAATCATTCTAGTTTTGTAGTCCATTTCTCCATCCTCTAATTCAATGAACTTTATTTTTGCAAAAAACTTTAGTTTTGTTATACCTGAAAACACACATTATGTATTAAGATTATTCTATTAATTGTGTGTATGTGTTGTGTATATTCTTTTCACAATGACAAATAGAAAGTTGAGGAAGTAGCATTGCCAAACTTTTGACTGTTCACCCTATTGCTTTTCATTTTGTTTTGACTTATATCCCTTTAATTATTCTATCTTTAAATCCTCATGCTGCATCTTTATATTTTCTCTCTTAGAATATGTCCAAGATTAAATTGAGTTCATGATCTCAAGTGAAATGAAAGAACACAAGATGGAACTTGAAATATTTTAACTAAAAACTTTTAAGAACGGATGGTGAGAAAAAATGGAGCTGCATAAAATTTTCCATTTAATGGAGCTTTACAGTGTTATGTATTCTTAGCAATCTGCAATAAAGCTGATATCTGGGGCAGCATTGGCGAGGTAAGGAACTTATATTTTGCTGTACTAGTTCCATTGGGTCTCTAGCATCTTTCATTATTAAGTAATCCAATCAATGCCCCTATAGCAATAGATTTCTCATAAAATTTACATTTTTCCGGTGCTTTGGTCGATTGTTGATATGGTTGCATGTGCTCATCTTTGGGTCTGTCTCAGCCTAAAGATGGATTTTGAGCTCGAGCTGCAAACGAACATGAAGATCTCATGCTTAGTGGGAATCAAATTTGAATAGAAACCATGAAGCATAAACGTCTTTAAATTGTTCAATTCTAAATAGTGCAAAGAAGCTCCTTTAATCGTTGTTTGCTTAGAATAATCTTTTTAGATATTTCGAATTTAGGAACAAATTTGGCTTCGAGCTACTGCCTCTAGTAATTCAAAATTCTCCAGTCTTAGAATGTGGTCCATTGTTGAAATAGGAGAATTCTTAAAAATGTTCACTGTCCACCTTCATCTTCAGCTGTCTGGTGATGAAATGTAGGGAAAGGGTAGAACATTCTAGCAATCTTTCATATACTTCTTTTCAAGTGCGTCCTCAAATTTTGTTATATTGTTTATGGAGAGAAATATCCTTAACCAACGTATCTAACGCCCTCAATTTTTTTCTCCCCTCTCTGGATCATCCGTTATAAGATGATATTGTTCATTTAAAAGTTCAAAAAGTATCGTTCCTTTTTCCCTTTTGAATGCAAGGACGTGTTGACAAAAGAATGTACATTATTCTTGCAACACGTCCTTTCCTCAACTTAGACGAGTGTCTTTGCAGTATTGAGAGATAAAGAGTTGAGGGAATTGTTACTACATGTACAAATTAATTGCAAGAACAACAAGAAAACTTTGTTAACCATAATGAGCAGCTTCTATATATAAATGATTTACAAGGTTCCTACTAATTAATAATTTACTCATGTTTGTGTATACTAATTAATAATTTACTATGTATTTTTTAATTAGTTTAAAATATTTATTTATGAACAATAGGAAAATATAATTGTGACAAATGTTGTTCATTACAAAGACTAATTGGCGACGAATGTTGATGCCACGATTTGTTTATATCATCTTTACAAGCTAGAGCAATGACAAATATAGGTGTCGCAAATGTTTTCCTCTATCCTATAATTTTTAGCAACAAATATTACTTGTCCCAAAAAGTAGACCTATTGCATCACAAAAAATTTTGTTGCAAGAAATAAAAGTTCGTTACCACAAGTTTCCAACCAAATGTATTTTGATGCCAAGCTTCCCATTATGTTTATGGCGACAATCTTTATTACTTGTCACACATTTCGACATTTCACGACACTTCTTATGTTGCCTTATTTTTTTTGGTACTTATTTTTCTAACAAAATTTTTGCGACAAACTTTAAAAACGTGTCGCACTAAATCATTTATTGTGACAAATTTAAGTATGTCGCAAAATATCTTGTCGCAAAATAGAGATTTTGTTGTAGTGCGTACGATGCTTATAAGGATTTTCTTTGGCCTATGAGGCCTTCGCTAGACCTATGAGGCATTTACTGACGTGGAGGTCTAACTAAAATTGGATGGTAACAAATTTGACATAGATTTAAATGTTTTAACATTTGTGTCATCTTAATAAAGAGATGCTTTTAAATAACCAAACCAATCATCACCTCTAACACGTGGCTGACATTCATCTATTGTAGAAAGTTAGATATTTCTTCATCATTTTACTTTTCTCCACATCGTTTATATAAGAATCTTTTTTTACTCAAATTTGTCCAATAAAAAAATTATTTATTATTGTTGAAATAATAAATTTTACTTACAATTTTATAAATATAAATAGTTGTACATTAATATAATGAAAGTTCATATTTGTTAATAACAAAACAAATTAAATAGAGATGAATATCTCAATAAAAATAAGTTCTGGATTCTATGGCACGACTATTGCAAATAGAACTTTTGTCAGCATATTTCTCGCTAGTAGAGCTTCTTTCAAGAAATATTAATAAAAAACGCTTGACTGTTTGATTGTAAATATTAAATTTTAAATTAATTGTTTGACTGCACAAGCACAAATGTGCTTTTATTTTATTACTTTTACAAATAATATTTATTTCCATTCTATAAAATATGTTAAAATTAATTTTAATTAAATTAGTACGACAATATTATTTTAGTGCATATCACATTAGTTATTAATATATTTTAACACATTAACATATATATGAAATTCCATACTTAAAAGTAATAAATTAAAATAAAAACATGTTATAAACATTTTAAGAGAATCTCTAAATTATACAAACTAATATAATATTGCATCGATATATTAATATGTAGGATAATTTGAATATATTTGATATTTTGGTAAATTAATAAGGATAATTTCGTTAATTTTAAAGTTTCAATAATACAGATTTCAATTTATTGTATAAGCTGAATATAGAGTTTTGTGGAGAAGGTCAAAACTAGAGACGACAAAATAACCTAACTTGCCTCGCATAGCCCTGCCCAGTCCTGAATGGGGCAGGGATTCCCCACCCGTTAGGTAATCAGGATTGGACGGGGATCATAGTCCCCGCTTAGAATTCCCCGAACCCGCTTCAAATTTTTTTATTTTATGTTTAAAATTTAAATCGTATTTGAAAATTTAAAAACAATATCAAAAATTAATAATTTAATAAAACGGGACGATAAATGAAGAGTTTTTTTAATCTTCTCCTCACACCCCAAAAATCCCCGACTTGTTGCCATCCCTACTCAAAACTTGAGCTTCTTTAAAACTGCTTTAAAAAAAAAAATTCTTAGTCAACAAGCACTTTTAAATTTTAACTAAATATCTATTATTTTAATCAAAACAATTTTTGTCTTCTGAAAAAATACTTTTAACTTTACAAAAGCCATTTCAAATACACTCTCAGTCTTTTGGAGGTCAAATAATTATCAAGTATCTTTATCACGTTAAATTATATATTCAACAAAAAAAGCTATAAATGAATTTTTGATAAATTAATAATCTCATTTAAATAAGAACTTTTTCACTTTTAAGTCAATTCAGTGTAATAAATTAATAATTTTGTTAAATGCATAAAATAATAATTTTATTTAAAATTCTTGAAAACCCAACGAAAATATATAATAATTGATTAAATACATAAAAGTTTGACTAAAATAATTAGCATAAAAGGAAGAACACATAAAAGTTTTGCAGAAACTGGAATAACATTATTATTGATGCAAAAACCATCGTACAGAAACAATGGCTAAATAAGTAGCAAACAACATTCACCACAGTACAAGAAATAAAATTTCATGTACACTTTACTTGATCCTTGCAATTGATGATTTTCCCAAACTAAGTGGTTAACTTTTTGATTCCTTCGTCTTGTTCGAAATAAGGCATATATTTCTCATGCAAATTCACCCATGCTTCAATTCCAATATTGTTTACATTATCAATATTGTCAGTGGATGGATAGTAGAGAAGTCCAACCACATTCAGAGCTGGATTAAGCTCGTCGATGCATGATAACTTGTGTGTACGGAGATTTTCGGGAGTTGGTGTGCTTGGTTTTATAAACTTCCTGCTCACAATGTTGATCTTCATGGTTCTTTCAACTCGATCAATCAACACTTTCTCTTCGAAACCTAATACAAAGAAGAAAACAATTAATAAAAATGAGTAATTAGTTGTGAGAATGTGTGGGTCACTAAATCCACTTGGCACATGTCCATTGGACAAGTTGGTTTATTGAGTGTGGACCGTTAGGTAAAATAGACGGATGAGATCTTTCTAGGATTATATATATTCTAGGTCTTCTTATTTTTTAGGTCAGAACATAGAGGGAAGAAAAAGTGAGGAGCTGTCTTTCATTCTGTTCTCAAAAAGTGAGATTGGACTGAGTGTTTAAAATTTTTGGTCATCTCCGGTGGGTTAGCTGGTGAACATCCGATTGCCGTTCCCTTGGTTGCATTGCAGTGTTCTTTGTGGCAAGAATCTGAGCTCACAAGTTTAACCAAGAACGAAGGAGCAATAAAGGTGTATTTTTCTTGTATTTTTCATGTTGAATCGAGATTGTAATACTTTGTAATTGTTTCCAATTTCAAAAAATGGTATCAGAGCATAGAACATTGATCTAGGTGTGTGAAAAATCAAGAAAAGTTGGTGGGTCGAAAAGTGGAACCGGATCCGCGAAGATTCAAAATTACCCGAGACTTCAAATCAAGATTCCGGCCAAACCACTTATCGTCCGGGAAATCTGAGACCATATCTGGGTTCACGGCGACGAGACGAACAAAGCCAACGGTGCGTGCGGCGTGTGGAGTCTCCAGCGGTGGCGCGTGAGGCGCGTAAAAATTCGGCTGCCAGCTGCTTCTTCCAACGCGTAACGGCACGTGCAGGCTCATTTCTGAGCGTGGTTTGCGGCAGACGACTCCTCTGACTGTGGCGCACAACCTGGTGGTCCGACATCGGCGCGTGGACTCCAGCGGCAGTGTGTGCAGTAACTTCCAGCAGACGTGATTTGGAGCAGATTGTTTACTGGCTATTTCTGACCTTCTGGTGGTATTACTTTGTTGGTGGAGCAACGGTGCAGCAGATTGGTTGTTCAAGCGGTGCCATGGAATGCGAAGAAATTCGGTTCGCCTCTCCTATAAATACGGACAATAGATTTGTCCGCTGAGTTTGAATTTCTTGAACCCCCTCATTTAATTTTATATTTTGTTAATTTTAATTGAGGTAAAAATAAACTAGGTGGTTAGAGCCTACAATTCCTTAGTATAATTTGTTGCTTTATTGTCTTGTGTGTTGATAAATTGTGTTTGCATGTCATCTTAGTTAGGAATTTTGAAAAAGGGTTGTGTTCTGTGTTTGCATCTGTGTGAGTAAGTTTTTTATAATTCTCATTCATTGATGATTTTTCATCCATGGGTTCGAGGGTTGAATTACACAATTCGATGGAAAGGGTGATTATTCAATTTGGAAACAAAAAATGAGAGCTATTCTGGTTCAACAAAGGGTTTCTAAAGCCCTTGATGATCCAGAAAATTTTTCTGATGCATTAAAAGCTAAACTTGATTAAATTGAGGAGATGAATAAAATTGTATACAGTTCTATAATATTGCACTTATCTGATAATATTGTTAGACAAGTTGATGATGCTAATACTGCTAGAGAATTGTGGAAAGCTCTTAACAAGTTATTTTTGACAAAAACTTTGCCAAATAGGATTTATTTGCTAGAAAAACTTTTTAGTTTTAAAATAGACTCGGGGAAGGATCTTGAATCCAATCTGAGTGATTTTAGCAAAATTGTCAAAAGTTTGGCCTACAATGATAAGAAATTTGACGATGAGGATCTAGCTGTTATACTTTTGAATTCTCTTCCTGATTCTTATAGAGATGTTAGGAATGTGATTAAGTATACTAGAGATGTTTTGACTCAAGCTATTGTGATAGATGCTTTGAGATCAAAGGACTTAGAAGTCAAAAAAGAGTCTAGGGGAAGCACTAGGGAAGAGAGTTTATTTATTAGAGGGAGAAATGAAATGAGATGAGAGAACAATTACCAGGGTAAGAAGGGCAGAGGAAAATCTAAGGGTAGGTCTAAGTCTAGGGATAAAAACAATAAGAAATATAACCATTGTGGAAAGTTAGGACATTCAAGAAAGATTGCTATGAGCTTAAGAGAAAATCGAAGCAACAGCAGAATGAAGATCAAAATGTTGCTGCTGTTGGGGATGCCCTAGATGGTTTACATGTTATGACTGTGTCTGATGGTGAGATTGACCATGAGTGGATATTAGACTCAGGTGCCACCTTTCATTTGTGTCCTGTGAGGTCTTGGTTTTATAACTATAGAGAAATTGAACCTAGGAAAGTATACATAGGGGACAACAATTCTCAAACAGTTGAAGGAATAGGTGACATTGCTATTAGAATGCATGATGACATTGTCCAACCACTTCTTGGTGTTAGGTATGTCCCAAACCTTAAGAGAAATCTAGTTTCCTTAGGAGTTCTTGAAGATGAGGGTTGTATGTTCAAATCTGATTTTGGTACTTTAAAGATTCTTCAAGGTTCTCTAGTAGTTATGAAAGGTCCCAAGAGGAATGGGTTGTATTACCTTCAAGGTGAAGCTTTACATGTCAAAGATTCAGGATTGGTTTCAATCAATGATGATAGATTAGATCTATGGCGTAGGAGGATGGGACACATTGGGAATAAGGGGCTAAAATATCTTAGTGACCAGAATTTACTAGGTAAAGACATTGTTGCACCTTTAAGCTTTTGTGAGACGTGTGTTCTCGGAAAGTCACACAGAGTCAGCTTTGAGATAGGTCAACACAGCACTAAGAGACTATTAGATTACATTCATGCAAATTTGTGGGGTCCAGAAAAACACCCTACTTATGGTGAGAACAGGTTTTTCCTATCCATTGTTGATGACTACTCTAGAAAAGTTTGGGTTTTCCCACTTAAGTCAAAATCTTAAACTTTTAGCAAGTTTAAGTCCTGGCATACCTTAGTCAAAAATCAAGTGGAAAAATGTGTAAAAACTCTTAGGACAGACAATGGTTTATAGTTTTGCAACTTTGAATTTGATGAGTTTTGCAAAGAGAAAGGTATCACGAGGCAAAGGACTATGAGAAATACCCCCCCAACAAAATGGGGTGGCTGAGAGGATGAATCGGACTTTAATGAATAAAGTCAGATGTATGTTGATTAGTTCAGGGTTGGCCAAAGGTTTTTGGGCTGAAGCCTTATATACTGCGGCTTATTTGATAAATAGGTTACCTTCTAGTTCTGTTAACTTCAAAACGCCCCAGGAGTTGTGGTCTGGAAAATCTCTAGATTTGTCACACATTAGAGTGTTTGGGTGTGCTGCTTATGCACATCAGGTTGAGGGTAAGTTAGACCCTAGGGCTACTAAATGTGTCATGTTAGGATATCCAGAGGGTGTCAAGAGGTATAGATTGTGGGTTTTAGGTGTTAAGGGTATTAAGATAATTAACATTAGAAATGTGAAGTTTAATGAGCTTGATATCCCTTGCCTAAAAACTCCAGACAATCAGGTTAAACAAAGTGGAGAAGGGGAATCTTCTACTGGGAAGAAGATTCAGACTAAGGTGAAGAGATTAGATGTTAATCTAGAGGTTAGAGAACCTGAACAAATTGATCCTCAAGTTGAGACTGAACAAGAAGAAGTCTTAGAACAACTTGAACTAGAAACTCCTGAAACTGTGATCCCCGACCAAGAACAACTTGAAGATACTAATTTTAGAGATTATCAATTAGTGAGAGATAGGGAGAGAAGACAAGTAAGACCAAATTTGAAGTACACTTATTCAAATTTGATGGAGTTTGTCCTAGTTTCAGGTGAAGCCTTAGAGTCAGTTGAACTTGTTTCTTATGAAGAAGCGGTTAACTGTAAAAATTTTGAAAATTGGAAGAAGGCTATGAGAGAGGAGATTCATTCCTTAGGCAAGAATGATACTTGGAAGTTGGTTGAGAGACCAAAGAATCAAAAGGTAGTCCATTGTAAATGGATCTACAAGTTGAAGGAAGGAGTAGAACCAAATGACTCTTTAAGATACAAAACTAGGTTGGTAGCTAAGAGATTTACTCAGAGAGAGGGGATTGATTATAATGAGGTTTTTTCCCCGGTGATTAAGTATAAGACTATCATATTAGTATTGGCCTTAGTTGTTCAATTCAATTGGGAATTAGAGCAACTAGATATTAAGACTGCTTTTCTTCATGGAGGGTTAAATGAGGTCATTTATATGTCTCAACCTCAAGGCTTTGAGGTAAAAGGGAAGTTTGAGCTTGTGTGCTTGCTTAACAATCCTTATATGGTCTTAAGCAGAGTCCTAGGCAATGGTATAAACGTTTTGATGCTTATGTGCTTAAAATTGGTTTCAAAAAGAGTGAATTTGATGCATGCTTATATTATAATAACACTAAGATAGACTGTGTGGTTTATTTGTTGTTATATGTTGATGACATGTTGCTTGCTAGTAGTAGTAAAGCTGATATCATAAAAATGAAAAACCTTTTGAAATCTAAATTTGACATGAAAGACTTAGGATGTGCAAGAAAAATTCTTGGTATGGTTATTAAAAAGGAATAGGGCTGAAAATAGGTTGACTATTAATCAAGAGTCTTATTTGGAAAAGGTAATAACCAAATTTGGTATGAAATTTGCTAAGTCTGTCAATGTACCATTAGCTGCACATATGATTTTATCATCTGCTCAATGCCCTAAAACTGAAGAAGAAAAACAGGAAATGAGTAGTGTCCCATATGCTAATGCCATTGATTCTGTAATGTATTCGATGATTACCACTAGACCTGACCTAGCTTATGCAGTTAGTTTCTTGAGTAGGTTTATGTCTAACCCAGGTAAACATCATTGGATTGCTCTTAAATGGCTGTTGAGATACCTAGCTGGAACAGTTAAAAGGGGGTTAGTGTTCGAAAGGAGGAGTGATAAGCTTGAGCTTAAGAGATATGTAGATTCTGACTTTGCAGGGGATAAAGATCAGAGGAAATCTACCACTTCTTATTTCTTCACGTTAGGTGATAATTGTATTACTTGGAAATCACAGTTGCAACCTTTAGTTACACTCTCTAGCACTGAAGCTGAATATGTTGCACTAACTGAAGCCTTTAAAGAATGCATGTGGCTGAAATGCCTTTTATGTGAATTGAACTTCTTGAATGAAAATGCTATGATCTTTACTGATAGTCAAAGTGCTTTAATACTATGTAAAAATCATGTGTATCATAAAAGATTTAAGCATATTGAGGTGAAATACCATTTCATTAGGGAAAAGTTAGCTTCTGGTGAATTTAAACTGCTTAAAATTGCAACTGATGATAACCCTACAGATGTTGGAATCAAAGTACTTGCTGCTGGTAAGTTTAATAAGTGCATATCAATGTTGAATATTGATACGGGTTAAATTATGTGACAGGTACTTGTTGCAGTGGAGGATTGGTGAAGCAGGTACCGGGCTGGAGTAGGCGATGATGATGAAATAAGATCACAAAAAGGGATAGCACTTGTAGCCAGGGAACTTGGTAGTGGATTTGTGATCCAAGGTGAAGTTTGTGAGAATGTGTGGGTCACTAAATCCACTTGGCGCATGTCCATTGGATAAGTTGATTTATTGAGTGTGGACCGTTAGATAAAATAGACGGGTGAGATCTTTCTAGGATTATATATATTCTAGGTCTCCTTATTTTCTAGGTCAGAACATAGAGGGAAGAAAAAGTGAGGAGCCTTCTTTCATTCTGTTCTCAAAAAGTGAGATTGGATTGAGTGTTTAAAATTCTTGGTCATCTCCGGTGGGTTAGTTGGTGAACATCCGATTGCCATTCCCTTGGTTGCATTACAGTGTTCTTTGTGGCAAGAATCTGAGCTCACAAGTTTAACCAAGAACGAAGGAACAATAAAGACGTATTTTTCTTGTATTTTTTATGTTGAATCGAGATTGTAATACTTTGTAATTGTTTCCAATCTCAACATTAGTATAAGTGTAAAATAAGATTCAAGAAAAGAGTATATAAATAAATATATCACCTAGAAAAGAAGATTGCAGTGAGTGAGTGACTGAGTCAGAAGTTGCAAGAGATATTTGATTTATATAGCGGAGATGGCCAAATAAGGAAGTGTTTTGAATATGGTTGGTAGGTGAATGCGGTAATCGTCCCAATTTATGATAAAGACTCCAAGAAATCTCTCGACTTTTCCCTTCACATTCTCTTTAGTCTATCATCTATACATTTTTTATATTTTGGCACATCACATCTTCTTGATAAATGAAAATATACTAGATATAATGTATTGAGATGTCAAAAAATGCCTTCACGTTTTCTTATTTTAAAAAATGAGATAATGTCCCAATCTATCAAAAATGCATTTAAAGGACAATCTAAAAAAACAATAAATTCGAGACATCATATTAGGCTCATTTTTCTACTTATTTTGAAAATATTCATACATGGATTATAATTTATATTTTTGATAATCATTTAGTGTGTGTCATACTTGCATTATAATATTAGAAACCCTAAAAAGTTCATATAAAGAAGTGTTTTGAATATAGTGTTAGGTGGAATTTCGGAGTGGACAGGTGAGTTGTGATATAGCACCCACAGTGGACACTAATTATGGTGCCCACTGTCCACGTGGCATCACCACATTGGTCACTTTTTAAAAAGTTGTTGACAATTTTTTTGAACTTTTTAAAAAGTTACAAATGTAGTGATGCCACGTATACAGTGGGTACTATAATTAATGCTGACTGTGGGTGCTATATCACCACTTGTGGACAGGTTGGTAGGTGGACATGTTTTCAATAGTTAATACCTGAATAATTCAACTGAGATTTTTTTTTCAATGTTAATAAATACTATATTTAGCTACGGTTTTAACAAACAAATAATTAATTAATTAATTAAGCATTGTTGATTTCGTCTAAGTTTAAATAATTTTGAGTAAACACTGTACAAGATGGAAATTAAAATAATAATGAATTAGTTTTTCTAAAAAAAAATTTGATTAAGTAGTTTAATATGGTATCAAATACATTGAGATGAAGTTTAACTCGTTACCATCTATTTATAAAAATTGTATATGTGTGAGACTTGTAATAAAAAATAAAATAGATTTCTTACATGAAGGAAAATAGTAATTATTAAACTTAAGTATATAAATATATTCATTATGCAACAACTTAGATTTCATTTATATAAGAAACTGTATGGTCCTTCATCTTCTCTTACTCACATGACCAATTGGGTGAGCTGTTTCTCACGTGCTAAATATATCTTACTCACATGACCAATTGGGTGAGCTGTTTCTCACGTGCTAAATATATTGGTATTAGTTGTCATGTTTCAATTGGCAATACTTGCTGCCGACGTCCAAGCCTCCTTTGAAAAGCCAAATCGCTCTGATAGATAAGTTTATCCACAATTATCTGCAGCTGAATATAATTGATTGGGGTAATATATATATATAAAATATGGGGGGGGGGGGGTGTAGGGTGTCTTGTTGGAAATGTAATTTGTTAGAATTTTTTTTTTTTTTTTTGATGTGCTAATACATTGTGCTTGTCTAGAGCAATTGAGATTATGTCTAGATGAACTTATTCAGTGCCACATCTCATACCTCGAGGATCCAATTTCTCATGAGAGGCCCCCGTTACATTATTTGATTTATTTCCTCAATTGATGATTCAAAAAGTGAGATGTATTCCAAAAAGAGTATTAATGGGAACCCCGAAAAGAGTTCTTTTTTTCTTCTTTCCGTTCACTAGCACTCTAAAGGCTTTGCATCCTTCAGAGCTATTTGACAGCCGTCCAATCAGTCCCTCTCGCTCTTTTATAGACATCTTTCAATTTTCGAGTCATCTCATCTTCAAGAAAACACTAGATATAATCAAGAGTTGTTGCTACACTTTGGAGAGTGTAGAGATACATCTACCCTAGGTTGGTAAGCCTATAGGCATACCATTCGTGATCAATACAGCAAAGGTTTTATTGGTTCAAGAGGTAATTGTTACTTTACGACTATCAATATCTAATGTATTGTGTTATATATTGATTTGTGTATCTAGTTCAAACCTTGACACAGACAATCTTACAATTGATATAATTAACAACAAACACACACACACACACAATTATTAAAGACAATCTTATTTTTAGTAAATTATTAATAAGTATGCACAAACATACAATTGTTTTTTTTTTTTTTTCAATATGAATTTATTTTTTTATACTATATTATTGTGTATAACGTGTTAATCGTAAAAAATTCAAAATATTTAAATTCGGTCTGCAAATATGAGGGAAAAGGACGAATAGTTCATAGTATGATAAGCAAGCCCAACTATAGCAATATCCAATGCATTAATTGACATAAGTAAGAAAGCTTGTTGTCTGGTATGGTAGTATTTAAAAAATCATACTATAAATAAGTAGCACTGAAGAACTGATAAACTAGAAAAATAATATAAAGTTTAAATTAGTTTTAAAGGTGGCTGATAAATTTTCATTGGGCAACCCAAGTATAGCCACACTTGAAATAGTATTCCATCCAAACTATTTATATTATGTGGTTTAAAGTAGAAAGAAAAAATAAAAAATCATGATACATAACAACCATATATGAAGAATTTAAAGTTCAGTTAAGTAAAAAAAAAAGTTGAAGATATAGAATATAAAAATTTGTAATAAAATTTATATAAAGTGTGATCTATTATAACAGATCACATAACTTTAAAATTCAAGTTAAGTTCCCAAATATGAGTAAAATTTCGAAGCATATCAAATGCCATTGAATCTGTTATTATTTTCAAAACCTTTTTACCCATGCTTGTTTTCATGCTGAACATCTTACCTGAAGTATATATGTCAGAATTGGATCTCAATTCAGAATTTGATCTCCATTCCTTACCTCATTCAAAACGTAATGCCCATATATATACAAATTACATCATTGTGAAAAAGGAAACTAAAAGATCCCCCTGATCTTGCGCCCCAAGACTTTCTCCTAATAGCAAATTACATTATTGACAGAATATGTTACATTAATGACAGAATATGTCCTATTACCCCCCCTCAAGTTGGAGCGTGAAGATCTCGAACACCTAACTTGCACAACAAAAATTCAAATGATGATCGACCCAAAGCTTTCGTAAAAATGTCCGCCAATTGCTGCTTAGTAGGCACATACGAAGGAAGAATTAAGCCGTTTGTAATCGCATCTCGTACAAAATGACAATCTGCCTCAATATGTTTTGTCCGCTCATGGAAAACAGGATTCTGTGCTATATATAACGCGGACTGACTATCACAATAGAGTCGCATGCCCATCTTATGTTGTACGCCCAACTCCCCAAGCAACTGTTTGAGCCACTTCAATTCACAGGTAATAGAGGCCATCGATCTATACTCTGCCTCTGCTGATGAACGTGAGACAGTTGGTTGCTTCTTGGTTTTCCAGGAAATCGGAGAACAACCAAGTAAAACAAACCAACCACTCAATGATCGCCGCGTTAATGGACAACTTGCCCAATCGGAATCACACCATCCTTCCAAGTTTAATTTGCTGTCAGCACGTAATAAGATCCCTTGGCCAGGACTCTTTTTCAAATAGCGAACAACACGTAATGCCGCTTCCCAATGCTCTTCCCGGGGCTGTTGCATAAACTGGGAGAGAATGTGAACTGAGTAAGCCAAATCAGGTCGCGTAACACCTAAATAAATCAACCGCCCAACTAGTCGACGATATCGCTCCGGATCATCAAGGAATCGTCCGGATGCCAATGCCAAACGATGGTTTTTTCCATAGGGAATTCGGCAGGTTTAGCACCTAGTAATCCTGTCTCAGAAATAATGTCCAATGCGTATTTTCTCTGACAAATGAAAATGCCTTTGAAACTGCGAGCAACTTCTAGCCCGAGAAAATATTTCAATACCCCCAGATCTTTCATTTTAAAGCATTTTCCAAGATAGGCTTTAAATATGGCCAAGGCCACCATATCATTGCTAGCAATAATCATATCATCCACATATACAAGCACATTAATCTGAATTGTGCCCTTCATCATGGTGAATAAAGAATAATCTGAATATGATTGTTGAAAACCATAATTCTGCAATGCCGTTGCAAGTTTGGCAAACCAACACCTAGGTGCTTGTTTTAAACCATATAAGGACTTCTTCATTCTGCACACTAGATTGGACTGATTTTTCTCGAATCCTGGAGGAATTTTCATGTAGACCTCTTCAGCTAAATCGCCATGCAAGAAAGCATTATGTACATCCATCTGATGAACTTCCCACTTTTTGACAGTTGCGATTGCAAGAAAAGTACGGACTGTTACCATTTTTGCAACTGGAGCAAAAGTCTCGTTGTAGTCAATACCTTCAACCTGATGATGACCAAATATGACAAGCCTGGCTTTCAATCTCTGCAAATTTCCTCGTTCATTGTACTTTTCAGTATACACCCATTTACTGCCTAGAGCTTTCTTCCCAGGGGGTAATTTTTGCAGGACCCAAGTGCCTTGATCTTCCAAAGCCCGTATCTCCTCGGCCATAGCCTTTCTCCAACCATCATGTTTTACAGCTTCCTTAAAAAGTTTAGGAGGATTGCCTGCAGTTACTGCTGCTATATATTTTTTATGTGTATCAGAAAATTTATCACAAGACACAAAGTGGGAAATAGGATAAGGAGTACCTGAGGAAGTTGGTGAAGAAGATGAGTTTGCGGAGGAACTTTTCTTTTTCACAATGGTATGAGTCACAAAGTCACGGTAGCGAGAATTAGGTAATTTTGAACGTTTGCCTCGTCCCAGTTCTGTCACTGTCTCCGCATGAGTATCACCTGTAGGTGCATCTGCAACCACCGAGTCTTGGGCCGCCTCTAAACCCCCTTCACGTCTCTGACCATCATCACTCCTTATCTCTATATTATCCCCTATCTCTGTATTACTCTCCCCCTGCGCCATAGTGTCCCCAATGGGAGCAGGAAAGATATCATGACAAGCCACCCCTTCACATACAAAGTCATCCAAATCTTCCTCATAAAAAGATTGAGTACCCATGTTATGACCAGAAGCATTATCAAGTGGTACAACTCTATGGTCAGACAATGGAAATACATTTTCAAAAAATTTAACATCCCTAGAAACAAAGAACTCTTTTGTTTCTAAATCATACAACTTCCATCCCTTTTTAGCAAATGGGTACCCCAAAAAAATGCACTTACGACTTCTACTAGCAAATTTGTCACCTTGATGTTTTTGATTATGAGCGTAACATAAACAACCCAAAACACGAATGGCTTGTAAATTAGGAACATGACCAAACAAACATTCATAAGGTGTCTTATAATGAAGAACACTAGAAGGTGTGCGATTTATTAAGTAACATGCCGCCATCACACACTCTCCCCAAAATTGAATAGGCAAATGCCCTTGAAAATGCAAAGCACGTGCGACGTTCAAAATATGTTGATGTTTACGCTCAACACGACCATTTTGTTGTGGGGTCCCAACACAGGAAGTTTCAAAAATAATGCCATGTTTCTCAAAATAGTCAGTTAAGCATGTAAACTCAGTTCCATTATCACTTCTAACACGCTTAATATGCTGATTAAATTGCCTTTTAACCAATGCAACAAAATTTTGAATCATGATGCCAACTTCCAATTTATTATAAAGCAAATAAACCCAAACTGTTCGTGAGAAATCATCCACAATAGTCAAAAAATAAGAAGCCCCACAAGAAGAACGAGTCCGATAGGGTCCCCACAAATCACAATGAATGAGTTCAAAAATCCTACTAGCACGACTATTACTAATAGGAAAACTGTCTCGATGTTGCTTTGCACGGAAACATACATCACAACCATTTTTATTCAAACCACTAAATTGACTCACAAACGAAAACTTCCGAAGAACTTTCTCTGAAGGATGCCCCAGACGCTTGTGCCATAACTCCATGGACTCATCACCATTAACAGCTAGGACCTTGGCGTGTGGAACACCACAGAAAAAGAAAAGCCCATCCTTGCGCTCACCCACTCCAATCAACCTCCTCGTCACTCGGTCCTGTATAACACACAAAGTATCAGTGATTTGAACAGTACATTTATGCTCATCTAAGAGTTGGGTCACAGAGATCAAATTACAATCCAAATTGGGAACAAGTAACACATTATTAAGTCTCAAATTGCCCGATAACACCACACTTCCCTCATGTGTGGCAGCTGCAGACCGACCATCTGGTAATTGCACAGGACAATAACTAATTGTCTTCAGATCAATTAACGATTTTAATGTACCAGTGACATGATGAGTGGCCCCGGTATCGAGTATCCATAAACACTTACCCGTCAAACGATCTTTGGGCTTTGGCAAATTAAGAAGATCAAGAATGGTCTGCCATTGGGTAGGCGTAATGCCAGATAATCCTGCTGCCTCTGAAGTGTTTGGCGATGCCTGAGAAATACTCGCCTGTCCCGAAGAGCCAACAGTGGTTTTGTTTGCGCGAACCGACAGGGTACCACTATTGCCTCCCCCTCTGCCATTACGACCACCAGCCGTACTACTACGGCCACCACTTCTACCTCCGCGACCACGACCACCACGAGGCCGATCCCCCCACCAATCCGGGAAGCCATGGAGTTGAAAACGTGAACTTTGATCATGGCCTTCACGATTGCAATGTACATAAAACTTGTCAGAATTATCAACAGAACGAGATTTACCTCTAAGATCCGTCTGAAGCTTAAAAGCCATGATACTATCGCGGTCGTCCTTCTCAGGATGAAAATTGCCACCACGCAAGCGCTCCTCTTGTATCAAAGTCTGGTATGCCTTGTCTAGCGAAGGCAGCGGGTCTTGAGTCAAAAGGTGGGAGCGGATCGAGATATAGGCGCTGTCCAGACCAATGAGAAACCATAGGAGCCTTTCTTCTTGCAATAACTTGGTATATTGTGCAGCAAGATTGCACGTACAACCAGCACAAGTACAAGTTGGTAGAGTAATATAATTGGCTAATTCATCCCAAATCTTACTGAGTCGTCCAAAGTATGAAGTAATGGTCTCCGTCTTCCCTTGCTTGCACTCAGCGAGAGATGCTTTGAGTTGACAGATCCGGGTTCCGTTCACTACGCAAAATCGTCCCTTCAAGACCCTCCATAATTCTCGCGCATCCTCATAGTACGAGAGAGTGGATCGGAGTGAAGGATCAATAGTGTTCATCAACCATGCAACCAACATGGAATGCACAGTATACCAATCATCAAGTTTATCTTCATCTTCGGGAATCAAGACCGTCCCGTCCAGAAACCCAAACTTTCTCTTGGCTTTCAAAGCCGTACGAATAGCTCTTGCCCATTCATCATAATTATCTCCTTTCAGTTGCACCGGGGTGATGAGAATACCTGGATTGTCATTTGATCCCAGTGAAAAAACATCTATCTTTTTCACACCGTTGGAGCTTTTGGTTATGGCAGCTGCGTCGTCGGCCATGTCGGAAAAAAATTGCCACACCAAACTCTTGGTAAAAAAAACGTCTCCTCCAACCTTAGGCTGGCTCTGATACCATGTCAGAATTGGATCTCAATTCAGAATTTGATCTCCATTCCTTACCTCATTCAAAACGTAATGCCCATATATATACAAATTACATCATTGTGAAAAAGGAAACTAAAAGATCCCCCTGATCTTGCGCCCCAAGACTTTCTCCTAATAGCAAATTACATTATTGACAGAATATGTTACATTAATGACAGAATATGTCCTATTAATATATTCTATTAATCCCTAATTCTGCTGCCATTCTCATCACATACAACTTCTTCAACAGAATTTCCATAGAGTAATGCTCTGTCCCATGTTGGCAATGCAAGTTTTCCGTAAACTAAATCAAACTCCAGATGTCTTTTTCAGCAACTTTCTCAGCTTCATCGATTATTTCCAAGGAATTATCAAAATAATTTATATACTTCGAAGGGAGATGAGGGTTAATATTCATAGTAAGCTGGCATAAGAAAATGAAAAGAAGTGTGAATTAAAGGAACACTTGATTTTCACTTCACACTCACATAATCCAAATGGTTGAATATTGTTTAAACCTCGCACAATTTACAAATTAGAGATAATTGTAACAAAATTAATGAGAACAAAAAAAACAATAAATTCAAGAATTCAAGTCATTTGCAGTATTATTCCAAAATGAATTTTCTGTCATGGAAGAAAAATACAGAGTAAAAAACAAGAAACCAAGAAACTGAATCGGTAGTACATTGTGGATGATTGCACAAACCAAATCAAATGAATTATCCATGTTCAGATTTCTAAATTTTCACTTCTGAAGAAGTGAATCATGCATTGGACTATTAGACTTATTTGGACATGATATTTAAGTAGCACTTTTCTAGGTTCTGCTTTTTCTCATTTTGGGCTCGAAACTACAAACAATTCATAAACCAAACAACCTCTCAATCCAGCATCTGAGCATAAGTCAGATAATTTGCATAGGATGCTCCGTGCACCCACACTAGTTGCACTTCTAAGAATTTTCACTAAAATTTGCTGTGACATTTGCCAGTTTCTTTTTTCAGTTGAGAAATTCACATTTCAGTCAAATATTTCAGGACTTTGTGTACACAAGAAGAGACTACCAGCAGGCTTCTCAACTTCTTGTGGCAAATGCTCAAAAGCCAAAATATATGTCACCCTACCTCTAAACAAATAGACTACCAGGCAACCAGCAGGCTTCTCAACTTCTTGTGGTGCAATTAGCACAACACTTTGTCGACATCTTGTGTATGACGTACTATATTTTTTGTTTACTCTGTGGTCTAAGCACTTGCACCCCATCTTGAACTAGTGACTTATGTCTGACCTCAATTTACCTGCATAACTAGTGTCTAAAATTCTCTATCGAGAGTTATCATATCTTTTGCCCAAATTATTTATAGTCCCTTTTGTACTTAAATCCTTACTTGGACCGTGCCATCGCACTTTTTATTGAATTGTCTGAAGATTGCAATCCCCAACAAATCGAGAAAGAAAGACTAAAAATTAGCAGGAAAATAGAACTTACGACTAGGAGTTGTGAGCTATAAAGTGCTGAAGCAAATATCATGGAGTGCCTCATTTGTCAAGAACCATACACTCATAAGCATTTTCAACAAGCTGGGGTACTGAGAGTGTTGTGTTGTATGGCCCCACCACTGTGTCAGACACCTTAGGAGATGGGAACACAGAATGTCAGCATCATTCGGTCCGGGTATTCTTCCATTATCTTGGATATCAATTTAATTTCTGACCACAAACAAAATTTCTTTTTCCACTGGATTTTGTGAACATGTTATAATAGCCAAAAAGAAATGTTAGGTGATGTCAATTATAGTAATAAACCTCCTATTGCTGTAATACCCCAACTTTGGCAAACAATCGTTATAACAAGTAAATGAACACTTTACCCATAATCATATGCTTCTAATTATCATTTGTTTCCTATCTCATCTTAAATAGGGTTCACTAAAGAAAAACCAATAAGATAGAAGAGATATAAAGAGATTTGGAAAGTGGTGAAAAATGGGGAGAGGAAAGATTGAGATCAAGAGGATTGAGAACACAAGCAACAGACAAGTTACATACTCAAAAAGGAGAAATGGGATCATGAAAAAGGCTAAGGAAATAAGTGTTCTTTGTGATGCTCAAATTTCTGTTATCGTCTTTGCTAGTTCTGGCAAGATGCATGAATTTTGTAGCTCTTCTACTACGTTAATTGACATCTTGGATCAGTACCACAACCTCTCTGGGAAGAAGCTCTGGGATGCTAAGCATGAGCATTTGGACAATGAAATCAACAGAATCAAGAAAGAAAATGACAAGATGTAGACTAAAAGAGCTGATGATTTTAGAGGAAGCTCTTGAAAATGGGATTTCAAATCTCAAAGCCAAACAGATGGAGTTCGTCCCTATGATGAGGAAACATAATGAAATGCTGGAGGATGAGAACCGGGGCCTCCAATTCAAGCTGAGGCAAATGCATTTGGATCCCATGGATGATCATAACATGTTAGAAAATGGGGATGTTTATCATCAACAGGGAGTTGGAGACTACGAAACCCAAATGCCTTTCGCCTTCCGTGTGCAGCCAATGCAGCCAAATTTACAGGATCATTTCTAATCCTGCTGTCTGATGCTCCTAATATATTTATATATATAAACCTCTGTGGCTGCCTAATTTGGTTCCTTCCAAGAAAACCTTTATTAATGTTTGTAAGCTTAATTAGGTTGTCTGAAACTGTTTCACTTGTGTTTTGTCTTAAGAAAAAAATTAAAAATAAAAAATATATATAAAAAAAAAATCATATGCCTCTCACCCACTCTAAACAAAATGGAAAAATGGAAAAATGATTCAAAATCAAACATAGTTATGAATTACAACAGACAACTACAAGATGAGGAAGAATAATTTGTTTCAAACATGTATAATGCTGCCTGTACTGTAACTTAAGCATCAAACTGAAGTTTGAATGGTGAGGCTACATAACATACCAGAGGACATGTACCTAATCCATGTTTTGTCACGGGAAAAAAAAAAACAGCAAAATGTTAATACTTCAACCCCCCCCCCCCCCCCCCCCAGCAAACATATATCAGCATAGATCATCCTGAATTGTGAATCTAACTTCACTAATCCTGAACTTTGTTATCATATGGAGAGTTGATCAACACCGATGGAACAACTCCTTAGCAAATATAGCACAACAAAGAGGACAGGAAATATAGTATAGCTCCAAGTCAGTTCAAACATAAAACTGATAAGCAGTTCATGGTAAGCAATATTAACATTGGAACAATGCTATCCTGGAACATTAATCCAGTTGTAATTTCTCAATAGACCTATATATATATATATAATTTCAAGTTAATGGATCCAAGGGGTGGAAGAATGGCAGAGCAAGGAACATTGATCACTAGTGGTTAAATGATTAAGGGCAAATAACAGGGACACTTTGCAAAGCCTTTAAAAAGGCAAGTCAAAGGAAAAATCAAACTCATTGTGAGTTGCCAAACTCATGTATAGAGCTAGAGAGCAGAACAAGAAGGAGAAGAGCTGATTCATGCCACATTCAGCAAAGTTGTGGACAGAAATGTAATGAACGAATTATTGTGATTAATTCATTTCATTTACTCCAGCAATACCCCTCAAAAAAAATTCTCACTTCATCACTACGAGTCATTGGCAATTTAATTTCTCAATTACAAAGAAACCAGTACATCATCTGATCAAATGCACTCTGGTATTTGATGAAAGGATTCCAAAAATTGATCAGCTGCAGAAATTTCATAATACACAACAACTCATGTCTTAGAATAGGCATATATATCAAGAATCCCATTTCGGATTTCACAAATATTAGAATCCCATTTTCACAAATTGTTGGATTATGGTGTCCCAAATGAAACAAGTTAGCAGCCCACAATGATGAATGGCCCAACCCGCCTTTAACCACTATGAGGAAAAGCCCAGCTGATTGTGCCCAGATAAGTTTGGCCCAGAATTGATGAAACGCGCTTATGATTGTTTCTGAAAATGTGAGACTAATGCTGAAGTTGCTGGTTGCTTGTCATCCGTTGATTTTGTGCTAATGATCTCAGCCATTGGTCTGCAATATAAATTGGTACCGTTTCACTTTCTAGGGTAACTTCTCTGTGAGTGTCCAGCCTTCGTTTTGTCTTCTCCGATTCTCTTCTACTATTTTTGTCTTCCTTTTCTGTTGGTGAACTTTTGGTTCTCCTCTGGTGTGTGAAAAGGTGTTGCTACAATAATCGTTTCACGATTACTGTGTTGGGTGTCTGTGATTCGTTCTCTTTTTCTGTTGTGTGAGAACCTTTCTTGATATCAGTTTAGAGGAGTCTGTAACGAAAGAAATAAGGGCTGTTCTGAGTGGTGTGAACTTGTAACCTGTAATCTTGAACATTTGTGATTCTTATTAGTGCAAAGAAGAGGCCGTATCTACTTTGGTAGAGCCTCAAAGGCAGACGTAAGCACTCACGTACTGAACTGCCTGTCCCCTCATACGGGGACAATCATATCTGGTGTTATTTGTTTGTTTTACATATATTTCATATTTCTTGTTTCTTGAAATGGCGAAGTTTGTGTATGTTTAAGAACTTGAAAAATCCCAACAAGTGGTATCAGAGCGTAAAGGAGAAACTGGTTCTTGTTGCAAAAATTATCTTTCGCCTCGGTTACTGAGAAAAATCTCAGGGCTGTAAGTATAATCTTCTTTGTTGAGTTATTTTTCTTGAATATGAACTTTGTGTTTTATAGTTAATACAAGAAAAATGTTCTGGGTTCTACTTGCTGCTAGATTTGTTCTTAGTAAATATTTTGTGAAACTTTTCTTGAAGTATAGAATATCTGTAAATTTTTATTGTTTAACCTTTCGTATCAGTTTAAGTGTAACACCCTCCCCTGAGGCTTTCTTGATCCCCCCTTGACCTGAGAACCTGATTCTCACGGAATCCTGGGGTGGTCTTGATTATAGGTCTCTCCCAAACCTGTGTGGAAAATCTTGCTTGTGCTTGTGTCTGATTAAATTGTTTTAGTTTAGTCTTTGCCTGTTGAATAAAATAACCCTTTCTTGGTCTTTCTTGTTCTGTTTGTTATCTCTGTGATAAACTTGTGATAAATGGCTACTTCAAGTTTTCAATTATATCAATTTAATGGAAAAGGAGATTTTGCTATTTGGCAACAAAAAATGAAAGGCATTTTAGTTCAACAAAAGGTGTCCAAGGCCATAAATAAATCTTATCCTGATTCTATGTCTGATGATCAAAAAGTTGAGGCTGATGAGTTAGCCTATACCTCTATCATTCTTCATTTGTCTGATTCTGTGCTTAGAAAAATTGGTACCCTTGATGATGCTCAATCTTTATGGGAAACTCTTGAATCAACTTATCTTGAAAAATCCCTTCCAAATAAATTGTTTTTATTGGAAAAATTCTTTAGTTTTAAAATAGATCCCTCAAAGGATCTTGATGAAAATTTTGATGTATTCAATAAGTTGATCCAAGATATTAAGAACTGTGGTGATAAAGGTATTGATGAGTACAAAGTCATTATTTTACTGAACTCAATACCTAAAGCCTATAAAGATGTTAAGAGTGCCATCAAATATGGTAGGGATGATCTGACTGTGGATATGATCATAAATGCTCTAAGAAGTAAGAGTCATGAGCTAAAAAATGATAAAGAGACAAGAAGTAATGGTGAAAACTTGTATGTTAGAGGTAGATCACAACATAGACAGCCCAACAATCAAGAACGTAATAATACAAATGGCCAAGGTCACAAAAAGAAAGGCAAGGGTAAGTCTAGATCTAAATCAAAGGTAAAAGGGAGAAAGTGTTACAATTATGGTAAGTTGGGGCATTATATTAAGGATTGTTATAAATTAAACAACAATTCTCAGAAATATAAAACCCCTGAACAAAGCAATGTTGCTGCCACAAGTTCTGACACTCTTGGTGAGCTGTATGTAGTGTTTGATAAGGAAGAGCCTGATATCTTTGTGAACTCTGTGTCTCCAACTTGTCAATTTGATGAATGGCTGCTTGATTCAGGATGTACTTTTCATATGACACCTAAATTTGATATGTTCTGCACTTATACTAAGGTGAACTCTGGTAGTGTTGTTATGGGAAATGATGTTGCATGTAAAGTCCATGGAATAGGAAATATCAGAGTAAAATTTGATACTGGTTTTGTTTATCTCCTTGAAAATGTGAGACACATTCCTGATTTGTCTAAAAATCTGATTTGTATTGGCACCTTAGAAGATTCTAATTTTGTTGGAAAGTTTGGTGATGGCTGTTTTAAAATTTCAAAAGGTGCTCTTCTTGCTATAAGAGGATATAAAAGAAATGGCTTGTATTTTACTCAAACTGAAAAATCTTCTTCATGTATTACTGCTGTTAACTCTGTCAATAATGATTCAACTGATCTTTGGCATAAGAGACTAGCTCACTTAAGTAATAAGGGGCTAAGTATCTTACATAATCAAGGTTGTTTTGGAAAAGATAAAATTTCTGACATTCCTTTCTGTGAAACTTGCATCATGGGAAAACAACATAGAGTTCAATTTTCTGATGGCTTACATAAATCCTCCTCCATACTTGATTATGTGCACTCTGATTTATGGGGTCCATCTAGCACACCTACACATGGAGGGAACAAATATTTTCTGTCCATAATTGATGATTTCTCAAGAAAAGTGTGGATCTATCTTCTGAAAAATAAATCTGAAGTGTTTGATAAGTTCAAAACCTGGAAATCTCTTATTGAAAATCAAACTGGTAAAACTGTGAAGTGTTTAAGGACAGACAATGGCCTTGAATTTTGTAATAAGGCTTTTGATGATTTTTGTAATCAATATGGGATTAAGAGGCACAAAACTGTCTCTTATTCCCCTCAGCAAAATGGTGTTGCTGAGAGGATGAATAGAACTCTTCTTGAAAGAGTTAGATGTATGCTAACCAGTTCTAGTTTGTCTAAACTTTTTTGGGGTGAAGCTGTTGTTATTGCCTGTTATTTTGTAAACAGGTCACCTTCTGCTGTCTTAAGTGGCAAGACTCCTGAAGAGGTATGGCATGGTAAGCCCACTGACTATTCAAATCTAAGAACCTTTGGATGTACAGCCTATTCTCATCTGAAAGATGATAAACTTGACCCCAGATCTCAAAAGTGTGTGTTCTTAGGTTATCCTGAAGGAACAAAAGGGTATAGACTGTGGGTTAGGAGTCTAGGAGGGTTTAAAACCATTGTCAGTAGAGATGTTGTTTTTAAAGAAAATGAGATGCCTTGTTTAAAACATTCTACTGAGAGTAGTGATGTTAATAACCCCACTAATACAGAAGTTGAGGTGGAGCCTGATAATGTAGTTATCACTCCTACTGATCAAAATCCCACAGATGACCCTCTACCTGTAGTTTCTGATGATGACTCTAACCCTAATCAGATAAGAGATGAAAGTCAAAATCTGAATCAAAACCTAGTTTCTGATGATTACCTTTTAACTAGAGATAGAAATAAAAGAACTATAAAAGTTCCTTCTAGATTTTCAGATTATAACCTTGCTGCTTTAGCTGTAAATTCTTTTGATGATTTGAGTAATCATGAACCTAAAACCTTTGATGATGCAATAAATGGAAGTGAATCTGATATGTGCTGGAGTGCTATGAAGAAGGAAATGACTTCTTTGTACAAAAACCAAACCTGGGAGTTAGTTCCCAAACCTCCACATAAGTCTATTGTGGATTGCAGATGGCTGTACAAGGTAAAAGAAGGTAATAATTCTTCTGACCCTCCTAAGTTTAAAGCTAGATTTGTTGCTAAAGGGTTTACTCAAAAGCATGGTGTTGATTATACTGAAATTTTTTCACCTGTGGTAAAGTACACTACATTAAGAGTTATGTTTGTCTTAGTTGCTCATGCCAATTTAGAATTAGAACAACTTGATGTTAAAACTGCTTTTCTACATGGTGAATTGGATGAAAATATTTACATGAATCAACCCATTGGCTTTAATGATAAACACAAATCTGATTATGTGTGTTTTTTGAAGAAATCCCTGTATGGTTTGAAACAGTCCCCCAGGCGATGGAATAAGAGATTTGACACTTTCATGTTATCCTTAGGTTTTCAAAGAAGTAATTTTGATCATTGCCTCTATTTTAAATCTGAACTTCCCAGTAATACTCCTGTGTTTTTATTGTTGTAAGTGGATGATATGCTAATTATTAGTTCATGTGTTGACTTAATTAGTAATATCAAAACTGCCCTAAGTTCAGAATTTGAAATGAAAGATCTTGGCAATGCCAAGAAAATTCTTGGAATGGACATTATAAGAGACAGATCTAATTCTACTTTAATGTTAAAGCAACATTCTTATATCTTGAAAATTCTGAAGAAGTTCTCTATGCTTGACTGTAAAGGAGTTTCTGTACCTTTGGCTAACCATTTCATTCTTAGTAAAGACCAATGTCCCCAATCTGTTGAAGAATTAGAATATATGAATAAAGTGCCTTATTCTAATGTGATTGGTTCTGTAATGTATGCCATGGTTTGTACCAGACCTGATATTGCTTATACTGTCAGTGTGTTAAGTAGATATATGTCTAACCCTGGAGAACAACATTGGGAGGCTTTAAAATGGTTACTGAAGTATTTGAAAAGTACTGCAAATGTTGGTTTAGTTTTTAGACATTGTAGTGAAGGGATGAAACTCAAAGGGTATGTTGATGCTAATTATGCTAATGATAGAGATAGTAGGAAATCTACTACTTCATATATGTTTACTCTCTGTAATTCTTGCATAAGCTGGAAATCTCAGTTACAACATATTGTGGCTCTGTCCACCACGGAGTCTGAATATGTTGCAATCACTGAAGCTGTGAAAGAGGCTTTATGGCTGAAAGGTTTGTTATCTGAATTAAATTTTCTCCATAATCCAGTAGTTGTTTTTTCTGATAGCCAATCTGCTATACAGCTTTGCAAGAACCCTATTTTTCATGATAGAACTAAGCATATGGATGTAAGATTACATTTCATTAGGGATATAGTGTCAAAGCAGTTGATTAATCTAGATAAGATTCCTACTCAGCATAATCCGTCTGATATGGGAACTAAACCACTGCCTTTAAACAAGTTTAAATCATGTTTGAGTTTACTTAATATTGATTCAGGTTAAGTGTGTTAAAGATATCTAATTAATAGTATATATAGTATATATGTTAGATTAGATTATCTTGCTTTACTTTGTGTTCTTTTTCCTTTCTAACTTGTTTAAACTTTTGCAGGTACATGAGGCAATGATATAAAGAGATTGATTCCTTTTCTTTTGCACTAAGGAGTTACATTTGGTTCAAGGTGGAGATTGTTGGATTATGGTGTCCCAAATGAAACAAGTTAGCAGCCCACAATCATGAATGGCCCAACCCGCCTTTAACCACTATGAGGAAAAGCCCAGCTGATTGTGCCCAGATAAGTTTGGCCCAGAATTGATGAAACGCGCTTATGATGATTTCTAAAAATGCGAGACTAATGCTGAAGTTGCTGGTTGCTTGTCATCCGTTGATTTTGTGCTAATGATCTCAGCCATTGGTCTGCAATATAAATTGGTACCGTTTCACTTTCTAGGGTAACTTCTCTATGAGTGCGCAGCCTTCGTTTTGTCTTCTCCAATTCTCTTCTACTCCTTTTGTCTTCCTTTTCTGTTGGTGAACTTTTGGTTCTCCTCTGGTGTGTGAAAAGGTGTTGCTACAGTAATCGTTTCACGATTACTGTGTTGGGTGTCTGTGATTCGTTCTCTTTTTTTGTTGTGTGAGAACCTTTCTTGATATCAGTTTAGAGGAGTCTGTAACAGAAGAAATAAGGGCTGTTCTGAGTGGTGTGAACTTGTAACCTGTAATCTTGAACATTTGTGATTCTTATTAGTGCAAAGAAGAGGCCGTATCTACTTTGGTAGAGCCTCAAAGGCAGACGTAAGCACTCACGTGCTGAACTGCCTGTCCCCTCATACGGGACAATCATATCTGGTGTTATTTGTTTGTTTTACATATATTTCATATTTCTTGTTTCTTGAAATGGCGAAGTTTGTGTATGTTTAAGAACTTGAAAAATCCCAACACAAATTTCTCTGATTTCACAAATATCAGAATCGGAATCCCATAATTACAGCATGTTATAATAACCTACATAATTAGTTCAAACAAGATGGGAGAAAATTAAAATAATTATTCAATATATGAATCTTTACCTGACTTCCAAACTTGAATAGAATGCTTGGGTGATAGAACAATTGAAGAATTTGAGAAAACTAGCCGATTTTGCTATTTGACGGATTAAAGAAAATGATGAGAGTTTGATTTATAAATTGGGGTTTTCAGAATGTTGATATGGTAGGATTTGGTGGTAGTGGATTGGGAATGGAGAACTACAGTAGTTTTCCTTGGGAGAGAGATGGATATTGCGGGAGAATTTTTGGACCTCAGGAATTTGGCACCTTATCAGATTGAGATGGATATTGGGGGAGAAATTTTGGACCTTAGGAATTAGGATAGGAAAACGTTAAATCTTATGTGTGTGTATATGTGTGTGTGTGTGTATATATATATATATTCTTGATTTGTTTTTTTAGGGTAAATAATGAAAGTTCATGACAATCATATACATTGCGACAAATAATATTACATACTAACAGAAAGTAAAAACCCGTTCCAACAAATATTGATTTCATGAAGAAAACATTAAGACTGTCATAAAAAATGCATATTTTTCCTAAGTTTTATTTTTGTCAATATCAATATCATTTTATGACGGATTTTAGTTCGTGAAAAAATCAATGTCATAAATATTGATTTTTCTTACTAATCACTATTCAAATTTCTCTTAGCCCTATCAATATGGAGGAGGGATGTCAATGAGTCAGGGTCGTGGTGGCCCTCCCTGGCTCTCGCCCCGCCAAGGATTTTTGAGAGACTTGACGAGACGGGGATTAAAATACTGTTTCCCACTAAGTTCACTTTTTAAAATATTTTTAATATTTTTAAATCAATTTAAATTAAAAAACAGAAAATAAAATAAAAAAATTATTCGGGGCGGAAAACTTGCCCCGACTCCAACGGGGCGAGGTCGGAGATCATAAATCCGAAATTGCACTTAAAGAGATGAGTTTTTTTATGATTTAGATTAAATTGATTAAATTCACTTGAAATCTTAGAGAATTTACGAAGTTTCAATTTTTTTTTTCCCAATAATTGCTGTAGGTTATTGTACTAGGTTTCAAATCATAGATTGTAAAACTATTTAGAGAATGCACGTAATTTACTAATCCAACCACTACAAGAAAAATAATAATTAACAACTAATTTGTTAACGACCAAATAAATATGGTCGTTACAAATATTTATCAACGACTAGAATAAATATTTAGTCCTAAATAATGTGTCACAAACAACTGTATGTTGAGCTAGTTGGAGATAAGCTTTAACGACCATGTCATTATTTGTAAATTTATTATTTTCTACTACCAATTTAAAGTTGGTCGTTGTATGTGTGGCACCAAAACTTTCAAACCCGCCAAAACAATCAACGATTAAAACAATATATTTGACGACCGAGTAATTGGTTGTAGTTAGACTAATTTAACGACAATCGTATTTTAGTCGTCAAAAGTAATAAAAAATTACAACCAATATTTAGGTCGTTAACAGTAATATTTACCAACCATATTAGATGTTCGTTAACAAAATACTAATCACGACCAATACACTTGGTCATTAAAACCGTTTTCAACAACTAAGTGATGTGTTTGGTCATTGAAAATGGATTTATACAATCGAATTTTAAATTAGTTAGAAATATGTTTTAACGACCAAAAAATTAGTTGTTAATCCTATATTTCCTACAACCAAAATAAGATTGCACGTTGTGAGTGAGCGCTAAAATATCTGTTGATATTCAACGACAACGTAATCGGTTGTTAAAAACACAAATAGTATAGTAATATTCAACGACCATAGTTTCTGGTCGTTAATATAGTAAATCAACAACTAATTGTATCTCGTTGTTGGAAGTAGATGAAAACTCTACATTTTACGTCTTGGACTACTTAGTTGTTAACAGTGACATTCAATGACCAGATAATTAGTCGTTGAAGATTGACAACAACCTTGTTACCAACTCTAATTTGGCGCCAAAATAGTTTTTGCCTTTCAACGACTATAATATTGATCGTTGAGAACAGCTATTCAGCGAAAAAAATGTTTTAATTGTTTAAAATTTTAAAATAAAAGTAAGTAATTGTACTCATTATCAAAAGTATTAAAAAAATTTCAAACCGACTATGTCCTTATATAATTTTGTGTTTTATTAAAAAAGAAAATTATTTCAAAACAATGTTAGCATGTTCCTAAACGTCTTTGATTTTTTTGCCGTAAGCATGTTGATAATACCTTGTATATCGATCTATGGCAAAAAAAAAAAAAACCCCTGCCCCGAACAGGGAAAACTTCCTCGCCTTGTTAGGTTGGTGCGACGGGATGGGATAAAATGGAACGAGAAGAGTTTTTTTTGCTCCGTCTTGGGGTCAAGGTGGGTTTTGGGTGCTCCGTCCTGTCTTGTTTAAATTAAAAAGTAAAATAAACGAGACGGGTACCCCCAAACCCACCATGCCCAAAACTTTAACCGGGGGCACAAAGGAATCAGGAGGAAAATTCCTGGCAAGGTAGTACACAGAACGGCCGACCTACACCGAATCCATCATGTTGCCAATAAGAGTAAATGAGCCCATTTTGACAGAGCGAGGCTTGACCGAGCTATAAGTGTCCGGGTCGTTAATACACTAACATTATATGTTGTAGTACAAGAAAGACATAATTCAGTACTACTTATAATGCGAATAGAATTTTTTTTATAGGAAAATATGAACTTCATCTCATTATTGAGGTACGTAAATATTTATTTTACTTGCTTTGAAGTTATACATGTATCTATATTCCTCTATCATTTAAGAATCGTAAAGACAAAGGGTAATATTATTACCTTATTTTCAGTGTTCTAAAAAGTGTAAAGCGTGGCTAGGCGTCTTTTCGAGCCTAAATGACCTAGGCAAGACCGAGCTTCATTTATGGTCATCGAAGTCCAGCTCATGTATAGTAATAGGTAGGGATGACAACGGGATGAGGGTATGTGCGGGGTGAAGAATTAAAATATCATCCCTGTCCAATCGGGAAAGAGACGGGGATTAACAAACTCCTAGTTTACCGCTCTGCTTGGTTATTTATTATTTTTATATTTTATTATTTATTTTATCAAATAAAATTTTTATAAAAATAAAATAAATAGATTCACGGCAATGGTCCCCGTCTCGTTTAACTAACGGGGCGGGAAAACTCTTGCCTCATTTGATATGGGTCGGAAAAGGTTTTTTTATCCCTACTAAATCATATAAAAAGTTGTCACGTTCTCTGGCTGTATTTATAAGCTATTAAAGTAGAAGTCACATATATGATATTTTTTCAACCACATATTTAATAAGACCCAAAATTTTTAACAACTTTTCAATCATACATTTCACCAAAATTTTTAAATCCTCTTAAAAAAAACTACTTTTAAATCTCAAACAAACACTTAGATTTAATTTTATTTAAAATAACCACCATAAATAAAATATTTTTTAAAATACTGTCATACTTTTTTTATTATGAAAATACTATTTTCAATTTTTATAACAACTTTTGTTATATTTGTTATTTTGATTTACAATAATGTGTTACATTTGTTATTAACAAATATAACAAATGTAACAACAAGTGTTAAAAAAATAAAAAATAGTATTTTTAGAATAAAAAAAGTTAAATAGTATTTTTTAAATTATTTTATATTTTGCAGTGTGTGGTGAAATTATCACTTTAAATAAATGTTTACTTTTATTTCAGCCCATTTAAACAAAAACCCAAACAGGGAAAACAAAATTTTGGCTCCAAGTTTCCAACCATAAATATTGATATTGTTAAAAAGATGGTATATTTTAACTTTTTTTGAAAAAATAGGTATTCTGGCTAATAAACACTTTTGTAAAATTATACCACGGATTCAGCCCATTTAACCATTCACTGCCAATATAGGTGAGGGCAAGACACTCCTAACTCTTTTGTCATGGGGGTTGGCCTGTTGGCTCTCTCCCTCAGGTCCCTGCCACTCGTGCACATCCCTCGATTTACAACTCGTCTGGTCAAGGGGCCTCTGACACAGGTGGGGGGCTTCGCCTTCAGGACTTTCCTCCTTATCAAAAGACACTCCTAACTCTTTACACAAGGAAAAGACGACTTTGGAGGCCGGAAGATTGAAAATTCCAAATATTAAAGCCATAAAAATTTACCAACTAACCCACGCCACAGGGTCTCATATGCATCTGTATCTCTCCCTCTTTCTTTCTCATCACCAGCCTCTCATCTCTCTTACCGGTGTTGAAGCGTCTTCTTATTACCAGGTATGAAATACGATGCTCGTCAATGGAACAATGAAAATTTGGGTTTAAATTTTTTACTTATCAATTGAAAAATTGAGTATGCTATTTTTATTTAATTTGATTTTGTCTTGGAAATTTAATGGAATGTCCTTTGTTTTTAGGGGTCTTTGAGTTTGTGGGTATTTATAGATGCCTTCTCCCTCTTTTGTTGCTGAGTTGGGTTTTCTGTTTAGATATGCCATCCACGTTCTTTCTGACTAGATTAATTTATTGTTTATCATGAAGATGTTTATCATGGAAGTTAGAAGTCTCGTGTTACATTTGGATCCAATTGATTTTAACAAGTAGTTAAATTCAGTGAAATTTTATTCTTATCAATTGGGGTATTCTGCAATGAATCCTTGTTTTTGGCTAGGGGTTTGGAAAGATATGGAATCATTCCTTTAGGAGTATGAATAGTGAGTTACTACTATAAGCGGGGGTGGGATATATTCTAATTTCTGATTGGTGTTGAAATAAAGCATTCATTGAACTATCTTAGTGGTTATCCCTTATAGTTTATTCATGTTATGACGGACTCTGCACATTGAAGGCGATTATCACTGAGAAGAATTCTCTAGCACAGGTGTGAATTCTTAATGCAGGTTTGACATTGTTATGATGCAACAATGTAAATCACATTATAGTACATCACTCAAGTAGTTAAGTGGCACATTATTATATGAATTATTGACTTTCATCACCTCGACCACAATTGACTTCATATCTAGTCTATAAACACAACTTTGGTATGACCATTCTACTGCTTCTTGTCTGTGAGCAAGAGTAGATTGTATTGGCTTTTTTGATCCCACTAATTCAACTTGTTAACAATTTGTCCAGGATATGAATGCAAGTGATGAAGATTTGGCTGGTTGAGACTCTAATGCCTCTACAATAGTAAGATTGATGATAGAACAATTTTTATTCAAATGTTTCCATATTGGCATTTCTTAATTTGGCTCCTGAAGATATATGTTGTTGTTTAAGCAGAAAGTCTTTTAGGTACTATATATGTTGATGAAATAGATATTAGTTTAATCTTTTAAAATTGTGTTCAAGATCTCATTGCTTCTTGAATCATCACGTATGGATTTTCAGCTGGTAGTGATCAAAGATTTTCTACTTGAATTTGATGATCGGAAAGAAAATTAAAGTTGTTTAGTTTCAAGGAAGAGTATATGTGGCTATCATTAGAAAACAACATCTGCTAATGGATTTTTCTTTTACAAAATTTCAATTGGTCTTTGTTGTATGTGGAAGCTTTATGCATATCGAACTTTGCGGACAATGATAGAATCATATGCACATTACTTATACCCCTTGATATTTTGTGTTAAATTTGAATTGATAGTTCAATTAAATTGGACCCCCTTATAGTTATTAGTTAATGGTCTCTAACCAAGCTTATATATCCCCTTATATTTATTCGTTAATGATAATTTTGAATTGATATTCTTTCAAATGTTTTCCTTAAAAATATGTTCAAAATTAAAGATTTTACTACCTTTAAGATCTACTCATAATTAAGAATATCAACAAGACAATTATAAACTTGAACTTATTTTGTATATGACTGTATGATATTATCCTTGTGGCACACCATTCTTGTGTAATATCTGTTCACTTTAAAGTTGAGCAATCCACTCTCATTTACTTCCAGTTAT
Organism: Forsythia viridissima; assembly: GCA_030279155.1. Classification (NCBI taxonomy): domain Eukaryota; kingdom Viridiplantae; phylum Streptophyta; class Magnoliopsida; order Lamiales; family Oleaceae; genus Forsythia; species Forsythia viridissima. The sequence continues at coordinate 21,888,882 of CM059036.1, forward strand.
TCTTTTATCCCATAATGAGTTTCATTTTAAATAAGTAAACCTTTAACCTTCACTATTCTCATCTATCTTCAAAAGTAGCCCAGAAAGACGAAATCAATTCTTTTCTTTGTTTTATGGTTCTGGAAGTGCAAAAACAATTTACTTAGATGAACTTTGTTGTTTACCTATTCAGAAACTTACCCAATGTTGTGATGGGAGGTGTTTGAGATATTCTTATAAGCACTTCCAAGTTATTCTTCTAGAATTAGTCCCTAAAAGAAATTTAAAGCTTTTGGCATTGCTTATAAACACAGAAAGTGCTTATTAGATTTTATAAGATTTTTATTTTGCCAAACAAGCTCTAAGATCTTATAAATACCCAACATGTTTGGAGGTTTGCCATGAAGTAACCTATTTGACTCTTGTGTTTTATTTTCAACAAGATGTCACATTGTAGTTTAGCTTTTGTATTATTGCTAATCCTTTGGGGAGTGTTTTTGTCTTCATGTAGTGACTTCCTCCCATGATGAGCATGCCTTGAATTTCAAGACTATATCATAATTTGATAGTGCATTGGTAAGTAAAATATGTTTTAAAAATAATTTGTTTTTTTACATTTTTTTTATTACGAAATGTCTTTCTATTTTGTCTTTTAATGATTATTTACATATTTTTCCTTTTCTATGTTGATTCCAGTACAGATGATGCATCTACTAAGAGTCGATGAGAGATTGATGATCTTTACAAGCTTTAGTATTACAATTTTAAGACAACAATATAAATTTCTTTATAAATTTTGGAATCATTTATATTTGATTAATTGTAAAGCACTATTTTTATTAAGTCATGAGTTATTTTTAATGATGTAAGTTACATTTTCAAATAAATGTGTACCGTAGTAACAATTCTACTGCGATGCAAGAAATTGAAAATTTATTATTATTGATAGTATTATGCAATGAATATTCATATTGTTATAAAATGATATTTATATGTTGTGAAATTCATAATATATTGTTTTATATATATATATATATATATATATATATATATATATATATATATATATATATATATATATATATATATATATAAAACAGTTATAAAATAGATTGTGCAACAATTATAGAGCGTTGCACAAATGTTGATGCAACAAATTCTCTGTATTGCAAAATAAATTCAACTACAAATACAATTTGTCACATAAACGAATATTCATTGTCACAAAATAATATTTGCAACAATTTTATTTTTTGTAAAATATCATTCACGACATATATAAGTAAAGATAAAATGAATTGCGTACATTGATACGCGACAAACTCTCTGTATTGCAGAATATATTCAACTTCAAACTCAACCTGTCATATAAACGAATATCAATTGCTACAAAATAATATTTATAACAATTTTATATGTTGTAAAATATAATACGCGACATATATTAATAGTCACAAAATAAATTAGGCGACAACTATACATCATTGCACAAATGTTGATACAACAAACTCTCTATGTTGCTGAATGAATTTAACTACACACAACTTATTACATAATAAATTATACTACAAACATTGAATATCTTTTAATATATTATGCAACGAAGCAATCTCATTGTAAAATAAATTACGCGACAAACATGACCTATTATAAAATGCATATTACTACAAGCATGTTTTGTTGCAAAATAGAATAGGTAACAAACGTTATACTTTTAAAATAGTTTTCGCAACAAACATTTATCCTCACAAATATTTTTTTGGAATAAACGTTGCGACATTGAGGCGAACCATTATAAATCCACGTGTTATTTAATTTTTCTCCTTTTTATTTATTGATCTAATCCTAACAATATATTACTTATATTTCCTCATTTGTCTTTGAATCATTATAATTTTGATATGTCGAGTTCGCTTGATTGATCAGATGTCATATTATTTGCAGCATTTTGTTTGAAACTATTTGTGAGTACGGGGGACTTTGATTTTTAGGTGTTGGCTTCATTTAAAGAACTCAAAATCTCTTTGGCTGGATTTTGGTATTATCTGGTTAGGATACAGTGAGTATGTATGATGGTTTTACAGGCAGTAAGTCAAAAAAGTTAAGAAATGAGCATAGAATTGTCTCTCCAAATTAAAAAATTAAGTTTATTTTTTGGGATAAATTCATTCTTTTGAGTTGTTTTATGTTTTTCTGTATCTAGATTTTTCTTGATCTTGCTTTGACTTTTAAATCAGTTCTAATATTTGATATCATTCATTTCTTTTGTTGTCTATAATTATTTTGGTAATTTTCTTTATAGGTTTCCCCTCTTCTTCTTTTTTTAATCTTTACTACATTTTTTATCAATAAACTCTATAGCCTACATGATAAGTGTGGTTTTACACTTATCTGGACCATCAAAAGTGGACGATTGTAAATACTCTTAAGTAATTTTCTACTTAATTGTGTGTTGATTTAATTATTTTAGGTCAAAATCCGAAATCGGATGGAATTGGAGAAAAACAAATCAAAATAGGCAAAAAAGGACTAAAGGCGTACGAAGACTTGGATAAGGGGATCAACTTGTATATATCTAAAAGTTGAAGGACTTGGGTTGCAAATAAAAGAGGACTAAATTGAAATGAAAGAAGAAATTAGAGGACTAAAGAGGATAAAATTTAAAGTTGAAGGACTTATGCTACAAATAAAAGGACTAAAGATTACAAAAAGACAAATTATGAAGAAGGACCACACCGTATCTATGTTGAACCTTGGAGGACCGAGTGTGCAAATTGTGATTGGAATTGAAATTGGCTAATTTGTTTTCTGTTTGCCGCGTGGTGTGATCGCGGTTTGCAAACTGCGGTTAGACTGCGGCAATGCGCTGTTCACGCGTCTGGACCTTTTTAGGCTTATTTTCAACTCTAATTAGGGTCTTTTTCGTCTTTTTACGTACATGAATTTCAAAATTAGTAAAACATTATATAAAGACCTAACCTAGGTCAAAAGAAGGGAGTTAATTCTTTAGTGAACACAAGAAAAGACTGAGAAAATAACGGCGAAGAAAACGAAGAACGACCAAGCTCAAGAAGATTGGAACGTGAAGATTAAGATATCTTGGTGCAAGATATTCAACATCTTTTCCCTTTTCATTCAAAATCCGGTTATGTATTCAAATCTTTTAACGCTTTCTTTCTCCCGAATCATGAATAGCTAAATTTAATGTTTGGATAAACGGTGTAGCCTAGTTTTAATTCTTTAATTTCGAATCTCAAGTTTTGACTTATAAATTGTTTAAGTATTTGATTTTGCTTCTTTTCTTAATGCTTGGAATAACTGGCCATTATTTCATTGATTTTGTGGATTGTAATAAACTGAGAAGTAAATTATTAATCTAGACCACTTAGTAAAATCTGGCAATTGGATAAAAAGTAGAGATACAATTTTATTATTGCTGCGGTCTAAATTGAATTCTTAGGAGAATTAATGCATCTAATTAATGACAATTCTGACTGCCTAAGTTGACTTAATTAGATATGACTAATTTGAACTCAAGAGAGGTAAATTAGGTTAAACTCGTGAATTCGACCGAATATAACTTTAGGAACAAATCTTAAGAGGAGGAATTAGAGATGATAACTAGGTGAATTCGTTTGTCCAAGCTCTTTAATAACCATATTTTCTAAATTGTTGATTTTTGCTTTCACATAAATTATTACATTATTTTTCTTATTTTGAAAAATCTAAAGTTCTAGTTTAAAATCTTTCAAATCAGTTTATTTTAAAGTGCCTTCTACAGATTAATCAATAAAGATTAATTAAACTAATACATAAATAAAATAGTATTCGTGGGAACGATAATCCGAACTCAATAGGTCCACTTTATTATTTTTGTGCGATATTATACACTTGCAATCACAATATTTTCACAACAAGTTTTTAGCGCCGTTGCCTGTTACTATTCTTATTTAATATTAGTTTAGAATAATCGTTAGTGTTAGTTTTATTTTTTTTAATTTTATTATTATTATTATTGATTTTTTTTATTATTGTTATTATTACTATTTTCTTTCTTATTTGTTTATTTCTTTCAAATGACAGATGCTACTAATGCATAACTTGTTGCGTTGACAAAGCAGGTGGAGCTCTTGGTCAGAACACAGATGCAAATAATGAATGCCATCCAAGCAACCCTCTTGTGCGAAAACTGTGGGGCTAACCACTCGACATCAGATTGTATGTTATTGGCCTCTTCAGAACAGGTCAACTTTGTGCTGAATAATACACATCAGCAGTATAATCCATATTCACAAACATACAATCCGGGCTGGAGGCAATACCCACATTTCAGGTGGTTTGATAATCAGAACAATGGTAATACCAACAATGCTCAGCAAGAGAGAAGACCAAGTTTGGAAAAGATGTTCCAACAGTATATGCAAAAGACTGTAAAACTAATGGAGAGGCTGGACACAAATTATCAGAATCAACAGGCTTTTATCAAAAAAATGGAAACTCAGATTGGCCAGTTAGCCCTGCAATTGTTAGATAGGAAACCAGTCACTTTACCTAACAATACAGTGACAAATTCAAAAGAACAGGTAAATGCAATCACTACTAGGAGCGAGATACAACTGTCAGAAATTCACGTGAAAAAGCTAGAGAAAAAGGACAAATAGTTGGTAATTGAAGAAGAAGAAGTTGGGAAGCAAGATGCAAAATCAAAAGAAGAAGAATATGTAAAAAAAGAAAAGTTGATCCTAAATGAGCAAAATAAAAAATTGACATTCAATGATATTGCACTTATCAAGCAATTCTTCGACTCTTATATTTATTCTAAAATTGATTTTGTGATCAAGGCCGATGAGAAAGTTGAAGTTTTCGTAGTGGTGTTCGAGCAAGGTGCTAAACTACAATTATATTTATCTGAAAAGTTCAAGTTAAATTTTTGGAGGATAAATGAAAAATGGAGCAAAGTCGATAGATACAAGCAAAGCAAGTCCTCCATAGCACTATTTAAAGTACCGTAAAGCAACCAGACAATAAGTCGAGCTCTAGACTATAAATCGAGCGCTTAATGAGAGGCAACCTATTTTTTCTATCTCTTATATGTTTATTGTATTGTATGTAGAATTTTAGGACTGTATTAGGAATTATAGCACATTTCCTGAGTTTTAGTAAATGAGTACATTTAATTTTTTTTTTTTCATTTCAGGTTACACATCGTCATTCCAATTACAATGCATACTGATCAGCTGAAAGTCCGACGTTGTCTCCACGCCTTTTGATTCGGGTTAACTCTTTCTTATTTATTTATTTTACTTTTTTTTATCACATTGAGGACAATGTGGATTTTAAGTTTGGGGTGAGACTTTATTATTTTCATTATTGTTATGTGTGTTGTGAAAACAAAAATTTATTTGTGTGCTTGTATGTTGGATAGTCTTGCCGGCTTATGATGATATTATTTGAAACTGTTATCAATTCATGAATTATGACTTGGTTATGCTGCTTAAGCTGTTTTTATAGACTATATTTATCTATGTGAGATATGATTAAGTGTGAGCACAATAGTTATGAATATCACTACCTTTGGTTAGTATATTAAATTGAATACAGTGAAACCAAGACCACCAATTGAAAACTCAATTACCTAACAAGTTGAAAGGATAGTTTGGGGGTGGTTAAACCAATACATAAACTGTTTAGATAGGTGTTGATTACGTGCATAAGTAATAGTTGTGTGGAATGTATTTGGCTACTAGGTGGAATCTAGGTATTGACCAGATACTAGGAATCTAATCCATGCTTATTTATCTTGCACAAAAAAAAAAAAAAAATGAAAGGCATTGCACTTGCGTTATCTTATACCCCTCTTCGTAGCCTAGTTGACTCAAGTGATAAAGCCCGTTGGGGTTCTCAAAACTCGGTGACCCAAGGTCTATCAGATCTGGAAGCCATCGACCTTTCATTTTGGGAAAATATTGTGATTGCAAGTGTACAATATCGCACAAAAGTAATAAAGTGGATCTATTGAGTCCGGATTATCTTTCCTACGAAGACTATCTTATTTATGTATTAGTTCAATTAATCTTCATTGATTAATCTGTAGAAGGCATTTTAAAATAAACTGATTCGAAAGATTTTAAACTAGAGCTTTAGATTTTCTAAAATAATAAAAACAATGTAATAACTTATGTGAAAGCGAAAATCAACAATTTAGAAAATATGGTTATTAAAGAGCTTGGACAAACAAATTCACCTAGTTATCACCTCTAATTCCTCCTCTCAAGATTTGTTCCTAAAGTTGTATTGGATCGAATTCACGAATTTAACCTAATTTACCTCTCTCGAGTTCAAATTAGTCTTATTTAATTAAGTCAACTTAGGCAGTCAGAATGATCCTTAATTATATGCATTAATTCTCTTAAGAATTCAATTCAGACCGCAGCAATAATAAAAGTGTATCTCTACCTTTTATCCAATTACCGGATTTTACTACGTGGTCTAGATTAATAATTTACTTCTCAGTACATTACAATTCACAAAATCAATGAAATAATGGGCAGTTATTCCAAACATTAAGAAAAGAAGCAAAATCAAATACTTAAACAATTTATAAGTAATAACTTGAGATTTGAAATTAAAGAATTAAAACTAGGCTACATCATTTATCCAAACATTAAATTTAACTATTCATGATTCGGGAGAAAGAAAGTGTTAAGAGATTTGAATACTTAACCGGATTTTGAATGAAAAAGGAAAAGATGTTGAATATCTTGCACCAAGATATCTTGATCTTCACGTTCCAATTTTTTTGAGCTTGGTCGTTCTTCGTTTTCTTCGCTGTTCTTTTTTTTGTCTACTCTTGTGTTCACTAAAGAATTAACTCCCTTCTTTTGACATAGGTTAGGTCTTTATATAGTATTTTACTAATTTTAAAATTCATGTACGTAAAAAGACGAAAAAGACCCTAATTAAAATTAAAAATAAGCTAAAAAACGTCCAAACGCGCAAACAACACATTGCCGCAGTCTAACAACGGTCACATTGCGGCAAACAGAAAACAAATTGGCCAATTTCAATTCCAATCACAATTTGCACACTTGGTCCTCCAAGGTTCAACATATATACGGTGTGGTCCTTCTTCATAATTTGTCCTTTTGTCATCTTTAGTCTTTTATTTGCAGAATAAGTCCTTCAACTTTGGATTTTGTCCTCTTTAGTCCTCTAATTTCTTCTTTCATTTCAATTTAGTCCTCTTTTATTTGCAACCCAAGTCCTTCAACTTTTGGATATTTGCAAGTTGATCTCCATATCCAAGTCTTCGTACGCCTTTAGTCCCCTTTCGCCTATTTTGATTTGTTTTTCTTCAATTCCATCCGATTTCGAGTTTTGACTTAAAACAATTAAATCAACACACAATTAAGTAGAAAATTACTTAAGAGTATTTGCAATCATCCACTTTTGATGGTCCAGATAATTATTTTGGTATTATTTTTCTTTACAGGTTATGCTTGGCTAAGTTTAAGAAATTGCATTTGAAAAAAAGCCAATTTTCCCCTCTCTTTTTTTTTTAGTCTTTAGTACATCTTTTATCAATAAACTCCATAGCCTACATCTCTATAGAACTCTTCGATTTGACTTCTCCTATCTATGGAGTTTGAAACAACTATAAGTAAATTCAAATTAATTGCATTGCTTGCTCTGTATATAGTATAAGTCATTGACCTTATCTACTTACCACTCTTGTGCACATAAATTCTAATAGGAACCCTAGCTTAAATCACATTCATGAAGACATCCCTTACTTCGTACTTCCTCATTTATTCCAGAAAAGTTTCAGTGGCGATATCCCTTATCTCATTTCAATGGTATTATTCTAGAAAAATTTCAAGCTAAACACAACTTATGGTAAGCTACGAATCATCCATGTAATTTATTCTTTATGTTTTTTGGCAAATAAAATTTATAAATTCTCTTTCTCTTTGTTTCTTCATCTCTTTTCAGGATTGGGAAAAATAGGTTCAACAAGAATGGACCTACTAAGACTTTTTCAGACTGGTTGAGGAATTACGGAAAGGAGATCATGAGTAAGGTTAGTAGGAGGTAATTGATTGATGTAATTGGTAGTGGGGTAGATCTTCTTCGGCTGATAAGTTGATACAGGAACCAGGGACACTAAGTAGGAAATTTGAGGATTTATTAATTGTATATATAACTCTGTATATATAAGTTGTAAATGCAATACTTAAATTTCAAGTGTTATTAGTGTTTGTTGAATTCTTGGTGCTAGATGAATTTTTTTGGTGATTGTACAAATTTAATTGTTCTTCAAATTAAACTCAGTGTTGGATACATAGATGTTGTCAAGTATTTTAAGCATAATATTGACCAATTTTTCACTAACTTATATATTCTATTGCATATATATATATGTAATCACTTTCATGTATTAAATTTCATCCAAAACTATAGTTAATTAATATTTTATTTCTTAACTTTGCAACACCGTTAAGAATTAAATTACAACCATCACACGCGCAACCTACATGCCATAACTAGTATTTATATAAATATTAGTCTCATGCTGGCCAAAACATGATGAGCATAACCGGTTAAACTAGAGTCAAATTAAAACATAAAGTCTAGTGATTTAAAACTCAGAACGGTCCGAGGTTAAAGCAAAAAGTTTGTGACCTGACCAGCAATTCGGTTCGGGTTGTTCTATTAGATTGATCTACAAGAATTGAAAACCCGTCGAGTTTTATAAAAAATCGATGACCTAAACCTATTAACCCAGCTATTCATTGCTGATTGAAAATTTTTAAATATTATTTAAGATTTAAATAGTCCTCTACTACTTTAGGCTTTAGTTTTCACTTTTTTTAATTGATTTTTTAATTGTTAATTGTTAATTAATTTTTTTATTTTTATTTTTTAACACGAGTTTTTGGAATTCATGTTGAAAATCTCTCTCCTTAAGTTTTGGAGTAAAAATTGAAAAATACTATATGATTAGTTTAATAAATTATATTATATGCGACAAGAGTTCATCCACCTGTTCAATTATCGAGTTAGCAGTTGAATGATTGACCCAGTGACCCAATTCTTCACTAACCCAAATGTCAAATTGAAATATACTTACAAAATTATGGCGGAAGTGGAATCAGACTTGGGTTTATAATTTACAATTTGGGACCATCTTCAAAATTTACAAACTGTAATTTAAAAAATGATTTGGGATTAAACTACTTATTGAAAAACTATTTTGGATTCCAACAGAATTTCAGACTTTCATGACCAAACGTAAATTAGAATATATTTTGGGCCGAACTGAAACCTAAATAGTCCTTCACAAAATTTAACGGTCAAATTTGACTTTTTGCCTAATTATTATTATTATCGGGTTAATTTGAGCAACGAGATAGAATTTTTTTAAAATTTCAAAATAGTCATTAAAGTAATTTTTTCACATGTAGTTATTCATATTTATATAATTACACTAGTGGTCACTCGGTTAGAAATATTAACCTATAATCCTACATGTCACTATTAAATTCAAACTTGGACATAAACGACATTAACTAGTACGATATATGAGACAAAAATGCCACACCTAGTAAAAATATAAATTTTCACCAACTAATTGCTTATTAATAATATCGAAAAAAATATGGAAAAAATATGTTTGACAATTACTTTTTTTTGCTGCAATTAATACATACTTTGTTTAAGGTAGCGCATTAGTTAGCGTTCTTTGTGTCTTTATTGAAATTTAATAGTGATACATTGAATTTTAAGTTAACGTTTCAACTAAGTAACCACTCATATAATTATTAGAATTATAAAACTGTTTTGAAATTTTTTAAAAAACTTCTATGACCGCTGAAATTAACCCTATTATTATCAACGACGTTTTGTCCGCTATGGATCGTGCCTCTGCATTTTCAAAATCACCGACCCCTCAAACAAAAACCCCCCATCTCCCTCTCATCTTCACGTTACTCTAAACCCCTCAATCCATTACTCTGAAATCATAACCGTGTCCTCTCTCAAACAACACCGCCTCAATCCTTTATCCTACAATCAAAGCCCCTGCAATTCAAATATTCATTCTTGCTCGACCAAATCTGTGAACGGGAAGAAATGATGCGTAACTGGACAACCTAGGTCTTCTGCACGGAGATTGAAGAAGAAGAAGAATCAGATTATTGTTATTAAACTTTGGGTAATCCATCTTATTCATGAGCATTTGGTAGAATTTCACAATTTCATTTTATCAAAATTTTGGGTTTTTTTTTAATCATATGATATGTTTTCAATTATTTCTATATTTTGTTAATGGGTGTTAGTTTTAATTTGTCAAATTTCTTTGTAATTTTTAATGGATTTTTGGGGCCATTGATGGGTTCTTAACACTGTAGTCCGGCATTGGGAGAAAATATTTTGCTTCCAAGGTCTAAAAATGAGAAGCATATATTGAAATCATCTTATGGCTATGGATTTAGTTAATCTACTGATCATTACAATGTAATAAGGATTGTCCACGAAAGTTATCTGTCTCGTCCCAACAAAACAGAGGGTGGGGTCATTACTATTGGGATTGACAATAAATGGAGAGATATTGGAAGTCCCCCTTTACGACTACATGAATTCTTTTTCAAGGTTACTCTTAATGGAGCACTTCATTGGATTATTGATGATTTAATGAAACCTAATTTTATATATTCCTTTAACATTGATAAGAAAATGTCCAAACAATTGCTCCTCCTTGAGATTTGGTGGATCGAGTGCCTTGGATGAGCTTGGTGGTATTTGGCAATATTCAATGTATTCTAGACAATTCAAGGGATTATGAAATTGAAATCTGGTTGATGAAATAGTATGGGGTTGCAGAATTGTGGAATAAATACTTCAGAATGGAAAAGTCCCAAGTTCGACATCAGTCATTACTTCTTCCACTCAACATTTGGAGAGTTAAAGATCTGTGTGTTATAAAATTTTATAAGTGAATATTCGCTTTTAATCCGAACCAGATGAAATTCTTTTAACTTGAAGTTCTCGAGAACAAATCTCACTTCTTGCGGAATACAGTTTATGACAGTGTAGCATCATATAATGTCAGCTTCCTTTTACCTAAATCTGTGATGAGGACAAACCTAACATCACTACAATGTACTTAAGATAGTCCTTTCTTGCTAGTTTGTTTTGATGGAAATAATAGTTTTACCTTTGGAAATTGAATGAAATCTAACGAGCTATGTTTCTTGTTTCTGTCAATCTCATTCACATTCACTGGAATATAAATTTGATTTAGAATATCCTCTTGAAAGTTGCAATCGGTTTCTATTACTTATTTTATTTCATTGTTTTGTGGGTGTACAATTACTTTTCACTTTTCCAAGCTATGATTTGTAGCATAGTTCAATATTATATTGGTTCTTCCATAGAAGGCACCACATATAGATGATATCCCTCCTCTTATGGAGACTCTTCGGTGTTTGTGCACAATGTACTCTAGTGAGTTTCTTTGGTTTTTATCATAGTAATTCAAGTGATTTAATCACCAATATAGTTAACTAATAATTTTATTTAAATTAGGTAGTTAATCTATTTCACAAATGACCTTATTTAATGTACTTTAATTCTTTATTTTATCAGTTCTTTATTGGACACTTCTTGGTTCCTCACCTCTGTCATCATTGTTGTCTATGTCAAATATTGTTAAGTTCACATTTATCCTTTGACAATTGTTTCTTAAGGTATCAAGGCTTGTGACTGCATGTTAAATTTCTTTGTGGAAAATATAATAAAATTTGAAAGGTTGGATGTGCGTCCTAATACAACTCGATATTTGGTTAGGTCCTTTATACTAATACTGAAATATTATGTAAAATTGTGACTTCCCTTTCTATGCCTTCTGAAAATGCAGGTTCTAGTTCTTCTAAAAATAAGGTATATTGGACAAACAACACTGGGGAGCACTGCCATTTTCTGTCTTTTCTTGGTAGCTAGAATCTTCACACAGTGGAAAATTTTATTAGGTTATTTTGTCAAGTTTTTCAATAAGCCTGCTTTTGATAAATAGTTGACCTGAATGATATTTCCATGAGTGTTATGCATATAATTGTTCAAGTGGAATTAGAATAGTTTCTGCACAATTTAAACTGTTCTTGTGAACATCAATTTGATTCTCCCTTCCTCCTTTTTAGGTACAATATGACTACAGTGTACTCAATCTGTGAGTCATAAATTGATTTTTGGATATCTTGCTTATTTGGCGTGCATGTTTGGCATCCTTTTATGAGCTTGCTGGTAAACTTAAAATGTCTTGGTGGGCCTCAAAGAACTAGCAGTGTCACCATTGTTGGTGCCGTTTCTCATCCAAGAGGAGATTTCTCTGATCCGGTGCTCCTTCGATCCAGTTACATCTGTAACACTGAGTATTGATCAGGTAAACATACTGAATAGCTCACAAATTCATCTTCAATTTGTACGCCATGCTATTTCTTGTGCTTAGTTGCTCTATTTCAGGTTTTCTTGGGGTCTAGACAAGAAATTGGCGCAGAGGAAACATTTCCCTTCTGTAAACAGGCTTATTTCTTACTCAAAGTATTCAGGGTATTGTTTTGATTTCTTCCAAATTATGCTTTATTCTCGGCACATGTTCTGCTACTCGAAATAGTCACTGTACATGCTGAAATTTGTGTTTGCATTTTCAGGCATTGGAATCCTTTTACGAGTAGTTTGATTCGGATTTTGATTTATTGACATCAGGACAAAAGCTCGTGCAATTCTACAATTAGAGGACGATTTGAATGAAGTCGTGCTGGTATTTGTTATTTTAGTTTCTGAATGTCCTTTTGTTCTGATAGAGTGGGAGTAAGAGTAAATTCTTTGTGTTATTTTCAATATACTATTATATCAATTTGCAAATTAATGCTATTATTTTCGTTAATTTAATTCAAATTGCGGTGTAATTTGCTATACTTGGTATTGGTTTTCACTTTTTTACGGTCAATTTTGATGAATTGAATTGACTGACTTAAAGATCAATTTATTCAAAGTTTGAAACTACCAAGATTAATTGTCGCACAATACCATCATGGAATTGGATGGCAATATCACCTCTACATGTATTTTAACAGCCTTATGATATGTTAAATTCCCTCCCTGTTTTGAGAAGAAAAATATATGCATAGTGAAATTTAGATTTATTGAATTTTGTAGGTTATAAAGTTTTGGTGTTTTGCAATTTACACGTTTGAAGTAATTGAATGCCTATCGGATTGGCAAAAACTTCCGAACTACAAAATTTGGTGTTTAAGTAGTATCTTTTATGCCAAATTATAATTAGCTTAACATATTTTGTGGACCTCCTAGATACGCATTCTATTAGTAGTGCTTAAATTATAATTGGTTGAGAAGTCTAGCAAATGAAGAAAATGAAGGGAATGGTAGCACCTGCATTGCCAGGTTATCTTCTCATCTCCTACTCTCTCTCGCTTGCTCATGCACGTGCATTTATATATTTATTCATGTGTTTAGTGTAAAGTGCATAGTTGATGTGCTGCTAACAAGCAATTTGGTGTCTTTGTTCTGCTGCATGCAGGTCATGTTTGGTTAGATGTATTAAGCAATTGAAGCTATATACAATAGTTAGGATATAAATATAAGTTATATAATTGGGAATAATATTATTTTGGAACAGTTTCCTATTCTAAACTAGTTACTAGATAAAATTCGTTCTTTGAAACTTTCGTTGATTCGTAACAGGCCTGAATGAGGCTAATTTTGGTATAAAATCATTCTTATTTGACTCATGTGGACAGTGATGTGCGAACTAAATATAGCCACAACGTATCTTATTAATAATTAAATTGTCACAATTTTGAAAAAGAAAGAAAAAACAGCCAAGTATCCTTAGTTAATAGAGAACAAGCCTGGTATATATAAACTGAAGTCCTGCTTGTTTGTATAAATATGATTTAATATTCTATGCATGGCATAACATAGGAACTGTTACAAAAGAAAAATGCATAAAAAGTTATGGATAGTAATGTAAGTGCAAATGGCGCTCTAGTAATCAATACTCAATAGGTCATAATCACTAATCTTTATTATAATTTTGTGAAAATTTCTTTTGTGGTGTTGATTATTTGAACAGTTATTTTAATATATCTCGATTTATAACTTTTTATTATTATAAATAATATGGCCTTCAATAACTCCATATAGATTTGTCCATGGGTGACTAGCCCAATATAATTGCCCCTTTCAATCCTTACATCCTTTGTCTTCTTGAATTTTTTACGGGCAATATTAGCTGAAAAGCTTTATTTATTTATTTATTTATTTTTGGTTGTAAAAAATGCAAATGTCTATTATATTCTCCAAATTTATTCTTTTTCTCCACCGATCATCTACATATGGTTAAACTCATGAACTCTTGCTACGTCATTGCCAAACTTATTCTCCAATACTTTTGAATTACACTTTAATTTGTGAACAACAAGCTTCTCCCATGATTTCATGTTATGGTTATAGAGATTAATACTTCTGTCTTTCGTAATAACTTGAATGTCTTATTTATTCTTGTAATAGGCACCGTATTGCTCTTTTTCATTTGATGTGGCAGCTTTTTATTCTGTAAGATCTTATTGAACAGTTTTGTCAACTATAAAATAACCACCTTGTCTAAACATCTCGAAACTATGATACGAATTTCATCCGGGCTGGTTGCTTTTCTCATCTTCATCATCTTCATAGCCTCCCTCTTCTAATTCTTCTAGTATGATTATAGATTGACATTCCTATCTATAAGAGAATTTGACGTATCTCTTCATAATGTACAATAAAATGAATTATAATACAATTTGGAAAAATAAACTTCGCTATATACCGTGTATTTCATGCATAGCACTTTATTATTTCTGTTTTAGTATTAGATTAAGTGCCTTAGCAAACAAATTTTCACATTATGAATTTAGTACTTTATAATTAAGCATTCAATTTTTAGTTTATGAAACTAACCTCTTAGGCTTTCTCATTCTTAATCCCATGTCTTATAATCTGTACGTTTCTTATTTCTACTTAAATTATCGAGCTTGAATGTGTCTAGTCAATGCTGCTTTTTATGGTGAGATATGTGTGAATTCTACTGTTTTGCTGATTTGTGTGTTATTTCTCACTGATGAAATGCTGCATTGAATATTGTAGTTTTGTAGGATTCTTGATAATAGTATTGACTAAACATACTTCAATTGTTTGATATTGATTCATCTTATGTGGGATTTGTCTTTCTTAGAATGAAATGATTATAATAGTTTTCTTGTGTCTTTTGTTGCCCGTGGATTTAATTTGGTTGATTGTTCATTTTGATGATTGATTTCGTTATCCCTTTCTCTTCTTTCTGTTTGTTTTGCATAAAACTATATTAACGACAATGTTTTTTCTAAGTTTGGGGGTGTAGATGTCAGTTTGTTATTTTTAGTTTTATTATTTTTTTGGTTATGTTTGATTGTCTTTGATGTGGAGTCTTTTTTTATTTTTTTATTTGTTTAGTTTTGTAATGTGTTTGTGTGTTAGTTGGATAGTCTTGCCGGCTAATTTTGAAGTTACTTGGAACTAATTCTAATTCATGAATTGTGATTAGGTAGTGCTACTTGTGTTTATTTTGTTAGTATGCTTATCCATGTGAGACTACTAATTATGAGCACAATAGTCACGATGATAATTAGTTTTGGTTGGTTACGTGGATAGAATAGGTTGATACAATTGTGGACCTAAGTTGTTAAAACTAAGACCACCAATTGAAAACACGATTACTCAACCAATTGAAAGGATAGTTTGGGGGTGATTGAGCTGGTGTGGGGAGCTGTTTAGATATGTGGTGATTTCGTGCATGTTTAATATTTGTGTGGAGTGTGTTTAGCTACCAGGTGGAATGTAGGCATTGACCGTATGTTAGGGGTCTGATCCCAACTACTCGTCCAAACAAAATGCATTGCACCAGTCATGGCTGAAAGGGAAAAAGTTGCCATGTCGTCATGAGCGAAAGCTACCCTATAAAAGATCCCAATGAGGACATTGGAGAAAAGAAAAAGTAGGAAGAAGTGGTATGGCATTGATATAATCGATTTTTTGAGCGAAATAGATACCTACAAGTGAGAAGAGAAAAAAAAATGGCAAAAAGAGAAAAAGCTACCATGTCATCATGAGTGAAAGCTTCCCTATAAAAGATCCTAACGAGGACATTGGAGAGAAGAAACAGTAGGAAGAAGAGGCCTGGCATTGGTAGCACTGATATCTGAGTGAAATAGCTACCTACAAGTGAAAAAAAAGTGAATAAAGCATGTGCATGAAACAGAAGACGCACTACAAGCCTGACTGAGCATTGGAAACTAATTTGGGGATCTAGACAACTAGAAGGTTTGACTTGCTTAGTGAAAGCTTGAAAGTTGGGACACTCAAGTTTAGGGAGAATCATCACAGATCTAGATAGTTGCTTCATTTGGTTAGACCCAACCAAACTTGAGCGAGAAAAGAATAAGTGTTTTGAGAGCAATCTTAGAATTAACACCCTGGGGAAGAGATTGAATATCAAGATAGGGGGGTGTGCATCTTACGAGAGGGAGAGAAAATATTTGACCATTGAGGGTCGGAATATAACCAACCTAAAGACTTATGGTGATTGGATTGACTATACACACACACACACACACACACATCAGTCGAGCATCGGATAAATGAAAATTGATTTTTGTAGCATTAGTTAGCAAATTTTATGAATTACTTGAGTAGTTTCAAAAACTTGAGGCAAATACGGCAGACTATCTAATAAAATGATTTTTATTTTTATTTGTTGTGTGTTTGAGTCTTGACGAACAAGGATTTAAGTTTTGGGGGTATTGCTCTATGTTTTTATTTCTTAAATTTCTCATGCGTTATTTTTTGTTTTCAAAATTTTTATACTAATTGAGTTATGGAGATTGTGGTGGTCTACCATGGGATGAACCTAGTGGGATCTTTCAACTATCATAGTCTCTTCTCTCCATGAATACATGTTCTTAGATAATTCTGATTTCTATAATAAATGCTACAACCCTCCCCTTTCAAACCTATGTTCTTGCAGTTGTTGCTGGTTTAAATTTTCTTGATAATAGTGTGTTTTTAGCTCATTCATCTTAATGTCGTTAGGCTCTATCATGTATTGACTACAATTTCTTTTGTCGTTTATGATTTTTTCCTCTTCCACGATCTTGATATTTTTCAAGCTAAAAGTTCATCACACTGATTGTTTTTACTTGTTCTTTCATTGTGTATGCCTATTGCACAACTTCTTTTCTTTTTGTGATTTTTTCTATAAATGGTTTTTAGAGAACAAATTATTGAATCTTGGTTTGACTTGATGTCCTGTCTATAAATAAAAAAGCTAATTCATGAGATGCATCCTACTGTGCAGACGAATTTTACCTTTTTGAATAATATCTTGTCAATTAAGTAGGCAAAGTGTTCTATACCCCATAATATACATGTCTTTGCCTCAACGAAAACACTAATTATTATTATTATTATTATTTTAAAAGGAGCTGATTAAATAAATTATTTTTCATCATTGTGTTCTATACATTAGTTACATCTACTAAAAGGTTCAATGAAATCAAGGATTTTGCCATTGGACCTGCTGCACTTGTCTAATTAACTCTTTTTGGCGCCTTTGTGAGCTGGACAGAAATTTTAAAAGCTGATGTTTTGACCCCTGAACCCTTCATCGGTTTGATTGTTGATGCTATACAACTCTCTACCATTACCATGAAGAGTGTCAGAAGTGCAGCTTTGAAGATGGTCAAGGAAGTTCGTAGGTAATTTAACAATCTTCACATTCTCATGGAAGTTATGTAAAGCCCTGATTATGCCACTTGTGTCAATATCATGTCTGATGCATCAAATAAGGGTATGATTCCCATGGGTTCCCTTGTCATGCGGACGCCTCTCATTTTTTGAAACCTTCTTTGGAGTCGAGACCCTCTTGGGCATCCTTGCCGGTTCTCTCTTTTCTGGTGTCCGGTATAGCTTCTCTACAATGTTAAAGTGATGCTTCCATAAGTATTCAATTTTTTGACTTATGTTTAAACTTATGATTCCAATTCTTATTGCTTTCCTCCATTTGTACTCCTACATACTACAATATCGCTTCCAACTTGTGGTGCATGGGACAACACTTGAGTAATTCATTGAGGTAATTAAGAGTTGATATGACTTTTATAGAGTTTAAAAGAGTTTAAAAGTTTAGGTGTATTCAATTCAGACTTTTTCAACTCCATAAAAGTCTTGGGGTATTCAATATAGATTTTTAAAGACTTTAAAAAAGTCTTATAAAGTCATGCGATATTCAATTCAGACTTTTTAAAATCCTACGAAATTCAGGGATATTCAAAATGTCGATGATTTTTAATGACTTTATAGAGAATTTAATATGTACTAACTTTAAAGCACAAAGTATAATTAAAAGATGTTACAATTTCTCTTACATTCACCCTAAGACTTTGAAAGACTCTAGAAGAAAAAATATCTTTCATTCCCTTATTTTTTTTATATGCTACATTTGTCTTTTCTTTTTCCTTCAACAAACTGTAGAATTAAGATTAATATTCTTCTTTTTCTCAATGTGATTTTTTTCCCTATTTTTTTTAATATTTTTATCTCTATTCAATTTATTATTATTTTTTTCAATATTCTCCTAACTATTTTCCCATTTTCTTCTTTTTTCTTCTATAAACCTTTAGAGACAATGTGAGTTTTTTTCTTCAATATTCTCATAACCATTTTTTCTCTCTTTTTTTTTTTATTTATCATTTTTTTATTTTTCATAAAAAATAAAATAACTTTATAATTAAATTCTTATATAATTGTTGATTGCACTTTATTAATGAATTTTATCAAGTTAAAAACTCTTTTTTATTACTGTATTTTTTATTTTTATTTTTATTTTTATTTTTTCTATTTATCTTAATGAGCATGGTTGTGAATTTTTTTAATTCGTCTAAATTGGTACTTTGGTTATTTATTTATGCAATTGTGGTGACTAATGGCGTGTTACATATAGATTATTAAATATAATAAGGGAGTTAATGAATTGAATAAATTTTTTTGTTAGAAAATATTATAAAATGAAGCGCGTGCCATAATTTTTTGAATTTATCCACAAGTCATTTGAAAGTTTATAAGTTTATCCAAAAGAAAAAATGGAGTGAGTTATATCATTAATTTTTATGTAGCTTACTTGCAGCAATTAAATAAAACATTAATTTTTATGAATTTATTAATATTAATATAATTAAATAAATTATTATTAAAATTTTCTCTTGCGACAAATTTTTTTTTAACTGTGGGATATTAAATTTTTATATTTAAAAATTTTAACTGAAAAAACAAAGTCTATAAAAGTCTAGAAAAATCTTTCAAAATGAAATCTATAAAAATCTATAAAAGTATGTAGGAGTCTATTAAAATATAGAAAAGTCAATAAAAGTTAATGAAATTCATCAAAGCTAGTCACTTAAAAAATGTCAATCAAAGTCTTTAAAAGTCTAGATTAAATACACCCTCCTAAGCTTTTTATTTGGAGTAGTAATGAAAGAGTGCAATTTACGTTGGTTTTTCTTTAGGCTGGTGCTTTAGAGCATGCAAGAACCCTCACCCCAAGGGATCTGAACCACACAAGGCAGATATTGCTTACACCGTTGGCGACCCTCTCAAGGACACTCCAGGCTTGTACTCAACATCCTTATCAAGCTCATGGCAGTTGAGTCACTCTAATACTCCCTTCATTGTTGCTCATGGTAGTCTGCTTTTCAAGATCTAGTAGAAGGATGCCTCATTTTTGCGTCTAATAGTTTGTTTTGGCAGGTAAGATTGAATAGTAATAGACAGTGTTGAGGAAGAAAAAAAAAGAAATTAAAATAATACTATCCTATTGTTGTTTGTTACAGGTGTCCTTGAGTGGAATTCAGTGAATCTGAAAGTAGGTATTGTGACAACAGCCGATAAGCAAGCAGCTTGTATTCGTATAATAAGAAGAATACAGTGCTTCGTGCTTTCAAGAAAGTGAGGCACTACAGGTAATGTTCATTGTACTATTCAATTTTGTTTGTTTGGATTAACTTTGTCCCAAATTATGTCTAGCTTTCTACCTACTGCATGTCATCTAAAATTTTCTTTGATGGTTGAAATTTAACGTAAATAGCAGTAAAGACCCACCAACCTTTGATTTGTGTTGTACTTTGGTCACCATTAAAAAATGAGCATTTAAGTCCTTAACCATACATGTTAGTAGCAATTGGATCCCCACTGGACAATTCTAACTTACTTCTAATTGACAAGTTAAAATTTTATTGAAAAAGACGACTGCAACCTTGTGTTTTAATAAATAACATAAAGAAAAGAAAAAAGAAAAAAAAAATAGAAAAGAAACAAATGAAAACATAAATATAATTTTTATTAGTTCCGATCATCCCCTCTGCCCACCACACCATACGACAACATATCATGATATAAAAATGTTACGAGGAAAACCAGAAATCAAAATGGCTTTCTATGTTTTTTCCTCATTATATAAGCTTCTTTTGTAGATAGATACATCCCAAAATTGGATTCATCTCCTCCAAGAATAGATGGGTTCATTTTGCCTATGGATCACTGTTGTTATACCAAATATGTTCAGGTTTTCTATGTAATATTTTGTTATCTATTTGGTGAAGTTGTCTATGATTTTATGAAAGGAAACAAATTATACAACCCTGTGGAGGGGATATTTTTATTGCCTGTACAATTTTTTGTCTCATTTAGCGGTTTAGTTGTAATATGATATCCCATTTTCTCCTGTATGGACGACTTTGTTGAATTATCTATTAGTTGGCCTGAAATCATATTTCATATTTTGTTACAATCTGGAACGATTTTATTAATTTTCTAGATTTTGTGATTCTATAGCCTTGATATCTAATCTTGTCTAACATTCTTTGCAGTGCTAAATTCTTGTATAGTATTTATTTTTAACCGAGAAGTTCTTCCTATCTTCAGTATTTCACTTAATTTTTGGGTTACCATACTAACATATTCAATGACATAGATCGAGTATGGATGTATAGCATGGAAATTACATGCAAGGTGATCTTAATACATGTCTGTTTCCAACGGGTCCTACTTTATTCTTTAGTGAGATCATACCAGAGTTTTCCAATCTTAATGTCAAACTACATTTGGAATAAAATTCAGAGACTGAAATAAATTATTTATTATTCAAAATAATCATAAAACGTGTCTATTACATCAAAATAACAAACTCCCACTAAACCAGCACATCATCAAGTAATACAACACCCATATGAGCAGTGTGCTCATGAAACACCTTGGGCGGTAAACCCTTGGTGAGCGGATCCGCAATCACAAAGTTTGTACTAATATGCTCTATAGACACTTGACCACTCTGAACTCTTTCTTTAACAACAAGAAACTTGATGTCTATGTGCTTAGACTTCGAAGAGCTTCTATTGTTGTTGGAATACAGTACAGCCGATCTATTGTCATAATGTAACTTCAATGGTCTTTCAATACCATCTACAACACGCAGCCTAGTGACAAAGTTTCGCAGCCATATCCCATGATTTGATGCCTCATAACAAGCTACATATTCACCTGCCATGGTAGATGGAGCTATGAGTGTCTGCTTAACACTCTTCCATGAAATAGCTCCTGCAGCCAGCAGATAAATATAGCCTGACGTGGATCTCTTACTGTCTTGGCATCCAGTAAAGTCGGAATCAGAATACCCAATGATCTCCAAATGATCTGATTTCCGATAAGTCAGCATGTAATCTTTTGTTTTCTGCAAATAACGCATAACCCTCTTGGCTGCAGTCCAATGATCCATCCCAGGGTTACTTAAATATCTACCTAATAATCTCACTATGAACACTATATCTGGATGCGTACATACTTGGGCATACATAAGACTCCCTATGGCTGATGCATAAGGGATCTTCTGCATTTCCTTTACTTTAAACTCATTCTTTGGGCACTGATTGAGATGAATTTGTCTCCTTTAGAAATGGGTGTATCTCTCGGTTTACAATCCTTCATGCCGAATCTCTCGAGAATTCTTTCGATATAGCTCTTTTGTGATAACCTAAGGATATCTCGAGAGCGATCTCGATGTATCTGTATGCCTAATACAAAAGAGGCGTCCCCAAGATCTTTCATTTCAAAATTCTTAGTTAGAAATCTCTTGGTTTCGTGCAATAAGCCCATATAACTGCTAGCAAGCAGTATATCATCGACATATAAGACCAGGAAGATGTATTTACTCCCACTGAACTTGTGGTATACACAATCTTCCACTATATTTACTTCAAACCCGAATGAAGTAATGACTTGGTGAAATTTGTGATACCATTGACGGGAAGCTTGCTTGAGACCATAGATGGATTTCTTCAATTTGCAAACCATTCTCTTTGGATCACCTGATACAAAGTTTTCTGATTGCACCATATATATCGTTTCCTCAATATCACCATTGAGAAATGCAGTCTTTACATCCATCTGATGTAGCTCCAAATCAAAAATGAGCTACTAATGCCATTATTATCCTGAAAGAGTCTTTCGACGAAACTAGAGAGAAAGTCTCTTTGTAATCAATGCCTTCTTTCTGATTGAAACCCTTGGCAACCAGACGAGCCTTATATCTCTCAACATTGCCTTTTGAATCCCTTTTGGTTTTAAATATCCATTTACAACCAATATGTTTCACATCAATAGGCAATTCGACGAGATCCTAAACGTCATTGGTTTTCATAGATTTCAACTCATCTTTCATGGCATCAATCCACTTTTGAGAATTAGAACTTTGATTGGCTTGATAGAAGGTGATTGGATCATCTTCCACCACTCCTACATCATTATCATGTTCTTGGAGAAAAACGATATAATCATTTCGAATCGCCCTTCTCGTTTCTCTAGTGGATCTTCGCAATGGCATTTGTTCTTAAGGTTGTTGAGTTTGCTCATCGGGAGCAACAACTTCGTTTTGGATAGGAAAGTTGTCAACATTGTCTTGATATTCTGGATTCGCTTCTTGAATAATGTCAGTGATCTGATCATCATCAATAATGAAAGTAGGAAGAGAAACGAGTTCCTCTTCAAAGACGATGTTCCTAACCTTATCTTTCCCTCCAAACTCAACATTCTCAAAGAACTTCTCATTTACCATCTCAAAAAAGGACCTAGTCGAGGGATCATAGAATTTATAACCCTTGGACCGTTCAGAGTATCCAACAAAATAGCAGCTTACAGTTCTTGAGTCCAGTTTCTTTTCACTTGGCCTGTAAGGCCTCGCTTCAGCTAGACATCCCCAAATGTGCAAGTGCCTAAGACCAGGCTTCTTGCTGATCCAAAGTTCATAAGGGGTTTTAGTTACTGCTTTACTTGGAACCCTGTTAAGGATATATGCTGCAGTCTTTAGTGCTTCTCTCCAGAGTGATTCTGGTAAAGAAGAATGATTAATCATACTTCTTACCATGTTCTTAAGCATTCTGTTTTGCCTCTCAGCAACACCATTCATGCTAGGTTTCCCAGGTATTGTGTATTGTGGGACGATACTGCATTCCTCTAGGTATTTAGCGAAAGGTCCTGGACGTTGTTCACCAGATCCGTCATATCTACCATAATATTCGCCACCGCGATCAGATTTGACGGCTTTAATCTTCTTGCCAAGTTAATTTTCAACTTCGGCTTTGAAGGCCTTAAAAACGTCCAGTGATTGAGACTTTTCATGAATTAAATATAGGTAACCATATCGTGAATAATCGTCTATAAACGTAATAAAATACTGTTGACCATTCCATGAAGCTGTAGGGAATGGTCTGCAAATATCAGTATGAATTAGTTGTAAGACGTCAGAGCTTCTATTGGCTCCCAATTTCCTGATGTTTGTTTGTTTTCCCTTTATACATTTGACACATATTTGAAAGTTTTTTAAATCAATAGGATCAAGAATCCCATCTAACACAAGTCTTTCAATTCTCTGTTTAGAGATATGCCCTAAGCGTTTGTGCTACAATGCAGCGGAATCCTTATTAGTTAATTTATTTATTGTACCGTGTGAACTTGTATGCAAAGTTTCATTATACGAGGCATTGGTATTTAACAGATATAGGTTATCATTCAAACATAAAGAACCGATACCAATAAGATTTGAATTTTGAAAGAGATTAACTTTGTTGTTTCTAAATGAACAAAGAAAACCAGATTTGTCCAATTCAGCAACAGAAATCAAATTTCGTCTAAATGACTGTACAACATAAATCTCTTCTAAATTCAAAAAATGACCAGTACTTAATAATAACCTAAAACTGCCAATAGCCTCAACTGCAACTGTATTGCCATCGCCCACATAGATGAATCTTTCAGCATCAATTGGCTTTTGGCTCCACAGGCAACCCTGCATAGATACACTTACATAAATAGTAGTACCAGAATCTATCCACCATGTATGTTTAGGTACAGAAGCTAAATTAACTTCAGAACAAACCAAAGCGAAAAGTTTACCTTTCTTAACACGCCAATCGGCGTATTTGGAGCATTCCTTTTTCATGTGTCCACCTTTCTTACAAAAGTAACAGGTGAATTCCTTATCCTGTTTCTTTTTGCTATTTTTGTTGTGGTGCCCCAACTGCAGCTTCCTTTCCCCTTTTTCTCTTTTTATTTTGAGGATTAGTGGATAAATGAGCGCTTTCAGTCCTATCTTTCTTAAGCCTTTCCTTTTCTTGCACACAGTGAGATATGAGCTCATTAAGAGTCCATTTAACCTTTTGGGTGTTGTAACTCACTTTAAATTGTCCATATTATGCAGGAAGAGAAATCAAAACCAGATGCACGAGCAAGTCCTCAGACAGCTCAACTTAAGTGTTTTAAGCTTAGAAGTGAGAATGGACATCTCCATTATGTACTCTCTTATATTCCCTTTTCCTTTATACCTCAAGGAAATAAGGTTATCAAGAAGAGTACTTGTTTCAGCCTTTTCGTTTTTAGCAAAACGTTGCTCAATATCCTTAAGGAATTTATCAGCATTTTGCTCCTCAGATATAGAGCCCCTAAAGGTTTCTGGAATAGAACGTTTCATGATCATCAGACTCATGCGGTTAGAACGGTCCCACTTCTCTATGTCTCTTTTACCTCAGAGGAACTTTCTGTAGTGAGAGCGGGAGGTTGTTCTGTCCGAAGTGCAAGGTCAAGATCCATGCAACCGAGAACAATCATTATATTCTCTTTCCAATGTTTGAAGTTTGAGTCATCAAGGACAGGAATGGAATTGACGTTGGCAGATATTATAGAAGCAGAACTTGTAGCTGAATAGAAAAGAAAAGAATACATTAAGCTCACGAATCATGCTACATTAAACCAAAAAGCATGTATTTTATTGGTGGGCCCATCACAAGATACCTAGCACAACATTGACATTTAGTTTTTGGACAAAAATATCAATTGTAAGTGGTACTCTCCGCGCGGTAGTCAAACATAGATAATAAATCTGTTAAACAATATGCCTTTTTTTGGACCGACTTATTGTCCACATGAAATCTTTATATTTATTACATATTTACTGCCACATGTATATCTGCTATTTGGCCAAACAATAACTTTCCTTTGGGCCAGTCATTGTTCGCATAAGTAACAGATATACTCATCTTTATATAGCTAAATAAACAAATTAATACAACAGAGGTTACTTTGGCAACATATTGCATTAATATTATTCATTTCGAAATATAAGACATTTGAATCA
Source organism: Forsythia viridissima (assembly GCA_030279155.1). Lineage (NCBI taxonomy): Eukaryota > Viridiplantae > Streptophyta > Magnoliopsida > Lamiales > Oleaceae > Forsythia > Forsythia viridissima. Next base: position 21,914,689 of record CM059036.1, read on the forward strand.
AGAATTTGAGAATTTTCAGAGAAAATCTTTAAGATTTAAAACTTGGACCTTAGAGTTGAAATTTTAATACTTTAGGGATTTAAAATTTAGGATTTATGAAGTTTTGAGATTCAATCCTAAATTTTAAAACTTTAATGGCCTTTCTTTAAAGAAATTTTAAAACTTTAGGGTTAAAATTGCAAACTTTAAAATTTTAGCGGCCAACTTAAGAAAAATTTCAACTTTAAGGGCTAAATTATTAAAATCCCATAACTATAGGGTTAGATTACTCAATATTTAAACTTTAGAGCTTAGTTTTAAATTATCATAACCTGAGGACTTTAAATAATTAAGTTTTAAACTTTAGGGACTCAATGTGCAATATAACCTAAATCTCCAAAATTGTCCCTAATCCTTGAATTTATCTAATTTCCATATAAGGTCCCGTTTCTAAAAATTGCAGCTAAGGTTTCGAACCCTAGCCGCCAGCCACCGCCACCCCTCCCAATCTGGTGGAGGCGGAGGCGCTACCCCAAAATCAGCGCCGACCGGCGCTGCAAACCAACAATAGCAGCGCTGGGCTCTGCTGCTCCTTTCAGCAGTTTGCATATGAACACCATAAGAATAGAATGGAAATAGAACTTTCCAAGTATAACTACGAAATGGAATGCTTCATAATGCATTATGCTTTACATCATACACAATGATTGATTGTGATATATGTGAAATACATATACTCACATTAACTTCAGAATATGAAATCTACAGATTTCATGAAAGCACATACAGAGAAAACATTTTTACAAATGTTCATTGTATCTCTTTAAGGAGAATGAAAAACAGAATGATAAATGCTTTACACGTTTATGAAAAAAGTGTACAAGAATTTATTATGCACTATGTTTTACATCATCATGCATCATGATTGAATGTAGATTATGTAATGCATACATTAGTTCTTTTACAAACAAATACAACTTGTATGAATTCTATGAAGAATACAGATTTCAACTAATGTTTGAACACGTACACCACTATGTTAGAACTAACATGAGAAAAAAGAGATAAATACAAAGCACTTTATGATGAAAGTGTTAAAGAATTTATCTTACATTATGTCATATATCATTATATGAATTAAAATGGAAAATACAATTGAACTTGATATTGACGAAGTTTTTGAACAAAACGAGTCAATAGAAAACACTTCAAAAGAAATCCTAATTTCAGATAAGAAATTAGCAAAGTTCTGTAACAAGGATTTAACATTAGATCCAAGTGAAGTCTTTGTACAACCTAATTTTATCGAAAGGTTTGTCAACAAAAGGAGGCATGTCTATTATGGAGTCTCCTAGAAAGAATTTGCCATACACGTCCAACACACCTATGGTAAGATAGGAATCTCACTTCTTACAAAACAAGACATTAATAAAGCTAAGCAAAAAATAGACTTAGATAACAACAAAAACCTATTTTGGGTAACCATAGGAGCTATTAGGATTCAACTTCGTAGTACCTTATCAGACAAAATTGATCAACCAATTTCAATGGGTTTGATTGATGAAAGAATCAAGAATCCAAAAGAAGGATGTTTAGGATCCTTGAATGGAAACCTTGCTTGTGGAAAACTAATTTTCACATGTCATTCAAGACTTTCTGTAAGTCTTCATGATCAGGACTTTGACGGAATCCTTTCCTTCATATTCAATTATGGAAGAAAAGATTTAGTTAAAGACAACAATGTTCCTTTTTCAATATCATATTTGGTTAGTTATGCTATACATAACCAACACAATATGACAATTGTTAAAGAACCTAAAGGAATAAAGATTGACCCTTTATTCTCGGATTACCTTGAACATAAGGAAACAGAATTCGACTGGCTTGTCCAACCAGCAAGAAGATCAATTGAGATTGATCTTAATCAAAACAGAATTCTTGTTAAAGAACAAAAACCTTTATTAACTCATACTTCATCAATGAGAAAAGATCCAATCCTTAGGTGGAAGGATGATCTTCCAGAAAGTAGCCAAACAAGAGAACTCAAAAAACTAAGAGACACAATAAACGATCTAGCTAAAAATATTATTGGAAATCAATAATGTCTTTAGGAGATATTTTGAAAGAAATAAAACAACTTAAAGATGCTATTCAAGAGCTAAGAGAAGACCTTAAGGATTATTATTCTAAAACAGAAAAATCCTTAGATCAACACTCAGTTGTTATTTTAGCAGGAGTAAAAGATCCACCTTCAACCTCCATTACACCAATAAAAACTATGAAATTTGGAAATTTCTCAAAAAAGGGGGAATTTACAGAAAAACAAAAGAATACAAGAAAAGGAAAATTTGATTTTGAAGATTCAAATTCAGAATGACAAGTGTTAGAAAAACGCTAGAAAAAATATATGAAACTTCTAAGAATTTAGGACATCTTAATGTTCCACTTGCTTTTGAAGATGAAGAACTTGAACAAATTGCCTCCATGTTTAAAAGAGTCAATATAAATAATCAAGAAGCAATTCTCACAGCAAAATCTGTTGGAGATATCCCAGAAAACCAAGAACCAATTATGATTGAAAATTCAGAATCAAGTTCTAATAACGAAACAATCATACATCAAAGGTTTTATCCATCCAAATGAATTCAATTTAAAGAACCAAAAATTGAATCAGAAGATGAACCAATGGATTATGAACCATACGGACCTTCATCCTCAAATCCAATAGGAGATGGAACAAGGCCAATTGGAGATTTTACTCCAAGACCAAAACCTTTATATGACGATGAAATTGATCCGTCATATCTTCTTAACAAACCAAGAAAAACAACACCTGATGTCAAAATCCTTGACTTAGATTGTGTTAAGAATCAAGAGACAGTCATTGAAGATTGGTATAATAATATCATGATTTCAATGATCATACATAAAGAAATACATAGAGATGAGCAAAACTCATGGCACTATGTTATTTCAAGTACAAGAGGAAATGTTAAAGCTTTCCTAAAAAGAATAACTTATGAAACAAAAAATGCCATTTGGCTAGAAACTCGTGGAAATATTCCCCAATTTATAAAAAGAATTGTGGAACAAACCTACAAACAATTTACAGGACAAACATATGAAGCTTTCAAAGATACTAGAACTACAATTGATCAGGCTGATGCCTTAAACCATTTAGAAAGAATGACAATATGTGATATGTGTTATTTTGAAGAATTTACATGTAAATATTCAAAATACTATTACATTTGTCCTACATCGAAACATTTCACAGAAAAATTCATGAGAAAACTACCATATCCTTTCAACAATGAAGTAATGCTTCATTTTAATGATGCTATTAAGATACAAGAACCAAGTAGTGAAAACTATAAGGTTAATATACAAATTGATTCTTCTTTAGGATTAGCAATCACTATTACAAGAAACCTCTTTGCAGAGAAATGCAAAGAAGGACATCTTGTTAAATTAAGTGAAAGAACAGTCCTCAGAAATCCTAGGATTTGTTGCGGTCAATATCTCGACAGAATCCTTGGACAATATGGATGTACACCTGAAAGAAAAAGAAAACCAGTTAGAAAATCAAAAAGAAAGAACTATAGGTTCAAGAAATATAAAAAACCATACAAAAAGAAGTTTTTCAAAAAGAAAAAATATTTCAAAAAATATGATAAAAAATCTTCAAAAAAGAAAGCAGATGACAAAAAGAAATTCTGCCCACAAAAGAAAAAGAATTGCAGATGTTGGCTCTGCAATGAATTAGGACATTATACAAATGAATGCCCTGCAAGAATCGGAAATGAAGAAAGGATTAAACTTTTAAAAACCTTTGAAAAACAAGGATTCTACCCTATAGAGGATCCTAGTGATACAGAATCGTTGTATTACTTAACTACAAATTCGAATTCTAGTTATTCGTCTTCAGAATTCTCTGATTATGAATAATAAAAATATAACGAATCCAAACTCCATCTATATCCCTATCAAATTAAGTTTTGAAGGATACAAAAATTTTACAGTTCATGCATACATTGATACTGGTGCATCAGTCTGTACTGCCAGTAAATGGATTATACCTGAATCTTTTTGGGTAAAATCAGAAAAAATTTTAAGTTTAAAAATTGCAAATGAATCAACTATAACTGCTTCAAAAGTTATCAAAAATATAAATGTTGGAATTTATGGTAAACATAATGGAACCATGAAAATATTTTATTTTAAAATACCTTCTGATTATCAATTAGAAACTGTAATAGATTTTATAATAGGTAATAACTTTTGCCAATTATATCATCCTTTTGTCCAAGAAATTGATTATATCAGTTTCACTCTAAATAAAAACAAACTTTGGATTGCAAAAAGAAGAAAAGCTGTTGCTTTTAATACCTTGCAGAAAAAAATTTAGAATCTCAAAAAATTAATAGTAAAAGAAAATCTTTTTCCCAATTCCAGGGGGAGAATATTGCAAAAAATTCACAAATCTTCATAACTTCAGAAGAAATTGAAAAATTTAAAATTAATACAAACAGAGAAAAGATTGCACATCTATTCAAACAATGTTGTTCAGAGAATCCTTTAGACCCAAAAATCAATAAAGGAATTCTTACTGCAAAAATTGAATTTCTTGACGAACATAAAGGTAAGATTATTAGGTCTAAAGCCATGGCCTATAGTCCAAAAGACAGAGATGAATTTACAGTTCAAATAAAAGAATTACTTGATTTAAAAGTCATTGAACCAAGTAAATCACCTTTTTCTTCACCAACCTTCATGGTAAGAAAAGAGGCAAAAAAAAGACGTGGAAAAGCTAGAATGGTTATTGACTATTCAACGCTAAATAAATACACAAAACCGGATGGGTACATCCTACCAAACATGCAAAGTCTTTTACAACTTGTAAAAGGAAAGAATATTTTCTCTTCCTTTGATTTAAAATCAGGTTTTCATCAAGTTAGGTTTGATGATATAACAAAACCATTAACAGCTTTCAGTTGTCCCCAAGGGCATTTCCAATGGACAGTTGTACCATTTGGATTAAAACAAGCACCAAGTATCTTCCAAAGACACATGGATAATACATTTAAAAAGTATAATGAATTTTGTTGTGTTTATATTGATGACATACTTGTATTTTCAGAAAATGAACCTGATCATGAAAATCATGTCTTACAAATTTTAAATACAATTAAAGAAAATGGAATTGTTTTGTCTTTGAAAAAAGCAGAATTATTCAAAGAAAGAATAGGATATTTAGGTCTAGAAATTGCTTTAGGATTTAAGCAGTTAAAACCACATATCTTGGCACACATAAATGAATTTCTAGATGAAATACAAGATCAGAAACAATTAATGAGATTTTTAGAATGCTTGAATTATGCAGAATCTTTCATTAAAGATCTTGCAAAAATGAGAAGTCCTTTACAGAAAAAATTGAAGAAAGATTACAGATAGAACTGGACTAATGAGGATAGTATTTATGTACAAAAAATTAAAAAGAAAATATAAAATCTCCCATCTCTTTATCATCCAAACAAAAATGATAAAATGATAATCGAAACTGATGCATCTCAAGAATTTTGGGGTGCAGTCCTTAAAGCAAAAGACAGTGATTCTCAAGAAGAAAAACTTTGTAGTTACTCTTCAGGAACATTTACTAATTCTGAAAAGAATTATCATATTAATGAGAAAGAAATTCTTGCTATGAAAAAAGCAATTTCGAAATTCAGGTTATACATTATTTCTAACAAATTCATTGTTAGAACTGATTCATCTACATGCAAATCATTTTTGAAATGCCAGGTACATCCGGACTACAAACAAGGTAGACTTATCAGATGGCAAATGTGGTTTAGCCATTATGATTTTAAAATTGAATTAATTAAAAGCAAAGAAAATTCTTTAGCTGATTCTCTTACACGCGAATTGTCTTTTGCAGGTCAAAATGACAGACATACAGGAATAAATTGAAGATTTGGAACTTCAATTGGAAACCAAACTGATGGAAATATCAACAAGACAACAAGAAATTGTTATCTTGAAGAAAAAAATCCTTCGGTTGCAACAAAAACTTTCTTCAAAAAGGGAGGAAATTGACAGCAGTAGCAATACTGCTGGAAAGCAAAAACTGGATGAAAATCCACAAATTGACAGTAGCAATACTGAAAAGCAAAAAATAGATTGTTCACAAGAATAGAAGGATATTCCAAATCCGAAAACAGAAGATACCCTTGTTGGTATTGGAACATCTACCCGGCAAAAAATTTTATGTGATCTTTAATGGTCCAAACAAAGGTTTCTATACAAACTAGAATGAAGTTGAACCTTTAGTCAAACACAAACCTTTTAAACATAAGAGTTTCAAAACCCTTATAGAAGCCCAACAAGCTTTTACTGATCATCATAAAGAACAACCTTAGATTGATTTTAATAGTCCATTTGAAAATTTCAGTCTCAGACCAAATTACCAACAATCCACAATTAGGTCAAGGCCTAGCCTTCCAGACTTTCAAACAAGACCAGTCTTTCCTAACTTAAGAATTAAATCTTACAAAGATGTCACAAAATCCACTCCAGAGTATATTCCTGATCGATTCAAAAAATTGGGAAAAACACCTATTAAAAAAGAAGATCAAACCATTTCAGACATTCATTTTCAAGATTTTCTCCATCTTGAAGAAGAAGCCAGAATTATTGGTGCTTCTGCCCCTCAAAACAATTATTACGGAACTCTTGACAAAAAATTTGGTCAGTTCATCTTCGTCCAAGGAGCAGAACCAAATCTTGTTAAAATAGCATTTTACTGCGAATTAGTCAAAATGATTGTCCCAGGAAAAGACCTTGAAGAAATAGAATTAATTGATGATAGACTCTTTCAGTCATTGAAAGATTTTATGAAATATGTTATAAAAGACCAAGATCTTCATCTCTTGTTCAAAATTAACAGTACCATCCCTTTTTGGAACAAAGATAATATCCTCTTCAAAGGATATCATCACATTCAAATCAAATCCGTTAAAACTGCATATCTTGATAATCTTGTTGAGGAATCACCAATTGATGTTGATATAGAAACAATCAATGACTGGAGAGGATTATCTTATCAAATAATCCTAACAGGTTTAAGAGCAATCAACGCTGAGTCCAAAGTAAAAGTGAATTTCAGTTCAGATTTTATTTTGGTTACCAGTAAAAACAGTTCATTGATGTAAAAAAAAAAACATTGAAACCATTTGCAATTTTGAAAAGGTTTTTTATGAAACATTCAATGTTCCGGATAATTATTCTGGAGAATTATGCAAACACCTCAAGCAGAGTCTTGGAAAAGACCATTTGTGTAAATGGTGAGCCAAGGAAAAAGAAGACAAAATTCCAGATAGTGACAAAGGAAAAGAAAAAGCAATTGACAATGCTGTTGCAGATGAATTTTCAAAAGTAGAATCCCTCTACAGTGAAAATGAAGACGTGGCAGACAGCTTTTATTCAGACTGACAGGCATGACAAGGCGTGACTTTTGATAAAGAAAAAGTTTTGCTTTATTAAAAATGTGTGAATGAACAGGAACCGAATCTTTGACAATTGGCAGGCAAGTGGAAGACAACTTTTCAAAAAGCAGATGATTTATAAAAAGAAAGTGGATGCATGCAAGCAAGCATCCTCTGAAACTTCTATAAATTGTAAAAACATTTCAGAGTTTAGGTAGAGTTGTTTGAAGTCATCTTTGTTTTTCTCTCAAATATTGTAATCACCAGAGTCATGTATCGAGGCTAAAAACCTCAAAAACAGTAGATCCATTTGGATAAAAAAAACGTTGTATCATAAATAAGCTTGTAAAATCAAGCCTTCTTGAATAAAGAATGTTTTTCTGAATTCATCTACTCCTCAAATTTTCCATACAAATACATATATACTGTCAGATTTGCATAAAGACAGGTAATCACTGGAGTACCACCACCAAGCCAGGAGGCCGTTCAGGGGGAAACGCCGATCGACATCATTGCAGTAAGAAGGCAGCATATAATATTTGGACAGAAAAGAAAAGAGGAACATCCAATTTATTACAGTAAGAAGGTTTTATTTTATTGTCTTATTTTACTTGGTTTGCATCCATGGATACTATTGTTTTTGTATTAAATCATACATATATAATCCTTACTTTTCCGCACAAATACATAAAATTCAGATGTTTAAGCATGCGCTTAAAAAAATGGTTTTGCCCTATCTATTTACTCAAGAGAGAACTAAATGAAGTTAACTTCGCGGGCGCTGCTGTTTTTCCCTATCTATTTACTCAAGAGAGAACTAAATGAAGTTAACTTAAATCAATGTACCATTTCAATACCAAATAAGGTACTTAGCAGATTTGACATGATATTGGCTCTGATACCAATTTTTAGAAATATAATCTAAAATCTTTAATTACATACGTATAATTAAATAATCCATATATCATGCTAAAATTACCAAGTATGATTAATTCAGAAGAATACCTGTCTCCATTGGTGTTGAAATTGAGAGGGTTAGATCTTCCGCAGTCTAATCACCTCAATAATGATCAATAGAATCTCTGTCTATAATGGTGTAGAAGAGAAGAGCAAAAGGTTGTGATTGACCCAGGGACCATAACCCTATTTATAATATTCTGTATACCCTAGTCCAATTAGAAGTTTATCAATCCTAATTGGACTAGGATCCGGTCTCTATACATTACAAAGCCCACACTCAGTTTAGATGTTTCGAGGGCCCAATCAACAAATCACTTAATAGCCCTATTAATTAAATAGCCCATATAATTGCAATACAATATGTAGCCCATTATAGAGATAAAAAATCCAACAAATTACTTTATTTCTTGTACTAGTTAGACACGCGTGCGTTGCATGTGCTTTTGTAATCATATTATTAATTTTTTTATTTTTTAATTGTTAATAATTAAAATGTTAAAATAGCAATTGCAATACAAATAAAAAAAAATATGATTATTGATAACATGTTGTTTTGTATTGTTCCATGTTGATATTTTATTTACATTTATAGAAGTAAAATTCCAATCAAAGATGAGTTTTATATATAGTAGTAATACGAATAGTAACTTGAATTTAGTAAAGAACTTTTGGTGATTTGAGCTTTAATGATTGACGAACCATTGATATCAAATCGTTTGGAATTAATGATGTATTAATAGGAATCTTCAGGATTGTATTTTACAGGAAAAAATTTAATAATTATTAATTTTATTGGAGAGAATGTAATGATTGATTATATAATAATATAATATTGTACATTTGTTGAGTATATTCTTTGTGTATGTTCTCTTTTTATTAAGCGCGTCTGATGTATTATTAATTAAATTAAAAATTTAAAAAGTTTCATATATTAGTTGTCAACTATAATCACTGTAATCCAATATATTCAAAACAATCATTTCATCTCCATGATTTGAATTTTAATCTGGTAATAAAAAATGTTACAATTTTTCCATTCATTTTTTTAAATCCATTTCTCATTTCTTTCATCTACGTAAGGCAAAAAAAATTGAGATCGTCTTTTCACCTTCATATTTAATTTAATATATTAAGAATTTATAAATTTTAAATGTTGTTAAAAATTTAATGTACGTTAATAATGAACAATAAAAGAGTAACAAATAAATATTAAAAGATAATTGCATTCATTTAAGTACAATTACAATTAGAGACGAGTTTTATATAGTGATAATACCAACAATAACTTGAATCCAATTAAGACATTTTGGTGATTTAAATTTTGATGATTGACGAACCATTGATATCAAATCTTATAGTATTAATGATCTCGTGGGCTACATTCTATGAAAAATAAAAATAATAATTATTAATTTTATTGTGAGAAAATGTAATGATTGACTACATAATATTTTATATTTGTTGGAGTAATAGTTTCTTGTGAATAATATTTTTTGTGTATGTTATCTTTTTATTAGATGTGTTTAATTTGACGACGTAAATGAAGTGTCATAAATATAAGTAAGAAACAAAAATTAAAGAAATGTCAATACTTGTCTATGTTAAGAATATTGTTGACGGATAGAAGTAAGATGAGAACAACGTTCTATATGTATTAATTGAATTAAATTAAATTAAAAATGAAATTTTTTTCACACGTTAGTTCTAAACTATTGTATATGTTTAGTGAGGTTTAAAGAATTTGAAAAAAATTGGTAAGATATGTGGTTGAAAAGTTGATAAAAGTCGTATGTCCCACAAAATATGTAGTTGAAAATGAATTTGAGAAAAAAAAGAATTTTAAAGAAAAGAAATGAACTAAACATGCTCGTAATCACTGTAATATAATGTATTAAAATAATCTTTTTATCTCCATTTCAATTTTGACATCTATTATTTGAATTTTAATGCAGTAGTAAACAAAATTACAATTTTTCTCATTCATTTTTTTTTAAACTCATTTCTCATTCCTCTTATCTACTTAATGCAAATAATAAAAATAAAAATTGAGATCATCTTTTCACCTTCATATTTAATTTAATAGATTAAATGTTTAAAAAATTTAATTGTATATTTAATAAATTGTTGAAAATTTAATGTACAAAAAGGATGAACAATAAAAGAATAATAAATAAAATATTAAAAAATAATTATACATTAATGAATACTAAAGGTGAATATGAAATTTTAAAAAAAATTGTAAGAGTAGAATGGTCCAAAAATGTTTATCCATTTAAGCTCCTTTTAAAAGTAGTATAGATAAATGTCAATATTGGTCACAATTAACATATTAACAAGAAAGTAGTAACATATTAACAAGAAAGCACTAAACATATTTTTAAAAAAAACAAGTAAAAAAGCATTCTTCAAATAAGTTTATTACTGCTCTTGGACCAAGCAATAGTACTTCCCAAGACTTCACTAAGAACTCGAATCTCACCCGTAGGTCTATATTAGCTTAAATTTTCCATATAGACTTCTTCAACCCAATCCTTCGAACAGCTTCATCCAAGAGACATGTGGTGCACCTTTGCACTTGGGCCTATTGATGATGCAATCCTCCATTCTGCTACAACTTCTTTCCCATCAAACTTGAACCAAAGCTATTTAAGAAACCAACTTTATGTATGGTTGAACTATTGTACTATTTAGCAACACTTAGCGATGAGCAACTTTCAACATCACATCATATATTACAAGCAGCCTTCCTTTAGAAATCGTAGGGCATACAACTAAGAAATCACTCTCAAAATCTTCATTGCATGCAAGCCTATAGCCTATTCTAGATGCTTGTTTTTTGTATTTGCTACAAAACATTACATTTTTTTTCAATAATATATCGTTCAGCTATGCATCCTTCAAGTCGTGCACGATTCATAACATACCCTTTCAACACTTTCATATACCTACAAAAAAAAAATCTAAAGCATATTAAATAAAATTGATAATGAATTTATAACTTTTTTGAATAACTTAATAGCATATCACCTCTCAAAATGTGTATATCCAACAATATTGTAGTGGTCCACACTCCTAAACTTTTCTTCCAAGGTGGATTGCCAAATGAACCATTGTATCAATAAAAGAAGGAAAATACCTTGCCAACATCCTTTCCAACATACATAAAGTTTTAGAAACATCATCTCTAATTGTTCGACTTTATTTCTATCTATAACTCCTTGAAATATTTCATTGAATAATGAACACAATTTGAAAAGCGAGTTCCTTGGTCCTTTAAGTAGAAGTCCCCTTAATGCAACTAATAATAATTGTTGCAATAAAATGTTACAATCATGAGACTTGAGTCCAAATATCTTACATTCATCCACTGAAATGCAATTTTCAATATTAGAACCATAACCATGAGGTAATTTCAAATTAGCAAGTTTTTTGCAAAACATTTGTTTTTTTTCCATAAAGTGTGAGGAGAAGTAGGTAAGTAGAATTTATGTCCTCTACTCTTAGGCTATAATTCATGCATAATGTTCATAGCTTCCAAGTCCTTACTAGAATAAATGCCATATTTAGATTTCTCTTTCACATCCACAAGATTGCTAATAATGCTCTCACAAATATTCTTTTCCACATGCATCACATCCAAATTATGACGTACAAGTAATGTCTGCAATCAAAAATAAATGGTGTCATGATATAGTAGATCTAAGTAGAAATATTAAATTCGACATAAAGAAATAATACAACAATTACCTTCCAATATGGTAGCTTGATAAATGTTGACTTTTTCTTCCATGTCACATTAGATTGATTTGTATTTTTCCTCCTCTTTTTCTTACCACTTTTTTTCCCAATCATTTACAATTTTATCAACATCAAGAAAATCTTCTTCATCACTTTTTATCTTCGGCCAAGTACCATTTTCAGCATGTCCATTAAACTAACTCATTTTTCATGCAAAATGGATGATCCAGGGTTAGAAATCTTCTATGTCCTATGTATGCAAACTTCCTACCATGTGTCAACCATTGTGAACATGTATCTTCAAGAAATGGCATCTAATTTTTCCCTTGGTGGGCTATCCACATATATTTCCATATGCAGGTAAGTTATTTATTGTCCACATCAAAACAGCTTTTTAAGTTGAATGTAGACTAAAACTGCATTATACATCTCAACCCTGTCCGTCCATAACAACATTAAGTCATCTACAAGTGGTTCCAAATAAACATATATGTCATTTCCTGGCTGTTTTGGTCCCAAGATCAATAAACTCAACTTCAAATTTTCTTTCGACATGCGTAACGAGGGAGGCAAGTTATATATAGTTAAAATTACTGGCCAACAACTATATCTAAAGATAAAATCTTTGAAATGATTAAATCCATCAGTAACGAGACCTAATGTAATATTTCAAGGATTTGATGCGAAATGTGGCAACCTCCTATTTATCATTTTCCAACCTAATGAATCCACTGGATGCCTAATTTTACCATCTTAACTTTTACGACTTGAGTGCCATCTAAGTTGTGTTGTCATCTCATCTATTCCAAACATCCTCTTAAGTCTTGGTATTATTGGAAAATAACACAAGACATTTACTCTATTGGTTAACTAACCATCTTGAGTAGCTACACTTTGGACATAACTCAGCATGGTCAAGATCATTTATACATAGACAATAATCATTCAAGCAAGCATGTATTTTCTCATACCTAAGATCAAATGTTTTAACAAGTTTTTTTATCTCATAAAATGAGTTAGGAAGTGTATTATTTCCTAGCAGCATGTCCCAACTAAGATTTATGAGTTCATCAAAACCAACATCGATTAAATCATGTGTAGTTTTATGCTTTAACAAAGCAACATAAGCTAACATTTTGGTGTACATCCTACAACTTGGATATAGAGGAGTTTCAAAAGTACCAACTAAACTTGCAATCTCCTTCTCTATTCCATGAGGAGGGTTTTCAGCTAGTCTATCGTGTTGCACATAGAAGTCTCTAAACATCTTATATGAGTCAGGCATTTCTACATCGACCAAATTTGATTCACTTGGACATTCTCCATGAAATACCCAAGTAGTGTATGTAGGATCCATATCCTTAAGGGCATCCTATCATTTCTGAATTTATATTTTCATGAGCCAGATGAACAAAATTCCGTGCATCATCTTTATATTATTTTAAAAATCTACAAGCAATGATCATTAATATATTAAGATGTTTCAATTTTGTAAATAAATTCATGAGATCCAATTTTTTAAAATAGCCTTGATAAGTGCACCAATTCTTTGTCCATTATAAGCAATAAATTGTCCAATGGCATTGAAATTTCAAGCCGTGTGGCAAAATTCTGACTAAGTCAACTAAAGAAGATAGATTTGGAAAGGAGAGAAGGTATAATAAATCAAAGAAAACATATTGTAAAAGATGCATTAGTACATATAAGTTACCTAGAAAATGTTGAGTCAGTTTTAGTAGCAACAAACTTTGCTAGGTATGACTTTTGTATTCCAAGAAAAAAAGCTCTCGATCGGCGCCTCTTCCCTAATATCACATAAGATAAAGATCTATATTATAAATCAAAACAAGGACTACTTTGAATCACTTTTTCTCCAAATATGTGATAAAAGTGAGATGACACTAAAGTTAACCCAAACGGAATTTGTTAACAAAGTTTTCAAAAACAAAAACAACTTTTGACCCGTAAGAAACACAACTTGTTATACTTTTGTTTTAAGAAAAACAAATTTTTCTTGAGTCAGATATGGTACCTGAACCGAAAGAAACTAGCATAATAGGTTTGTGGTGATTGACATGAAGATGTTATCACTTTGCATGCTATTTTTATTGACATAGAGTTTGATAGCACAAAGCTCATGTAGGGAAAACGATTGATGATTTTTTAATTTTCCCGCGTGTCACCAAGAAGGTCATTGCGTAGAACCCGAGTTACCAGAAAGAGAGAAAAACTAAGGCTGTGTTCTCTTACCCATTTTCAAGCCATTTTCTATTTTGTGTTTTTGGAAATAAGGGAAATGTGTTCTCTTGCCCATTTTTGAAAATTCATTTTCCAAAACACCCAAATTTTTTTCAAAGGAAATGGAAAATGATGTTTTGATCATTTTCGTGTTTCATGTACAAACTTTGGGTGTTTTCCAAATTGGTTGAAAACGCGCGTTTTCAAGAGGAGGTCCGCGTTTCGAGTCCAACATCCGGCATTTCTTTTTTTTTTTCTTTGTACGCTGGGCAAAAATAATATAATATAATCATTTTCCGCGTTTTTTCTTTACAAAATGCGGCTCTTTGTCAAAGCGGTTAGCACGCGCTCCTTTTCAAACGGAGGTCAGGAGTTCGAATCCACAATAGCGCGGCTCCTTTGAAATTTGTTTTGAATGTTTGTTTTAATTGTTTTAAATTGTTTTTAATTTCAAATAATTCCAAATATAATTGTTTTTAATTCTAAACATAATTTTTTTAATTAATAATTATTTGTAATTCCAAATAATTCTAATTTTTTAATTGTTTTTAAATATTTCTAATTCCAACAATAATTGCTCCTTTGTAATTTGTTTTGAATGTTTGTTTTAATTGTTTTAAATTGTTTTTAATTCCAAATAATTTCAAATATAATTGTTTTTAATTCCAAACATAATTTTTTTAATTAATAATTATTTGTAATTCCAAATAATTCTAATTTTTTAATTGTTTTTAAATATTTCTAATTCCAACAATAATTGTTTTTAAAAGTTTTTAATTGTTTTTAAATATTTTTAATTCTAAAAATAATTGTTTTTAAATATTTTTAATTGTTTTTAATTCTAAAAATAATTTTTTTTAATTGTTTTTAAATATTTTAAATTGTTTTTAATTCTAAAAATAATTGTTTTTAATTGTTTTTAAATGTTTTTAATGAATAATTATTTTTATTTTCAAATAATTCCAAGTTTTTAATTATTTTTAATTCCAACAATAATTATATTTAATTATATTTAATTAATAATTGTTTTTAATTTCAAGTAAGTCCAAATTTCTAAAAAATTTCAAAGAAACGCGTTTTCAAGTTTTCTATTTTCAGAAACAATTTTCAAAAATTTCAAAAAGAACGCAGTTTCAAAAATCTCAAAACAAACACTCAAAACATAAAATACAAAATGATTTCAAAACACAAAATACAAAACACAAACGCAAAGAGAACACCACCTAAGCTTTGCCAGACAACAAGACTTCCACATGGTTCATGAGTCTATATGTCATTCCAAATAAAAATAATGTAGTGCTCACGTGGATTTTTGCATGTAACAAGAAATTGATAAAGATTAGGTTAAGAGATTCATGAATCTGGTCTTGAACAAGATGAAACTTATTGATTCATATATTAAGATTTAGTCTATAAGCTTTCAAATCGCCTGCCATTAAATTTTTAGCAAAAAATATTGGGTTTGAACGAAGTGATAACTGAAAAATATTAATCTTCCTATGATAATCCTACCAAGAAAACACTATAACCAAAAAGGGATGCAATTTTTCCAAATGAAGGTGAATGGTTCAAATAGTGAAGACCTTTACCATATCATTCTCTAAGAAATGGCCTTTTAAAAAATTCCTTGTTTTGTATTGTGAGTGTCATAATATCAACTAGATTTTTATTATTTACTCCCTCCGTCCCACAAAGATAGACTCGTTTTCCTTATTTATCTGTCCCAAATTATAGGCCACTTACTTTATAGAGGGTGTATTAAATTTTTCATTTTCCTAGTATACCCTTAGTTAATTTACATTGTTATCAACCAAAAACAAGTATTTAAATTTATTGGATTCATGAATGACTAATATTAAATGGGGGTATAATAGGAAAAATGTGTGAAAAATTTATAATTTCAATTACATTAAATGTGTTTTCTTAATCCGTGTGAAAAAAGAAATGAGTCTATCTTTGTGGGACGGAGGGACTAACATACTTTTTGTATACTTTACATGGAGACATTGGTCGTGTTATCAATGAATATTTCCTAAGGTTATGTATTTGCATGAACTGGCAACAAATGATGCACATGGCTTCAACAAACAGAGAAGCAGATTTATGGTGTTGCACCCTTTTGACTTTCCCATCACCATTTCTTCCCTTTTTTTCAGTTTTAATGGTAAGGCATTTGGCAAGGGTGGTATTTTAGTTTGTTGTAATACTTGGATCATTGCCAAAATTCAAATCCTCAAAATGTACAGGGACTCTGGAAATCAATGTAAAACATAAATCTGCTTCTATCTATTAAAAATATTAAATTGAACTCTTATTTCGAATGAGATGATTATGAAGAATATGTACGACCTCTAATGGCCACATTGGGTATCGGTAATAGAGGATTTATGCCAAATAATTTCACCACAGTAATGGGGATAAGATAATATTTCATGGTAAACACAAAAGATTTTGAAAACATGATTGCAAGAAAATAACACGGATGATTCCAGCTCCGACAACTGTCTATCACTGAAATGGGGCTTTAGAAGAACAAATTCAAAGATGGTAACAAAAGTGTAAATCAACATCCAACTATCCTTAGAATCCTACACAACGTGAAAATGTAGGGCAATGGCATTATTTGCAGGAATCAAACAACATAGTTAACAAGGCATATTATTAAGGGCTTGTTTGCTTCCAATTTTTTTCCAAAAAAACCCATTTTTGCCTTTTTTTTTTTTTTTTTTTACTATTCAAACTTTTTACACAATAACAAAGTGGTGAGAATAATAAAAAAAGGTGGGCAAAAAAACCTATTTTTTGGAAAACGATCTCCAACGAACAAGTCCTAAAGAAAAACAAAATACAAGAATGAATCAACAACATTCAAAACCCACAAACTCAATCACCTCTGAAAACAAAGGGCATTCTTTAAACTTCCAACACAAAATCAGATTAAAGAAATGTAGACCCAAATTTTCAATTGATTAGCATAATTGGTGAAACGTGGTGGAAAGTCCACTACGAATTTCAACCCACGTGGTAAAAAGTAAAGCTAAATCATACAAAGAGTTTGATTCACATACCTGTATGACAGATCGACGGTGGTCTAAAATGTCACCAATAAATTGTCTCTCAGTCGGGAAACAAGAAACATATTTTAGAATGCTCAAACGTGTTGATGAACTCTTCTTCCCAACCAAAACAGTGAGGGAATTGAATGAGAAGGGTTTTCACAGAGAAAGAAAATGTAAAGCTAGGAGACGATTTTGGGTTGGAGCTAAGAAATCAGTTTTCACGGGTTGGGTTTGTTTTAAATGGGTTTACACAAGAGGCTTTCGAATTAAATATTTGAATAATCATTCAACTTTTAGTCTCGTCTTTATTTACTCACTGAACTTTAAATAGTGCTGAATGCTCACCAAACTTTACAACGTTACTCACCGATACTCACTCTTAACGGAAAAACACACGTGGCAGACAGAATGCCCACGTGGCATACTTTTTGCCAACTAATATTGAGTTATCCGCCACGTCAGTATTTTGATTTTTTGAATACTCACTGAATTTTTAGTCCCGTATACTCACTGAACTTTAAAATAATTCTGAATGCTCACTCAACTTTTCAAAGTTACATTCCGTTACTTACTCATGACGATTCCATAACAACCCATTGACGGAATGCCCATGTGACTAACAAAATGACCACGCGTCATCTATTTTGTGCTATTAATCTTCCAACTAGAATAGTCACGCGTCATGTCATCAAAAATACATTTTTTAAGATGCTAAAAATGGTGAAACTTGCTCCAAATTAAACAAACAATTTTATTCCAATTGGTCTCAAATTGATTTTTCTGATTGCGCAGATCCTACACCCCATGGTAGATACAAGTCGATAATCAATTGGTGGAACATTTGGGAGAAATCAATTTGAGATCAATTTGAAAGAAATCATTTGTTTAATTAGCGCAAGTTTCATCATTTTTGGCATCTTAAAAAATACATTTTTAAAATGTGTTTGATGACATAGCGTGCGACTATTCTAGTTGACAAATTTAATAGCACAAAATGAAGGACATGTGGTCATTCCATAGCTTCTTGGGCATTCCGTCAATGGTATGTTATGAAATCGTCAAGAGTGAGTAACAGTGTGTAACTTTGAAAAGTGAGTGAGCATTCAACAACATTTTAAGTTCAGTGAGTAAACGAAGACATGACTAAAAGTTCAGTTATTATTCAAAAAATCAAATTAGTGATGTGGCGGCCACAACTCAACATTAGTTGGCAAAAGCGTATGCCACGTGGGCATTCCGTTTGCCACGTGAGCTTTTCCGTTAATGGATCGTTAAGAGTGAGTAACGGCGAGTAATGTTGTAAAGTTCAGTGAGTATTCAGCACTATTTTAAAGTTCAGTGAGTAAATAAAGACGACACTAAAAGTTGAGTGATTATTCAAATATTTAACTCGAAACTTTTGTTTAAATAAAGAGATTTTTTTTCATAAATAAGCTACTTTTTGAAAATAAATTTAAAAAATAATTACTGTTACAAATATTCCAAAAATACTGTTTTTAAAAAATAATTATTATAATTTATTATATTATATAACATATGGTAACTGAATACGAAAAAACCAGAATTGATTGGAAAAATATTTTATTGTTATTAGTTGGAGATAAAATGGGCATCTAATTGATTCTTGGTTGAAATAGAAAAAAAATTTTCCCAAATGTGCTATGCGAATTTTCATGAAGAACATCTTTGATCAGAATAATAACATACGATAAAAGTTGTCTCAATTGAACAATCAGACTCCATATAATCTATTTTTTGTTTCAATTTTTCATTGAAGAGATTACAATATGTTACCTTCTACTGTTTTAAAAGCCTTAATTGATATAAAGTAATTGCGCTTCTTTTTAGTTGTGAAAAAAATTCTGGTTTTGAATAATTATATTACAAAAATTACCAAGATTTTTGTGTATGTATATGTTACATTTAGAACATTTGCGTATGTTGCATTAAATGTGTTGATGGTCTTGTAAACACTCTTCTTTGCGTATGTATATGTTATATTTAGAACATTTGCATATGTATATATTACATTTAAAACATTTGCGTATGTTACATTTGCATATGTTACATTTAATTTTGTAACATACTATTTTATGTTATTATTTTGTAACAAATTGCAGTGACTAATTATTCCGATGTAATGCAACATTAGTATCATCTGATGTTGCTACACAATTTTTAATTTTTTGCTCACAATCTGTAATGTTCGTAACATTTAACGTTATGTTACATTGAAATTGTAACATGTAGTCTTTTTAGTTATATTTGATAATATGGATTTTCGTTTGTTGCAGTAGATGTTACATTTCAATATCTTTTTCGATAATATTGTTAAATGTTACATATCATTAATGTGACAGATTGATGTTGTCCGTTAATAGTTTCAGATATGGGGATATATGTAATATTTTAAACTGATTATTTGCATTTATTGTTTATTTGTAGGGATGGATACTATAAACGTTCTCATTGACAACAATGCCAAAACAGTAGGGATTTTGGTACCACATGCATGTAGCTACGTCCAATTAGTTGACATGGTAATGTCTGTATTGAATATTGATCGAAATAAAATCGTAATAGCATTACATTATGATGTGGGTGGTGGATTGGCTCCTCTAAGGATAACGAATGATAATGCAGTGTTTTTCTATTTGCGGTTAAAAAGTAAGGAACAGTTATTAACGACTTACGTGCTTCGAGTTACCATTACAAATCCATTAGAGAATATTGTCTCAGTTGAAAGTTTGAATAATTCGCGCAATATTGCTGGTGGTGGACTTGATTTGAAACATATTTTTAATAGTAGTATCATCAGGGTGATACATTTGCTTGTAGTATTTACCAAACCATCCCAGGATTTGGTAGAAGATGAATTTGACATTGACAATTGTGTAAGTGACCATCCAGATTTTGACAGAATTGATAGCAGTATGATTTTTAGGGATAAAAAAGTTCTAAAGAAAAAAATTTCGTTATATGCCATTCAAAACGATTATCAATACATTGTGTATAGATCCGACAAAAAAGAATATGTTCCCAAGTGCAAAGATGATAATTAGATCCGACAAAAAAAAATATGTTCCCAAGTGCAAAGATGATAACTGCATGTGGCAATTTAGAGCTTCTAAAATGGGTGACCCGGAGATGTTTAAGATAAGATACATCAGATACGGTCATACTTGTTCAATGGATATAACTATGGGAGATCATAGATAGGAAACAAGTTCACTGTTGGGAAATTGCATAAAACACAAGTATATAAATGCCAAAACTACATACACTCCAAGAGATATAATAAATGACATGTCAAAAATATACGATGTAACATTGAGTTATGGAAAAGCTTAGAGGGCATTCGAATATGCATTGGGAAAGATACTAGGAAATCTAGAGGAATCATACAGTCACATTCCATCTTATTTGTACATGTTAAGAGAGGATAATATAGGTACATTTACGCGTGTTGAGACAAGTATGAAATACTTTCAAATACTTATTGATGGCAATGGGGGCTTTGTTGCTAGGATGGAGAAATTGGAAACATGTGGTTGTGATAGACGAAACATTCTTGACGGGACGTTACGGTGGTACATTGTTTACTTCTTGCACACAAGATGCAGACTATAACACATTCATTCTCACTTTTGGAATTGGTGATGGTGAGAATGACAATTCATGGGAATGGTTCTTATCAAGGTTCAATGAGGCTTACAAAGAGATGGATGAGATGTGTATCATCTCTGACAGGCACGGTAGCATACAAAAGGCAGTCGAACAGGTATATCCAAACATAACATAGGGCTTTTTGGTGTATCATTTGTTAAAAAATTAAAGAGAAGGTTTGAGAAGGTTGAGAAACACATTACAAAGCCATTTAACACAGCCGCTAAGTCTTATATACATACTGAACATGAGGGCATCCGACCCTATTTGGTAAGTCATCTTTTATTGTTCATTTGACCAATATCATTTTTCTATTTTTTTTCATGAATTGATTTGTGTATTACAATATATTGTTCAGAAGGATAAGGTGGGGGTATTATAGGTGGTCGAGAGCTCATATGCCAACTAATAGGTACACTACGATAACATCGAATATTGTAGAGTTAGTAAACGTTGTGACAAAATAAATAAAGAATTATCCAATTGTAACAATGCTGGAAAGCTTGAGAAACATATTGCTAGAATGGTTTTACAAGAATAGGAATAAGGCACATTCCACTTTTACACAGCTTTCAGCCAAGAATGAGAATTTGTTGCAGAAAAATTCTAGAAACGCACTAAAATTGAAGGTAACTATATGATTTAAATGGTTGGTATGGTTGCATGAAATTAGATTGAATATGTGATACATATTTATTTATTTTGTATTTCTAATACAGGTTTCAGGTTTAAGCGATGTCCTATTTCAAGTTACCAACGAGAATACACAAAATTTGGTTGACATTGAAAAATGCTCATGCACATGTAACAGGTTGCAAGTTGACGGTATCCCATGTCAACATGCATTATCCGTTATTGGTAGAAATTGTTTGGAAACATACAAATATTGTTCTTGGTACCATACCTAGGAGACTTACATAGCAGCATACGGAGGTAGTGTTATACCCCATTGGTGAAAGTGTTTGTTGGGCAATGGCAAGTGATACAGATTTGATGATTGTATTGGCTCCCAATCTATCAAGGAAAGTAGGAAGGCCTAAGGAGAGAAGGTTCCGATCGGGTTGTGAACGAAACAGTGTTATAAAATGTAGAAGATGTGGGCGATACGGGCACAACAAGAGAACGCGTAAACATCCATTGGGATTGATCAACAAGCATAATGATAATTGATAAAAATCTAGATTGAAATAATGTTACAGTGTTCTATTGTTTTTTTTTCTTCAGAGAATTGAATACATGTTACAAAATAAATAAAGGGGATCTGTTTTGTTATAGTTACATAATTGAGATTTGATACAATTCTTTGAACATAATCAAGGGGATATGTTTTTTACCCAGGTACAAAATAAAAATGGTGTAACATCATTATGATATAGATAAGTAACAATGCCAAATTTAACAAATAAAACTCATGATTCATCATTTGTAATATATGTAACATCAGTAATACAGAATATCAATTCATATAACATGTGATGTGTAAATTAACATAATATAATCTGTAACATATTCAGAGATACAAAATATAATTTGTAATATCTGTATCAAACAGTGATACACAATATAATTTGTAACATCTGTTTCGTTACAGTTACATAAGTATTGAATGTTTGATATAGTAATTTCATTGTAGCATGATGCATGTATCTCAAATTTGACAAGGGAATTGTATCGTAAACGAATCACTAATTATTTTCATTTCCCACATCACATATGCCTATTATCAAGAATGCAATACTAAACACACCCACTTTCATAATGAAAATGTCATGCTTTTTTCACAAAATCACAACTGACATATTATGAACATTAGTTACACTATTAACAAAATATATAACAAGTTAATCAATGAGTGTCAATGATTAACAGAAACTGTTACAACTGCAAAATTAATTCTAAACTTCAACAAATTCATATTAATATAGACAATGGATTCTAAAAACCTATTGATACATATTATGCAACAAAAAAGGTATTTAACATATTATCATTTTCTACATCATACAGATTTTCCCTTACCTAATTGAGTTAAGATCGTCATGACAAGACATAAAATAACAAAAATAGAATTGTTAAAGTCAATGTATGTTTTACTCCTACTTTGCATTCTTTTTCTTAGTAGCCTTTCTTGATTTTCTTTCCCTCCCAGACCTGAAATCGAGATTCATTTCACATATCTCTATACGCTTGTCCATTCCATGTTTGTATAACAATGTTGCCAAATGCATCCTTTCTATTGTAGCTTCAAATAGATTTGGCATTTCTTGTATATTCTCATTCAGTAAGTGTTCAACATACTTGATGACAAAAACTCAACAATCAATCCTAGTAAAAACAATAAATTATGTATCAGATAAGTTGTTAACTGTTGATGGAGGTTGTGACACAAAAGAAAATAAACAATAATGTAGATACTAACCCATTATCTTGTTGAGGTATGTAAATGGTTGTACGTCAACCATAACTTCTATTTCTCTTATAGTCTACCAACTTGAGTTGAAAATATTTAATGATCTCGCTTTTATGTCCAATTCTCCTAGTATCCAATGTGCATGTTTACCCATCATAATAGGCAACAATACATGATCAACATTTTTCCATAGTGTGTTACAATGTAAATATTCACCAAGTGGATATTCGAGCATTGACACATTTCTGGCAATGGCATTGACGTCATTCTTGAAAGATGGAAATATACCCCTGACCATTTCACTAAAAAAATGTCCGTAGTGGTTGCCTTTAATGTCATTTCACGACAATAAGTGGCCATCTTCCTCAAGTAGTGAAAACAGACATCTATATGATGTGGAATCATGTGGGTAATAATATACATTAGTAAATATGTGACATCTATTTGAAATGTAACATTTGTATTAAACAGTGATACGTATTGCCATATACATAAATATCCATTTGTAACTTCTTTAAAAAACCCTTATACAAAATAAAAATAGTGTAATATCAGTGTGATATAGATATGTAACAAATAATACCATATTTAACCAATAAAACTCATTATTTCATCATCTGTGGTATATGTAACATCAATGATACAGAATATCAATTCATATAACATATTCTGTATAAAATAACATAATATTGTATGTAGCGTAGTCAGTAACATTGTCAGTTATACAAAATATTATTTGCAACATTTGTACCAGTCAGTGATACACAATATAATATTTAACAACTGTATCAATTATTGATATAGAAATCAGATTTTGGATAATTGTGGTAGTTAGAAATGAATTACTACTTGTTATCTGTTGTACTTATGACTGCTTATGTTAGGGTTGAAGTTGTAACATGCAATCTTATAGTTAATTTGTAAGAACATTTAACAAAAAAAATATGTATAGAAAATACAATACCGTGTCTCTTAGAAATTCATCAATGTCTCAAAGTTCGTATCATCATGTCTTCTCACTAACCTCAACAGGCCAAAATCAAAAGGAGAACCAATTTTCATTTTTTTCACCAAAAACTTCCTTTTCCTATATAACAGGAATATACATTAGAATGTATTTATTTAGTGGATAGCATGATATATAAATATAATTATGTCTTATACATTCTCGAATTTATAACCATCACGAAACCAGACGTCAAATGCTCACCAACCCATACTTGAATACACTTGCATCAAATCTTGATGTTGATGCCACTGTGTTCTGTTGTCTTGAACGTATGGGGATTTGGTTAAAATTCCTGGTCTTCATTGACATTTCACCAGTATTCTAGTTATTGTCTCCTCATGAAAATCATCGGTATCTTCACATTCAATTTGTAGAGACAATTTGAAAAGTTACACGTGATGAATTTTGTTACTCAAATATATTGTCATTGTTGTTTGGATATGCCTGAATCGTTTCAGATTTATCCTACATTTCTACACTCTTTATTATCTCTTCAACTTGTTTCATCACCACTTCAGTGTAAAATGAATTTTCAAGAGGGTCGCAAATATTGTCATTGTCGTTTTGATCTATATTCCTGACTTTACTAGGTGGATCAACTGCATGAACAACATCGGAGATGTCTCATGTTGAATTAGTCAAACCACAGTAACCAAAAGCTGCTTGAAAAATGAAATGTAGCATGTGATATATTGGAAACAAAACGATTCTATTAATATGATAATGTTGGAAATGATTTTACATTATCGGTATATTGCAGTAGAGTTACCTTTCTTGAAAATTCTGCACGGTCGTTGAAAACAACCAGTTGCCTGTCATGGACTTTAGAATTTGATTTTGAGGGTATTTTGGTCCTTATCATCCATAAATTTATCATTTTTTGCATCAATCTCCCGATGAAGTGCCCGAATATCGAACTTTAAGTTAGTTTGTTGGGAGATTATTCGATCCTATCGGGTTCGAATGTCCACCGGGGAGGTTTCTTAACTCCTTTAATCCGACATTGTGATCCTCCTGTCAATAAATCTACATTAATTATAGGATACTGTTTGAAACAAATTAAAAACTATAAATGACATTAATGAGAAACATATGAAACCTACAACAAAACATATATCGGAATTTAGTAACCTCTTTCGGGACTGATTTGGTCTTTTTTGAGACATTGCTATTCCGAGCAACTCCTAGAATTGGTGTAGTAGGTGCATTGAATTTCTTTGATTTCATAACAAGGGGGTCAACGAAATCGCTGTCATCATCGTGTGTTGTAGAAAGTCTAGGTAGGATGCCCATCTCTCCTCTTCATCCAATTGAATGCCATTAACTTCCATCTATTATATACATATAAAAAAATTAATTTTCCAACATAAACATTATATATTCTATACAATGATCATTAAATAAATAACAACATAGAAAATCTATGATAGATAATAATTTATGTCATGTAAATCAAAGTTAAGCTTCTCCAGTTGAGATATCGTTATATGCGTTGAAGTATTAGTCCAGTTCAAGACACGAGGTCATGTGCGATGTAATTTTGGTGCATATTTTTCCATCTATTGAAGAGACAACTTCATAAATCCAAAATTGAAAAGCAAAACGAAATCCACATAGCCTGTACATGAATATGTCCTTCTTAATACCATCATCGTATGCACGCTTCGTCAAAGCAATCTTTAAATTACTCAATGTATTGTGAAAAATTTCCTTGCCTCCATGCCTATGTATTGGTAAGAACTGATTCAACTAGAAATGTGGCATCTGTTACCTATTTTTATACGACGTAGTGAATAGGTATGACGTAATGAGATACAAAATTCCAATTTTGATAAGATCTTCATCTTTTGAGTTCGAGGGCATGTTCTTAAAAACTTGCTCAACGTCTTTATTATAAAAACTTTTTAACTCGCTGAAATAACCTTTCCTCAACATTGATTTAGCATTGCAAGTCTTAGGTATGACAACAGAACCAGTACATTTCAAACCAGTAACTATACAGA
Organism: Forsythia viridissima; assembly: GCA_030279155.1. Lineage (NCBI taxonomy): Eukaryota > Viridiplantae > Streptophyta > Magnoliopsida > Lamiales > Oleaceae > Forsythia > Forsythia viridissima. Next base: position 21,941,235 of record CM059036.1, read on the forward strand.
ACTCCTCGATTAAAAATCTCAGTAATCTGCCAGAGATATTGAACCACATTTCTTGTTGGTTTGGCTGTCTTATCTCTATTAACAACATGTTGTGTATCAATTGATGCTGAAGATGAATTTCATTTACATCAAGAAAGTGTCCCAAACAAGTAGTACCAAATAGCCCTTTTTGTGCATTGGTCATCTTCCAATTGAGAGAGATGATCACGTCGTGAGGTATTAACACCATTACTCTCCCTCCAATTCTATCGTTAGGATTTGTACAGAAATCTCCATCCTAAAAATTACAAATGAACATTAAATTCAATCATCGACTACATATCATAATAAAGTGAAACATAACTGTCAAATATGTATCATCTGCATGATAAATAGTTGTAAACCTAAAAACAGATGTTATGATCCATTCAATTTCAACATTTGTAACCATCTGTGTTACTAAAATTAAGGTGTAACAAATAGTAACAGTTTTAGGAGAAAATAAATCATGATATACTCAATTGTATCATCTGTATCAATCAATGTACCAATAACATCTTGTATCATTCATTGTTACATAATAACCAATTGTGTAACATGTGTTATATAATAACATCATATTAACTTCACTTTTACAGAACATCATATAAAAATTGGTGTTGTAAAACAGTGTATTTGTAACATCTTTATCAGCCAGTGTTACATAATAACTAATTTTGTAACATGTGTTACATAATAACAAACTGCTATGTAACATAATCTATATTATGTTGTAACAATTTAATCAGGAACATTTACATAAAACACATAGATGGCTAAATCAAAACTTCATACTAACATCATATTTACATAACATTGTATTTTAAGGTTTGAAACAGTCAGTATTACATAATATGCAAAATTTTACAAACAAACTCATTTGAACATGTATCAACCAGAAATTTTAGAAATTTATTTTGTACTAAGTAAAATTCTTAACAAGTATTTGTGGCCAAATGTCCGTCCGAAGTCCAAACGAGGTACATTAATAATAAATGACTCAAGTCCAATAGAGAAAATATCATACGATTTATGAGATTTTATTAATTAATTATTTAATTAAACACATTGTTTTATATAAAAGACAAGATTTTTAGGATGCTTTAAATTATGGTAATTACACCACATCAAAGACAAACCAAATTCCAAATATGTTGGTTCCTTGATGTACATGCAAGAGAATGGAAATAGCCCAAAATCATCAAATTCATCCCTTTCTTCCCTCTCTCCACCCTTCTTACCCCTCAAAACCGTTCCCCTTCCCCATACACACACTTAAGCCAATTTTACAATGAAAGAAGAAGAAGAAGAAGAAGAAGAAGAAAGAAGAGAGTCTTGGTTTTTAAAAGCTTTTCATCCCTTTATCAAGAAAGCAAGGTAGGAATATCTATATGCAAATTCGGATTAATCGCTTTTATGTATTGTAATTTTGTTTGTATTCTATACTAAATAATTAAATTTGTGGCCATCTAGATAAGAAAGTAGTTTATTCCATTGGAATGAACAAGAAATGAAGTTCATCCTATTTTGGGTCTAATAGAAAGAATGTTTATGGTTTTTAAATACCTCGGGATTAAATATAAGAATGAATTTGGAGTTTCGACCCTTAAGCTCACCAGAAATTGAAGTTTGCATGGTTTCTTTACATGATTTTGCTATATATAAAATAGAATTTGCATTATTATTATGTTAATATTCCTATTGAGTTTTCCCAAACTCACCCTACCTCCCATGTCTTCATAGATTGTAGGAGAATTAGATGGAGACTCGATGATGAAGGGATTAAACCATGGAAAAAGACTTTGGTCAAGAAGATGAATAAATGGCAGTTTGTTTTTATTGATGCATTAAATTCTGATATTTTTATGTTATGGGATGATTTTTGTTATGGTTGTTAAATGCTATCTGTTATAGACTTTCTCGAGAATCTATGAAACGATATTTCAAATTTTGTTGAGTATTAGAGGATGTTTAAATGATTACTAGAATGAAAACTGTCCAGAATTTCCAGCTTGTAAGTCCAGTTTCAAACAGAGGTCCAGAATGTTACACTTCAGGTTTTTGGGATGAAATTTGGTGAGATTGATGACCTATCAATTTTGGTCTTTTGAAAATTAGAATCACCTCGTTTGGATGTCTGTAGAACAAGATATGAAAGGTTTGGTAATGATGGACAGTTCAACTCGGGAATCTGCATTTCATGTTTTGGAGGTTAATTTAGAGACCTTACGAATTTTATTAAATTCTGAATTTTGGATATGAGTTAACACATTTTGTGGTCCTTTATCTTTGAAAATATTAGAATTTTGAAAGTCTTTTGATAGGGTAAAATCGGGATTAAAATTGAGCATTGAAATCTGTCTACTTTTTGTTTTTCGTGTACTTTGTATCCTTTTAGATGACCTTAACCACTTCATAAAATTATGAAATTTTAGTATGTGTTAGAAAGATAAGTTATGGTTATTTGGTTCTTGGTTTTATGCTTAAGAAATCAAAGGACTGTAACTTATCATTTAATCAAACTAACTAGAAGTTTCAAATTTAATAAAAACCATTAAAGGTTCTTAACTTAAACCTTAAAGTCCTTATAGTTGATAAGTCATTTTGTAAACTGTTTGAATAACATCTAAAATTTCGTATTTTTATTTCACCTTCGGGTTTTAAAAGATAAGAATTGGAGAGATGCACCGGAGCCTTGTAGAGGAGGTTTTAGGGAGTCACAACTTGGTATCAAAGCCTAGAATTTTAAATCGGTTATGTAGACTAAGAAAAGTTTATGAACCAATAAAGAAAGAAACAAGTAAAAAAAAATTGACCCTCGAGCAGGCCTCTGTCTGCTCGAGCGAACACTATTCACTATTAAAGAAAATCATTTTTCTCCTAATGTCTATTTAGTGAAATGTATGATGATTTCTTGCTTTACCAAAATATGTTACATGATTACATAAAAGTGTGTATTGTATCAGTAATTGAAAAAGTTGAAAATGTAAAGGTTTTCCATGGCTATCCTATTTCATTTGACGGCGACCATCCTCAAACCCTTATGTATGATTTTACTTAAGACATGAAAAAATTATTTCAAGACTTCTAGCATTATTTTTGTTAAGTTGAGTCTACATAAAATTATTTTTGCAATCAATAAATTGCTATTTATTTGCTTGAAAGTTTCTTAAATTTTTGGACTTTGTTGGACTGGACTTAGGATAAAATGGCTAAAGTGAGACATACCGCCAGAAAGCCTACCGGTTTACCACGTCACCTAAGACTAAAAGCCTTAGTGAAACGGGCCTATGAGAACTTCGATTCCAACATGCCCCTGCCTCAACACACTGAGAGATTCCTTCAATTGTGGCAAAAAGTGACGAGTCATGGGAATAGAATTGGTAACGTTGAGGCTATCAATCACCTTTCGCGTACCTTTACCCCATCTAAAGTACAAATGGGTAATATGATAAAAAATGAAATGTTGAAAGAAGACCCAAACCATATCGATGTTGAGATATTTTGCTATACCCTAATTCACTGTCACGAAGATTTTATGAACGGGAAATTTGCAAGTAACAAAGAAGACTCAGATGCAGAATCAGAGACTTCTGTCAATCAACCAACACCTAATCGGAAGAAGATTCAGACTAGGCGTCGTTCACTTAATTTTCATTATGTTATTCACTTTCAGACTTTCCTTGAGAGCACTGTCTAGATTTTTAGTTGTAATCTAATTTTGCTCATGTACTTTCTGTATTATTATTTTCTTTCCAAACAATTGCAGTTTTCCAACATTTTTTCAAAGATTATTCTAATAAAATTCCAGCTTTCCTTATACCATTTGAGATAATGGTATTATTGTTGCCTGATTGACAACCTTTATTTTGTCTAAAGAAAATGGCACCCCAACTAAAAATAACTTGATCAGAGATCTCCTAAGAGCAGTGCAGGACCTTGCCAAACAGAGTCAGACTCCTCTTCTCTACCTCCTACCCAATCTACAATTCCAACTGTTGTCAATCATGCTGCCATGATAGAATAGTTTCGTAGGCACAAACCTCATTCGTTCGATGGATCTTCAAGACCACTAGCAGTAGAGGAGTGGATGCGTAAGTTGGAGCGCATCTTATGATTTCTGACAAGTACTGATGCACAAAAAGTTAATTGCGTAATTTATGTTCACCAGTGATGCTAGTAACTGGTAGGAATCTATATCCTGCGCTAGGAGTGAGGCAGAACAGCACGCTCTAACTTGGAACTAGTTCAAAGAGTAGTTGATGGATACATATTTTCCATAGGCAATGAAGGACAGAAAAGAAACTGAATTATTACAGATAAAGCAAGGTAGCATGTCACTCTCGGAATACGAGCGAAAATTTGAACAACTATCAAAATATGCTCTTCACCTTGTTGATACTAAAACTAGAAAGATCAAAAAGATTGAGTACATACATAAGCTTAATCCTCTTGTCCCATAACTTCACTTCTTACCAAGAATTGTTAGCTCGGGACAAAACAGTTTGGTACCATAAGGCCAGTTCACATCAGTCTGCTCCTCAAAATAAGAATTCTTCTAAGAAGAGAAAATAGAGTGGACATGACAAAGAAAAAGGAAAATGGCAAGAAAAGAAGTCAAATACTGGATCCAACAACGTCAAGCTAGGAGCCTACGCTCCTCCCTGCCCAAAATGTAACAAGACTCACCTAGGAGAGTGCTTGTTTGGGAGAAATGTATGCTATCGATGTGGAAAACTGGGCCACGTGATAATGAATTGTCCAGAACCACCCAAAAGAAGAGATGAAAAGGAGAAATGAGGAGATAGAAACAAGAATAAGAAAGGAAAAGTGCGAGTGTTTGCCCTTATCTAGCAAGAAGCAGACGAGAATCCCGACGTGACAGCAGGTACCCTTCTGGAGCATTGCATTCTTTTATCTCTACTTCTTTTATCACTAAGGCTAGGCTTGCGTGTGATAAATCGAATAGTACACTATAGGTTAGCATCCATTCAGGCGAGTCGCTTGTTACGAATCAACTAGCTAAATCAGTTAAAATAGAAATTGGATGAAAAGTACTAGAAGCTTATTTGTATATCTTGGAAATGAGAGACTTTGACGTAATCCTAGGCATGTATTGGTTGGGACATAACCATGTGTCGATCCAATGCCAAAAAAAAGAGGTAGTCTTCAAAATCTAGGAGAAAAGAAGTTTTGTTTCTCAGGGACAAAAAGGTCAGGTGAAGGAAAATCTTTCAGTGCCTCAGGTAAATCACAACCAGAGGTAATTGTTGAAGACGTAGAGGTAATACGGGAATTTGTCAATGTTTTTCCAGAAGATCTACCAGGAATTCTATCGGACAGGCAACTACAGTTTACGATTGACTTAGTTCCTCAGTACTAATGTCTAAAGCACCATATAGAATGGCATCGAAGGAATATCAAGAAATAAAGTCTTAACTTCAAGAATTGTTAGATATATGCTTTATCCGACCAAGTGTGTCACCATGGGGTGCACCAGTTCTTTTTGTGAAAATGAAGGATGGATCGATGTTAATGTACATTGATTATCAGGAATTAAATCAGCTGACGATAAAGAAGAAGTACCCTCTTCCAAGGATTGAAGATTTGTTTGATCAACTGAGAAGATCAAAAGTGTTCTCTAAGACTGACTTGAGATCTAGGTACCATCAATTGAATAATAAGGCTAGAGACATACCAAGAACAGCTTTTCAAACTCGTTATGGCATTACGAGTTTGTGGTCATTCCTTTAAGTTTAACTAATGCACCAACAGTGTTCATGACCTAATGAACAGAGTGTTTCACGAATACTTGGACAAGTTCATCATAGTTTTCATTGATGACATTTTGGTATACTCTGAGAATCGTGAACAACATGAAGAACAACTCAGAATATTGTTGGAGATATTTAAGAAATGAGAACAGGTATGCCAAATTCAAGAAGTGCGAATTTTGGCTAGACCAAGTAGGTTTTTTGGGCACATAGTTATGGCCCAAGGAATTGCAATCGATTCGGTCAAAGTGGAAGTAGTAACAAATTGGAATCGACCAACCACTGCTAGAGAAGTATACAGTTTCTTAGGATTAGCCAGTTATTACCGAAGATTTATATAAGGTTTTTGTTAAATTGCTAGATCGATGACTCAATTAACCAGGAAATGAGTAAAGTTCCAATGGGATGACAAATGTGAACGAAGTTTTCAAAAACTTGAGCAACATTTAGTCACAATTCCAGCACTGGCAGTACCAGAAGGATTGGAAAGTTTTGTCATTTATAGTGATGTATCCAAACTAGGTTTGAGATGTGTGTTTATGCAACATAGGAGAGTGAACACCTACGCTTCAAGACAACTAAAACCATACGAACAAAATTATCCAACGCATGTCTCAGAATTAGCTGCAGTAGTGTAACCTTGAAAATATGCGTCACTATCTGTATGGTGACAAGTATGACATTTATACAGACCATAAGAGTCTCAAGTGTTTCTTTACCCAGAAAGAGTTAATTATGAGAAAACGAAAATGCTTGGAGTTAGTAAAGGACTACGATTGTGCAATCCATTATCACACAGGTAAAGCTAACGTCGTGGCTGACGCCTTAAGTAGAAAGACAGTATGACAGTTGACATCGGTAATCATAATATATGAACAAATTGCTACAAAAATAATGCCCTTGATGATTCGACCCACTCTCAGAGATCAAATTCGAGAGGCACAAGATAAAGACCCTTTTCTGCAAAAGATCAAGGCTGAAGTTGGTGCGGATAAAAGAAAGGATTTTAGTTTGAATACAGACGGTGCACTCATGTTCAAAGAAAGATTATGTGTACCCAAGGATGAGAATATGAGAAAGGAAAATTTAGAGAAAGCTCACGCAACCCCTTACACAGCACATCTTGGAGGAACGAAGATGTATTGTGACCTCTGAGACACCTTTTGGAGAAGAAACATGAAGAGAGGTACAGGGTTGTTTGTGGAAAAATGTTTAGTCTGTCAACAAGTCAAAACAGAACATCGAAGGCCATTAAATCCATTAGAAATACCAGAATGGAAGTGGGAATACATAAACATGGACTTCATAGAAGGTTTTTCAAACTCAGCAAGAAGTCACAATGCCATTTGGGTAATAGTGGACCGATTGACCAAGTTAGCCCATTTCTTACCAGTAAAGATGACTTTGAACATGGATTAATTAGCACAACTATACCTTAGAAAGGTTGTCAAGTTCCACGAAACCCCCTTATCAATAATGTCGGATAGGGATTCCAGGTTCACATCAAAATTTTGGAAGAGTTGCCAGAGAGTCTTAGGCACCAAGCCTAACTTCAATACTGCATATAATCCTCAGACAGATAGACAGTCTGAGCGAAGTGTTCAAAATTTAGAAGACATACTTTGGGCATGTGTTTTGGACTTAGGTGTCAATTGGGAGTCTCACTTACCGTTGGTGGAGTTTTCTTACAACAACAGCTTTCAAGCCATGATAGGGATGGCCCCTTACGAGGCACTTTATAGCATAAAATGTAGATCTCTAGTTCATTGGGATAAAGTTGGAGAAAATAGAGTGTTAGATCTTTAAATCGTTGAACGAACAGTTGATGCTATTGATACAATAAGAGCTAGAATAAAATCTGCCCAGGACCGATAGAAAAGTTATGTAGATAAAAGAAAGAAAGTTTTGGAATTCGAAGTCGGAGAAAAGGTTTTCCTCAATGTAGCACCAATGAAAGGCGTTCTCCGTTTCGGTAAGAAAGGAAAATAAAGACCTAGATTCATCGGACTTTTAGAAATACTTGAGAGAATTGGTAATGTTGCTTATCGTTTCGCTTTCCCTCTAGAACTCTCAATGGTGCATAATGTCCTCCATGTGTCTATAATCAGAAAATATGTTTATGACCCCGGACACATGGTAGAATACCAGTCTTTTGGAATACAAAAAGATCTAACCTATGAGGAGATCCCAATCTATATTTCAAAAAATAAAGTTCATGTTTTGAGAAATTGAGAAGTGTCGTTAGTCAAAGTTCAATGGCGAAATCACCAAGTGGATGAGGCTACTTGGGAGAAAGAAATAGAGATCAAAGACAAGTAGCCCTCCCTATTTCCATCATAAGGTAAACTTCGAGGACAAGATTTTTATAAGGAGTAGAGGATGTAACACCTCGAAATTTTAGAAATTTATTTTGGACTAAGTAAAATTCTTAACAAGTATTTGTGGCCACATGTCCGTCCAAAATCCAAACGATGTCCATTAATAATAAACGACTCAAGTCCAATAGAGAAAATATCCTACGATTTATGAGATTTATTAATTAATTAATTAATTACATAATTATTTTATATAAAAGACAAGATTTGTAGGATGCTTTAAATTATGGTAATTACACCATATCAAAGACTTACCAAATTCCAAATAGGTAGGTTCCTTGATATGCACGCAAGACAATGGAAAGAGCCCAAAATCCTCAAATTCATCCTTTTCTTCCCTTCCCCTCCACCTCTCCCAAAACCGCCCCCTCTCCCATTTTCCTTCTCCTCAAAACCATCTCCCTTTCCCTTCCACTTCTCCATACACACACTTAAGCCAATTTTACAAGGAAAGTAAAGAAGAAGAAGAAGAAGAAGAAGAAAGAAGAGAGGTTTTGTTTTCAAAAGCTTTTCATCCCTTTATCAAGAAAGCAAGGTATGAATATTTATATGCAAATTTGAATTAATCTCTTTTATATATTGTAATTTCGTGTATATTCTATGCTAAAGAATTAAATTTGTGGCCATCCAGATAAGAAATTAGTTTATTCCATTGGAATGAACAAGAAATGAAGTTCATCCCGTTTTAGGTGTAATAGAAAGGATGTTAGGGTTTTTAAATCCCTTGGAATTAAACCTAAGAATCAATTAGGGGTTTCGACCCTTGAGCTCACAGGAAATTGAAGTTTACATGGTTTATTTACATGATTTTGCTATATATAAAATGGGATTTGCATTATTATTATGTTAATATTCCTATTGTGATTTCCCAAGCTCACCCTCCCTCCCCCCCTTCATAGATTGATTGTAAGGTTGGATGGAGACTCGATGATGAAGGGATTAAGCAATGAGAAAAGACTTTTGTCAAGAAGATAAATAAATGGCAGTTTGTTTTTATTGATGTTTTAAATTATGAAATTTTAATGGTATGGGATGGATTTTGTTATGATTATTAATTTCTATTTGTTATAGACTTGCTCGGGACTCTATGAAATGATATGTCAAATTTTGTTGAGTATTAGAGGATGTTTAAGATTTAATGATGACAGGAATGAAATCTGCCCAGAATTTCCAGCTTTTAGGTCCAGTTTCAAACGGACATCCAGAATGGTAAACTTCCGATCTTGGGATGAAATTTGGTGGAATGGATGAACTATAAATTTTGGTCCTTTAAAAATTGGAATCACCTCGTTTGGATGTCTGTAGAACAAGATATGCAAGTTTTGGTAATGATGGACAATTCTACTCAGGAATCTGTCTTTCATGTTTTGGAGGTTAATTTGGAGAATTTAAAAATTTTATTAAATTCTGAATTTTGGATATGAGTTGATACATTTTGTGATGTTTTATCACTGAAAATATTAGAATTTTTCAAAGTCTTTTGATAGAGGAAAATCGGGATTAAAATTGAGTAATGAAAGCTGTCTAGTTTTTGATTTTCGTGTACTTTGTATCCTCTTTAGATGACCTCAACCATTTAATAAAATTATGAAATTTTAGTACGTGTTAGAAACATAAGTTATAGTTATTTGGTTAAAGCTTCACAAGAACCTTCTGGTTGTTCATTTTATGCATAAAAAATCAAAGAATAGTAACTTATCATTCAATCAAGTTAAGTAGAAGTTGCAAATTTAAGAAAATCCATTGAAGGTTCTTAATTTAAACCTTAAAGTCCTTATAGTTGATAAGTCACTTTTGTAAACTGTTTGAGTAACATTTAGAATTTCGCATTTTTATTTCACCTTCAAGCACTAAAAGATAAAAATATGAGGGACGCACTGGAGCCTCATAGAGAATGATTTGGGGCGTCACAGAACAAAACTACATAAACAATAAATTTGATTGAAAAAAAACATTACATTTTGAATGGTTTGAAATACCTGTGGAATATATGTTTTCCGCTTCAGATTTTTAAGAAAGACTTCACCTAATTCTTTTGAATCCCTGCCCGGTTTTTCCCCTCTAACTAATTAGCTTACGACCATTGAACAAACTTTCTTGGATTTCTTGCTGGAATCAGTTTTGCATGCCTTTATTTTTGTTGTCTCTTTCGTTTTTGGTGAATTTTTGGGTGTAGAAAATGTTATTCGCCGGTAACTAGAAGTGTTTGACTCTTGTATGATTTCTTCTCCAGGTGACGATGTCTTCGACCTAGTTAGCCTATGATTTGGAGGGTCCATTGTTCAACCGAGACCAAAAACGTGAAGAATGCACAGAAATTTCGTGATTTTGGGATAAGATTTGTGTGATTTTGGAAGATTTTGTCGAGTTTGTAAATGTGGATATTACACTTTATTTGGAGGTTTTCACTTTTTAGATGCGATTTTCTAGGACAGTTTATAAACGATTGTATACAATTATATTTTCTTTTGAATCCATTATTTTATTAATTAATATAATATTATAAATACAATATTTTTAAAATAAACTAGTTAAGTTTATAAGGTTTGAATTATTTTTGTAATGTGAAGTAGTGGATGTAATTTCTACTTAAATAAATTTGGATCCTAACTAGCAATGGGGTATAGATTGACGTTGCCGAATACTCTATTTATATATTCTTCTTTTTGCAATGGCCTGTGAAGATTGTAAAATGTCCTAAAAGTATATGTTCTAACAACGTGAATGAATGTTTTCAAATATGCTATTTTTTGAAATGGTCACTATCCGTTGTTAAAGGATGAAATATATATATATTTTTTGCAACATTGCAAAATGATACATTGACAACGTTCATTTAAATATATTGTTGCCAAATCTCAATTAACCAATGGCAACGTACATTTAATGATTGTTGCGATAGACCCTTTTTAGCAACAAACGATTAATGAATGTTGTTGTTTATATGTTACAAAAGGCTATTTTTCTTTTGTTGGAAATTACTTTTTTCAACACGTGGAAGATGAAGGTTTTCAATGTTATGCAAGGTATTTTTTTTCCAACTTTTGTATTTCTATTAGGGATGACACTCGCAAGAGATATATCATTTGTTCCTAGATGAGAAGAAAAAATTGAAGAAAGAGTTGAGTCAACATAGGGTTTGTTTCATTATTGATTGTTTGACATTGATAAAAATATGTTAGTTACTTATGTTTGACTACTCATTGGGTTGACAAAAGATTAGAGACTTCAAAAAAGAATTATAAGTTTCATCCAAATCCCCAGCTATAAAGAAGATATGGTGGGAAAGGAGTTGATTTCTTGTGTTAATTATTGGGGAATGAATAAGATTTTGTGTGTGATTGTTGATAATGCCTCCTCCAACGATGTAGCAATATTAAGATTGAAGAGTAGTTTTCTAGACAAAAAGAATGGCCTAATTTTTGGATAAGAATTGCTTCATATGAGGTGTTGTGCTCGTATACTCAGTCTTATTGTTTGTGACAGTTCAAAAGAAATAAGCCACGCTATTTCAACTATTCGTAATGCAATGAGGTTTGCTGTGTTCGGATGTGGCTTTCCCAGCACAACTAAAAATAGGTTTAAGGAGAGTTGCAATGAAGCAAATATTGAGTCTCGAGCTTTGTTGTGTTTGGATGTGATTCCACACGTACATGGTATTACAAGATGCAATGAAGTTTAAAAAGGCATATGATGTTTTGGAAAGCGATACAAATTATTCACAATACTTTGATGAAGAAATATCTGATGGGAGAAATATAAATAGACCACCAACACATGGCATTTGGAACCAAGAAAAGTATTTGTCGGGTTTTCAAAGACTTTCTATTATATGACTTTGATAATTAGTGATTTATTGTAAGTAACGTCCAACACTTTCTTTCATGTGAAATTCATGGAGAGTTGAATGAATTACCTAAATAGACAAATGATTTGATGGGATCTATGACAATTAGTATGCGAAAAAATATACAATAAGTATTGGACTAATCTTGAAAGTTTAATCAGATGTTGTTCATTGCAATAGTTCTTGACCCAATAGTTTAATCAGATATTTTTATCATTAAATAATAGATGAATCGTTTGTGACAATAGAGAATCACTACAACAAAAATAGCTTTTTGCAACATCTAAACAACAATATTCATTAATTGCATGTTGTTAAAAAGGATTTATCGCAGCTGTCATCAAATGTATGTGGCCATTGATTAACTAAATTAAGATTTGATAACAGTATTTAAATGCATGTTGCTAATGTATCATTTTGCAACGTTCATAGTCTGTTATGAAATTTTATATATATTTCGTCATTTAACAACAAACATTGACTGTTGTAAAAAAATAGTCTATTTGGCAACATTTGATGTACGTTGTTAAAATGTGTGTTGTAAATAATAGTCTATTTGGCAACGTTCGCTGCACATTGTTAAAAGATTGTTAATAAACATAAAACTGTTGTTATTTAAGCACATTAAAAAATCTCGAATCAAGACCCACGAATACAAATTGAAACTTTGAGATTACTTTTCAGAATTGGACATAAAAAGCAGTCCCAAATCAGGTTCCAACACAAAATCCATAGCCTGTCTTCATCCTCAATCCTTGCAGATTCCCAAATCGTAAGCAATTGAAACTTTGCTCGTCCCTCACCCGTCTTCTTCTTCAATCCTTGCATATTCCCAAATCAAATTGCGCAATTGAAGCCCTAGCTCATCCCTCACCCCTCTACGTCCTCGATCTTTGCAGTTTCATTTCAATCTAAAACACCTCCCACTAGATCTCAAGTCTTAAATGAAAATCTCTTCATCTCAATCCTTCCTTGAAGCTTACTTGAAAGGTTTGTTTCTTATTTATGGTTTTACAGTATGTGGGCTCTTTGGACAAGGTAGAATTATTATTATTATTATTTTTTTTGGTAGAAGGGAGTGGGAATTAATTTGGTTCCTTTATTTCTCATTAGGGCTTAATTCTTCTTATTTCTCGTCATGAGCATCGTCTATGTATTGCATCATTTCTTCGATCAAATTCTAGATCGAATGTGGGTGGTATGAGAGAAAATATCGAATTAATGACTGGTGTAAGAGATAATTGACTTGGGGAAGGAAGAAGAATCCAAAAGCTTTTGGAATTATATTATTATGCATCAAATTTATGTATAGCATATGGATTCATCAGAAAAACTCGGTAAAACTTTTATTTTCTATGGTTTTTTTCACTTACCATGTGATACTCGGTGAGAACTACAAAGGTTCTTGTGCAAAGTCGTTTCTTTGGTTGATGGGTTGGTGCTTGTAGGTTTAGGAATACATACCATATTCAAGGGACTAATTGTTTTTAGACAGTATTTTTGGTTGATTAGTATATGGTGTTTGAGATTGCAGCATAATCTGAATGCAATCCAATTCACATGTGGAGATATGTTGATTACATGTTATGCTCTATAAATTGTTATAAGGTAATTACTAATCTATTAAATTCTCTGATTGAAACTGTAATGTATGTTTTCTCGTTTTTTCACTTTTAAGGAATGTCTAGAGGCTAATCATTTCTCTCAATCAGCTACGACAACATAGTTGTTGTGTTAAATCTGAAGGAGTTGGAAATTAGATTGAGCTCAATTTGCGACTCAAATACCAGTATCTCTAAATTTTCTTTTGACTCAATTTTTTTTTTTTTTTGGGCATAGTGCTTAAGGTTTATGTGAAGCAAACAATTGTAATCTTGGTAAAGAAACCAAACCTTGATGCATGTGGTTGATGTGAACTAGATTACATAGTCTTCCTAGGATTATTGCTTTCTTCTTTTTACCTTGTAGGACCCCGGCCTTTTGAATTGTATGGAAAATATACATGAAAGATCAACAAGTTTTCATAAATTAATAAAAGAGAACTTTGAAGTGATGCTTTGAGGTTCGAAGCTACAAATGGTATCATACTTCAGAAAAAATGGATTTAAAATATCTTTTTGTGCTTGTTATGCAATTATTATTTGCATCAACAATGGTTTCCTTTAGAAAAACCATGGGTAATTTGTGCTTAATCTTGAGTTGAGAATTTTTGCTCTTCTTTTGGTTGAGCTATGAGCTTAAAATGTTCCTGAAGTTGGTAACATGAAGTAATTGATAAGTCGTATGTACTCTTCATAGATGCTTATTTAACATGGATGCAAAGCATTTTCAGTCAATCATTTTCCTTCAGGGTAAATGCTTATTTAATTCTCTCTTTCTACCCAACAACTCATGCTCTTCCACAAATTTAATGGAGAAGTCCATCTTGCTATCATTGTTTCATCGAGTGTTATTGTCCGCGTATAGCTTTTATGCTACATGTGTGCATCTGGCTTATGATGCCATTATATGATTACAACAATGCTGCAAATATTTATTTTTATTCAAATTTGGATGGTAAGTATATTTTTATTTGCCCCTAGGAATGTGATTTGTACAATCATATCTTTTTGTTTCTTTGTGTGGGTAATCATGACAAGCTTCTTCCAGGTATGATAACATTTATCATGTGATGAATTGCCGTGAAAATATATTTGTATGTTTGGAGTTGATATCATGTGATTTTTCTTCTATGAACAGGGTGGAGTTATTTTGGACAGTCACTATTGCTGTGGTGAATAAAGATCCTAAAAAGTCCAAGTATTTAGGTAAGTTGTTCAATTATCATTATTACTTTTGTGGTCAAGTTTTTATTTTCAATCATGACCAGCATGTATATGTATTGTAAAACGTTGCAGATACACTAAATTGATTTTGAAAGGAGCGTGATTGGGATGGAAAAAATTATGGAGCTACCAAAATTGTTAGATGGGTTTATTATGCTGATAGTTTAATAAATAAAGCTCGTTATTCTCATGGCATTTTTGTAAGACATTGCATTATAGACTTATTGTTTTGGAAGCTAATATAATAAGAAGCATATAACTTAAATTGCACCAAGTCCCTAATATAATAATTCTTGAACAGATCTTTAGCCCCGGTTTGGATTAGTTAAATTACACTTTGTGTGAGTATCGAGAGAAGTCAGATGTTTTTTTTTTTTTTTGGTTTTCTGAGAATAAATATAGTGTATTGGAAATCTAATATAATAAGAAGCATATGTACTATCTTTTTAGATCAATTTATAAGGGCTTCTTTTGAAACCGTCTTGTTATTGAATATGTCAAAAAAAAATTGTATCTAACAAAATAGGTTTAGATTTTGTGGAATAGACTAATTCCCTCTAAAAGTAGTTTTAGAGTTTGCCAAAAACTAATTTATAATCTTGTTTCTCACCTCGATAAGTTTTTCCTATTAAATGCACCAATAGCTATTTTTAAATGTATGCTTCCATTTGTTTTTCATTTATCATTATTCAAATTTAATGCATATTGACAAGTATAATATTTTGAAAGTCATTCTTTTGGTTGATTTGCATCATCCAAATATTATTTAGTGGATTATTGATGCTAATTGTTGATTATATGATACTTTTTGGCTCCTCTACCTTCTTTTGTTTAATTTGCACCACTAATTATTATTGACTGCTACTTGCTGAGTATGGATGCTAATTATTGATTGCTTCCTTTCACCATTTTTTTTTTTTACAATTTTGATTCATGCCTTTTGGTTTAAATGAAATACAAGCTTTCTCAATGGTGCAATGAAAAAAACTTCCACAACATGTGTGTTTTGCTAAGTTTTGGTTCAATATTTGTATCATGACTAAATTTGATATTTGGTCACATTTTGTATACAAATTACAAATTATATTACTTTATAATATATTTAATTTGTTTAGCCTTGACTATATTTCATTGATAAGGGTTGATGTGGTTGTATGTAATGAGTTTTGTACATATATAATAGAATGCAATTTGATTTTAAATGATTTAGAAAGTAAAATGTAAAAGAATAATAATATATATAAAAAATTTTTAAAAAAATAGATAAAAACCATTTCAATTTTTATCTAAAAAAGAAAAATAACATATAGTTGAACTTTGTGAAAAGATCACACCATAAAAGACAACGTACAATTGAACGTTGCGAAAGATCATACTCTATAAATGACGACGTGCAATAACTGTTGTTAAAAAGAAAAGACAACGTACGGTTGAACGTTTTGAAAAGACTATATGGATATCCATAAAAGACAACGTGCATTAAACGTTGTTAAAAAGAAAAGACAACAGACGATTGAACATTGTTAAAAAGAAAAGACAACGTACGATTGTGTGTTGTTAGAACTCATATGTATGTTGTTAAAATATAAATAACAGCGTGATTTTTATCTTTAGCAACATACATTACATGTTGTCGTAGAGATCTACTTTCGGCAACATCAAATGACACAACATACGGATGCACGTTGCTAAAGACCTATAGCAACGTTTTCTGCTCGTTGCAAAAAGCAATTTTTCTTGAAGTGAATTTTGCACCAATTAAAATCAACTCAGAGGTTAGAACTCAAATGTTGTCTTCTTCTTTATTTTTAAATTATTGTCTATGACATAAGTAGTTCTTTTACACTCTTGATAGCTAATGCATTATGAGCAGATTTTTTAGCATATTCATGAGTAGATTTTTGCACTCTTGGACTTCAAATTTATGAGCTGATTTTTGCAAGTTTACTATTTACGAGCATATTTATAAGTGGATTTTTGCATTCTTAGACTTAAAACATATGTTGCATTATTAGCATATTTTTTAGCCGATTTATCAGCAAATTTTGACACACTTAGACTTAAATTTAATGCTGTATTATGAGCATATTGATGTAGATTCTCACTTCCATTGACTATAATCTATTATTTATTTCCAAATTGGCTCATACTAAAAAATCCTTGGATGAAACTTGTGTGTTTCCCAGAAAGAATACAATGCAGAAAACTGTTGCGACCGTTGCTTTGCTAATAAACTTTGTTGTTGTTTGCTAATGAAGTGTTGATGTTGCTGCTAGTTGATGTTTGTTGGGTGTTGTTTGCTAATTAAGTGTTGCTGATGTTTGCTAACAAAATGATGATTTTGTGTTGCTAATTGTTGTTTATTGTTTATTGTGAACTACAATAATGAATTGCCAATGTCGGAACTCGTGTTGTTATTTTCGAATTTCCTATTATTTTTTTCACTTTAATATATTATATAGAATTTCATACATATTTAATGTAACATTTATGTTTAAAAAGTTCCCGTTTAAGCTTGTATTAAAAATTTTTGAAAAATTTACTTATGTATTAACTTGTTTTAAATATCATACTATTATGTCGATAGGTAAACCGTGTTTTAAAACCGAAAAAAACCACAAAACATTGTTTGGTTTAGAAAATAAAATGGTTTGGTTTAGAATTTTTTCAAACCGTTTTAAACGATTTGATTTGAAAATAGGTCAAAAACCACCTGAACCGAACCTTGATTTCCCTAATTTGTGGGACTCAAAATCTCCAAAACAAGGTTTAAAGGATGATCCCAATATTAGTCCGATACTAAGTTCTATTTCTCTATCTAGAGTTAAATGTGTCAAACTTTCTAGAACTCTTGTGCTATCGATAACTCCAAAGACAACATCTTATCTTCTGAATTCACAAGATTAAATCTCCTTGTATAATAAAATTACAAGTTTGAATGGATGAAATAAAAATATTTGGCGTTATCTCCAATTAGGAAGGATATCGATGGTATTTTATGACAATTCAAATCATCTGAGCTACAGTTAATGGTAACTTGATACTTTACAATCAGTTCATCTATAATATCATGTTGAGATCATGACAAAATCGTTTTATACCTTAGGAGTATACTCACATGAGTATTCTATTGGTCCTAGCTGAAGGACTATATTTAGCTCAGACGACAATGGAAAAGAATCAAGTCAATACAAAGGAAATATTTAGACATTAAAGATACATAGAACTCAAGTCAAATGAAGTATATGGAAGTCAAGATCTCGAATAGAATGTTATAAAGGCCACGCTCTTCTCTAAGTTAAGGATAAATTGTAGCTCAATAAGTTAGCTAATTTCAAGAGATTCAAACTAAAAGTATCATAGATGTTTTGTCAAATATTTTTACATGAATGAGAACGTAGAGGGAGAGTTTAATTTCCAAAATCTTTAGTATTCCAGAAGGGGGTGTGAAATATGATTCAGCTTACCAACAAGATGTACCTCCAGTGCAATTAGTTCTTCATTATTAGCGGTTTTCTTGTATTGGATAGTATATTTTTATGAAATAAAGATAATTTTTTCTAGTTCTTTTCAATAGAAGTTATAAAAAAACGAGATTAAGGATATCAAAGTTAAATATATATATATATATATATATATATATATATATATATATATATATATGATTATTCAATAACTATGAGGTGCTAACTCACTACGCTATGGAAGCGTGATATGAACCAACAGTCAAAAATTTTAGGACATGGAGGAATGTGTAAATTTTCTTTAAGGGGTGGGGGATGTAACAACCTAGAATTTTCTAGAATTTTAAGAATTTATCGGTGATGTTTTAGGAATTTTTTTGTGATTTTTAAGGATTGTAATAAAGTTATATTGTGACCCCCAAAACCTCAGCTACGAAGCCCTGGCACGTCTCTCATATTCTTACCTTTTAAAGCCCAAAAGTAAACTAAAAATGTGGAATTCTAGATGTTATTCTAAAAGTTTACAAATGTGAGTTATCAACTATAAGGACTTTAAAGTTAAGGTTAAGAAACATTAATGGTTTTTCCTTAAAGCCGAAACTTCTAGTTAACTTAATTGTGACATAAGTTTACTGCCCTTTTATCACTTATGCATCGAAACGATCAACTCAACGGTCACAAAAAAACTTATGAAGCTTTAACCAAATAATCATAACTTATCCTTTTAATACATACTAAAATTTCACAATTTTAGGAAATAGTTAAGATCACCAAAAGAGAATACAAAGTATACAAAAAACAGAAACTAGATAGCTTTCAATACTCATTTTTAATCCCAAATTTTCTCCATCAAAAGACCATAAAAATTCTAATATTTTCAGATATAAAACATCACATAATGTATTAACTCATATCCAAAATTCAGATTTTAATAAAATATGTAAGGTCTCCAAAGTAACCTCTAAACCATGGAAAGCAGATTCCCGAGTACAAATGTCTATCATTACCAAAACTTCCATATCTTGCTCTATAGACATCCAAAAGAGGTGATTCCAAGTTTCAAATGACCAAAATTGATAGTTCATCAATCCCACAAAATTTCATCCCAAAACTTGAAGTCTACCATTCAGGACATCCATTTGAAATTGGACTTGCAAGCTAGAAATTCTGGACAATTTACATCTTGGTCAACATTAAGAGCATGTTTGATTCCCATTAAAATGGGTTTTTTCTTTCCCATTTTTTGACTTTTGGGTCAAAATGACCAAAATGCCCTTTTACTTTTCAAAGTAGCCGTAATATTTAACTTTAAAAAGGGGCATTTTGGTCAATTTTTCCCAAAAGTCAAAAAATGGAAAAAAAAATAAACCCATTTTAATGGGAATCAAACAACCACTAAACCATTTAAACATCCTCTAACACTCAACAAGATTAAAATTATCATTTTATAGAGTTCTGAGCAAGTTTATAATAAATTAACAATGTTATTAACATTCATATCAAAATCATCTTATAACATAAAAATTTGAGAAATCATAACATCATAAAGCAATTGCCATTTATTCATCTTCTTGACCGAAATCACTTTTTCCATGGCTCAATCCCTTCATCATCGAGCCTCTATAACAATCTATGAACGGGAGAAGGGTGATTTTGAGAAAAACTCAATAGGAATATCATCATTTATAAATATGCAAATCCCAATTTATATACTGCAATTAATGTAAATAAACCATGCAAACATCAATTTCCGGTGAGCTCAAGGGTCAAAACCCCAAATTCTTTCATAGGTTTAATCTCGAGGGATTTAAAAACCATAAACATTCTTTCTTAGGTTCAATCCCAAGAAATTTAAAACCATAAACATTCTTCATTTACATCTAAAGTGCATGTCTTGTTCATTCCAAAGTAATAAACTACATTCATATCCGGATGGCCACAAACATTAAATCATTTAGCATAGAATACATATAACCAAAATACATAAAAGAGATTTAAATCACTTGCATATAAATATTCCTACCTTGCTTTCTTGAAAAAAGGGGTGAAAAGCTTTTGAAAACATAACCTCTCTTCTATCTCCTTCTTCTTCTTCTCTTTCTCATTTTCTTTCCTTGTTCTTTTCTTTATTTGTAAATAAAATGGCTTAAGTGTGTGTATTGGAGGGGAAGGGGACGTTTTTGTGAAGGGAAGGAGGAGGGGGCCGAATTTGAGGGAGAAAGGAAAATGATGAAGGGAAAAATTGAGGATTTTTGGTGTTTATTCCATCATCTTGCATGCACTTACCTATTTAGAGTTTGGTAAGTTTTTGATATGGTGAAATTACCGTAAATTTAAAATATCTTACAAATCTTGCCTTTGATGGAAAAATAATTATAATTAATAAATTAATAAATCTCAAAAATCGTTAGTTATTTTCTCTAGTGGACTTGGGTCGTTCATTATTGTCGGACCCTGTTTGGACTTTGGACGGACATGTGGCCACATTAACTTGCTAAGAATTTTACTTAGCCCAAAATAAAATTCTAAATTTTTGGGGTGTTACATCCTCTACTCCTTATAAAAATTTCGTCCTCGAAATTTACCTTATGATGGAAACAGCGGGGGTACTTAGCTTTGATCTCTTCTTCTTTCTCCCAGGTGGCCTCGTCCACTTCATTATTTCGCCATTGAACTTTGACTAATGGCAATTCTTGGTTTCTCAAAACATGAACATTTCTATCTGAAATATAAATTGGGGTCTCCTCATAGGTTAGATCCTTTTGCATTTCCAAAGACTAGTAGTCTACCACGTGTCCGAGATCATGGACATGTATCCTGATCATAGACACGTGGAAGACATTATGCACCGTTGAGAGTTCTAGAGGCAAAGAGAGACGGTAAACGACATTACCAATTATCTCAAGTATTTCAAAAGGTCCAATGAACCTAGGTCTTAACTTTTGTTTCTTACCGAAACGGAGAATGCCTTTCATTGGTGCTACTTTCTTGGAAAACCTTTTTGCCAACTTTGAATTCCAAAACTTTCCTTCTTTTATCTGTATAACTTTTATGTCGGTCCTAGGCAGATTTTATTCTAGCTATTATTGTATCGATAGCCTGAACTATTAGTTCAACGATTTTAGGGCCTAATACTTTTTTTTTCTCCAACTTCATCACAATGTACTAGAGATCTACATTTCCTGCCATAAAGTGCCTCGTAAGGGACAATCCCTATCGTAGCTTGAAAGTTGTTGTTGTAAGCAAACTCCACTAACGGCAAGTGGGACTCCCAGTTGCCACCTAAGTCCAAAACACATGTCCAAAGCATGTCTTCTAAAAATTGAATAGTTCCCTCGGACTGTCCATTTATCTGAGGATGATATGCCATACTAAAGTTAAGCTTGGTGCCTAAAGCTGTCTACATACTCTTCCAAAATTTTGATGTAAACTTCAAATCTCCATCTGACACTATTGATAAGGGGGTTCCGTGCAACCTGACAACCTCTCTAAGGTATAGTTGCGCTAATTGACCCATGTTGAAAGTCATCTTTACTAGTAAGAAATGGGCCGCCTTGGTCAATCGGTCCACTATTACCCAAATGGCATTGTAACCTCTTGCTGAGTTCGAAAAACCTACTACGAAGTCCATGTTTATGTGTTCCCACTTCCATTCTAGTATTTCTAATGGATTCAAATGCCCTGATGGCCTTTGATACTCTGCTTTAACTTGTTGATAGACTAAACATTTTTCCACAAACAACCCTATACCTCTCTTCATGTTTTGCCACCAGAAGGTATCTCAGAGGTCACGATACATCTTCGTTCCTCCAAGATGTGCTATGTAAGGGGTTGAGTGAGCTTCCTCCAAATTTTCTTTTCTCAATTTCTCATCCTTGGGTACACATAATCTTCCTTTGAACATGAGTGCACCGTCTGTATTCAAACTAAAATCCTTGCGTTTATCTGTACCAACTTCGGCCGTGATCTTTTGTAGAAAAGGGTCCTTATCTTGTGCCTCTCGAATTCGATCTGAAAGTGGGTTGAATCATCAAGGACGTTATTCTTGTAGTAACTTTACTCGATGGTGCTAAAACTTCTTACTGTAGTCTCTAGAAGTCTCTTAATAGTTGTTCATGTACTGTGATTATCAATGTCAGTTGCCCTACTGTCTTTCTACTTAAGGCATCAGCTACGACGTTGGCTTTACCTGGGTGATAATGGATTGCACAGTCATAGTCCTTTACTAACTCCAACTATCTTCGTTATCTCATATTCAACTCCTTCTGGGTGAAGAAATACTTGAGACTCTTATGGTCTGTATAAATATTACACTTGCACCATACATTTAGTGACACCATATCTTCAAGGCGTGAACTACTGCAACCAATTCTAGGTCGTGCGTTGGTTAATTTTGTTCATACATTTTTAGTTATCTCGAAGCATAGGTGATCACTTTTCTATGCTGCATAAGCACACATCCCAAACCTAGTTTGGATGCATCGCTGTAAATGACAAAACCTTCTGATTCTTCTAGTACTGCCAGTACTAGAGCTGTGACTAAACGTTGTTTAAGTTCTTAAAAACTTTGTTCATATTTGTCATCCCAATGAAACTTTACTCATTTTCTAGTTAATTGAGTCAACGATCTAGCAATTTTAGAAAAACTTTCTATAAATCTTCAATAATAACCAGTAACCATAAGAAACTGCGCACTTTTTCCAGCATTGGTTGGTCGGTTCCAATTCATCACTGCTTCTACTTTGGACGGGTCGACTTCAATCCCTTAGGCCGTAACTATGTGCCCAAGAAAACCTACTCGATCTAGCCAAAATTCGTACTTCTTGAATTTGGTGTACAAGTTCTTATTTCTCAATATCTCCAACACTATTCTGAGGTGTTCTTCATGTTGTTCTATAACGATCACGGACTTTTCCTTACAGGCCTTTCGCGCAGAGGCTATTTCGTGCGCCGTGAGCTTACGTACTGTCCACTGAGAGTTTTATCCCAAACTGGATTTCTTTTGCGTCCCCAGCAATTCGAACCCTTGACCTCCCATTAAGGAGAACTTAAGTGGAATACTGGTACCAATTGGGCAAGTTGTCCAATTGGTACCAGCATTCTACTTAAGTTTCTCTTTATGGAGGTCAAGGGTTCGAATCGCTGGGGATGCGAAAGAAATCCAGTTTGAGATGAAACTCCCAGTGGACAGTACGTAAGCTAATGGCGCACGGAATAGCCCCTGGGCGAAAGGCCTGTAGGGAAAAGTCCGTGGTCGTTACAAAAAAAGCGACCACGGACTTTTCCCTACAGGCCTTTCGCCCAGGGGCTATTCCGTGCGCCATTAGCTTACGTACTGTCCACTGGGAGTTTCATCTCAAACTGGATTTCTTTCGTGTTCCCAGCGATTCGAACCCTTGACCTCCCTTTAAGGGAAACTTTAAGTGAAATGCTGGTACCAATACGTAAGTTAACGGTGCACGGAATAGCCCTTGGGCGAAAGGCCTGTAGGAGAAAGTCCGTGGTCGTTACATGTTCACTATTCTCAGAGTATACCAAGATGTCATCAATGAAGACTATAACGAAATTGTCCAAGAATTCATGAAACACTCTGTTCATTAGTTCCATGAACACTGCTGGTACATTGGTTAAGCCAAAAGGCATAACCACAAAAAGTTGTTTTCGGTATGTCGCTAGCCTTAATCTTCAATTGATGGTACCAGGATCTCAAGTCATTCTTAGAGAAAACCTTTGATCCTCTCAGTTGATCAAACAAATCTTCAATCCTGCAAGATGATACTTATTCTTTATCGTCAACTGATTTAATCCTCGATAGTCAATGCACATTCTCATCAATCCATCCTTCTTCTTCACAAAAAGAACTGGTGCACCCCACGGTGACACACCTGGTCAGATAAAGCCTATATCCAACAATTCTTGAAGTTGAGACTTTAGTTCTTATAATTCCTTCGGTGACATTCTATAAGGTGCTTTAGACATCGATGCCGCTTCAGAAACTAAGTCAATCATGAACTCCAGTTGCTTGTCCGGTAGAATTCCTAGTAGATCCTCAGGAAACACATCGAGAAATTCCTGTATCACCTCTACATCTTCAACAGTTACTCCTGGTTGTGATTTACCTGAGGTACTGAAAGATTTTCCTTTACCTAACCTTTTCGTCCCTGAGAAACAAAACTTATTTTCTCCTAGTTTCTGAAGTACTACCTCCATTTTGTGGCATTGGATAGATACATGATTAAGTCCTAACCAATCCATTCCTAGGATTACGTCAAAGTCTTTTATTTCTAAGATATACAAATCTACTTCTAGTACTTTTTCTCCAGTTTCTATCTTAACTGATTTAGCTAGTTGATTCGTAAAAAGCAACTTGTCTGAAGGGATGCTAACCTCTAGTGTACTAGCCGATTTATCACATGCAAGCTTAGCCTTAGAGATAAAAGATGCAGAGATAAAAGAATGTGTTGCTCCAATCTTCCACCACTAAGATCATTACCGCCTGGGGCTCCATCCCATGCTCCTAGTCTTCTACTAGTAGGACCATTACCGCTAGGGGCTCTGTCCCAGGCTCCTAGTCTACCACTGGTGGGACCGTCACCGATAGGTACTCCGCTCCAGGCTCTTCACTTTCTAACAATGAAAACACTGTCAATAGTGGCTCCACCATTTGCACCACACATTTATTCATTGATGTTTGGCCCAAATCCACTCTAGGGGCAACCGTCATGGGTGACTCCACCTATACTAGGTAAAATATCAGTGTTAGGCCTCGAGCAATGGTAATAATACACGATGGGTCGAAAAATAGTAGATGATGTGTCTAAGAAAAATAGTAAGCAACTATCTATGGTAATAGAAAAAGATCATTTTTTCCCAAGAAGTAATGGCTGTTCCTTTGTCACGAGACTTGGAACAGCTAAAGATGGAGAAATATGACAGGTCTTTTGACCTTGTTAATCACCTCAGGGCCTTTGTTGATTTGATGAGATTATGTGTCATCCCAGATGCTATTATGTGCAAGGCCTTCTCGCCAATACTTAGGCAGGAGGCAATGAACTGGGTGGCTGCCCTTCTCCCAAAATCCATCCACACGTTTGATGATTTTTGAAGTAGTTTGCGGCATACTTTTCCTGTAGCAAGCAAGCTAAAAAGATAGCTATTGGTCTAATGCAATTGACCCAGGACAAGCTCCTGAAAGATTTCATTGCCCGGTTTAATAGGGCCACACTAGAATCAAAGATCTGCAGATGTCTGTTGTAGTCGCTACCATTATGAGTGGAACTCGAAGTCTCCCTTTCAAGATGTCACTCTCAAAAAATCTACCGGATACGATGCATGAGTTACGAAGGAGATGGGATAAGTATGTGAACGCTGAGGAAGCATATTTCATTACCAAAGACATGAAAGATCGTAAAGAACCTGAGCCTAACAAAAAGAAGTCTTGGGATGAGCCCGAACCTCGAGATGACAAAGGTAAGAAAAATATGAAACATCTAAGGTAGATAAATGATGAGGGTACCAGGAAGGATCAAGCAAGCTAGGAAGTCCTGATGCACCTACTGGACCGACCTGCAGTAACTTCTTATTTTTACTATATTCTTTATTAAGCGTAAGTCATGCGACACAAACATTCTCAACTACTGCAACGGTGAAAAAAGGTGACAAGCCTTGGTAAAAAAAAATAAGGTGAGGCGATGAGCCCTTGTCTTAAAAAAAAACAAGACGATGAGCCTTTGTTCAAAAATAAAGGCGATGCGTCTCTGTTTAAAAATAAAGGCGATGAGCCTTAGTTTAAAAACAACGCGATGAGCCTCTTTTAAAAATCAAGATGATGAGCCTCTATCTGAAAAAAAAATGAATGAGCCTCTATTAAAATCAAGGCGATGAGCCTCTGTCTAAAAAATAAAGGCGATGAGCCTCTATTTAAAAATCAAGACGATGAGCCTTAATTCAAAAACAAGGCGATGAGCATGTGTTTAAAAATTAAGGTGATGCGCCTTAGTTTAAAAATAAGGCGATGAGCCTCTGTCTAAAAATCAAGGCGATGAGCCTCTGTAAGAAAAACAAGGCGATGAGCCTCTGTTTAAAAATCAAGGCGATGAGCCTCTATTTAAAAATTAAGGCGATGATCATCTATTTAAAAATTAAGACGATGAGCCACTTTTTAAAAATCAAGACGATTAGCCACTGTCTAAAAAACAAGGCAATGAGCCTCTATTTAAAATCAAGGCGATGAGCTTCTGTCTAAAAAATAAAGGCGATGAGCCTTAGTTTAAAAATAAGGCGATGAGCATCTGCTTAAAAATCAAGGCGATCAGTCTCTGTTTAAAAAATCAAGGCGATGATCCCCTATTTAAAAATCAAGGCGATGATTCTCTGTCTGAAAAATTTAGAGAGGAGCAGGTTTGATAGATTATTTCTACTTTCCATTGACGATAGTCTATGAAAAGTTGAGGGCTTATGATGATAGAAACAATGACAGCTATATGTTATAATGACAGCTGCTATATGTTACGATGACAGCTGTTTTATGTTATGTTGACAGCTGCTTTATGTTGTCTGCTAATAGTGGCTCGTCCTGGCATGCCCGCCTCAACGATTCGTCCGCCTCACCGACTTGCTCGCCCTGATGGTCTTATAGTTCGCCTATGACGGGTGGATAGCAATAAACCAATTGTCATTGGGTGAACCAAACAGGCGAATAGACACTGTTATTAAAGACTGTCATTGGGTTAACCAAACATGCGAATATATAACGTTCTTCATTAACTCCTAGTAATGAGATGAAGAGACACATGTTATTAAAGACTATTAAAGGACGTAACTATAGGCCACCCTATAAATGGAGGTTAATCCCCATGTAAAAACCAACTCGCATATACTCCACATTATTATTTTGCATATTTTGTTTTAATCATATACTGATTATCATACCGAAATGGATATGGGGGAAAGAAGTCCCGTCACCCTTTGCAGGTCTCTACCGCTATCGTCGCCGTATTCAAAAGAGGAGTAAATATTTATTATCTTTAAGTTTAAAATTATTTTCTCCTCCCGTGAATACAATCTCAACCTCAATGGAGCACAGTGTATACAAATTAATTATCGTAAATTATAGCCGTTATATTTGCTGATTGTATCTGAACTTTCTATCTATCAACGTGACAACACCATAGGGTTAAGAAATCTTGTTTGATCCATATCTTCACATACCCACAGAATCTCCTCAAAATTTACTGATGTGTGATGAACATATCGATGAGTTGTTTGTCAACTGCCAATGTTAATAATATTAATATTGCAATAGATCTTACACGTAATTACTACGTGGATGTCAGTTTATTTTTATGTCACATCATAAAAGTGTTAAATAAAAAAAATTAATATTTTAATTTAAAGATATTGCTATAACTATAATTTTATAATTTTTGTTTCTAGGGTGCCACATACCGATTACGTGAAAAATCAGTTATGGTATGACTATCAACTGATCAATTGTTGTCTATTGTGGAGATGATATATGATAGAATGTGACACGAGGTGAAATTTAAAACTAAACTAAAGTTAGATTAACCAATTTAAATAAATTAAAATGTAAATGACCCATTGAGATTTCTTGAAAGTTTATTGACTGCGGATGAAATTTACCCACCCTACGTGGAAGCTTTCTTTTATTAAATGCTTATGGACTCCAATTTTCTCTTCCCATTCCGTTGTTCACAGAGCTTAAGGACTGTAAGAGCATCTCAATGCAAGCAATTTAGGTGACCTAGTGAAAGACTTGTTTTCTATGAGATATTGATGTTTAATAAATAGTTATCAATAATAAAATTTGTTTTCAATAAATTATATCTGAAATTTAATAGTGCTGCTCAAGTGTTTTATTTTCTTAAAATAAAAATAAAATCATATTTAATTAGAAATAGGAAATATAAATAATGTTAGGTCACTCTTTCTAATAGAACTTCTGAATCTAGATAGAACTATTTTTCATGATATTATTTTTTTGAGACGTCAACTTGATAGGGTCCTATCAAATTGCTTTTGAGAATAATTTTTGTAAATTATTATAAATTATTTTGTCAGTTTACTGACGCATTAGAGGTACCCTAGTTAACTAACTATTGACAACAATAAGGCCAACACACTCACCAACACTTGGTATAACATAATATATTCAGTAGTTGAGATGAACGTACTAAGTACATGTTTGAGAGTGCTTTTTTTAACCTATAAGCTGGTCAAACATTATTTTTATCTACTCATTCCATAAGATCCATTTCTTATAATCTACAAACAAATTTGCCATACCACACGAAGGAGCAATAGCAATGGAATACCTATGAGTGAGAAAAATCTATGTCTGGGCACAAAAATCGAATATTTGAGAACTCGACCCGACCCGAACCAAACCGATCCAGGTCGGTTTGGGTAAAACCCAACCCGAAATTGACTCGTTTTTGAAAAAAAAAAATTTTTTTGCCTTAACCGGGTCCAAAATTGTGAATCCAAACCGATTTGGATTTATGCTTTAACTAGGCCCGAAACTGAAAACCCGAACCAACTTTTTTAGTTTCGAGCCCAATTTTTTCAGCTTTCTTTGGTTTCAGTTTGGCTTTTGCCAAACTGATTTTTTTATGGTTTGGGTTTTTGACCCCACCTAACCCACGTCCACCCCTAACAAAATCTATGGATGACAGCAATATATAGTTTTTATATTTCCTTTATAAAGAACAATATAACTAGCAACGAATTTTGCAACAAAAGTTGACATTATGAACTGTCTAGTCACTGATTCGTTGCAAAAATCTAAAAAAAAAAAATGATGTCGCGAAAGAAAATGTCAACTTTTGTAGAAGAAAATGGAATTGGGAACATAATAAGAGAAAAAGATGTCCCATACTATTTTAAGATATCAAAATTGAAAAATTCTGTTTTTTTGATATTGTTGAAAAATACTACTTTTAGAAATATCTAATCTTGATTATATGTTAAAAACACGTGGCAGTTAAGAATTACAAAAATTACAATTAACGTAATTTAAACTTACATAATAAAAGATATCAGCCTTTTACTCTTTCTTTTATCTTTTGTCATGAGATAGAACCCTAATTTTTTTTTAAAATACATCGCGTGATAATTCCAAAATCCCAAAAACTCCTCCAAATCGGCCCAGCCCTAATCTATATCTATACTATATCTAAAAGACCTTTAAAATGAGAAACATTTTTGAACTATTCTACCCTTACAATTTTTTTAAAATTTCATATTCACCCTTAGTATTCATTAATGTATAATTATTTTTTAATATTTTATTTATTACTCTTTCATTATTCATCATTATTGTACATTAAATTTTCAACAATTTACTATAACAATTAAATTTTTAAACATTATGTACATTCATAACAATAGAATATATTTATATCTATATACTACATCTAAAAGTCCCTAAAAGTCCCTTAAAAGGAGAAATATTTTTAGAATATTCTACTCTGACAATTATTTTAAAATTTCATATTCACCCTTAGTATTCATTAATGTATAATAATTTTTTAATATTTTATTTATTACTCTTCTATTGTTCATCATTATTGTACATTAAATTTTCAACAATTTACTAACTGTACACTTAAAATTTTTAAACATTTAATCTATTAAATTAAACTTTTTTCTATTACGTAGAAGAAATGAATGAGAAATAAGTTTCAACAAAAAACAAATATATTTTTTAAAACTTGTAACTTTATTTATTATCTCATTAAAATTTAAATCATGGTTGTCAAAACTGAAATGGAGATAAAAATATTATTTTCAATACGTTAGATTACAGTGATTACGAGCATGTTTGGTTCAGTTTTTTTTTTTTTAAATTCTTTTTTACTCAAATTTATTTTTAACCACATATTTTATGGATCTAAAACTTTTATCAACTTTTCAACCACACATTTTACCAATTTTTTTCAAAATCTTTAAACCCCACCAAACATATACTATATTTTAGAACTAACATGTGAAAGTTTTTTCATTATTAATTTAGTTTAATTTTATTAATATATATATAGAACGTTTTCTCATCTTACTTCTGTCCGTCAATAATATTCTTACAACATAGGTAAGCATTGGCACTTCTTTAATTTTTGTTTCTTACTCACATTTATGACATTTCATTTACGTCGTCAAATCAAACAAGTCTAATAAAAAGAGAACATACACAAAGAATATTGTTGACAAGGAACTACTACTCCAACAAATGTACAATATTATGTAGTCAATCATCACATTATTTCATAATAAAATTAGTAATTATTAATTTTATTTTTCGTAAAATGCTGCTCTAGAAATCATTAATTCCATAAGATTTAATATCAAGAGTTCGTCAATCATCAAAACTTAAATCACATAAAGGTCTTTACTGGATTTAAGTTATTGTTGGTATTATCACCATATAAAACTCATCTCTTATTGTAATTATAATTACATGAATGCAATTATCTTTTAATATTTATTTATTACTCTTTTAATTTTCATTATTAACGTACATTAAATTTTAACAAAATATTAAATGTACAATTATATTTTGTAAACATTTAATATATTAAATTAAATATAAAGGTGAAAAGATGATCTCAATTTATTTATTTATTTTTTTTTTTGCATTACGTAGATGGAAAAAATGAGAAATAGATTTTTTTTTTTAAAACAATGAATGGGAAAATTCTAATTTTTTTTATTACCGTAATAAAATTCAAATCATGGTTGTCAAAAGTGAAATGGAGATGACAATATTGTTTTTAATACATTGATTACAGTTATTATTGTTCACAACTAACATTTAACACTTTTTATTTTAAATTTAATTAATATATATATATATATATATATATATATATATATATATATAGAGAGAGAGAGAGAGAGAGAGAGCGCGCGCTGACAATTCTTTAATTTTTGTTTCTTACTTACATTTATGTTGTTTTCATTTACATCGTCAAATTAGATGTGCTTAATAAAAAGAGAACATACACAAAGAATATTGTTTACAAAGAATCACTACTCCAACAAATATTCAATATTATATATTCAATCATGGTTCAAGTTACTATTCGTATTACTACTATATAAAACTCATATTTGATTGCAATTGTACTTTTATGGATATAAATAAAATATTAGCATCGAACAATACAATACAACATGTTATCAACATTCATATTTTTTTTTTATCTTTATTGCAATTGCTACTTTAACATTTTAATTATTAACAATTAAAAAATAGAATTTTTGAAAATATTAAAAATTGACAATATAATTAGAAAAGCACGTGCAACGCACGCGTGTCTAACTAGTCTTCCAAAGTCTCCAAACCCCCTCCTTTAATAATCTATAACATTCTTCTATCGAACACAAATGTGGTAGAACTTACTTGAAAATCCAAGATCAAGAGGTTGAATCACTTGTCCTGTTTACTTGTTTACTATTCTGTCAAAACGCTGCTCTTTGGTCAGAAAGTAATATTCACAATCCAAGAACTGAATATGAGATATTTTTCAAGACTCCAACTTCATGTATGTTATTCTATCTCTTCACATCCGAATTTAACTTCCATTGAAATGATGATATAGAGTTGTGGGAGTTGCATGGAAGTTATATGTGGTGGAGAGTTAAATTTCAAATTTAAACCTTAACTTCTTCCTCCTAAACCATTTCCATATAACTTGGGCCAGATCAACCCACATGGATGACCAAATGGATTGTGCGACCAGCGAGTTTATTAAAGAGCACATAACGTCATACACATGTTAGGGATATATGGTAGTTTTACTAGAGGAAATACTTTTCTCGCTATACCTCAAATCATTTTCCAACACTAATTCAAGTATTTATGATCCCTCAAATAGTTTTGGAACAAACTTGAACTCCATGCTTAATTCTTGTATTCATAATTGTGTTCTAAACCCTACATGGTTAACACAATTATCCGGCCGGTGAATACAAATAGAAATTTTGGTCAAAATGATTTTCCTTTCCTACTCAAATCCTTCAACTTTAAATTAGTTACTTTCCTAGATATGTTCCATCAAACCGAATCAATCATAGTTATTTGCAACATGCTAAAGTAGCAACACTGAAATAAAATCTTGAAAAAACAGTCAAAAGTCATAAGGGTATATATAAGGTTATGTAAATCACTAGGTCTCACACAATGAGGAAGTATGGATACATTCACTCATTTACCCCATATTGGTTGTAAAAGCACATGCGGTATGAAACACGTGCTACGGTGTTTTCGCCCTTTTTAGGGCTTTTGTCATATTTTATAAATTAAAACACACCGTACAAATTTTAGTTCAGGTATCCTTAATACCTAACTTGAATTCTCCTTATATTCATTCCTCAAAGCAAACTCAATCGAGAACTCAGTTTAGCTACTAAATACGTCTAACGGATAGTGGAATCCATTTCAATTACTTATAGTAATCTCATCTCGATATCTCATCAAGGTGACCGGATCAAGTAAGAACATGATCGCTTCGTCTCATCCCAGCACAACCTAAAATTGTCTAAGGCGATTGCTCGTATAAGTGAGCCAATATCAACATGTTCGACATACTTTCTGTGTGCATAATAATCAATCATCTATTAATCACAACAATAGATTATACATAATATATGAACTCAAAGTATTGTTCATTAATGGACATTCAAGAGTTTACAATATACATAACTAAATTCTACGCAATCCTAGAGATTTAACATGAGTCATAAAGACATCTCTAGATATCGATTTGGTAAATGGATCAGCTACCATATTATGCGTAGAAATGTACTGCAAAGTCACTTCTTTCTTTGCTATGATATCTCTTACAAAATTATATTTTGTATCAATATGTTTGGCTCTGCTGTGATACTTGGGATCCTTCATATATGCAAAGTAGCCTAACTATCACAATAAATCAACGTAAGTCCCATATCACCACTAAGGACTCTTAGATGCTGAAAAAATCTTTTTAACCAAACATCTTCTTGTACTGTTGAAGCATAAGCCACAAATTCTGCCTCCATTGTAGACAATGAAATGCATGTTTGTTTCTTGCTACTCCAAGAGATTGTGCAATTATTAAGCAAGAATGTATATCCAAAAGTTGACTTGAGCTCATCTAGGTCTCTACCCTAGTCATCATCTGTGTATTCTTTTCAGCACAAATTATTTCCTTGATAGCATAAGGAATAATCAATAGTACCTTTTAAGTATCTCAATATCCTCTTGACTGCTTTCCAGTGTCCTCTTCCGGGATTAGACTGATACTTGATGACTAGACCAACGACATAACAAATATCTGAGCAAGTACACATCATAATGTAGATCAAACTCCCAACCGAATTGGAATACGGTACTCTGGACATTACTTCTTTTTCTTTAGGAGTCTTAGGGCACATGCGTAGACTTAGAGTTTCGCCTTTAGATATAGGAGTATCAATTGTGTTGCAATTCTCCATTTTGAAACGTTCAAGAATTTTCCTTATAAATGACTTTCGTGACAGAGAAAGAAATATCTTAGAACGATCTCTATGAATTTTAACACCATGTACGTAAGCTTCACCCATGTCCTTCATTTAAAAATGTGAAGACAGTCATTTCTTAACGGTCTCAACATACTCGTTATCATTCCCAGCCAAGAAGATATCATCTACGTAGAGAGATAAAATTACAAATTTTCAAATAGATATTTTCACATAAATATTGTGATCTTCGTCCATCATAACGAAGTTATATGAGATTAAATCTTGTCAAATCTCAAGTACCACTGTCTCGAAAACTGTTTTAAGCCATATATTGATCTTTGCAATTTACAAACTTTATTCTCTTCACCTTTTTCGACGAAACCTACTAGTTGTTGCATGTAGATTTCTTCATCCAATTCTCCATTGAGAAAAGCAGTATTTACATCCATTTGATGTAATTCTAAATCTAAACGCG
This sequence comes from Forsythia viridissima, assembly GCA_030279155.1. Taxonomy (NCBI): domain Eukaryota; kingdom Viridiplantae; phylum Streptophyta; class Magnoliopsida; order Lamiales; family Oleaceae; genus Forsythia; species Forsythia viridissima. The sequence goes on from CM059036.1 coordinate 21,975,517, forward strand.
CCACTATGGCTAAGAGCAGGCGAACAAAAGTAAATCACACTACTGGTAAAAATGTTTCTTCATAATCTATACCCTCATGTTGGGTATAACCTTTTGCCACCAAGCGAGCATTATACCTCTCTATGGACCCATCTCTTCGCTTTATCTTGAGAACCCATTTCTTCCCAATAGCTTTCCGACCAGACAGAAGATCAACCAAGTCCTATACTTGATTAGATTTCATAGACTCCATCTCCTCTTCCATTGCTTTCTTCCACTTTTCATTTGTAGGGTTTGATAGAGCTTCATGAACAGATTTTGGCTCTTCATCATCTTTTGGAAATATTAGAAAAGCTTGCTCTTCCATTTTGAAATGCCGTGTAGGCATACTTTTCCTAGTACTCTTACAAAGTAGAAGCTCTGTAGTGAACTTGACACTTGGAGACAATTTGTTCCCACTTGGATCAGAAGTTGGAAGTGTCTCTTCTTGCACCTCTATTGGTTTATTGAAGACAGTCCTATTATCTAATTCAAATAAAGGTTCTCCGTTTTTAATTTCTCTTGTGCTAGGAAAATCATTCTCAAGGAATGTTACATCGCGTGACTCTATCTCAGTTATAGTCCCATCCTGATTTTCACATAGACACACATATCATTTGGACTGGTCTGCGTATCTTATAAAGATGCATTTCTTGCCTCTTAGACCCAATTTTTCAAATTTTCTTGAAGAATCATTGATGTATCCAACTGATCCCCATGGTCTAAGATAACTCAAATCAAGTGATCTACTTGTCCAAAGCCGATACGGTGTTGTAGTACCGATTTTTGAGAGAACTCTATTGAGGAAGTAAGTCGTGGTTAACAAAGCATCTTTCCAAAAGGAAATAGGTATGTTATTTTGCGCCATCATAGACCTCACTGTTTCTAGCAATGTCATATTCATTCTCTCAGCAACACCATTTTGTTGTGGTGTATTAGGAATAGTTAACTGCCTAATAATTATTTTATCATTATACAGTTCTTTGAACTCATCGATAGATATTCACGCATTCAGTCTGTTTTTAAGGCTTTCACCTTTCTATCCATTTGATTTTTTACCACATTTAAAAATTGTCTAAAGCATTCTAATGCCTCTGACTTATGAGAAATCAAATAGACATAACCATGCCACTTGAAATCATCCATAAAAGTAATGAAATAAGAGGCTCCATGACTTACCCTCACATTCATAGGACCACATATATGTGATTGGACTAATTGCAATGAAGTTCGGCTCTTAAAGTCTTACTGAATGGTTTTCGTATTGTTTTTCCTGTTAGACAATGCTCACAAGTAGGCAATGAAATCTTAGAGACTGAACATAGTAAGCCTTCTTTAGCCAACCTATTCATTCTCTTGCCCAATATGCCCTTATATAGCACGTCATACTCATGTATCAACATTCACATCTTTAGAAGAAGATACATTCATAGAAAAATAACTATTAACATAATAGTTATAAGTGTTTTGTTCACAATCCAATACTAGAAAACCACCAGACAATTATCCTAGTCCATAATATACATCACCATTGCTAATACAAAAGAAAGTACCACTAGATATTAAACTGAAACCCAATCTTAAAAGAATAGTAACTAAAATTAAGTTTCGGCGTGTTCTTGATGCAAACAGGACATCACGAAGGAAAATAGTACGGCCACCACGCAAATGCAACTTGCATCTACCGGTTCCTTTCACCTCCACTCTCATTGTTGCCGACTTATATCTATTTTGTACCCGCTGAAAATCGGTAGAACTCTACAAACGTCTCTCGATCCTTAGTTATATGGTTTGTCTCTCCTGAGTCTATAATCTACATAGGATAAGATTCAGTAAGCAAAATAGTGTTAGAAACATAAACAACACTAAAAGAATTATTAACAAGAGCTACCTTCTTTGGGTCGTGGCAATCCCGGGCAAAGTGACCCAACACTTGACAATTGTAGCATTTCAGCTTGCTCTTGTCTTTCTTCTTACTGAACCATTTTTCCTTTTGTTGTGTTTGGGCTTGTTCCTTTTAGGTCCCTGCCCAGTCTCTTTTCATTTTTCTTTCCCGCCTTTGTTCCAGTTCTTCTTACGCTTAAAGCCCGAACCTTGCCACAACTAGACCCATCTACAAAAGTACGTCCTAGAGATTTATCTACTCCAAGCGCTCATCCTCTAGTTCAAAATGGCAGACACGATCAGCAAAAGTTTTGATAATATCATTATGAGTCATATTGACTTTCAGATGTTCCCAGTTATTAGGAAGAGAACGAATCAAAGCCTAAACTTGCTGCTAATCAGAGAGAATATGACCAGCCGGCTTCAGCTCCCTAATCATGTTAGACATAATCATCACATGCTGTGTGATATTGTGATCATGAGACTTTTTATAAGGGTCAAACTTAATAGTCAACTGTCTGAGCCTAGTCACATTAGTACCACTATATTTCTCTCTCAGATACACCCATTTATTAGGAGCAGTTATAAATTGCTCACACTCATGAATAGCATCATCCACAACAGAACTTACCAAAATCCCACGTGCAATGGAATCTTTCTTTTTCTATACTTGGTAAGCCTCATGATCCCTTTTATCTTGAGTAGTCTAACCACACCTGGGTCTTCTATCACGTGGTTAATGCCCTCAAGACAATCTTGTTCCTCTAGCACATACCAAATTTTATGACGCCAAGTGTTATAGTTATCGCCATTCAATTTGTCACCCTTACTTAGATCAAGAATGATATTCTTAGATGCCATGGTCTGTCAAAGTTTTAGAGACAATCACATAGATCTCCATTTATGCACACATGTCAATTTGCACTCATACAAATTAAATTTTATGATAATTTAACACTAGGCATATAGTCAAAAGTTCACTAAGTTTCCAATCTTCATCTATTATCCCAATGTTTCATTATTACAAAAATTAATTTCACAACATAAAATAATAAGTTCTAGGTGAGGATTACATAAACTCTTCCAACCTTAGAATTTCCACTGAATAAATCAATTAAACATGTAGAACGTGAACAAGACATTTTGATCATATGCACTAAAACATAAAAAATGTCATATTTATAAATGCGATTATATTCAATTCTTCTAAATATAACTACAAGACATTGAAAGATGACTCATTAGATGATATATTGTCTTCACCTAACAAATATATTGTCCCAGATGCACTACTTCTAGGCGCATTGCTTCGAGATGCTTTATGTGTTGTACTAGGTTATGTTGTGAATCCATTTCACAATTTTGTTAAACTCATAGCTGTTCAACAAGTTCTTTAGCATGTAATCTTTTAGCCTTCCTTCCAAGGATGCTTTAAGTGTGTGTAAATCTAACTATATCTGATTAAGCACAGGAAGACAGGAACTAATCAAATGGATCACATATTAAATTAAGACTCACACTACTCAAGAACGCACAATATTATATATTTAAAACTACAATAAATTTGACACCAAAATCATAATTTTTTGACTTAAATCCAATTTTTTTCATAAAAATACACTTTAAAAAAATAATAATATCTAAAAAAACTCCCACTAGAAAACAGAACCCTCAACCAAATATTCTGAATTTAATATAAAATTTTTAGAATTTTAATTCAATTAGAAAATATTTATTATGTATTTATAAATGAATTTTCTTTAAACATAAATGCATAAAAAAATATTTTCAAAAGAAAAAATTATATTAAACTCAAATAATAAATTCAAAGTATTATGGGGACCATTCTAAAATTTTTAGAATTACAGAAAGGTCCCTCAAACCTTCTCACACACCGAAACAAAAAAAATCCCACGTGCCTAAGAAGGTTGCTACAAAAATTGAAAATACCAGAATATTAAGAGGAACAATATGCAATTTTCAAATATTTCAAAAAAAAAAAAGCCCACGTGCCTAAGAAGATTGCTACAAAAATTGAAACAAATTATATAAATATTTGCCCCACTCTCAGCACTCGGCGAGTGCAATCCCCACGTCTCCTTATGGAAAGTTTCTAACGTCTATTTGTAGCGTTTAGGACAACAAAATGACGGATAGAGAGTGAGGACATGTAAAGTTCACTGTTCATCTTCTTCAAAAAATCCATAATTTCCAACAAAACAACCAAAACTTTAAATCTTTATGACTCATTTGTTTTAATTTTAAATTAAGAGTTCTTTATACCATTGGAAAGTTCATGGAAACATCTTTCTAACCATACCAATTTCGTAACACGAAAAATAGCAAATGTAAAATCATCTTGTTATGAAGTTTCGGGTTTTTAATCTAGGGCTTCGATTTTCTCTAGAAATTTAAACCCAAACAATATGAAATTTTGTAGACATGTTCTACATCATGATTTGAACATATGGTATAAATTTTACGAATTAATGTTGAGTATTTCATAATGTGCCTTTAAAGTGTGTTCAAACGTTAACAAATGGCATGTATTCGGATTTCTTGCAATACATTAACATATAAGGAAACAACCTGATAAGGCTTTGATACCAATGTAATAATCTATAACATTCTTCTACCGAACACAAATGTGGTAGAACTTACTTAAAAATCTAATATCAAGAGATTGAATCACTTGCCCTCTTTATTTGTTTACTATTCAATCAAAATGCTGTTGCTCTGTGGTCCAGAAACTCAATCACAATAGAAATATTTTAATATTCACAATCCAAGAACCGAATATGAGATATTTTTCAAGCCATCAACTTCATCTATGTTATTCTATCTCTTCACATCCGTATTTAACTTCCATTGAAATGATTGTATAGAGTTGTAGGAGTTGCATATAAATTATATTTGGTGGGGAGTTAAATTTCAAATTTAAAACTTAACTCCTACCTTCTAAACCATTTTCATATATATAACTTGGGACGGGTCAACCCACATGAATGGCCCATTTTATTCCAACACCTCCAAATGCTAGAATTCCAATCTTCAAATCTCCCAATTTCTTAAGACGTCATCCGCCACAACCCAAATCGCTACAATACAAACCGCAACACATTTTTTAACACATTACAAGTGTTTGTGGCTTTTTTACTACGTTGCCATGACTTAATATAAACTATGCATTCGACTATTTTGTGTGTGATTGTGACCTATTGTGTGCGACATTTTCGATGCCTTGTTTGATCTTATATAAATCGTACATTCTGCACTTCTACGATAATTTATGAACTTTTTTGTAACTTGTGACTTTTTATGCCATTTTCTTTGACATTTTATTTCTGTTATATTTTTTCTGTGACTCATTTTTCTTAATTTTGTGGTTGACAATGATGTTGATGAGGGTCCTAATGACTAGGAGAAAGGGCAACTCGGAATAGTAAAGAGAGTTTTGGATTATGAATCGTGTGAAGGGTTGGAAGAATTATGTGAAGGGTTAGAATATTGCAAGAATAATTTAGCAAATTCTTTGGAAGAAAGATGGAGTAATTTTTGGAAGGTTGGTTGCTTAGTAATAAGTTACAGAGTGACATTATATTTCATTTTTTTCATCAATGATAGTATTTTTCAATTTGTAAGCTTTTTTTTTTTGTATTGACATTAGATGTCTATTTTTTCCTATAATTAATATGTTACAGCCCTAAGATTGATTACATGATTTAACAGATGAATTATTTTTATCAATTGCTTAGTTAATTAAGGAAGAACTTTATAGTAATCGAGCTTTTATAACAACAGTTCATAGATAAGAATGTTTGGGACTGTGAACAAACTGGATTTAGTGCATGTTTAGTAGTGCTAAAATTAATTTTTAAGTACTTATATATTGTGGGTCTTATGAAATGTGTGAATAATAAGTAGATGTAAGTTGTGGGTCCTAAAAAATATATGGATAAAAAATATATTTGATAAGTTTGACCATGTTCAATTATAATTTAAGTTTGACCAAACAAATAGTGACAGACAATGAATAAAGGACATTTGGCAATGCCTAACCAATTATTTACTTATCATGTGTATATGTTATAACGCGATCTAAGTTGCACCATGCTTAACATTTCAAAATGTTAGAGAAGTTCTTGCATGTATAAATAAAAGGGAATTTGGTGTAAAAGGTGTTCTAACATTTGTCATCAATGTGGAAATGGTCACTAGTGTTTGTTCTTTGGCACGGATGTTTTCAATCTATGTGTTTTTGTGCGCAATTGGCCCTTATTTAACGAAAAATGACCAACATATTTTTTTTCTTCAAATAATGACTAATTACGCACCAAAATACATAAGTTATGGACGTTTATGCCAAATTGATGTAGGAATTTATTTCACACATTTTCTTTGTCCAAATTGTTTTCATTTGGAGTGTTTTGTAGGTGCCTTAGCTCGCTTGTCTAGAAATTTAGGTGTCTTTTATATTTATTTAATTCTTGGTATTTTACATGTGTTTAATTATTGAATTAGGTTGAAATTGGGCCTATGTGAAGAGGCAAAATTCGGGCTAGGCTTAGAGAGCAAATCCTAGTTGGATTGTTCTAGTCAAGCCAGCATACTGTTCGGTTTTTGGGATCTTAATAGAGCTACAGACCTCGGTTTCAGGTTTTTTTTTAGCTCGTTGAATAGATAAAAAGTAGGCCTAAAACTGTTATGAAGAGCCCAAGACCAAGTTCTACTATTTTGAAGTCCAAAAATAAGCAAAAACGAAAAAGTCTGAATTTGTCCAGTAGAAGTCCAAATAAAGTAAGCCTAGGGGCGTTGGAAAGCTGATAATGAGATATAAAACTTTCGTGAAGGGTCCTACTCCAAAATGTGTCGTTTTGATGCTCTAAATCCATATTGAAGTTGGAAAAATAAATCAATACTAGATAATACAGAAATAAGAGGAGATAAGAGGGAAACAAATCAGTTTTTTTTTTATTTTTTTTAAAGAGAAAAAAGAGGAACCAATAACAAAAAATTAGAGGAGAGCCGTAATTTTGAAAGAGAGAATGGAGTTCACCATTCTTGCAATTACATAGTTGTTTTTCTTGTTTCTCTCTTTAAGTTGAAGTTATTGAATTTTCTATTCTTCTTATTGAAATTTTCGTAAGGATGTTGAATTCGAATTTATATTGGAGAAATAATTGGATTGATTTATTCGTTATGATTTGCTAGTTTTTTTTATTGTAAGGTTAGGATGTAGTCGCTGAATTTTTGATATTATTGGATTATGGTTGTGTTGAATATTCTTTAATAATTGTAATTTGATTATTTTTGTTTTCATTCATTTTAATTTACTAGCTATGAATTGCGTGTTGAAGATATTGAATGAATTGCAACGAAAGTGGAAGTTCATAATGTTAGTTCACAAATTCATCAACCCTTGGTATATAGTTTAAAAATAAATACACACCTTTGTGACCTCTATTCAAGAATTCCATAGAGCATATGGAATCCATATTAATTTCTGTAATCACGACACTAGAAATAGAACTAATATAGATATAAGTGTCATACCTTAAAAGATGATATCACATAAAAAAGAGAGAATTCAGTCATTGTAATTAGCAAAGAATTAATGCAAGTAACCAAGTTCAAACTCGTTGAGAATTCAAGTGATGAACTCCAAAGCCCTACGAACCTTTCATAGTTGAATATTTTATAATTTGCAGTTAGCCTCATCAATCTGGGATCGTCTAAATAATATAGAAAATTTTATAAATTGGTATCTTCCTTGTCGATACGATATTCCTTTTGCTATATTATACTAGTCACTATCCATACACTTGTGGTAGAGTATTGGGACATCAAGTATTTAGCGTCGTTGCTGGATTGTTTTCAATATTAATACAAATACTTTTCTCTATTAATTTAGACTGTCTTTATTTATTTATTTATTGCATTTGGTTTGCTTATATTTATTGTGTGTTATTATTCACTTGGAAAGTTTTGGTTGAATTAGGTGGAAACCATATACATGTTTCGAAGGAAACGATGATCTGAGCAAGACCAATCACTATGCCATTGGCACCACCCTCTCGAGACCAAATTCCATCGTTTTCTAGGCTTTTTAGGCTATTTTGTGTTTCTGGTTGTCAATTTACATTTTCTGTAGTTAGTGTATGCCACGTAACTGTGAACTAATTGAGCTATTTGATCCACAAATTGAGAGAACCATACGTGCACTGAGGAGATTAGCCATGGAAGATAACCAAAATTAGAGGGTGTTGTGTGACTATGCCATGTTGAATGTCATTGGTGTTGCACCCAGTATTGTGAGACATGCAGTCAATGCTAATAACTTTGAGATTAAACCTGGTCTCATTCATATGGTGCAGCAATAGCAGTTTGGTGGAGGACCAACTGAGGATCCACATGCACACCTAGCTAATTTGTGGGAGATTTGTGATGCAATCAAGATGAACGGAGTTAGTGATGATACTATTGAGCTCCGACTTTTTCCATTTTCTCTAAAGGATAAAGCTAATGCCTGGTTGGATTCCAAAGCGCCTAACTCCTTCACCACTTGGAACGCCTTGTCACATGCTTTTCTGAGTAAGTATTTTCCTCCAGGTAATACTACCAAGTTTAGAAATGATATTACTAGTTTTTTTTACAATTTGATGGTAAATCTTTGTAGGGAAGGGTTAAAGATTTGCAGAGGAAGTGCCCACATTATGATCTTCTCGATTCATTAATTGTATAAACTTTATTTAATGGATTAACACATTCAATCAGAATTACCATAGATGCAACGACACGAGGACTCTATTGATCAAGAATTTCAATTTTTGGAAAGTATCTTGATCATCCAATAAGAAGGGTTTCCATTTTTTCAAATGAACAATTTGATGACCTATTAATTCTAACAATTGTAGATTTGATAATTCGGATCTTTCAATTCATAGATGTAGATCTCGGACCTATGAATGGGGATATACTTTAATGAGTAAGTCAACAGAAGAGGCATATGAGTTAGAAAAAAATAGCATCTAACAATTATCAGTGGTCTAATGAAAGAAGTATGCCTAAGAAAGTTCCAGGTATGTATGATGTAGATGCCATAAACATGTTGAAGGCAAAGGTTGATTCACTAGTAAAAATCTTCGTAAGTTGGGTAATGTGATTTATGTTTCTAGTCTTGTGTTAAGTTGTGATTACTGTGGAGGAGCTCACTTGAGTTTTGATAGTATGTAGGCAAAGGTTGATTCTCTAGTAAAAATCTTCGCAAGTTGGGTAATGTGATTTATGTTTCTAGTCTTGTGTTAAGTTGTGATTACTGTGGAGGAGCTCACGTGAGTTTTGATTGTATGTAGGTAGAGCAAGCCCAATTCATCTATAATTTTTAGGCAGTATTAGTAGAACAAGCCTTATTCCCACACATACAACTCAGGCTAGAAGAATCATCCCAACTTTTCATAGAAAGATCAAAGTAACCAAGGTAGTAGTTCTAGGACTTTCCATCATCTTAGCTTTCAACCAAGACCACCACAGCCAGAAAATAAACAGCCTTAGGAGATAGCTACTGAGAAGTTAGCCAATGCCAATTCAGAGAGATTTAAGAGACTTAAAGCAAAGGTGGACCAGATGGCGAGTTCCAACTGAAATATGGAAGTGCAATTGGGACAGTTAGCCAATTCCATCAATTCTTGTGGACAAGGCAATTTGCCTAGTAAGATAGAGGTCAATCCAAAGGAGCATTGCAAAGCAGTCACCATGAAAAGTGGTAAGCAACTTCACCAGGTAAGTTGTGAGACGATAGTTGGTGATAAAGTAGATGAGGCTGTAGTAGGTGATGAAGTAGACCATGAAGAGGTGAGCATGAAGGTCGGTGAAGAAGTTGAGGAACTAAGTAAGACATCATCCCCACCACCACCTGGCTAACCTTATGTCCCTCCCATTCATTTTCCTCAAAAGCTTAAGCGCAATAAAATTGATCAACAGTTTGAGAAATTTTTAAAGTGTTTAGGAATCTTCACATTAATATTCCTTGTACAGCTACCTTAGCACATATTCCTTCATATACAAAGTTTCTGAGGAGATCATGTCCAATACAAAAGAATTGGAGGATTTTGAGACCATTGCCTTGACGGAGGAATGTAGTGCCATTATCCAGAATGAGCTTCCACCAAAGCTAAGATATCCAGAGTGTTTTTATATCCCTTGTACTACAGGTGATGTTAAATTTTCTAAAGCTTTATGTGATTTAGGTGCTAGTGTTTCACTAATTCCTTTCTCTGTGTCTAAGAAGCTTGGATTAAAAGAGTTGAAGCCTACTACCATCTCTTTGATCAAGATAAAGAAGTTTATCATTCGAGTTGATTTTATTGTGCCGGCGATGGAAGTAGACACCAAGAGCCCTATTAATTTAGGCTGCCCCTTTAAGAATGGTAGGCTAACCCTGAAAGTTGGTGAAGAAGAGGTAGAATGTAATTTTCTTGAAGATGCTAAATATCCTTCTTTTACTAATCATGTTTTTCAAGTTGATGTTGTAGATGAGTCAACCAGAGCGGTTTTTAGAGCTGGAAGTACTAAAGAACCTCTAGAGAATTGTTTAGTAAATGCATGGGAAAGTAATGGTGATAATTGGGAGGTAGCAAAAGTGGTGTGTGCATTAGAGGCTACATGTCCTAAGCTGAAGGAGAGAGATATTAATTTTGAGAATCTAGGTAAAGGTAAGCCACTTCCTGTCCTTCGAATGTGCAAGAACCAATTATGGAGTTGAAGTCATTACCCTCAAATCACTAGTATGCCTTTTTAGGTGAGAATAATACTTTGCTTGTAATTGTGAGTGCTTCTTTGTCTGATGAGAAACTTAGAAGGCATACTAGTTATTAAGAAAAAAAACCATAGGATGGACTATATCAGACCTTAGAAGATTTAACCTTTCAATTAGTATGCATAGAATTTAATATAGTATAACCATAAACTTATAATTGAAAATCAGAGACAATTAAACACTAACATGAAACAAGTAGTTAAGGCTGAAATTCTTAAATGGTTATATACATGGATTATTTATCCTATATCTGAGAGTTCATGGATCAGTCCAGTGGAGGTAGTACCTAAAAAGGGTGGGATGATTGTGCTGTACAATGAAAATAATGAATTAATTCCTACCAAGTAGCTGGGTGGAAAGTTGCATAGATTATAGGAAATTTAATAGTGTAATCCACAAGGATTATTTTCCTTCACATTTTCTTGATCAGGTGCTTGAGAGACTAGTTGGGTAAGCGTATTACTGCTCCCTAGATGGTTATTCAGGATATTACCAAATCTATATCTTTTGAAAACCAAGAAAAGACTATATTTACTTATTCTTATGGTACTTTTTCATTCTCTAGGATGCTTTTTGGTTTGTGTAATGCACCTGCTACATTCCAGCATTGTATGATGGTTATTTTCTCTGATTTTGTTGAATGGATCATAGAGGTTTTCATGGATGATTTTTCTATTTTTGGATCTTCTTTGATATTTGTTTAGGTGACTTGTCTCGAGTTTTGCTGCGTTGTGAGGAGACCAATTTGGTTTTGAATTGAGAGAAATGTCATCTTTTGGCGCATGAAGGTATTGTTTTAGGCCACAAAAATTTAGAAAAATGTATTAAGGTGATCCTAGAAAAATAAAAATTACTCAAAAATTGGCATCACCGACCAATTTTAAGGGAGTTAGAAGTTTTTTTGGTCACACAAGATTTCGTTGGCATATTTTCAAGGATTTTTCTAAAATTTCTAAACCTCTTTGTAATTTGTTGAATAATGATGGTGTGTTTGATTTGGATAAGGACTGTTTGAATGCTTTTAACAGGTTGAATCAAGAGTTGGTGCCAGCACCAATTATGGCAGCCCCAGATTAGAGTTTGCCTTTTGAGTTAATATGTGATGCGAGTGATTTCGCTTTGGGTACCGTTCTCGACTAGAGAAAAGACAAGAAGTTGCATGTTATTAGAGTTTTAAATAATGCATAGTTAAATTATGCAACTACTAAAAAAGAATTGGTTGCTGTTGTGTTTGCTTTTGACACATTTCGATCTTATCTTGTAGGTTCCAAGGTAATGGTATATACAGACCATTTAGCGATCAATTATTTGCTGAAAAAGAAATATTCCAAACAAAACTTCATTCGATTGGTGTTGTTGCTTCAAGAATTTGATTTTGAGATTCGAGACGAGAGGTGGCAGATCATTTGTCTAGATTAGGGGGGCAATAAAGGAAAGATGAGGTACCCATTAATGAAAGCTTTCCAGATGAGTAGTTGTTGGCAGTTTCAATCATATCCCAGTATGTTGATTTGGCGAATTATTTGGTGAGTGGCATTGTTCTCCTTCATTTGACCTATCATCAAAAGAAAAAGATTTTGTGGAATGCAAATCATTATTTTTGGAGGAACCGCAACTCTATAAACATTGTACATATGGGATGATCAGAAAATTTGTGCCCAGGATGAAACGCGGGATATCATTGATCATTGCCATTCCTTATAGGATGGTGGACATTTCAGTACCTCTAAGACAGTCGTGAATCAGTCTAGTTTTTACTGGCCGGTCATGTATCAAGATGCTAGACACTATGTGAGCATGTGTGATAGATGTCAGCGAGTTGGCATTATTTTGAAAAAGAATGAGATGCCCTTGACCAATATCCTAGAAGTTGAACTGTTTGATTTATGGATCATCGATTTCATGGGCCCATTTCCATCATCTTTCAACAATCAGTACATCCTGGTAGTACTGGATAACGTGTCTAAATAGGTTGAAGCTACTACAACTTAGACTAATGAATCTCGGGTAGTGATGAGATTTGTGAAGAAAAATACTTTTTCAAGATTTGGTGTGCCGAGGGCCATTATTAGTTATGAAGGCTCCCATTTTTGTAATAGGTCATTTGAGGTTTTGTTGAAGAAATATGGGATTAATCATAAGGTGGAACTTGCCTATCATCCACAAACAAATGGGAAAGTTGAACTTGCAAATAAGGAATTGAAGCAAATTTTGGAGAAAACTGTTAGCAGTTCAAGGAAAGATTGAGCGGATAAGTTAGATGATGATCTTTGGGCCTATAGGACAACTTTCAAGACACATTTGGGTATGTCTAATTACCGACTTGTCATTGGGAAGTCTTGATACTTACTAGTTGAACGGGAACATAGGCCCTATTGGACAATTCAGGAACTAACACATGGACATGAAAGCTGCAGGAAAAAAGAGGTTGTGTTAAAGTTGAGTGAGTTGGGGGAGTTTAGGTTGGATGCTTATGAAAATGCTCGAATTTACAAGGAAAAGACCAAACATTGGCATGACAAGAATCTTCATATTAGAAACTTCAAAATTGGGCAGTAGGTGTAACTCTTAAACTCAAGACTTAAGTTATTTCTATGCAAGCTTCAGTCTAGGTGGTCTGGGCCCTTTCACGGTAACAAAAGTATATACATATGGTGCTGTTGAGATGCATAGTGAGTTCACTAGTGCATTCAAAATTAATGGGCAGCGTTTGAAGCCTTATCTTTATGGTGATGTGGTTGTTAAAGGATTTATTTAGAGTATGTTTGGTGGAGTTTAAGGTAGTTTTTAGGAGACTTTGAAAAAAGTTGATAGAATGTGTGGTTGAAAAGTTGTGACTTCCATGAAATATGTGGTTGAAAATGAGTTTATGAAAAAAAAATGGTTTATTTTAAATTCAACCAAACAAGCACCTACTCTTTGAAGAATCCTACATACGGTTAATGGTGTTAAAGTCAATCAGGAATGAAAAAAAATTAGTTTTTGTGAATAACGATGACTGTGACCCTCTTTCTTTTAGTTGTATTCTGTAGGTTCGGAAGAATCAAGAAATAAGCTACTTCATGTTCAATTCAATCGAACATTCGTTGTGTTTAGCCTTGCTGATAGGGGAGTATTAATTTCCATTTTTCTTTCATTTCACATTGAGGACAATGTGAAAATTAATTTTGGGGAGTGAATATTTGATTGTGCTGGTGCTAACTATATTCCTTGTGTTCACATTCACGCATGTTAATTGGTGATCATATTCACGTCTTCAAATCAGATTTTTTTTTTTTTTTTTGGTGACAGATTAGAGAAAATGAACATGTATTTGTACTTTTGTGAGACCTATTTAGGATCAGCATTATACTTTTTGAGTTCTTTATTGTGTTAAGCATTGCATTTTTTATTTAGGATAGGCGATATCTTATAGACCAAGATTAAGCATACTCGTTTTCTGTTGTGTGAATTTTGTGACTGCATAAAAGATGAGTGTGATACTTTTCTTGTGATTATCCCCTTTGATCTATTCTTAAACAGGGTTTAAGTAAATATAGTGATAATGTTTTGACAATTAGATAAATAAATACATCCAAAGTTCTATGTGAGTATGAAAAAAAAAGCATAAATGTGTACAAAGTTCAATCTACTCTAATGTTTTGAGTTGCTTAGTAACTAGGGGTATTCATTACTCATGTTTAATTTTACGTCAAACGGAAACTTGAGATATGAGTATGCAAGAAGCACTCTAAGTGTGTGACTTGTTGAGCAACCGAGTGCATCCTTCACAAATGCTTGTATTCGCGTCAAAAGGCGAGTGACAACTTAAAGACATGAAAAAGAGTGATTTTTGGTTGAGTTGTTGCATGATTCAATTATGTTGGTTGCATGATAAATATGATTAAGTTTAGAATTATGTATGGATATTTGATCTACATAAAATGAGTATGCTTAGTTTTGTTTTATTTGCTATTGTTTGTGTACTAAGTTTAAGATTTGATGTTTGCATGATATGTCTTTTGGATGTGATGAGTTGAGTCTACTATGGTCATTGTCCTTTTTTTTTATTATTTTTTTTTTATGTTTTCTCTTTTAGTTGAGGACAAGCAAACATTCAAGTTTGGGGGTATTTTATGGAAAATTTATTTCACACATTTTATTGTCCTAACTGTTTTGACTTAGAGTGTTTTATAGGCGTCTTAGCTCGTTTGTCTAAAAATTTAAGTGTCTTATACATTTATTTAATTCTTTGAAATTCTTGGTATTTTGCAGGTGTTTAATTACTGAATGTGAAAATTAGGAACTATAAATTTTTTATATTGATTTTTTGAAATATACTAGTCTTAATTTTTTTTATTCATTATCTATTAAAATTGAAAGTTACTAACTTTTAGGGACCAAAACATATCTTCCATATCTAGTGGAGTAATTCTCGTATAGTTTCAAAACTCCTCATCTAGATCTTTCAATTCAGTATGTGTTTGGTACCATATCAAAAAATGGGGTCTCGAGTATTGAAGGATATACAGATTCCAATTGGGTAGCAGGTAAAACTGATAGAAGGTCTACACCAGGTTGCTTTGCTTTTATGGAAGGTAATTTGGTTACTTGGAGAAGCAAACAAGCAGAAGGTTGTAGCTAGATCGAGTGCGGAAGCCAAATTAAGAGGTATGGCTAATGTTGTATGCGAGCTATTACGGATTCAAAAAGTGTTACGAGATTTAGGAATTGAATATGAGAAACCAATGAGTCTACATTGTGATATAAGGCAGTCATTGAAATTGCACACAACCTGGTTCAACAAGATCGTACTAAGCATGTGGAAGTTGATCGTCATTTTATCAATGAGAATCTTGATAAAAAAAATCATACAATTTATGTTTGTTAAATCTGAAGACCAATTAGCTGATGTTCTCACAAAAGCGGTCTCAAGAAGAGTGTTCCATAATGTGATTAGCAAGTTGAGCATGATAAATATCTATGCACCAACTTGAGGTGGAGAATAAGGCTGCACAAAAAAACTGCCAACCACAAATTGAATCGAATCCGTTGGTTTGAAACTGTTGGTTCGAGTCCACGTAGACTCGTCAACATTTCAGTTTTTATACCAAACCGAACTGTTCGAAAATGATTTAGTTTAGGTTTCAATATTTAAAAAATCACTTAAACCGAACCAAATCGTTTTAAATTTTTTATAATTAAAAATAAATTAATTTTACTTACTTACACATTTACAAAATGAGCAAACTGCAATGCAATAGTAAATTTATTGAGCTGAATTATTTAAATTTTGTCAAACTATTGGGTCACTAGCCCATAACCCACAAATTTATTATTCAGCTTAGTTATTTACTAATTTTTGTTAATTTTCTCCCCATTTTCATTTCTTTGTTCGACAAATGTTAATGTAATGGAACAATTGAGAAAAATATTAATGTAATATTACATAGGTTTAAAAACTTCTCATTTCAACTTATATTTAGAATTGAGGAGCAATCTACTTATAGTTAACTTATTTTATACGCGTTACTATTATGTCGATAAGTAAACTGTGGTTTAAAATGTAGCCGAACCGCAAAAAAAAAAGTTTGATTTGGTTTGGAATTTTTTTCAAACCGTTTTAAATGATTTGGTTTGAAAATAAGTTAAAAATCATCAAAACCGAGCCGTGTTCACCGCTAGGTAAGAAATGTATTCGGGGTAGGTCTTTAAACCCCGATCCCCTATTTGTGATTGTAATTAATTAAGATAGATATCAATTATAATTGATTGTAATCAATTAGGATAGATATCATATTTATGTAATCAATACAAGAGTTCTTAAATTTTAGGAATGTACATGTATTCTGCCTATAAATAGCCCTCCATTAAAGGAGAATATATATAGAAAAAATTAATTCTCACTCTAACGCAACCCTTGACCTGACAAGATGGATATGCAGTTTGGCATTAGATTTTATGTACAACTGAAAAAAAATGCGCACCACTCAATTCCAACTTCATTTTCCAAACAAAAATTCCAGTATATGAAGAATACCTTGAAGTGAGGAATAGTTCTTTTAAGAAAATTTAGGGTAGGCTGAAAATCTTCATAAAAAATGGCGATAAATACGTAATCTTTGACGTAGCTACAATTCATAGAAAAGTTTAGATTGCCAACTTTGTACCCTTCTCTGATCACTCTATGTAAAAAATGTTGGCACCATCCTGATGCCATTTATGCATCTCTTTGATCAACAACCGAGTAGTCCGGTCATCCGAATCATCCAAAATTTTAATCAGCAGTTTCCTTTTAAGCCAGCCCAAATTACACACTATAGCAACTAATTGTTGTCCAAGATGAAGTTCAGGATAAACAAACACGTACACCTTTCACTAAGGATCAATATGTAGCTGATTAAAGAGTACAAGAGTGAAGTGCAAATTTAATATTGTTCCACCTAATTCTGTTGCTGCTGATGAACCTGTAGTATATATACCAGCACATGAAGAATGAATATTAGAGAAAGTTTTTTCACAATCAAATTTCTCTGTAAATTTTGATTTGGTATCAGAGCCATTAATGGCTAACACCATAGCTAGCCACAACTCTTCTCTATCTAAATCCAATACAACATTTAATGCACCAGTTGCTGCAAATCATTTTTCATCCTTTGGAATGAATTTGACACAAACACCATCACTGAAACTAGATAAGAACAACTTTCTGTTGTAGAAGAACAAGATTATGCCAATCATTAAGAGGCATAATCTTGAAGAATTTATACTGGGGACAAAAAAGTGTCCACAAGAATTTTTTGATACTCAAACTGTGACGCCCCAGAACCATCTCTACGAGGCCTTGGTTCGTCTCTCCTATTCTTACCTTTTACAGCCAGAAAGTAAACTAAACATTTTGTGGAATTTTAGATATTATTCAAATAGTTTACAAATGGGAACTCATCAACCATATGGGCTTTAAAGTCGAGGTTATCAACTCTTAGAGGATTTCAATAAACGTCTAAACACCTAGTGCCCTTTATTTCTTATACACTCAAATGAGCAACCCAAAGGTCATAAAAGTTTATGAAGTTTTAACCAAATAATCATAACTCATCCATCAAATACATACTAAAATTTCACAATTTTAGGAAATGTTTAAGGTTATCAAAAGGGAAACAAAGTATACAAGAAACATAAGCCAGACAGCTTTCAGACTCTTTTTAAATCCAAAATTTTCCCTCTCAAAAGGCCTTGAAAAATTCTAATATTTTCAGGGATAAAACATAGCACAACATATAAACTCATATCCAAAATTCAGAATTTAATAAAATATGTAAGGTCTACAAATCAACTTCAAACATGGAAGGCAGATTCCTGAGTAGAACTGTTCATCGTCACCAAAACTTGTATATCTTGCTCTACAGACATCCGAACGAGGTGATTCCAAGTTTCAAAGGACTGAAATTGATAGGTCATCAATCCCACCAAATTTCGTCCCAAAACACGAAGTTTAACATTCAGGACGTCTGTTTGAAACTGGACTTGCAAGCTGAAAATTCTAAACAGTTACATCTCGGTCAACATTATACCCTTTAAACATTCTCTAACATTCATCAAGTTTAAAATAACATTTCATAGGGTTTCCAACAAGTTCATGCCACATTAGAAAATAACAATCTTATAAAAACATCTTATAACATGTAAAATTCAGAAATCATAACATCATAAAGAAATTGACATTTATTCGTCTTCTTGCCCGAAATCTCTTTTCCCATGGATCAATCCCCTCATCCTCGAGCCTTCATCCAACCCTATAATAAATCTAAGAATGGGAGAAAGGTGAGTTTGGGGAAAACTCAATAGGAATATCATCATTTATAAAAATATGCAAATCCCAATATATGTATTGCAATTAAATGTAAGTAAACCATGCTAACATTCATATTCTGGTAAGCTCAAAGGGTCGAAACCCTAAATTCATTAATAGGTTTAATCCCGAAGGATTTAAAACCAATAACATTCTTTCTTAGGTTTAATCCCAAAGGATTTAAATCTATAAACATTCTTCAATTTCATCCAAAGTAGGATAAACATTAATTCTTGTTCATTCCAAATGAACAAACTACATTCATATCGGATGGCCATAAACATTAAATCATATAGCATAGCATACACATGGTTACAATACATAAAAGGATTTAAATCAACTTGCATAAAAATATTCCTACCTTGCTTCTGAAAAAGAATGAAAAACCTTTGAAAAATATTTCTTCTTTTCTTCCTTCTTCTTCTCTTTTCTTCTCTTTTCTTTCTTCTTCTCTTTTCTTTCTTTGTAAAAATGGCTTAAGTGTGTAAGTGAAAGAGAAAAGGGGGAAGGAGCTGAATTTGAGAGGGGGAGAGGGAAGAGGGAAGAGGGAAAGAATTTTGGAATTTTGGGGTTTATTCCATTCTCTTGCAAGCACTTACCTATTTGGAAAATAGTAAGTTTTTGATATGGTAAAAATACCATAATTTTAAAATATCTTACAAATCTTGCCTTTTATATAAAAATAATTATAATTAACTAATTAATTAATCTAAAAAATCGTTAGATATTTTCTTTAGTGGACTCGGGTCGTTTTTTATTATTGGATCCTGTTTAGACTTTGGACGGACATGTGGCCATAACTATTTGCTAAGAATTTTACTTAGCTCGAAATAAAAATTTCTAAATTTTTGGGGCGTTACACAAACCAATACCAATGAAGGAGAAAGAGTGGAGATGCTGCCAAATCCAGAACATAGCAGGTGGATACTGATCAGCTACTTATAGGCTAGCTGTATTCCTCAATAACACCATATATTGCCATGAGAGTAATTGGCTACTCGAGCTCAAACAAGCTATGGAGTGCAGTGAATGAAAGCTATGGCATAATGAATATATCCAGAGTAACCTTCCTTACTGGTGAACTTCAAAGAACCATAAAGGGATCAATGTCAATTGATCAATATATCACTACAATGAAGCAGATGGCTGACAACCTTGAAATTGTTGGAAAACCCATCACTTATGAAGATCTGGTAACACAAGTCCATGCTCGCTTGGATTATGAGTACACACCAATAGTGCTGCAGATTAATAGCAGAGAAGAAATTTTCTGGCATGAACTTACTTCAATACTTATGACCTTTGAAAGTAGGTTTGAGCATCTCAATGTAGTAAGAAGTGGAATGAGTAACATAAACATTAACCAAGTCTCTGCCAATCTTAATCAAGCATCTGCTAATTTTGTTCAAAGAAATGGTTTCAATAATACCAGAGGCACCAAATTAGGAAACTATGGCTGATCATCTAACTTCAGAGATAAAGGGGGGAATAGAGGTAGATGAAGAAGAACTATTGAGCATCAAAATCTATGTCAGATCTGTGGAATGAATAACCACTCTGCTTCTGGGTGTTTTAATAGATATGATGAGAGATACATGGGTAGCAGGCCAAACATCCAAAATAGCAGCAACAACATCTCAACACCATCATCTTTTGTTGCATCTCTAAGAACAGTTGAAGATCCTGCGTGGTTTGCAGACACTTGAGCAAGCCACCATGTAACAACATAAAAGGAAATCTCTCCATGGCCAATGAGTATAATGGTAAGGAAAGATTGATAGTTGGTAATGGAAATTCACTACACATAGCACATACTGGTACTAAATGCCTGATTGTTTTGAATGATAAGCCTATACTCTTAAATAATCTGCTATTAAGAAGAATCTAGTAACTGTGTCCAAATTAACTGCTGATAACAATGTCTTCATGGAATTTTACCCTAATTCTTGTTCTGTTAAAAACTAGCTAACAAAGAAGGTTATGCTACAAAGGAAGCTTAAGGAAGGATTGTACGAGTTGGAACTCCCAAATCAAGTCATCAATTCATTACCAAATCAGCCAGGTCATCAAAACAACCTCAAATTCAAAAATAGTCCCTTCACCATTAGCTCTAGTAGAGAAAAAGTCTTAGTTCCTATTGAGTCATCAGAATCAAAGTTAGATGTTTGGCATAAGAGACTTGGACATCCTACATGACTTGTAATGTCTCAAGTATTCAAATTATGTAATAAAAAGTTCAATGTTAATGAAAATTTATCCTGCTGTGATGCTTGTCAATATGGCCAATCACACTCTATTCTTTTTAATTCATCAACATCACATGCCATTGCTCCACTTAACTTAAACCACTCTCATGTATGGGGGCCAGCACCCATTAATTCTACTTCTGGTTTTAAATACTACATTTTATTTGTTGATGATTATAGTAGATACCTTTGGATATACCCAATGAAACACAAATCTAAAGCAGTAAACATGTTTATGCATTTTTAAAAAATGATAGAAAACCAACTTGAGAGGACAATTAAGGTTATACAATCAGACTCAAGAGGTGAGTTTAGATACTTTACACATATAGCTTCTACATCAAGTATTGAACTGGGGTACTCATGTCCTTACACATCTGCACAAAAATGGAAGAGCTGAGAGATAACACAAACATGTAACAGAACAGAGACAGGACTAACTCTCCTAGCACAAGCAAAAGTGCCCTTGCATTATTGGTGGGAGTCATTTCAAATAGCAACCTACCTCATTAACTGAATGCCTACACCTATACTTAAATTAAAACCTCATTTTGAAGTTCTATATAGAAAAAGTGTAGACTACAAGTCATTAAAAACATTTGGGTGTGCTTGCTTTCCATGCTTAAGACCTTATAAAAAAACACAAGTTTAGCTTTCAATTAATTAAAATGTTTATTTTTGGGTTTTAGTGAATCACAAAAAGGATATAAGTGTCTCAATCCAGTGGGTAGAATATACACATCTAGACATGTAGTATTCAATGAACTAGACTTTCCTTTCAAAGATGGATTCATGAACAACAAGACCACTCCCAAAAATGAAGAAGTAATCATCTCCTATCTACATTTCAATACCATGACCACTTATGAAACAACAGAGCATCATCCAGCTGATACAATTACTCCTGATGAAACTCTGCCTCAAGAACCTTCATCAAGTGGTCATGAACATCTGGTTCTTGATAATATAGATCATCATCCTCATGAGTTGTTAGAAGAAATTGCAGAATCAAAAAATATTAGTGGAGATGATAAAGCTCAGCAGGATGAAAATACTGAAATTGATGAACAAATAAGTGAACAAAGAAAAGAAGCACATATTGAGCATCCTGTGATTACTAGAGGCAAGGCATGTGTGTTTGAGCAAAATGTATATACAGGACAAGCTACTGAATTTATTGAAAGGTCAGGAGAATCAAAACCATTAAGTGTAGAGGAAGCCATGTCAAATACTAAGTGGAGAAATGCAATGAAAGGTGAATTTGATGCATTAATGAAAAATAAAACATGGAAGATTGTTTCACATTCACCATACATGTAGGTGATAAGTAACAAGTGGGTGTACATAATCAAATATAACACTGAAGGAAAGGTACAAAGATTCAAAGCTAGATTGGTAGGAAATGGATTCCTTCAAACCCCTAGACTACACTTCAATGAAACTTTCAGTCTTATGATCAAGGCTGCAACACTAAGAATTATGTTGACTCTTGCTGTGGTAAAAGATTGAGAGATAAAACAGATTGATATCAACAATACCTTTCTCAATGGAAAACTTGAAGAAAATGTGTACATAGAGCAGCCACAAGGATTTATTGATGAAGAAAATCCAACTTTTGTTTGCAAATTGGATAAGGCACTGTATAGACTGAGACAAGCTCCAAGAGCCTGGTATGAGAAGCTGAGTTCAACTTTGATTAAGTGAAAATTTAGACAATCAAAGGATGATAACACTCTTTTTTATTTTTCAAATGAGAAACATATCGTATTTGTACTTATATATGTGGATGACATAGTTGTAACACGAAATGATAATAGCTTGCTCCAAACCTTCATAAATCAGTTGAATGTCACCGTTGCCTTGAAAAACATGGGATCTCTCAATCAGTTTTTGGGAATTGAGGTACACAGGTATAACTCGTGTTTACACCATACTCAAACAAGATATATAGCAAGCTTTTTAAGGAAGTTTGATTATCAACACTTGAAGCCATGTAATACACCTTACTTAGTCAGTTTTTGGGAATTGAGCTACACAGGTATAACTCGTGTTCACACCTTACTCAAACAAGATATATAGCAAGCTTATTGAGAAAGTTTGATTATCAACACTTGAAGCCATGTAATAATTCCATACTAGTTGGAAAAATGCTGTCAAAACATGAGGTGAGCTCATGAAAAATCCCTCATTATACAAAAGTGCAGTTGGAGGATTGCAATATCTAGTTCACACTTGACCTGATATTACATTTGCTGTAAATAAGACAAGTAAATTCTTGCAACTACCTACTAATGTCCACCGGAAGACATTGAGGAGAATATTTAGATACTTGAAAGGAACAATTTATCAAGGCCTGATAATTAAAAAAATGTGATTGTCCGAATATAACTGCATATGCTGATTGGACTTCATGTCCAGACGATAGAAGATCAATAGCAGGGTACTGTGTGTATTTGGGAGATAGCTTGATATCGTGGTCTTTGAAGAAATGACATGTGGTAGCCAGATCAAGTACATAGGCAGAGTACAGGGCACTGGCTTATGCTGCATCAGAAATTTTTTGGGTACAATCACTGTTCAAGGAATTAAATCTTTCACAAGTAGCTGATCCTACTCTTTAGTGTGACAATCTTAGTGCTAAAGCACTTGCCTCAAATCCAGTTTATCATGCCCATACAAAGCATATAGAGCTTGACATCGATTTTGTTAGAGACAAATTTATTGGAAAGAGTTACAAACATGTTATATTCCCTTTTCTAAACAGATAGCTGATTTGCTTACAAAACCTTTATCACATTCTCAGTTTTATTCTTGAAAGACAAACTTGGAGCTACTGCAATGCACTCCAGTTTGAAGGAAGGTGTCAAAGATGAAGTTCAGGATCAACTAATACATATACCTTTCACTGAGGATCAATATGTAGCTGATTGAAGAGTACAAGAGTAAAGTACAAATTCAATATTGTTCTACCTGATTCTGGTGCTGCAGATAAATCACAGCCTACTCGTCCCTTATTTTTACAAAGTGTAAAATTAGTTGGACACTTGCTAATAAGTGAATGGTTGATAGTGTGTGTGTGTGTGTGTGTGTGTGTGTGTGTATAGTTTTTGTGTATGTATTGTAAATAAAGAATCTATT
Source organism: Forsythia viridissima (assembly GCA_030279155.1). Lineage (NCBI taxonomy): Eukaryota > Viridiplantae > Streptophyta > Magnoliopsida > Lamiales > Oleaceae > Forsythia > Forsythia viridissima. The sequence goes on from CM059036.1 coordinate 21,999,449, forward strand.
GTATATATACCATGTATATATACCAGCACGTGAAGAATGAATATTATAGAAAGTTTTTCACAATCAAATTTCTATGTGAACTTTGATTATTGTAGATACACAAATAGTAATCAACACAACCACTCAATTTACACCACTGGGGACAACCAACCAAGCAAAGAAACAAAAAATTAAAATACAACTAAATTGGAATCTCTAGAATTACTTGAAATTGAAAAGAAAAAATGTGTTACCTTTTTTTCATTACACATGGGGATCTTAACTAAGACCATAGGGAAATAATTATTACCACCTCTAGTTTCTAGATCTACTAGGTCTTGTTTGGTGTTTAGTTTGATTTTCTTGAATTTAATCCAGAAGCAACCCAAATAGAGAATTAGCATATCCAAGCAGAAAAATATAGACATTTACTAGAAACTAGAGAGAGTGAGCAAGATACTCCACCCTAATCAAAACCCAAGTCAAATAAAATGAATCTAACGAGCCCATTACAGTCAAAGGATTTGTCAAAGTGTAAAAGTACTGTAACTAGAGATTTGGAGCACGAAAATGCCACAATTCAAAACATGTAGCCATTTCAAACTCAGTTATCACTAATGCCCCTGTGAGTTTCTTTAGACCACTAGTATAAAGAATGTGCCATTGCCGAAACTTGAATATCTAGAAGTTATGTGCAAGAGAGTCTCAAGGATGAAGATGCAAATGGTTTTGGATCCTTAGACCACCAGCATAGAGACTGTGCCATTGTTAAAACTTGAATATCTAGAAGTTATGTACAAAAGAGTCTAAATGATGAAGATGCAAATGGTTTTGGAGTAAAAAATGAGTCAAATGTGAGAAACCCAAAAATGGCTGCCAACATGATCCCTACGAGTCTTCCTCCTACGTGTTTTACCATCACACTTGGACGGCCACTTGGGCCTGTGGATCACTATGGTACGTTGGAAAGGGAGTAGAGAAGATGTTTAAGTGTGGAAGACACACATAATTGTCGATGAAACGGTTTGAGGGTCTCTAACTATAGATTTCGTAAGTGTCTTTAAAAACACTTAGTTAATCAATGGAGCGGACTTTGTTCTAATATGGTTTTGCTATTCAGAGTTTCATCATCCTCTTATTGTAGATATGGTTTTGGTATTAATAGGCCAAATCCAATTGGGCACCCCATTTGATGTGTAACAAATGGTGCAATATTAAGGATCTTCGTATCACATCTTAGGTGTCATGTCGGTAGTTTAATGAAGAGGTCCCTTTCAGCCGTATGCTAGGAAGCTATGACTGTGACAAGACACATTGGCCGGCTGTCCCATCATTTTTAGGTTAAATTCTTAGAGTGTCAGGAGATGCTTATTCAACATGTAATCGGGGTCGATCTTCAACCGCCTCGTCTTCTCAACCTCCACTTCCCAAACTTCCTCAGAATAAAAAGAATAATCTCGGTCTTCTCAACCTCATCTTCCCAAACCTTAAAATGAAGAAATAGCCTCGGTGGTGATATCATCACTTCCACTAGGCAATTTTGACTTTTACCGGCCTATGTGGAATACAACATGGTATTAGGCGTAACAACAGTCCTCCAAGTTCAGGACCTACATCATTTATGTGGGATTCTGGACTTGGAGTAGAGGACTCGGTACATTTTGGCTATGGCCATAAGATGCTGCAGTTTGTAGTGTTTTGTTGATTTTCACAATCTTCACAATTGTACCCCAAATACATGCGCTATTTGTTCATATAGCGCATGGATTTTGATATCTTGCATCGGGAGCATTGCTGAGGCCTGTGATGTCATCATACGGATGTATGGAGATGTCATCAAGTGGATATGAAGGGATTTTGATATTTTGTACCTGACTTCTGCAAAAACTAAGTCCCAATTAAAGGAGAAGCCTTCTCTTTATTGGGAAGAGGCTTGTTTCCGGAGGCCATTCCAATATCAGGCTAGACTTGATATTGGACTTTGCCAAATTTGAAATTCGGTAAGTCCTAGCTAGTGCCTTGCTTCTTTGAAGAGACGAGACTCTTGTGTGGGAATGATGCTTCTGTAAAACTATGTGCTAATTAAGGGAGAAGCTTTCTCTTTGTTGGGAAAAGTCTTGTTTGATGAGGCCTTCCAATATCAGACGAGGTTTGATATTGGGCTTTACCAAATTTTAGAATTTGCTAAGTCCCAACTGGTGCCTTGTTTTTTCGAAGAGGCGAGGCCCTTGTGTGGGGATAACGCTTCTGCAAAAACTAAGTTCCAATTAATGGAGAAGTCTTGCTTTTGTTGGGAAGAGCATTGTTTGTAGAGGCCATTCCAATATCTTGAGATGCTTTATAATGGACTTTGCCAAATTTTGAAATTTGCTAAGTCCCAAATGGTGCCTTGCTTCTTTGAAAGGACGATACCCTTGTGTGGAAATGACGCTTCTGCAAAAACTAAGTCCCAATTAAGGGAGAAGCCTTCTCTTTGTTGGCAATAGACTTGTTTGCAGCGTCCATTCCAATATCAGGAGATGCTTGATATTAGACTTTACCAAATTTTGAAATTTGCTAACTCCCAAATGGTGCCTTACTTCTTTGAAGAGACGAGGCCCTTGTGTGGGAATTATGCTTCTACAAAAACAAAATCCTAATTAAGATAGAAGTACTCTATTTGTTGGGAAGAGGCTAGTTTGTAAAGGCCATTCCAATATCAAGCGAGACTTGATATTGGACTTTGCCAAATTTTGAAATTTGATGAGTCCCAGCTGGTGCCTTGCTTCTTTGAAGAAGTGAAGCCCTTATGTGGGGATGGCGCTTCTAAGTCCTAATTAAGGGAGAAGTATTCCATTTGTCGGGAAGAGGCTTGTTCGTAGAGGCTCTTCCAATATCAAACGAGACTTTTTGTAGAGGCGTTTCCAATATCAAGCGAGGCTTTTTACAGAGGCGCTTCAATATCAGATGAGGCTTGATATTTGGCTTTACCAAATTTTTAAATTTTCTAATTCCTTCCTGGTGTCTTGCTTCTTAGTAGAGGCGAGGCCCTTGTGTAGGAATGACGCTTCTACAAAAATTAAGTCCCAATTAGGAGAGAAGCCTACTCATTATTGAGAAGAGGCTTGTTTGCTGAGGCTTTTTATATCAGGCGAGGCTCGATATTGGGCTTTGCCAAATTTTAAATTTCGCCAAGTCCCAACTGGTGCATTGCTTTTATGAATAGACGAGGCCCTTATGTGAAGACGATGCTTTTGCAAAACCTAAGTCCCAATTAAGAGATAAGCATTCCCTTTGTTGGGAAGAGGTTTGTTTTGTAGAGGCCCTTCCAATATCAGACGAGGCTTGATATTGAACTTTACCAAATTTTGAAATTTGCTAAGTTTCAGCTCGTACCTTGCTTCTTTGAAGAGGTGAGGCCCCTTGCATGGGGATGACGCTTCTGCAAAAACTAAATCCCAATTCAGGAAGAAGCCTTTTCTATGTTAAGAAGAGGCTTGTTTGAAGAGGCTTTTCCAATATCAGGCAATGCGTGATATTGGGCTTTGCAAATTTTAAAATTTGCCAAGTCCCAGCTGGTGCCTTGTTTCTTTGAATAGGAGAGGCCCTTGTGCGGGGATGACTCTTCTATAATAACTCTCTTTATTGGAAAGACGTTTGTTTGCAGAGGCCTTTCCAATATGAGATGAGGCTTGATAATGGTTTTTACCTAATTTTGAAATTTGCCAAGTCCCAGCTAGTGTTTTGCTTCTTTGAAGAGGTGAGGCCCTTATGTGGGGATAGTGTTTCTACAAAAACTAAGTCCAATAAGGGAGAAGCCTTCCATTTGTTGTAAAGAGGCTTGTTTGCAGAGGTCCTTCCAATATTAGACAAGGTTTGATATTAGGCTTTGCCAAATTTTGAAAATCGCTAAGTCCTAGCTGGTGCCATGCTTCTTTGAAGAGATGAGGCCCTTGTGTGGGGTTGATGCTTCTGCAAAACTAAGTCACAATTGAATGAGAAGCCTTCCCTTTGTTGGGAAGAGGCTTGTTTACTGAGTCCCTTCCATATTGGGCTTTGCCAAATTCAGAATTTTCTAAGTTTCCTTTTTTGCCTTGCTTCTTTAAAGATGCTAGGCCCTTGTGTGGAAATGAAGCTTCTGCAAAAAAATAAGTCCCAATTAAGAGAGAAGTCTTCCATTTGTTGAGAAGAGACTTGTTTGCAGAGGCCTTTTCAATATTAGACGAGGCATGATATTGGGCTTTGCTACTTCTTTAGGAAAATATGCTTTTTAGGAAGGAGGCCTCCACTAGCCAGAAGGAAGTGGCGAGGCTGAATGAGGGGACAAAGGCTATCGAGGCGAAGATAACCAAGTTAAGATCGGACTTCAAATACTAACCTTTTGTCACTGCCTCTTTAATCTTGATGCTTATGTTTCCAAGTACTTTCGTTCCTCATTGTTACCTTGCTAGTGCCTCTTCTCAGGGGCCTTGACACAAACCTTATCAGAAAACTTAACTAATAATAAACCGTGAGTGCCTCTTCGCAGAGGCATACGAGAAGGTTTTAACCCAAATGTGATTAGGTGCCGGTGCCTCTTTCTAGATGTTGTATTCCCAAAAAAAATGACGGAATGATAGATGTGGCACTTCTATAATGTTACTGCTTTTTCTTAGAGGTCTTAAACAAAAAACAAACAAATGAAACTCAATTTATATTGAAAGGCTAGTACATCTTCTCATAGGTGTCACTCAGGCTCCAACGAGATACGTGCAATGCTGGTAGTACTTGCATTGGTGTTTGGTGTTCTACTGGGGGGATTGATGCTCGCAAGCCTTGTCCACATTTTCCTTTGGAGGTTGGTTGTAGCCCTCTTCGTATGTCTTCTCTAAGGGGTCTCCTCGTTCTTTACTGAGTTTTCTCCAGTATTGCACTAGGCTCTATCGAGCTTATCGTCTTTGTTACTTTTGCTCATCTTCTTCTTTAGTGGTGAATAGGTCCTTTCTTCAAGATAACTCATTTGTTCAAGGAGGTTTAGGCTTTTTATCACGTTTTTCTCATGGTTGAATGTGCGGTTTCCCACAGACAATGCTAATCTTTTGTTTCCCACAGACAGTGCTAATCTGTTGACCTCCAAAAATGGCTGCCAATAGGATTCTCATGCCTTCTCCGCCTATGTGTATTTTACCAATTCACTTGGACGGCCACTTGGGTCTGTGGTTGACTATGGTACATTGGAAAGGGAGTAGAAAAGATGTTTAAGTGTGGAAGAGACACGTCATGGTCGAAGAAGTGGCTTGAGGCCGGCCTCTAACCACACATTCCATAAGTGGCTTGAAGGACACTGAAGTTAATCAATGGAGAAGACTTTATTCTAAGATGGTTTTAGCTATTCAAAGTTTCACCATCCTCTTCATATAGATATGGCTTTGGTATTTATAGGCCAAATCCAATTGTCCAAGCCCATTTGATGTCATGTCAGTGGTTTAATGAAGATGTCCATTTGTGTCGCATTCTAGGAGGCTATGACTGTGATAAGCCACATTGGCAAGCTGTCCTATCAGTCTTTTCAGGTCTGATTCGTAGAGTGTCTGGAGAAGTTTATTCAACATGCAATCGAGGTCAGTCTTCGCCTGCCTCGTATTCTCAAACTCCTCTTCTCCAATATCTCTGAAATAAATAGAACATCATCGGCCTTCTCAACCTCCTCTTCCCAAACTTCCTTGGACTAAAAAGAACAGCCTCGGCCTTCACAACCTCCTCTTCCCAAAGCTCTTCAGAATAATGAAACAGCTTCAGTGGTGATGTCATCACTTCCACTACGCAATTATGACTTCGACCAGCCTACATAGAATACAACGTGGTATTGAGGCGTAATAGACTTCAAAGGTTGAAACTTATTATTTTGTGGGTTTTGAGCTAAATTAAACTGAATTCAGGAAAACGCCAAAAAAGGGAGGAAGAGATGATAATTGTGAGTTGTGACAATGAATGCTACAAAGTTTTCATTTTGAATGACATTGAGAATAGTCAAAGTGGATGAAGGTGAAGAGAGGAAGGGACGCTTGGGATGGAAGGGAAAAGGCGTTTAATCAATAATTACTATGTTGTGATATCTTAGATCATCTCCAATGCAACCGTGGATTCCATTAAAAAATGTATCACATCACTTTACATTACTTACATGGCAAAGAAATAAGTAGAGGATGTCTAGCACAACGTCCACATTTATATGGTGTACTAGACATCATCCATTCATTTTTTTATAATTAATGTCTATCGAAATATGTGCTAAACTTTTTTATATAATTTTATATAATTTATTTTTATCTGAATGTGTGCTAATCATCATTTATTTATTTATTTATAATTTATCTACAACTCTCTTTTGTACATGTGGACCACAATTTTTTCAATCCACAAACTCCATTAGAGATGCTCTTCTTCTCTCCGTCTCAATTTTATTTGTCACATGTACAACAATCTACATTATTGCATCGAAGATGTTCTTAAGTCCCTGAGTTGAGCATTTTCAATGCAACCGTTGATTGTACTAAAAAGTGTACTACGTCATCTCAAAATACTTACGTAGCGGGAAAAAAAAGTAGATGTCCTCCATTTAATTTCTTATAATTTTGTGTATCGAAAATAGGAAATTTGGCGCAAATGGTCCATAACCTTTGCCCTTAGTGCATAAATGATCCATAACGTTTATTTTTTAGCACAGTGTGTTTTCATGCGTAATTGGTTCTTATTTGATGAAAAAGACAAATATGCTCTTAGTTTTAATTAGAAAAAATTGTGTTTGGATTCATAATATCTCAAAATGTACAAATTTAATTCACACAACTAATATTTAATTTTGTATACTAAATATATCATTGTAGTCGTGTGAGTTAAATTTTTCATAAGAAAAATTATTGTACTTTAAATATATGTAATTGTTATGTGATGAGAAAAAATCGAATAAAAATTAAGTGAAATAAATTTGGTCAATAAAGTGTTAATTCAAAAAAGAAAAAGAAAAAGAAAAAAGGGCTCGTTAGTTTTCTTTAATTTTTTATAAAAAAATAAAATTATCGAACTCATTTTCTCTTTTTGCAACAACTATTTTTTCTTATTAATTTCTTATGGTATATTAGTCTTTTTCATCAAATAAGGACCAATTACGCACAAAAATACATAAGTTATGGGCTTTAATTTTGTGCTAAAAAATAAACGTTAATGATTAATTGTGCCAAAATTCCATCTAAATATGTGTTAAGCCTCTTTTATTTAATTTTTCATAATTTATCTCCATCAAAATATGCGCTAAACATCTTTTATTTTATTTTTTATAATTTATTTACATCCTCTCTTTTACAATTAGACCATAATTTTTTTTATTCACAACTCCATTGGAAATATTATTCTCTCCATCTCTATTTTACTTGACACATGTACAACAATTCACATTGTTGTATTGGATAGTCTTCCCTCCTTATCGAGTGAATTCGATGGCAGATATACGATTATTTGATCAGTGAATTAGTTCTCGAAAATATTTCGGGTGACCGATCCATCATCTCTCTAATCCAAGGAGACATTAGTAGACGAGGCACTAGAAATTTATCTCCAAGGTTACGTCTTGAAACGGCAACAGAAGTATAAAGGATTATAAAATTGGAAAGGATGTCGAGAGGGGGGGAGGGATGATTGATTAGCATGTCTTGGATTTTTAATCCAGTCTAAGAAGAACGGAATGTAAAAATCTAATACATAATAAAATAGACAACTAATTGTATGTCAAGACCACCACCACCACCACCACCACCACCACCACCACCACCACCACCACCAAATCCCTCTCACTTTCTCCAAATACAAAAGGTGGAGCTCTTGCTTCCGCCCATGAGCGACTCGGGATAGCTCAAAAAGACTCACTCTTCAAGTTGAAAGAATGACACGCCGAACGTAATGTGACGTTCGATCAATAATATATTGAGGGATTACTTTATTATTATTATTATTATTATTATTATTATTATTATTATTATTATTATTTCTATGAAGAAGAACTTTTCTTTAATAATGACCGCTGGAAAACATAGAGATGGGCGAGAGGTGGGGCCGGGCCGGAGTTGGGTCTGGAACCCCCTCAGTTTATTTTTCATTTTAATTTTTTTTAAATTTTAAATATTAAATTAATTTATTAAATTATTAAAAAAGAAACACTTATTAAGATATTAGAAGAATATATAACAAAATTACATTATTTATAGACATTTCTTTTTTAGTATGAAGAATAGTTTTTCAATGTGAGACAAAATGAAATATCTTAATAAATTCTCAACACTTAGAGCATCTCCAATACATTCTATGAATTGCTAACTAGATGGCACAAATTTTAGAAGACTTCTGATCTACCACATTAATGTCTAATTAATAGACATTCAAGTTCAAATTTGGTCTCCAATACATTATATGGATTGCTATATAGGTGTATTTTATTTTATTAAAATAAAATCAAAATTACATTTAAATATGTATAGAAAATTTAAATCTACATTGGAAATATATATTTTGTTGAGTTAGCATGTGAAACGGAATTTTTGAATTTAGACAGAACTCTAGACGTTATCTATTTTTTTTCTTCCAACGTCGGCTTGACATAATCATTAACAATTTGTATTGGAGAAGAATTATCTTAAACATTATCATTACATCTAGATTGGATTGTCATCCCTAGGAAAATAGCGACTTGACATTCTTTTTCCTTTAATCTTTTTGATTTCAACGATAGACAATTAGTGACATGACTTTTGGTCAAGAGAAAACCAATAATTTTTCGTTCTTGGAAAAAAAGGAAAAAAAACATGGAGAATTGAAAAGACCGATCAAATGGGGGTATGGAATACAAAAGTGTAAGTGGAAATAAAACAAAAATGAGATCATACAAGAAAGAAAAGAATAAACACAAGAAGTTGTGGCCAAATGCCATTGGTTTTTCTTGTTTTCTTTACTTTCTTTTTTTACTTTTTAGGTTTTTTTTTTTTTTTATTTAGGTATTTTCATTTAAGTTGACTTTGGTTATATTATTAGCTTCTATGTTAAATTTTATACTTAAATAAAGCATATAGAGCGAGAAAGAAATGAAACAAGTATGACATATGAAAACGATTAACTTAATAAAATTTGAATAACGATATAATCTTGTTGATTTAAGCGTCAATTTTTTTTTCTTTTTTTTTGTCACACATACATGTCAATAAATTGCTTTTGACATGAGCGTGAATCTCCCACTAAACTCATGCACAGGTACAATTGTACTAGAAAGAACACGCAATAGCACATTCTTAAAAGTTATTGTCAATTCAAACATAACACAGATTAAATTGAAAGAAGAAGAAAAAACGTATTTAAAGATAAGAGCAAGTACGAGCTGGCGAAATTTGCTCAGTTTACTGCCTAACACCCATTATTGCCAAATTCCAACTAAGCACTTACGTTGTTGGCCATGAGGCTTCATACCACAACACTAGTTTCAATCTTCTTTATTATCATGATAAGGTTATTTTTGTCCTCTTTTTATTTCTTTAACGGTCATTTTGGATTGCAAACTTCATAGGGACGACGGCCATGGTTGTTAAAAAATCATGATTCGAATTATATATCTTACTGTTGACACACAAAATATTTTCAAAATAAAAGCTTAAAACAAAGGCCCAAAACAGGAAGTCCAAACATGGAGTTTGAGCGAATTGCCAAGATAAGAATAGCTCAAAACGTACAAAGGTTTGGACGATAAGACGAAGTGGAGCAGGGTTTGGGCAAAATCAAGTGATAACTAAATCGCGCAAGTAAGAAGTAGTTTTATACGTGGCCCATAATCCGAAGTAACCATTAGTTAATGAAAAAGACATTATGGGAAGTTATGACAATCATGGTAAGTTATTTAGAAGAAGTGCGATGAGATAATGGTTAGTCATGGGCGAGAATTGTTCAATTGGTGATCAAGGTATAAATAAGACGAAATAACTGAAGGGAAAAAAAAAGAACAACTATCTCACCAAGAAATATATGAATTTACGTTTAAGTATGTTTTTACTCTCTATTTACGAATCTTATAACTTTGTGTGCTTGTGCCCCTTGGAGGCAAGTTGTATAATAAAATCTTTTAATTCAAATACCCCTTGTTGAGACATTGTCTCAAGAGGTCTTGTTCATTACACATCATTTGAGTAATCTTTTAATTGTTAGCACGAACCAAAAAACGCGCGAAACAATTTGGCACGCCTAGTGGGACACTTGGTGTTAGAAAGATTAGAAGCATCATACCTCAAAAGAATTCTAGCAAAGAGCCAGCAAACCAACAGTCTGTCCATTCTGTGAACGAGTAATTTGAGAGTCAACAAGGTACCCCGGAGATGGAAAGACTAAATGCTAGTTGCTATGAGCCAATGACGAAATTAAGTCTCCGCACCATGCGTACATTGTTGGGTGAACTCAAATAGGACATTGTTGAACAAGTAAGTCTGCACAACATTCATACTGTAGAAAGACTCACTCAAAATAGAAACAATCACTATGACCATATGGCTAAACAATTAAGTATGTTGAACGAACTTATAAATAAAATGGTAAACCAAGTACGTTAATCGAACCTTTTGGGCATGGGAAATTATTTCCAAACCAGAAGTCTTGTAGATAATGGTTCACCAATTGTAAACACGAGTTAAGGATTTGAAACACCTCACATGGGACCAGCCACGGACAATTTAGGGGGTGCTGGGACATCTAACATGGGGATAGTCCTAATATAAGAGAAAACGTTCAGTATATGGGACAAAAGGCTACACGTATCAACAGTGGGGCAAATCCACATATCAATGGCAATAATGGGCCAAATAATGACACCTTCATGTAAAACATGGGGCCAAATATTGTTAGGCCACAGGAAGTTCCATACGTACACCAACCCATAGGAGTCCTTTTTTATCTCAATGCCATTTTGAGAGATCAAGTTGTAGAAATCATAGAAGATCAGTTGGCTTTTGGAATACGGCAAATAATTCGGCCGACGTACAAAAAGCTTTTGGAATACGGCAAATAATTCGGCCGACGTACAAAAAGCCTTACCCAGATTTGGTAGATCAAGCATATCCATGGCCTAGATGGTATAAGGTGCCTGAATTTTCTTTGTTCATTGGTTTAGGAGAAGTGTCCAATTTGGAACATGTAGGGCATTTCACGTTGCAATATGGCGAAGTTACTGACTTCCACAAGGTAATATTATTTCCAAATTCACTAACTGGGGGTAGCATTTTTGTGGTTCATTAATTTGCCAGCAAATTCTGTCCAAACATGGCAACAGTTGGAGTGATTATTTCATGCCCAATTTTACAAAATTGAATAGAAGACACTTTGACAGATTTAACAAATTGGCATCAACTGCTAAATGAATATGCTGAATCTTTCTTTCAAAGATTTAAAACAGCAAGAAACAAGTGTTATGTACCTTTATCCGAAAAAGAATTTGTAAGGATCTCTCAAAGTTGTATGAATTTTGATCTAAAAAAGAAGTTCCAAGATAGAGAATTCCCTGATCTGTTTTAACTCAGTGCGAGTATTATAAGATATGAGTGATTGTTAAGAGAAGAAGAACAAATGAAAAACTCTAGGAAAGGGACCTATTATAGAGACCCGAATTTTAATATGCACGCTATTGACACTAATCAAGATCAAGCCGAGGCCGAAGTATATCAGGGCGAATTGATCAAGGGAGACACGCATGTGTGCCCGATACTGGCTAAATCAGAAATGCCTATTAAGAACGAGCCTACAAAAGAAGAGAATAAAAAGGCTAGAACATCCTCATTTGATATAACAAAAGCCGATGTAATAATTGGCCGGTTATATAAAGATAAGCAAATAAGGTTAAGTGATAAGCATAAGTTACCAAACCCTGAGCAAATCAAGGGTAAAAAATATTGTAAATGGCATAATGCATGGTCTCACACGACTAATACCTACTTGGTTCTTCGTCATGTCTTGAAGGATGGTATCGAGTCAGGGCGAATCACCTTTGAGTCAAAGAAAAAGATGGCAGTGGATGAAAATCCATTCCCACAGCCAATAGACGTCAACATGGTCATCCCAAGATTCAAGTTAGTAGTTGATAATGGCGAGGACGAACTGCATCCCAATGCTGCTGAGCATTTGAAAGGAAAGGCGGTGGTAAAAGAGAAAATGAATTTATGTGCTAGGTGCCAAAAAGAGATTGGCAATATCACAGAAATGGTGGGTGCATATGAACAACAAACTCGCCCAGCTAATGCCACTAATTTTCATCCATTTAGGGGGCAAGTAAAACCATAAAGGTAATATGGCTCATTTCAGGGCATCAAAATGTTTAGGCCACAACCTCAACGTCCAAATGAGTGGCATTCATACAATCCTAGAGTGGGAAGGACGATTCCATTCAATGAAATGACAAGAACCCAACAAAGACGTTTCTAAAGAAACTATGGATAGATGATGAGACAACAACAGGGCATGGAGCGTTCGAGAGCTACAATTGAGAGTTAGGTGGCGAATCAAAATGTCCTTGGGAATGGAGAGGAATAAGATATAAGAGCGTTAAAAGAAGAGATGTTAAAAGGAGAATGTGTTGGGAAATTAAAGTTTGAGCACAGAAATAATGATGAGGATGATGATGCTGGACAATTGATCACTATTTAGTTCAGCACTTTGCCCCCAGTTATAGCTAATAACTATTTATTGGCCAACGAATTTAAGAATAAGGAACATGATGTAGAGATAATGGAAGAAAATGAAGAAGCAACTTGTACGTTAGAATGTGGAGAAGGAATATTTGCCGAGAATCAATTCACTCACAACAATGACGAAGAAGAAGATGATGGGATGATAGATACAGAAGAAGAAATTAATTTAGAAGCAGAGCGAAGAATAAGGAGAGTTTCATACAACAATCTACTCGGACAGCTATACCAAGAAGGAAATATCGTAGTAGGTTTGTTGGACGAACCATCTGGGGGGTCATTCAATTACTATGTTTTGTATAGAACACCTACAAGGAAGAAAAGTGTGCATCGGGCTGAGAAGTATGGGTCACCTTCTGAAATAGTGCTTCTACCCACAGGTTGGGAAGAGCCATAAGGAGATTTCATGAAATTTGAGGAAACAAATGGAATCCATGGCAAAGAAATATTATAGGTAAGCAATCCAACGAAGATGAAGTAGAGAAAAATAATGAAAAAATGGAAATAAATGCAAAGGAAAGGGTCATATTTAAAAGGCTGTCAATAAAATTAACCAAGCATCTTAGACCCTTGTATGTAAAATCCTTGGTTAATGGCATTCCAGTTGTCAAAGTTCTCATTCATAATGGGGTAGCCATAAATACAATCCCTAACAGAATGATAAAAAAAGTTTGCGAAGTCCGAGAGCGACATGATCCCGACGGGACTACAAGGAGGTAATGCCTTTGGATATAACAGTGGGGAGTACAACGAGGACTACAGTTTTCTTTATAATAGATGGTCCTACTAGTTACAATATACTGTTAGGAAGAGATTGGATACATGGGAGTCGGTGTGTCCTTTCCTCGCTCCATCAATGATTGGTTTTTTGGAATGATAACGGTGATGCGGAAGTCGTGCAAGATGATCACCGGCCTTTTGTCACAGAGGCTAATTCAGTAGAACGATACATGTATGAAATAGATTGTAGACCAATTAGAGTGGTTCAAAAAGGAGAAGAAACACAAATAGCGAGAAGCCATTCTCAGTGGAAGCCCTTACAGAATTATTCAATCAAATGATGCCAAATATAGTGGCCTTTGAAGAGCCAATAATTAGCAAGAAGATAGTTAAAGAGAATTAATGAAGAGACAATCACAAAAGAATTCGACTAACATTACGGCCTTTAAAGCCAGATTAGTGGCTATAATAAAAAATGTGAGGAAAAAGTTAAAAAAGAAGAAGCAATGATAATATTAAGAGACAAACTCGCTGTACTCGGCCTGGAACACGATCTACAAAACGAAATCAACAATGTGGATTGCTTAGAAGAAGGAATTTTTGCAAAAGAAATGGAGAGTGACATGGTGAGGATTGAACCTACGAAAGTAATTGAACCAAAAGAAAACGATCATACTTCACGTGATGAAATATAGAGTTCTCAAGAGCTCCAATAATATCGCGTTATAAATAGAAAACATTTTACAACTTCTTTCTTTCATGGTTACTCAGGGACATAGCGTATAGTGAGTCCAAACGTCTCTTTTCGTGATGATATACTCTCTTCTGTCATTGGACGTCCTTCTCCATGTGTTCACTACCTCGGTGTATCTTTTATCCATCTTCTATCCATTTTCTACAAAGTCATAAAACGACTTATAAGCTACGAAGCTTAGCGAGTAAAGAAACAAATAAGGCACACATGTTATCATTTAATTCATACAATTCATGAATACCACTTCTTAGCCATAGCTTATAATTTCATATGTGCTAAATGAAAGTCAACACATAAGCATCCAATAACATAAGAAAACATCATCTTCATATTAGTCACCACATTTATATATATATATATATATATATGTGTGTGTGTGTGTGTGTGTGTGTGTGTGTGTGTGTGTGTGTGTGAGGAAAACATAAGGCTGCTTTTAACAAAAATCTGTATTCTTAAAATAAGAATTTAGTTCATATAATTCATCTATGAACCAATTATATACCCGAATATAGAATGCATATGCAACCAATTTTATCTTGTCTTTGGGCCCGTCCCATACATAGCACTAAGGTCATCATACTTTCTTCGAACATTTCTTTGCTCATTGGGATCCCAAAGGCTCTATAGACATAACTCCTCAAACAGCTCTTGTGACTAGGAGCATATAAAAGGCCCCTTGTGGCCTTAACTTTCATATGGCCATTTTGGCCGATGACCTTACTGATTGGACCCTATGATCCATGAGGCATTCAACCTCCATTGGTGTACATCTATGTAGGGAACTTAGTTATTGATCATGATCCATTTTATTCTTGCATAACACGTGAATTAAGTCTCTTTAAAGATTATGATTACATATATCATCTCAAATATTTTCAAGCATAATTTAATTTCAGCTTTTTAACAGAGACATAAGAATTAACCTTGGATGAAAACAAGAAATATAACACATATATAACTTCCACATGTTGTTCCTATGAGAGAGCTACTAGAAGCACGAATCCAAGAAATACTTTGATTTTCAACATGAAAACATCTTACTGCAGAGGCTACCAGAACCACAAAATCTTGCAACCACTTTGAATTTCAACATTCATATCATTTAATTTAACAATCATAAGAAAGACCAATATCTATTTCTAAGAGAAATTCTAAAACCAAATAAGGTACTTGCTTGAGTATTTAGTAAATGTAAAGTGAAAGTCTTCGTAAAATAAATTCACTTAGGGAAGTGAATGGATTAATCTGTAATCATAACTTGAACACATAAATTTCTTGATTTCAAATAAGATAAATTAGAGTTGAACAAAGTAAAATTATTCAACTTTATCATTTTCAACATTTCTTGTGGTTGTGGAATCCCAAAAGAGAATTCTTCTCCTACAACGCTGCGCATGCAAATTAGGATAAAATTCATATTTTTTTGTTCCAAATTTCGAAATGGAAAGTTGTTGTTGCTTTTTGTTGCTGGTTTTTGGTTTTTATGTGTTAATGTGTTGTCTATGACATCAATTTTTTATGTTAATGTTCATGTTCTTGTATTTCAATTTTTTTTTTTATTTCTGTTTGTTTTTTCAAATCTTCTTTTTTGGGTTAATGTTCGTCATCTTGTATCTTATGGGATTGATTCTATTGGTGTGGTTTGGGCAGCTCAAAAATTTCATATTTCCTTGGAGTTTCATTTCACCTAGCTCGAAATATTTTTAAAGAAACCTGCATTGAGGACTTTGGCTATTCTAAAGAAGTCTCATCCTTATTTGAAATTAATTTGGATTAATTGGGGACTATTCTTATTTGAATTTAGTTTAGATTAACCGTTAGTATTGGTTTTATATTTTTTATTATTATTATTTTATTATTTTATTTTATCATTTTATTTATTTATTATTATTTTATTTTTTTCTTTGTTTTCTTTTTCCAGAAAAGGTGTTTGTTGTGTGCTCTGTTCACAGGGCAGCAATCTTGAGCTTATCAATCTTGAGATTGAACGTATTTTCAGACGAAGATACAAATAACACAACCAAAAACAAAAAAAATTTGGAACAACTTCCAATGACAAAGCCACAAGTTAGAAGAGAAGTTGTACATAAGGCTGCTAGGGCCACCGCTGTAGAAGCATCTCGATTGGCAATACAGCAAATTCAGCAACATGATGATGATGATGATGAAGACAATGAAAACATGTCAATGGCTCAGTTTTTAACTCCAGCAGCAGCTCCTAATCGTTCAAGCATAGTTTATCCCGCTTTTGGTCAGCATGACTTTCAATTAAGAGCCGATCTGATTAATCTCTTTAGCAATAACCTACATTTCTATGGAAAGGCATATGAAAATCCAAATACTCATCTTTCCAGATTCCAACGGATGTGCCGCAACTTTCAGTTTCAAGGAGTGAATGATGATGCCATCAGACTTAGACTATTTTCCTACACATTGAGAGATAGGGTGTTAGAATGGTTGGACTCAGAACCACATGCTAGTATCACCACCTGGGATGACTTGGCTAGAAAATTCTACAACAAGTAGTTTTCATCACCTACAGTAGCCAAGATGAAGCTGGAAATATCTACTTTTTAGCAACTAGATAGGGAAAGCTATGATGAAACTTAGGACAGATTCAAGGAGCTACTTAGAAAATGTCCAAATCATGGTATTAAAAATGGATTACATGCTCAATACTTTTACTCTGGGCTATCTCCTCAATCCAAATCCATAGTGGACTCTTCAGCAAACGGATCTATTACAAATAAAAATGTCAAAAAAGCATGGGAGCTATTTAAATTGATTGTAAATACACATACCATGTTTTCATCTGGTCGTGTCACTTCAAAAAAAGTATTAGGTATACATGAGATTAACAATCTTTCAACTACTAATGCACAAATTACTGCATTGGCAAAGCAGGTAGAACTCTTGGTCAAAACATAAACACATAGTGTGAATACGATCCATACAAGTTCAACTTATGAAAATTATGGGACAAATCATTATACTGCAGATGTATGTTGTTGGCCAGTCCAAGCGAACAAGTAAATTTTGTACAAAATAATTCAAGCCAGCAGTACAACCCATTCTCGCAAACATACAATCCAGGATGGAAACAACACCCAAATTTGATGTTGAAAAAGGTGAGTTGATCTTGAGGGCATAAGAAGATGAACGTGCAGTATTCAGCATGTACATTGTACCCAAGCAACCAATCGATCTCAAATGGTATTTTAGAGTTGATGAAGTGGTGAAGATTGGCCAAGAAAAGTGCAAATCGGATGTGGATATATGTGTACTAGTTGGAGCAATCAAAGATGAAAAGGGACAATTTAAAATATGGAGAGAAAAGAAGAAGTCTTGCAAAGGCGGTAATTGCAAACAATGCAAGATTACCATAGCCCGATTCGAGCCTCCATGAGTGATACTTGCAACAAAGTCGAGCTCGAGGTTCTAAATCTAGCTCTTAATAGGTGGCAACCCATTTTCTATCTCTTATTTGATTTGTAGTTTATTTTCATAGTTTTTAGCTTAGCTTCTGCATTTTAACTTATGTTGCATCTTGCATATTTAGAAAGATTCACATTTTTCTTATGATAGATTAATCATCGTCCCAACATATCAGGATATATCATTCATTGCATCGACATCACATATTTAAAATTTTCAAGTCTAATGTGCTTAATTGCAGGTGAATGCTACGAGCTATCCAAGGTCCAAGTCTACAAGAAGCACTCCATCTTCGAACATCAAACCAGGGAAGTTCACTATCCTCTTATCTTCTTTCTGCTTATTTTGCTTAAAACAACATTGAGGACAATATTTATTCTAAGTTTGGGGATGAGCATAAAAATTCGGGTTAATATTTTTTATTTTGAAAACTAAAAAGTATTTAAAAAAAAAATACATGATTGCATGTTGTTAGATAGCCTTCCCGGCTAACGATGTGATTCTTTTGGAACTGTTTTGATTCATGACTTGTATATAAGTATGCTACTTGTTTTATTACATTAGCTTATCCATGTTAGATCTTTAATGAGCACGATAGTCATGATGTTCAATATGAGGGTTGGTTGTACTTGTAGAATGCAATAGGTTGCCAAGTAGATCTAGAACGACTAAACCAATACCATAGATACAACTCCATCACTTAATCAATCAAACAAATAGTTTAGATATGGTTGGGCTTTGGGAGTAGTTATTTAGGAATGTGTTGATTCCGTGCATGTAAAGAAATTGGTGTAGAGTAGTTTTGGCTAACAAATGTAAGCTAGGTGATGACCGGATACTAGGAATCTAATCCCTGCATATCAATTGTTGCACAAAAATGATATTGCATTTGCATTATATTATGCCTCTGTTTGTAGCCTTTTTGACTCGAATGATAAAGTCCGTATGGGTTCTTAAAACCTGGGGCCCTAAAGTTTGTAAAACCTGGGAGCCATCAGTCATTTAGAAAGCTTAAGAAAGTGAGTTTTTTAAATAAAAAAAACTATGTCCTTGGAACAAAGTAGCAAAACTTACAAGATTGTGCTTTTGTGATTATAATTGGGGGATTTAGATAACTAGTGGGTTTGAATTGCCTAGAGGTAACTTGACAGTTGAAAAATTCAAGAAATGGAGAATTATCACAAACCTAGGTAATTTCTATCATTGGCTAAGCCTATCCAAACTTTAGCATAAGAATAATGAGTGAATTGAGAACAACTTTCAACATAACACCTCGGGTTTGAGAGAAAACATCGAGTTTGGGAGAAAACGCATCTAATGAGAGACAAATGAAATATTGGACCAGGACCATTGAGGGTCGGGATATCACCAACTGAGCACATTATAATGTTTTGATTTGACTATTCACACACACACACACAAATAGTTGACGTAGCATGGAATAAGTTTTTTTTTTTTTAAATAGTTGAAGTAGCATTGTTTGAAAACTTTTCATGAGTTATGCACAGTATCAAAAGCCAGTGGCAAAGTTGTAAACTATCTAACATGTGAAGTGTTCGTTATTTTAGTTATGTTTGATTTCATTTTGTTTCGCATTTGTGTGTTTGTGATTAATTGCTCTTGTTTGAGGACGAACAAGAGTTCAAGTTTGGGGGTGTGATAAGTGTATTTTTACACTTATCTAGACCGTTAAAAGTGGACTGTTGTGAGTTCTTATGAGTATAATTTCACTTAATTATGTGTTGATTTTGTTATCGTAGGTCAAAAACCGAGTTTGGTGATGTTTTGAACAAAATTGGCAAAAAGGACTAAATTGACATAAAAGTATAAATATGGGGATCAATTTGCAAACATTCAAAGGTTGAAGGGCTTGGTTGCAAATAAAAGAGGACTAAAGTGAAATGAAAGAAGAAATATTAGGACTAAAGTAGAGATATTAGAAAGATAAAAGACTTATCGTGCAAATAATCAGGGACTTAAGGTGCAAAAATTGGAGGATGTTGAAGTTTTGCCCTTGCGATCGCAATGGTCATTTACCTTGCGATAGCAAGGTTCAAGAGGAGAAAAACAGTATTGAATCAGACATAACGTTGTGATCGCAACGATTTTGCCCTTGCGATAACGACTAGAATTTTAGTTTCCTTATTTAAGTCAAACTCTAGTTTGGTAATTCTTTTAGGACACGACTTCTACACTAAATTATGGTTTTTGCGGACATAAAATGGAATTATGATTTAAACAAAAAATGAGGATACCACATACAAGAATCAAAAAGAGATTAGAGGCAATTTACATGAATCAAGCTGGGTTTCAAACTTCGCAAGGAAGGGATAGAATTTTTGTGCAAGATCTTCATCTATTTCTTGTTTTCGCTTCAAACCCGGTTATGTATTCTATTTTCCTCTTTTGTTTTTATTCTTTTACGATGTGTAACTAAACCATAGTTGGGATGAACGATGTAACCTAGTTTACATTATTCAATTTCAATTCTCAAGTTTTGAATATATGTTGACTATGTATTGATTTTTACTTCTTCTCGTAATGCTTGAAATAATTGGCCATTATTTTATTGAATTGTGGATTGTAACAAACCGAGAGGTTGGTTATTAATCTAGATCACGTAGTAAAATCTGACAAATAGATAAAAAGTAGATATACACTTTTGTTATTGTTGCGATCTTAACTTGAATTCTTATGAGATTTAATGCATCTAGTTAAGGATTATTCTAACTTCACATAGATATATAGTGAGTTGACTTAATTAGATATGACTAATTTGAATTTCAGAGAGATAAATTAGGTTAATTCTTAAATTCGACCGAGTACAACGTTAGGAAGAAAACTTGAGAGTGGAGATTGAATATGATAACTGTGGTGAATTCGTGAATCCCAACACTTTAACCATCATTTTTGATAAATTCTTGATATTTGTGTTCACATACGTTATTATACTTTTTTCTTAAATTGATACTTATAAGTTAATTATTCAAATAAACCTATTTCAACTTGTTTTTAATAGATTAAGATTAGGATTAATTGAGCTAATATATAAATAAAATAGTCTTCGTAAGAACGATAATCTGGACTCATTAGGTACATTTTATTACTTGTTTGCGATATTGTGTACTTGCAATTAATAAGCGACCGTGGGCCTCTCATCCATCTCCTCACCATAGTCAGGCAATGCAGAAACCTCACCCATAATTGTCAAATCTGTCCGAACATCTCGTGACGGGTTTTGGGAATCATCATTCTCAAAAGTCATTTTCTTGTAGGAGAAATGGGAGTTTGTATAAAAGGAAAAACAAAGAAAAATGAAAAAATAAAGAGTGAGATAACTAGTAATGGAGTAAGGAAGAACAAAGAAAAACTTTTACCTAACTGGAGGACAGTGTAGTGTTCCTGAACTATCGCTAGAAAAACAAAGTTGGAGAGACTACCCGATAGTAAAGAAATAAAGGAGGCAGCCTAGGGTTTATATAGGCGAAGGCCTTTGCATCCCAGCCATTCATTTCAAGCCTAAAGATATACACTGTTGATCTAAGGGTAACATGGCAGGCAAACGTAAGAGGGTGGGAAGCAAAAGTTTTTTGAAATTAAATAATGAGGGTGCACGTGCTCCCACGCCTGCAAGGGAAACGACAGCTGCAATGATGATATTGTGCGGGTGAATTCATCATAAAGCTCGTTGTATCCATACATGCCATCATAAAGGCTTTTGTCTTCACTATTCGTAAATAATAGACTTGGACTTTGGGGCCTATTGTCACCACTTAGATTTGACGAAGATGCCACATCAACACGAGGGTCCTAGCAAGGGCCATCTTGGCATCTGGTCATTTTACATGTGGAAGGAACAATCTCATGTTGCACTAAAGGCCCTCAACTCGCCTCAAATCTGCTCAGTGAGGCTCTGAATGGCCCTATCTACTGCGGCGAATCCCACTTCTTCGTCAACGGGCCTCGTGCACCTAGGGAGTTTTTCCAGGCAGTCTGATACATTACACAGCTGGAGAGATAGTCTGGAAAAATTTTATCCTTGATTGACAAGATAACTCAAACAAGGAAACCCTATGTCAATCCCTAGAATCTAGTAGTGCAATTTTAGGGATTGACAAAGATAAGAGATAAAATCAGGGAGATCGCAATAAATCCGGTATCAACCTTATCCCCATAAGGAATGAGGATCCCACCGGATAACTAATTAATTGATTCCCTAATTAAATAGAACTCTTTTCATATAAATATCTATCTCATATTTATTCCAAGGTACGCATTATTCTTTACCCTAAAACTCTAGTCAAATCTCTACTTGTCTTTTCCACTCCCATATTCTTCCTACATAATCTTTTACTAGCAGTTGACTTGATCGTCAGAGTTCCAATGGTGGTCGGTCCCCTTTTTTCTGATGATTTTGGTGTCTAATGATTGTCCAAATGTGCAGGTAATATACAAGCTAGCGGAGGAGTGACTGGAGATATGTTGACACATAGATAGTGTAGTTTTGGAAGTCAACAATTGATGCGTACCCGCAAAGAATTGATATGAACCCCAAGAAAGCCAAAATTAAGCCGCAAGACCTTGACCTGATGATTTTTTGAATTAAAGAACCAAGTTTCAACGCCACAAAGATTTGCAAAGTCTTTGATGAGTTTTGGTTAGTTCAATTAAGAACAAGGAAGAAAAGTGAATCTCACTTTTATTTAATCTCACAATAATCAATGTTGTGAATGACAACAATGAGAGTTTTTTTATACGTGCAAAAATCAATGAAAAACCTAATCTAATTCGAAAAGAACTAAAACTTAACAAAATAGAGTTCTAATTGGAAAAGGAAATAAAAATTGAACAAAATTCTGGATTTTCCCGAATTATGCTAGGGCAATCGGCGATCATCCAGGCAAACTTGTTAGCCATTGTTTGTATTTGTTGGTGCAGGGCGATCGCCCAAGCCAAAATGCCCATTTCTCGCGTTTTGGTTTCCAAACATTGTTTCATGCTCATTAAGATTGATCCTTAGTTTGAATCAAATGTACTAAAATTGGCTCTTCCTTTGTTATAGTCATTTTGAAGGTTGGTGTTGCACTTTGGGTGTCGGCTTCAGCCACGTAGCTTGAACAAGACCTTGTATGGCATTATTGATCATCTTGGCTATTGATCTCATTATTGGCCCCACTAAAATATGTAACGAGTCATTGCTAGCAGGTCTATGGCTCGCATCATCCCCTCATTCCTCAAAAGGATTTGACCTCAAATCATCACCTTGAAATAGACCATCATCTCTGGGATGTAGCTTAGACCATCTACGGGCAGGAAATATTTCCTTCTTCATATGCACCCAAACCCAATCACCATGCTCAAAGATAAGTCTACGGCTTTTGTTGGCTTTAGCTGTATATTGTTTAATCTTATTTTCAAATTGTTGCCTTTGAAGCTTATTTGTCTTATCTGGATTACTTCTATAGGCTGGTCAGTTTGGAATAACATCTCCAGGTACAACGTCAATTTGATGTTCAATGTCTCTAATAGGTGGTAACATACTAGATATCTCTTCAGTAAACACGTCCTCAAATTCCTACAGTAAAAAATAGGCAAACTGGAGAGGGATTGGTTAGTTTTGCTAAATATATTCTCGTTTTTTTTTTTCGAATACCTATGAAAATCAAATATTAATTCCAACCTCATTTTCCACTCTAAATAGGATGCAGGGTTATTCCTACCTTGGAAAGAATGTATTTTTATTTTTATATTCCCAAGGTTTTTATCTACCCCAACGTGACCTCTATAGTCTCCTTCTATATGTGCCCTTTCACGCCTATCTCCTCTACGCTTCATCCTACCCATCTCAGCCATATAATCATCCTCATCCTCAAATTCAGCCACAAGGTTGTGATCACGTCTATCCTGTCTCTTGTCATTAGGGACCCCGTGTTGTTTATCCCTTAGTAAAGTTGTAATCACCGTATCATGTATATCCATCCTACCCCTCATCTCTTTATTACTATCCCTCATCTCGTCAAACACCATGTTCATCCGTTCAAATTGTTGTTGCATGACTTTTAACAAAAAGAATTGGGTTTTCTCTTCCCTGGGTGTTGTTTCTTCATTATTAGACATTTTGAGATTAAAAAAAAATAGATATTAGGATTGAAAGAAAAATTTAACCTCACGTGTTTATACTCGTATTTCACACTATTTGGCTTTTACCCGATAATAATCTCACCACTCTTGCATTTTACCTCTCTTTTTTTTCTTGCCAAGTTCTCTAAGAAATTAACTAAATTCAATCAAGAATTCAATCTCCGCAACCTTCAAGAACAAGAAATAAGGACATGAAAGACAACGAGAAAGTCTCAAGAAGAAAAATTATAAAAAGAATAAGAATTGAATACTTAAGCACCGGATGACAATATGGATTGTGGGTTTCTTGCCAAATATAACACAAGAATCTCAAAAGAATGCGTTTCTTGACATTTCTTGAATTTTCGTTTTTTTTTATCCAACGCAAAAAACTAATAAAACAATTTATCACAAGGCAAGAATTAGAAAAGAATTAGTTGTGGTGCCTTGATGGATCGTGCCCCAAACAATTCTTGAATATTTTTGGTGCAAGAAAATAATATTATTTTAATGATTCAACGATGTGATGAATCTAAACAACAAAAATAAGAAATACTCTTATGAAATATGATGAATTACGAAAGAGAACTTTTTTATTTTTTTATTTTATTTTGTATATGACTCAAGATGAAATTGATGGAAATAATAAAAAAAAACTTGATTTTAGAGCCAAAGCTCTGATACCAACTAATGCGAACCCGCGAAAAATTGAGTCTTGGAACTCACAAGAAAGATTGATATGAACCACAAGAAAGCTAAAACCAAGCTGCAAGACCTTAACCCGATAATTTATTGAATCAAAGAACCAAATTTGAACGCCACAAAGATTTGCAAAGTCATTGATAAGTTTTGGTTAGATCGATTAAGAACAAGGAATAAAAGTGAATGTCACTTTTATTTAATCTCTCAATAATCAAAGTTGTGAATTGTCTACAATGAGAGTTGTTTATATATGCAAAAAACAATGAAAAACTTAATCTAATTCGAAAATAACTAAAACTTAACAAAATAGAGTTCTAATTGGAAAATGAAACAAAAACTGAACAAAATTTTGGATTTTTCCAAAATATGCCTGGGCGATCACCCAGGATAACTTGTGAGCCACTGTTTGTCATTGATGGTGTTGGGCGATCACTCCTCATTTTGCCTGCACGATCGCCTAGGCCAAAATGCCCATTTTCTGTATTTTGGTCTCCAAACTTTGTTTTATGCTTATTTTGGCCATCCAATCTTTCACAAGCCTCCAGTATGCTTTTAATATAATCCTTAGTTTGAATCAAATGTACTAAAGTTGGCTCTTCCTTGATCATACTCATTTTGAAGGTTGGTGTTGCACTTTGGGTGTCGGCTTCAGCCCACGCTTGAACAAGACCTTTTATGACTTCTTTGATCTACTTGGCTCTTAATCTCGTTATTGGCCCCATCGAAATATATAACGAGTCATTGCTAGTCGGTACATGACTCGCATCAACAATAGTTTTCAACTTCCTCTAATAGATCTCTTCGTTGGTGTAACTGCAGGGCAAAAACTTCTCCGTTTAATAGATGCAATCAACTTCTAATGTATTCATGAGTAACACACGTTAATCATCACTAATAGAAGACTATAGTGCTATGAGGTGATTACTGCCTTATTGGTGCTATATTCTAGTATTTGATTAGTGTGATTGTCAAACAAATTGGTAAAACTATGAAAATATACATTGATGGCATGTATACAAAAATTTTCTTAAGCTACCCAATATATGTCGTGTCCGAATGAAAAGTTTGACATCTGAGAGAAAATGTAAAATGAAGTTGAATCGTGTACCTAGACTAGACAAGGGCAACTAATGCTACCAATAGAAGTGTCAAAATGGATGAATTAACCTGGACTAACTCACGTGCATGTAGGGTCAACTCAAGTTCTTATTGGGCCTACAATTGGCCACCTAAAAATATGGTCTAGGCCTAGCCCGAACCATCTTCAAAATCTACACATCAGACCGACCCGAAACCCGCCAATATTGCAATCTACCCGAGTCAGATTGAGGATATCCGTCATTTTTTAATCTATAATGAAAAAAATTAAACATTCTCATTGATATATTAGCAAATCACGTCATTAAAATGTTTGTGAAATACAAATAAGCACTTTTCAAATAGAACTTACTAGTAATAATACATGTTTTAAAAAAACAAAATTGAGCTTATTGGCCAGTACTCATGGGCCATTGGACCAATAAAAACCTAACACGACTTGCCATAATTGGCGGACCAACCATGAATTGGCCCAAAGTGTAATAAGCTGGTCTCAATATGATTTAATAATGGGCTGATTCACCTTGACCTGGACGGCTTGTCTTTGACACCAGTAAGTACCAATCATGTCAATATCTCAGGCTAGCTGTGTCTAAACATAAATGTGTGACCAAGCACTTGTTTACATGCCTCATCCAAAGGTTGTTAGACTTTATGTGACCCACGTGATAAATTATTGGATTAGATAATATGTATTATGGTTATATCTAATTATTTAATTAATTAAATAATTATTAGAGAAGTTGATTTCTCTTAAAGATTCTATTTTAAAGGAAAATAGAATTATAGTCTAACTAAAAAACTGGTCCTCTTTACCTATAAAATGACATGTTATTCCATCAATTTATTCATGTCATTATGTGAGTGCTGTTGAAATATCAAGATACATGATGATCATCTGATACATCAGCTACTGCCGTGAAATATGGAAATGTATATAACAGAATATGCCACCTAGTCTATTGCTGTTTCCTTATTTTCAGGGATATAGTTGTAGGTGTTATTCTTCTATTGATTAGCTAGTTGAGTCATGTAACTTCCTTTCTTGCTGTAAAAGTTTCAAGCTTAATAAAAAAGGTCAGCAGCTGAATTCACACGTTAAGCTGCCAAATTCACAGAATCAAACTTTTCTTAAATTTCAACTTGGTATCAGAGCCTGAAATAGCAAATGCTGGTTCTGATGGAAGCAATTCAGCCACACAACAGGGAATAGGCATCTCTGTGATACCTCCATTGTTGGGAGGTAATCAAACATCCCCTTTTGGAGTTAGTCTCAGTCAAACACCACTAGTAAAACTTGATAGAAATAACTTTCTGCTGTGGAAGAACATGGTCATGCCTATCATCAAAGGACACAACCTAGAAGGGTTCATTTCAGGAGTAACTGAATGTCCACCTGATTTTTAACCGTTCAAACCACTGGTGAGGCTGGAGCAACTGTGGAGATGATTCAAAATCCTGAGTTTAGGAAATGGTTCTCTACAGACCAATTGTTGATGGGATGGTTATACTCCTCAATGACACCAGAAATTGCAATAAGAGTTATGGGATCTTCCAGTGCTTCAAAGCTTTGGAATGCTGTCCAAGAAAGCTTTGGAGTTATGAACAGATCAATGGTGATCTTCCTCACCGGTAAACTTCAGAAAACTAGAAAAGGGTCTATGAGCATTGATCAGTATCTCAGTGTTGTCAAACAACTTGCAGACAACCTTGAAGTTGCAGGCAAGGCCATTACTCATACTGATCTAGTCACACAAGTCTTAGCAGGGTTGGATGAAGATTATACCCCTATTGTTGTTCAGATAAACAGTAGGGAACATGTTTCATGGCCTGAGCTACAATCTCTACTCACGACATATGAGAGTAGGATTGAACATTTGAATGCTATAAGAGGTGGATTATCATCAGTCAATCTGAGCCAAGCATCAGCCAACTTCGTTCAAAGGCCAAACACTACAAATTACAGAGGAGAAAGGTCAAACTATGGAGGAAAAAACAACAATTCAAGAGGTGGAAGGAACAGAAACAGATCAGGCAGATCAGGCACTAATAAAAGCCCTTATCAAATTTGTGGTATGAGTAATCACTCAGCAGCCTGGTGCTATAATCGTTATGATGAAAGGTATATGGGAAATAGACCAAACCAACAACAGAATAATCACTCCAGCCCTACTGCCTTGGTGTCCTCACCCAACATCATGACAGATCCTGCTTGGTTTGCAGACTCTGGAGCTAGCAACCATGTAACTGCAAGACAAGAGAACATGTTTGAAGCACATGACTATGGTGGTAAGCAAAAACTCATAGTTGGAGATGGTAATATGTTGAGAATTTCACACACTGGCACTGCACATCTAAATACATTGAAGGGTAGTTCACTTGTGCTTAATAAAATGCTGCTTGTGCCCAAAATTAAGAAAGACTTGATCAGTGTTTCATAGTTAACTTCTAATAATAATGTGTTCATGGAGTTTCATGTTGATTCTTGTTTTGTCAAGGACAAACAGACGAGGGAAATACTGCTGCAAGGGAAGCTTAAGGAAGGATTGTACCAGTTTGATATTCCAAGTCAAGTCCACAAATCAAACAATTAAAGCTCAATTCACTCAAATAAGTTAGATAGTTCAGCTTTTCTGTCAAAAACCAATTCCACTCATTCCTCTAATAGTGTTAAGTCAAGAGATTCTAGTCTTAAATTGTGGCACATGAGACTTGGTCATCCTGCTACTCCTGTTATGACTCAAGTACTCAAGTTCTGTCATGAAAATCTTGATGATAATGCAATTTTTAACTTCTGTGATGCTTGACAATATGGTAAATCTCATGCTTTACCCTTTAAAATTTCTCAGTCACATGCCACTTATCCACTTGAGTTAATTCACACAGATGTCTGAGGTCCTGCACCCTTAAACTCCATGTCTGGCTTCAAATACTACATCTTATTCATTGATGACTACAGCAGGTTCACTTGGATTTATCCTTTAAAATATAAGTCTGAGGCATTACATATGTTTGTTGAGTTCAAAAAATTAGTAGAGAACAAATTTGACAGAAAGATTAAGAGTCTACAATCTGATTGGGGTGGTGAGTTTAGAGCATTCTCTGGTTTCTTGAAGGAATCTGGCATAGAATTGAGAGTTTTCTGTCCATATACATCAGCCCAAAATGGCAGAGCTGAGAGGAAGCATAGACATGTAACTGAAACAGGCCTAACACTTCTAGCACAAGCCAAAATGCCTCTAGTTTATTGGTGGGAATCATTCCAAACTGCCACTTATCTAATAAATAGACTACCTACATCTGTTCTCAAAATGAAATCACCTCATCAACTACTTTACAGTGAAAATTTTGACTTCAGAACACTTAAAACATTTGGTTGTGCATGCTTTCCTTGCCTTAGACCATATCAGAAACACAAGTTTAATTTCCACTCTGTTAAGTGTGTGTTTCTTGGTTTTAGTAATTCACACAAGGGATACAAGTGTTTGAGTCCAACTGGAAATATCTATATATCTAGACATGTAGTCTTCAATGAATATGATTTTCCTTTTGAATCAGGCTTCTTAAATAAACATTCAACTCCTCAAACTTAAGATGTCATCATTCAGTATCTTCCCTTCTATACACAGTCAAACAACAATGTCACAAGATCTGAATCAACTGGTACAATTCATCCTGATGCAACTCAAACAGCATAACAAGTTCTTGATGAAACAAATGTTGATGTAGTGTCAGGTCTTAATGATAATGCAGAGATTGATGAACTGAACAGTGATGACACTTCAACACCTCAAATTCAGCAGGAATTTGTTTAGATTGAGCAGATGAGAATGGATGAAGAGTTGTCTCGAAGGAGTAGAACCTCTGACCAAATAATCACAGAGCATCCCATGATTACCAGAGGTAAAGAAGGTATTTTTAAACCCAAAACTTACCTGGCTAATGTAAAAGAACATCAGTTGTGTGATAGTCAGGAAGTGCTTGAACCATCTTCAGTGACAGAAGCATTACTAGATGACAATTGGAAAGGGACAATGAATGAAGAGTACAATGCTCTTATTAAGAACAAAACATGGAGACTGGCTCCACCCTCAGCTCATCAGAAGATCATAGGAAGTAAATGGGTGTTTAAAACTAAGTATAGTCCAGAAGGGAAGATACAAAAGTACAAGGCAAGGTTGGTGGCAAAAGGGTTCTTACAAACTGCAGGAGTACACTTCCATGAGACTTTTAGTCCAGTGATTAAATCTTCAACACTAAGAGTAATTCTTACTCTTGCAATTTCAAGAAATTGGAGCATTAGACAAGTGGATGTGAACAATGCATTTCTAAATGGAAAGTTGGAGGAAGAAGTTTATCTCAAACAACCAGAAGGATTTGTTGATAAAACTAAACCTGATTTTGTATGCAAACTTGACAAGGCTCTCTATGGCTTGAGACAGGCACCTAGAGCATGGTATGAGAAGCTGAAAAAAACATTAATAAGTTGGGAGTTTGTGCAGTCCAAAGCTGACAATTCCCTATTCTTTCATATGAATCAGAAGCAAGTCATCTTTGTATTGATATATGTGGATGACATTGTGATAACAGGAAATGATACAGTGATGTTGCAAGAATTCATCTTCAAGCTGAACACAAGCTTTGCTCTAAAAGACATGGGAGAATTACATCAGTTTTTGGGAGTAGAAGTTAAAAGATATGACTGTGGTCTTCATCTTACTCAAACCATGTACATTGTAGATTTGCTGAAGAAGTTTGGATTTCAGAATGTAAAGCCTTGTACTACTCCTATGACAGTAGGCAAACCTCTATCCAGAAATGAGGGAAAAGAGATGATAAATCCAACATTGTATAGAAGTGCAATAGGAGGGTTACAATTACTTGCATATACAAGACCTGATCTAACATATGCAGTCAACAAATTAAGCCAATTTCTGCAAACACCAACAGATATACATTGGAGAGCACTAAAGAGGATTTTTAGATACTTGAAGGGAACAATCAAACAAGGGTTATTAATTCAAAAGTGTGATAGGATTAATGTAGTTGGATTTGCTGATGCTGACTGGGCTTCTTGCCCTGATGACAGACGCTCAACTGCTGGATACTGTGTTTATTTAGGTGATACATTGGTAGCTTGGTCATCTAAGAAGCAGCACGTGGTGTCCAGGTCCAGCTCTGAATCTGAATACAGGGCTTTGGCACAGGCAACTGATGAGATTACATGGATAGAATCATTGCTCAAAGAGTTGAAGTTATGTGGAGATATGATTCCTATATTATGGTGTGATAATCTGAGTGCTGGTGCATTAGCTTCAAATCCAGTGTACCATGCTCGAACAAAACATATAGAGCTTGATGTACACTTTGTAAGAGATAAGGTACTTGAAAAAGGATTGGAGGTTAGGTATGTTCCCTCGGTTGATCAAGTTGTAGATTTGCTAACCAAGCCACTTCCACAATCAAGGTTCTTGTATCTTAGGGACAAGCTTGGTGTCATAGAAATGTGATCCAGCTTGAGAGGGGATGTTGAAATATCAAGATACATGATGATCATCTGATACATCAGCTGCTGCCGTGAAATATGGAAATGTATATAACAGAATATGCCACCTAGTCTATTGCTGTTTCCTTATTTTCAGGGATATAGTTGTAGGTGTTATTCTTCTATTGGTTAGCTAGTTGAGTCATATAACTTCCTTTCTTGTTGTAAAAGTTTCAAGCTTAATAAAAAAGGTCAGCAGCTGAATTCACACATTAAGCTGCCAAATTCACATAATCAAACTTTTCTTAAATTTCAACTAGTGCCAAAGGGAGAGAAACACAATTTTCATACAATTAAACTACATATATTAAAGTGTGTTTGGAGATTGGAAATATGCAATAAATCGCTCGACTGAAATTCAAGATATTTAAGATGCAAAATTAAAGGCAGTTTGCTATGGATCAATGTACGTTCTTGTTACTTTGTATTTGTCTGTAAAAATCATGAAGTCTAAGATCTTGAAATTTATATTCATGTTATTGTTCATGTAAATTGAACAAATAAAACTAACATGTGATATCAGAGCTTATGGTTTATGAACTCGTGATTTTCCATTAATGCTTAATCTTTTTCGATTTTATGTCCCTAAATTCTTGGCAAGATTATGTTATATAAATAAACTAATAATGTTAATATTTTTTTTTAAAACTTGCCAGGACTAATATATTATGTCACAAAAATTATGGATCAAGAATTGATTGTTGGACCTCTATGTGCTTTGATTTGAAGTTAAACAAGATAAGTGTATGTACTCCCTTGCTTCAAATCCAAACAATTTCTAAATAGTACAATTTTGGCTTGAACTTTAAAGTTATGTATTTGATTTTTCTCACTAGTATATAGATAAATGGGTTGTGCCTCTCAAAATATTCATAATGTTATAGGCCTTAACGAAATAAATTGGCACGTTGGATTTAGATCCATTAATTAGGTATTATGTTTAAACTAATTGGATCAAGCTTATTGGGCCACCTGTTGTGGGTCTATTTGGGCATATAAATTGGATAATTATAGTGGATATTACATCCACTACTTACCAATATTAAAATAATTCTAAATCTAACAACTTAGCTTATTTATTCCAAAAATACTACATAATTAATATTATATTAATTAATAAAATAATGAATTAAAATCAAAAGACTATTTCTACGTGAATTCACTCAAATTTGCTTTTGAGTCCTTGATTATTTACACAATAAGTCCTTCATCTTTATAAAATTTTCATTTTAGTCCCTATACTTCCTCTTTCATTTCAATTTCGTCCTTTTTTATTTGCAACTCAAGTCCTTCAACTTTTAAATTTGTACAAGTTGGTCACCATATTTATACTTTTATATCAATTTAGTCCTTTGTATCACTATTTGATACAGATGTTACAAATGATATTTTGTATAACTGAATATGTTACATATTATATTATGTTATTTTACATATCACATGTTATATGAATTGGTATTCTGTATCACTGATGTTACGTATGTTACAAATGATGAAATCAATAGTTTTATTTGTTAAATTTAACATTGTGTTACATATCTATATCATACTATAACGAACTTATTGAAGTTTAGAGTTGATTTTGCAGTTGTAATAGTTGTAACAATTTTTGTTTAGTATCGCAATCTGTTACAAATGTTACAAATCATATTATGTATCATTGTTTGATACAAATATTACAAATAATATTTTGTATCACTGAATATGTTACAGATTATATTATGTTATTTTACACAATACATGTTACATGAATTAATATTTTGTATCACTGATATTTTATATTTCAATTTGTAACACAGATTGTTACAAAATATCATTTGTAACATTTGTATCAAACATTGATACACAATATCATTTGTAACATATGTATCAAATAGTGATACTATAAAGGACTAAATTGATATAAAAGTATAAATATGGGGATTAAGTTGTAAAAATTTAAAAGTTGAAGAACTTGAGTTGCAAATAAAAAAAGACGAAATTGAAATGAAAGATGAAGTATGGGGACTAAAGTGAGAATTTTATAAAGATGAAGGACTTATTGTGCAAATAATCAAGGACTCAAATACAAATTTAAGTGAATTCACTTGGAAATATATATTTTGTGGTATAGATTTGATTTTAATTTATTATTTTATTAATTAATATAATTTTAAGAATGTAGTATTTTTAGAATAAATTTGTTAAGTTGATAAAATTAGAATTATTTTTAAAAAGTGGTTTATTTATGAAAAAATCCCATAATTATATTTATTTAAAACTGTTGTGAATTGTTATTTATATATTGTTTATAATATTTGTTGCTCAATGGCATTAATTAAATATTTATGTGCACACAACATATTGTTTGCATGTTAATTTTTGAACTTTTCTTTTATTATTCAATTTAAAGATATTCCTATTATGTATAGTTTGTTAGTTATCAAAGTGACCAAATTAGAATGTTTCGTGGATATCTAGTTGTTTAATAAAGAAATATTATTATTGTAGCTTACAAAATATTTATTATTTAATTTTAAAGATATTCATATAAAGTATAGTTTGTTAGTCACCAAAGTGGACAAACTAAAATGGCTCATGAATATCAAATTGTTTAATAAATCAATATTAATGTGTATAAAATATTTATTACTCAATTGAACATATTCATTTATGTATAGTTTGTTAGCCACCAAAGTGGCCAAATTAGAATGTTTCGAGAATGTCAAATTGTTTAATAAAGTTTAGTATCTTGTACCATTTACTATAGATGTTTATTAAAGATACATAGTACATGGATAATACGTTTGTTAATCATAGAGATATTTTGTCACTCAAAGGTGGATAAACCATATGATTAATCAACATGACGGGGTAGTTGATATTTCTTAATTGGTCATTTTATATATCCAAAGATAATAGAATGTGTTACGGCCCGCTTTAAATTAGTCAAAGTCAAAATTTATTTAGTCAAAGTCAATGAAATGTTTGGATCAAGTCTAAGTCAAATAAGTCAAAATAGAACTTAAGTTAAGTAAATAAATTGTTTGGGGGCTATTTTATAAAATATGGTTACTTAAGGATTTAAATATCACTATGTATGTAAGTTGGGGACTAAGTTTGCAAATAGGCTTAATTTGAAAATGAATTTGGACCATTTTCCAGAATCTTCGGCAGAGAGAAAGAGAAAGGAGAATCACGGACAGAAAGGAAAGGAAAGGAAAAGAAAAAGAAAGAAGAGGAAAAAGGGAAAAAGGAAGAAGAAGAAGACGCCGGCCGGATCATCAGATAGTTGAAAAATTAAGGCTTGAGTTCTTCAACTTCTCCATTTTCAAGAGGTAAACGAGAACCCACTTATTTTAGAAATGAGGTTAAATATTAGGGTTTTTGCTTATGAGCTTAAATGTGAATGTTATGAAAGGAGATAAGTTATTTTTAGTGACATGAGCTATATTTGTATGTTAAATGAAGGAATTTAATTGATGAAATTTTAGGGTTCTTGACTTAGTGGGTTTAATTAGATATTTAAGTTATTTTAAGCATATTAAGGCTTATGTTGGTTTATTTATGTTATAAGCTTGGATTGATGATTTTAGTAAACCCTAGAATCTCTATTTCTGTCCTTTAAGTGAATGTGATATAAAGGAGATTATTTTTTAGTCTTATGGAAGATTAGAATTTATTGAGAATATTAAAGAGGATTATATGTATTGAATGAATAGAAATAAGCTTCTAGCTTGGTGTCTTTATTACAAAATTTAAGGAAATTATTCTTGGTCACATATAATTGATAGATGTGAAAAGTGGTGAATTAGAATGAGGATTAGATCTAAGTGAGTAAAAGAATTTTGAATAAGTTTTTCTTAAGTACGGTAAATTAAGCTTAGTCTTGTTTTTAATTACTATTGTTACTTGGGATGGTTACTTATTTATTTGAGCACTTATATTCTATTTCAGGAGGTGACGAGGAAGTTGGTGTTGCGTACCGACCAACTTAGTCCTAGCCAAAAGCTCTATGAGTGGAAAAACTTATTTTTGAGAAATAAACATTTCATTATATTATATTAGTTAGTAAAGTTATATGAATTGTTTCATTATTTCAGTATTTCTAGTAAATTACATAAATTGTAAAAATAAATTATTTTTCAAGTGTTGGACAAGCATGATTTTTAGTACAAGTTAGTTTGTATAAATGAGAATTTTAGTAAAGTTTATTTTAAAAACCACCAAAAAGTACCTTTCCACGGCGATAATTTTAGGAAAACTCTACCAAAATTTTTGTAAAATCATTTTAGTCATAGAAAAGTCAGTTAGTGATAGAAAAGTCTAAGTAGCCTTAATGATGGGTCCGGCATCCAGCTGGCATCCATCATTGGCGCACGGTACGTCTTGGGTCCACTAGAGAGATTCGGGACGGGTCGTGTCAGAATGTACCACTTGAAAAATAACATAGCTACCCATTAAAGATAAATACAAAGCATCGTAATAGTTATTAGTGGTATATCGTAGTATCTACCCAGAGGAGATCTTCGATATATATTTATTGTCTATTTGAATCTGATTTATCTCATATTTCAAAGCATTGACGTATAGATCACCTACTTTATTGTATTAATTCAAGTTTCTCTTTATTATTATGCTTCATCTGTTTTGATGATTAATGAATTAAACTTCTCGAATTAGCATAAGTAGGTCTAATTTTATTTAAGAATTCTGGATCTTGATCTAGACTTGCTATATGAGAAATCTATTGCTATTATTGATAGAAGCAATAATAAAGAAAATATTTTCTATAAAGTTTGGAAAATATCAAACAGTTGAATTTTGAGAATTAGCAAGCAATATTAAAATAACCTTCTACAAATGAAAAAAATATTTTGAGTTTTTAGAATATAAAGTGTTGATAAGTCTCTCGCTTTATAGCTAACTTTACCATCATGAAATTTGATGGTACACGTAGCATGTATGAATATGTCATAGAGATGACTAATATAAAAGTAAAGTTGGAAACATTAAGGTTGAAAGTTGATAATTCCTTTTTAGTTCATTCTGAACTATTTGCCTCCTCAGCACATATCATTATAAATTCATTATAACACTATAAGAAATAAGTGGAATGTAAGTGAATTGATTGACATGCTTAAGAGGAGATAGGACTTAAGCGGCAAGGAATTAACTATGTTAACTTCATCATTCAAGAAGTTAAAAATAAACTTGGTTAAAGACAAAAGAAAGAAATTACCACTCAAGATGAAGAACGGGTCTCTTAAAGTTATTGAGGTTCAAAATAAGGAATGTAATAATGATAAGTGTCAGTTCTTTAAAAACATAAAAAACATATAGACACTATTTTTAAAGATGTCCATAAATGTAAGGCATAATTAAAAAATAATGGTTAACCTGGTGCTTTTAAATGTTTTGAACCACATTTAATTGGAATTCCTTATAATACTTTGCGGATAATTTATGAAACTACCATTTATGTGTCCGACATAATGTAGTGATTCTCCTCAACCAAAATCATAAAAACATAATGGTATTTTGTTTATGTGAGGAGGAATTAACTTAGAGATTCAGTTAAAGGGGTTCAGACCTAGCGTTATATTTACACAATGGTCATCATTGAGACTTATTATAGACACTTTGTCTCTTATGATTCTCATAATTTTGTGTCCATTACTAAAACTTGACTCTTTTGGACAGTTTCAAATTTAAGAAAGGATATTTTAGTTTGTTTAAATGCAATAATTGGTTCTTAGATTTAAGTTATGGTTTATAGAAATTGAATGAAAGCAATTTTTTCGAGTTCCTTCTTACCCTACATAATGATGTTGGAATTAAAAGCACGTGTGTATATGAAAATTCTATTTTCAGATTGATATTTTTGGTCCTTTTTTATATACCAAAAATTTGGTGGACAAAAATATTTCATCACATTTATCGATGATTTTCAAGTTATGGTTATTTGTGTATGTTGCATGATAAACTCAAGCAATGAACATACTTGAGGTATATATCGATGAAGTAGAAAGGTAACTAGATAGAAATGTGAAAATCATACGATCTAATAGAAATGGTGAACATAGTGGGAAGAAATACTTAGGTCTATTTGCTAAACTTACCAATACACTATGACAGGTACGCCACAGTAGATTAGAGTAGCTGGAACGCATAATTGTATTCTGATGGATGTGGTTAGGAGTATGTTAAATAATTCATCTTTACCCTTATTGTTGGGGATGTATGTTTTCAAAATCGCTATTTATATTATTAAGGCAGTTCCAAATATATACGTTGGATTGTGGAAAGAAAGGAAACCCGTATGTTTGGGGATTCCAAGTGAAAGCTGTGATTTATAATCCACATGAATGAAATTGGATTTTAAAATGATCAATGGTTATTTTATTGGTTACTCTGAACAAATGCAACAAGTATATGTTTTATTGTCCTAATCATGGTCCAATAATGGTTGAAATAAAAAATGCTATGTTCATTAAGAATTGTGATGTTAGTTGGAGTGCGGACCTACGAAATGTGGATATTGAAGAAGTTAGGGTAGAGATTCATTTACCTAAAACTTCTACCATTGTTTTTATTAAAATACCATTGTTGAACGACCTAACAATGGTGATCAACTACTTAATGAAAAAATCACAAATATTGAACTTAATGTAGAACAATAACATTGAATAGCATTAAGAAAATCTCATATGAAAATAAGACAAGCTATTCTTAATGATTATGTGGAACATCTACAAGAATTAAATTATGGATCCGATTTCGTTTTCCCAAGCCATAAAATAAAATGGTTTTACTAAATGGATTGATACCATGAAAGATGAGTTAAAATTTATAGAACAAGATAAAATTTAGAACATCGTTGAAATGCCTCAAGCATGAAAAATAGTTGTAAATGAGTCTTTAAGACTAAACGTGACTCTAATGGCAATATTGAACGATATAAAGCTAAAATTGTTGATAAAAGTTTTACTCAAATGAAAGGTATTGATTATAAAGACATCTATCCTCATTTTCAAAGAAACACTCATTTAGAATCATTATAGTACTAGTAGCACTTATTAAATTGGAGCTACATCTAATTGACATGAAAACAGCTTTTTAAATTGAGAGTTTAGATAAAGAAATTTATATTAACCAATTTAAGGGCTTCTCAGTTAAAGGAAATGATCACAAGGTATGTAAACTTGAGAAACTAGTATAGAGACTTAAACAAACTTCCAAATAAGGATATCTTAATTTCGATGATAGTATAACTTTCTTTAGATTTAAAAAGAACACTGTCTATCGGTGTATATATCTAATGGGGTCAGTGGGAGCAAATTATTTTGCTTGTGTTGTTGATATTTTGCTTGTTAGTAGTGATCTTGATTTGTCCCATTAAAGATTTGGGATAAATACAGTCCCATGCAAACATTATGTATGCATATATTGTATGGAGATTAATATGTGATCAAACTTATATTATATCATTTTCATTATGTTCGATGGCTTGACAGTAGATTACCCACATTTGGCTATTTATTCATATTATGTGAAGGAATAAACTTTTGTAAAAGTGATATGTGACAACTCCTAAATTTTCGATAATGTTTTTTTATCTTTGATTCAGATTTGCTGAAGGTTTTTAGTAGCCTCAAGATGTAATAGAAAACCATATTTGTAAAGATTCTAGTATCATTTTGTTGAACACATAACATGTTTTCTGTCTCTGCTTCAGGTTTGAAGGCTTCTAGTATCCTCGAGTTGAGTTATAAAACCAACTTCTGATTGATACAAGTATCCTTGTATCGGCTCCAAATCAGACATGCCTATGTCCATTTTTAAGTTTATTATCTTAAATCCTAAAATTCAAATTAAATTCATAACATAAAATCTTTAAGATTTTAAAACTGAAACGAGAAGTAAAACAATAAAAATGTAAATGACATAATTATTTATAAGCTTGAATATATAAACTTAACCATAAATGTAGTAAATAAGATTCTCATTCTTCTAAATACATCGGGTTCCTATAATTTACAAAATCACATCACCAAATTTTCGGCAAAGAAACAAAACAACATTATACCATACAATAGAATCTACAAAAGGGATTGAACAAAAAGAAAACGATCATACTTCATGTGATGAAATATAGAGTTCTCAAGAGCTCCAATGACATTGCGTTATAAATAGAAACCATTTTACAACTTCTTTCTTTCATGTATACTCTGGGCCATAGCGGATAGTGAGCCCAAACGTATCTTTTCGTGATGATATGATACTCTCTTCCGTTATTGGATGTCCTTCTCCATGTTTTCACTACCTCGGTGCATCTTTTATCTATTTTCTACAAAGTCATAAAACGACTTATAAGTTGCGAAGCTTAGCGGGTAAAGAAACAAATAAGGCACACATGTTATCATTTAATTCATAGAATTCATGAATACTACTTCTTAGCCTTAGCTTATAATTTCATATGTGCTAAATGAAAGTCAACACATGAGCATTCAATAACATAAGAAAACGTCATCTTCAAATTAATCACCACATTTATATATATGTGTGTAAGGAAAACATGATTTTAACAAAAATATTCATTCTTGAAATAAGAATTTAGTTCATATAATTCATCTATGAACCAATTATATACCCGGATATAGAATGCATATGCAACCAACTTTATCTTGTCTTTGGGCCCGTCCCATACATAGAAACTTGTACACCGAACACTCAAACATTGTGCTTAAAATAACACTAAGGTCATCATACTTTCTTCGAGAAATTCTTTGCTCATTTGGATCCCAAAGGCTCTATGGACATAGCCCCTCAAACAGCCCTTGTGACTAGGAGCTTATAAAAGGCCCTTGTGGCCTTAACTTTCATATGGCCCTTGTGGCCGATGACCTTACTGGTTGGACCCTATGGTCCATGAGGCATTCAACCTCTATTGGTGTACATCTATGTAGGGAACTTAGTTATATATCATGATCCATTTTATTCTTGCCTAACACGTGAATTAAGTCTCTTTAAATATCATGATTACATATATCATCTCAAATATTTTCAAGCATGCTTTCATTTCAGCTTTTTAATAGAGACATAAGAATTAACCTTGGATGAAAACAAGAAATATAACACATGTATAACTTCCACATGTTGTTCCTGTGACAGAGCTATAAGAAGCACGAATTCATGAAATACATTGAATTTCAACATGAAAACATCTTACTGCAGAGGCTACCAGAACCACAAATCTAGGAACCACTTTAAATTTCAACATTCTTATCATTTAATTTAACAATCATAAGAAAGACCAATAACCATTTCTAAGAGAAATTCTAAAATCAAATAAGGTACTTGCTTGAGCATTTAGTAAATGTAAAGTGAAAGTCTTTGTAAAATAAATGTACTTAGGGAAGTGAATGGATTAACCTGTAATCATAACTTGAACACATAAATTTATTGATTTCAAATAAGATAGATTAGAGTTGAGCAATGTAAAATTATTCAACTTGGCTATTACAAAAAGTTAAATTAAGGTCATATGAAACTTTGGAACATTTGAATACATTAAATATCTATAATTGATTATAAAGATACAACCAAACGAAAATTACTGATGCTGGAAATAAACTCCATAAATTAAATACATATAAGGCACTAATCTACTCTTTTAGAACCTTACAACTTTCTGGAATTGAATTACTTAATTCAATAAGTGAAAATATTATGTTAGAGTAAGAAAACCCACTGTTGGAAATCTGAAACTATGATTTTAACTCCAGAAACAACAACTTAACAGTAAGAAAATGCATAATATCGTTGCTAATGAATTTTTATGAAAGAAAGCTAAGAAATAAATAGAGATTTCTAAAGCAAATTTCTTGGTTCTAACACAAATTAAGCGAAAAATTCTAGAGTTCCAACATAAACATCATAAATATGGAGTAAACATAATCAAAATATGAATTACTGCAGAATTATTTCCTAAGAATAAACACATAAAATGCTTTACTCACTTTGTTTTACCTTTGGTTGTGATTTTATTTCTATGGCTGAAATTTTCTATTTTTAGAGGAAGCTAGAGGAGCCTTAGGTATTGTTTGTTCTTTCTTATTTCTACGTTTCCACTTATTTAATGTTTGATTGTCCCAATTTGGTTATTTTATCCTTAATGTGTACGTATATAGTATCGTAATATTAAATTAATTTAATTTTGTATTTTAAGTTCTGCCAAACAGCCCCTAAATAGTCATGGTTACATTTGGACATGTGTCTCCAAATTCATTATTTTAATAGAAAAATAGGCAGATTTTTCATGTTGAGATGCCATGTTCTGGTCAATATTTGAGGGTCCTAACGAGATCCAAACCGAGAGAACTTTATGTCATTGCGAAGTCTAGTTACAAGCTTCGTAACGCATATACATGCAACATGAATGGATCATCCCGCTGATTGTACGACTCACTCAAAGTAGGCTGTTCGACCACATAATTTTATTCTTAGAAAATATTCCAGATTTTCTAAAATTTCGCTCAACTTTGGTTCGACTTTGGTTCGACTTTTTGTGCTTATCCCAACTTGAAAAGTCTATAAATTTGATATCAAAATGAAGTTCTCGGTATGAACTTAGAGGTGATATGACATGCATTGTCCACATTTTATTGTGCTACTCATGGAATGCTTGTAAAGCAGGCTCAAACACAATGGCAAAACTGTAATTTTTTTCCAAATTTCCAGATTTTCAAATTTTTGGTCCTTCTCTCAACTATTAAAGTATGATTAATTTGGTCCTAATATTCCAACTTCAATTTTCTCTAATTTGGTCCTTAAAACTTAATTTACACATTTTTCTCTACTTTTTACATCATACACCTTTGAAAATTTTCATTTCTTAAAGAAATTGACCTTTTGAACTTGAAGTATATTTTTATATATTTAATATACGATAAAAATGTAGATAAGTAATTTTCGAGACGTTACTGTATAACAGTCTGTCATTACATCATCCATTATTGACGTTGAATTTGTAGCATGCTTTGAGACTACAAATAAACATTATGATAGCAGAATTTTATTTTAGGACTTGGAGTTGTCGACTCTTATGCTAAGTCGCTGAAAATTATTGTAATTCTGTATTTGTCATTTTTTTCAAGAACGACAAGTATTCTAATGGTGCTAATACTTTTTCATTAAGAAGGTATTTCAGAAACAAATAATGTCAAATGAACAAACAAGCACCAACTTATGATAAATGATGCATTACTAAAAAGACTACTACCAAATGCTATTAATGGAAATGTGAAAAGTATGAATCTTGGTAGTAGTAGTTAATATTTTTTTTATGATGGTTCATTGACATTCTGAGCTCATAAACGATAATTGAAATGTTTCTGATTTATTTTGTGTTTACCAATATTTATGTACATGTATGAGATTGGATAATGATCACAATAGCAATAATCTTTTACAAAGACATTATGGGACCATCACGTATACTTTTCACTCATAGACCAAGTTGAGTAAGTTGCTAATATAGTGATACATATAACGAACTATATCGATCTAATGATATAAAACCGCTATGACTCGTATTGGTAGTTTACTCAATTTTGGTGATTATGATGATTGTCCATATGAATGCATACAAAATGGTAATATATTATTAAATCATAAAGGCATATTGTCATATGGGCCAAGTGAAAGAATGTTAGACTTTATATGGCCCACACGATAAGTTATTGGATTTCATAATATATCGTGGATATATCTAATTATTTAATTAATTAGATAATTATTGGAGAAGTTGATTTCCCTTAAAATTTCCATTTTGATGGGAAATTGAATTACAGTCTAACAAGAAAATTGGTCATCTCTCTCTACCTATAAAAGGTGTTGTTCGAAAAATCGGATTGGACTTGCCAGTTCGACCAAAAAAAATAGGAACCATCCTTAAAACCAGTCCGAAATTGTAAATTAACCGTCTAGCGAAGAACCAAGCCAAAAATCAGGTTTTGGAGGGGTTCAACCGTGATCCTTGGTCGCAATAGTGCACGGTTAAACTGATCATGAGTTATTTTAGGTCAAAATCAGATTTTATTCCCAAATTTCACCCATTTTCGTCTTCTTCCGCTGAGGCGACGTGACCAACTTTATTTTCTTCTTTCGATTTCTTCATATCTTCTCCATTCCTCACTTTATCAATTTCAACATTTCTTGTGGTTGTGGAATCCCGAAAGTGAATTCTTCTCCTACAACACTGCGCGCGCACAAATTAGGTTAGAATTCATATTTTCTTGTTCCAAATTTCGAAATGGAAAGTTGTTGTTGCTTTTTATTGCTGGTTTTTGGTTTTTATGTGTTAATGTGTTATCTATGACATCAATTTTTAGGTTAATGTTCATGTTCTTATATTTCAGTTTTTTTTTTTTTTTATTTCTGTTTGTTTTTTCAATTCTTCTTTTTGGGGTTAATGTTCATCATCTTGTATCTTATGGGATTGATTTTATTGGTGTGGTTCAGGCAGCTCAAAATTTTCATATTTCCTTGGAGTTTCATATCCTAGCTCAAAATATTTTTACAGAAACCTGCATTGAGGACTTTAGCTATTCTAAGAAAGTCCCGTCCTCAATCAGTTACCAGTTGGCTATTTCAACTCATAGCACTTGCTTATGTTTCCTTCTTGCTGATGTTTGCTGCATATCTATCAGTTTCTATTTTTCACATTGGATGTCTACTGGCCACAATTTGCTGCTTCATATGTTAATTTTTCAATTCTTATTTGGTAATTGTTATTGTTGTTGGGTTCGTGTTCGTTGTTGGCTTATTGGCTTCTTCTTGCTGAACATTGCTTTTTTGACTAGTTTCTATTTTTTTCTTGGCTTGTTGGCTTCTTCTTGCTACTTTTTCATGTAATGTTGCTTCTTGATTGCGTAGGATGAGCACTCCACCATCATCGGAGGGACAATCAACTGCCTCCACTTCTTCTGTTCATGGAAAGAGTGATCATGCATGGGAATACTTCACTTCTACTCGTGATAACGATGGTAAAGTTCATTACACGTACCTTTATTGCAGCAATACCTTTAAGGGTGGGGGTATTAACCAAATGAAATATCACCTAGCTAGAATTAAAGGTCAAATATCTCAATGTAAGAGAGTTCATTTTGATGTTAAGTCTCAAATGCAAAAAGTACTTACTGAAATATCTCAAAAGAAAAAGCAATCAAAAGAGGCTCATGAATATACATTTGGTAATGACTTATGGATATTGAAGAGAATAGGGATGATGATTTAGAAAAGATAAGTGTGTCCTTACAAAGAAATGAGAAATCAAAAGGAAAGAGAAAAACAGTGAAATGAATTGATAACTATTTTGCACCAAGAACTACTTCAGGTTTTCAACCTAGTATTAAGAGTGTTTTAACTGGTAAAGAAACAATTAAAAAAAAAGCACATATGGCATGGGCAAGGTGGTTTTATGATTTGCAATCACCTTACTTTCAACCTTGCATTAGATG
Source organism: Forsythia viridissima (assembly GCA_030279155.1). NCBI lineage: Eukaryota > Viridiplantae > Streptophyta > Magnoliopsida > Lamiales > Oleaceae > Forsythia > Forsythia viridissima. The sequence continues at coordinate 22,044,023 of CM059036.1, forward strand.
CTACTTCGGCAATTGGCCCTGGATATAAAGTCCCATTATATGATAATGTTCGTATTAATTTGTTACGAGACTGTAAGAGAGAATTTCAATTACTTATTGATGGTTATAGAAAAAATAGGCTAGTAGTGGATGTACACAAATGGCAGATGGTTAGAGTGATCAAAGCCAAAGGACTTTGATTAAATTTTTAATATATTGCTCTTTTGGAATTACATTTATCAAATTTGTTGATGCATCTGATATTGTGAAAGATGCTAAAACATTGTGTGATTTATTCATAGAGGTTGTTGAATGGGTTGGGCCATAAAATGTAGTACATATGGTTACTGATAATGCAACGAACTACGTAGCTGCAGGGAAGTTGTTGCATCAAAAATATGATCACATTTTTTGGTCCCTTTGTGCTGCACATTGTTTGAATCTTGTTTTGAAGGATATTGGTAGAATGCATCATGTATACTCTCTTGCATTGTGTGTTTCAAAAATTACAATATTTGTGTATAATCACACATTTTCTTAGCTTGGTTGAGAAAAAGACCTGAATGGAAAGAGATTGTACGCCCAGCAACCACTCATTTTGCTACTACCTTTATTACATTGAAAAATATTTATGAACACAATCAAGTTCTTCAAAGTTTAGTGACAAGTAGACATTTCACAACCCAAAAACTTTCAAGAACTGCAAAAGGGAAACTTGTAAGCTTTATTATCTTAGATAACAAATTTTGGGATGATTGCTTCATTATAGTGAAAATTGTGGCATCGCTTATAAGATTGATACGCATTGTCGATGCGGATGAGAAACCTTCTTTAGAATATGTGTATGATGGCATAGATAGGGCAGAGAAGACAGTCAAGAACATATTTTTGAACAAAGAAAGATTATACAAGCCTTATATTGACATAATTGATGAAAGATAGGATAAGCATCTTTGGCATGACATACATGTAGCAGCATACTTTCTTAATCCCGCTTTCATTTACGATGAAGGATTTTGTCGAAAAGTAGAAGTCATGAATGGTCTCCTCAATTTTCTTGAGATCAAAAGTATTTGTTTCGACGAGTAACAAACAATGAGAGAAATAAGAATATATCAAGAATGTCAAGAAGTTTCAGTAGACCATCTGCATTAAATGCTTTAAACATTTTGTAGCCCGATAAGAATTAAAATTTTAGCTATTGTTTTTTTATTTTTTCATAATCTGATTCCTTATTACTTTATCTAACATATTGATTCAAGATCACTTTACTTTAATTTAATATGTAGATGAATGGTGGAAACTATTTGGAGCAAGTGCTCCTAATTTGCAAAAGATAGCCATTCGAATCCTTAGTCAAACATCATCCACTTCGGGATGTGAAAGAAATTGGAGTGTTTTTTAGCGTATTCACACCAAGAAAAGAAATAGATTGGAGTATCAAAGACTAAATGATCTTGTTTACGTGTCTTATAACATTAAATTGCGATTGAACAATAGGTACATCTATATCAAAATGTGTTAGTTAAATTGTTATTTGTTTGTTTAATTTTTTTAATACCTTAAAGACTTCATTATAAGAAGATAAGTTATGATCCAATTGATTATGAGTGCATTGACAAGACGGACTTTTGGATTGAAGAAGAAACACTGGCTCAAGAACTTGATTATGAAGAATTGGAGGATGCAATTTTTGAGGGCAATGCTATTCCCAGTGTTGCTTCAACTCAAAGTTAGTATATACAATCATCTTATTCGTTCAATTTTATTTTTTTCTTATACAAGTGAAATATAATATATATATATATATATATATATATATATATATGATTCGTCGTTTTGGTGGTTCAAGTGATTTTGAGACGCCGCAAAGATTCAGGCTCATAGACGAGATTAATTCAGATGATAATTGACCATGATTTATGTGTTTCACTTTGCTGTAGTCATATTAGCTGTAATCACTTTGGTTGGTTGTGGTTTATTCATTCCGTTTGTGCTACGTTGATGTTTTGAACCATGAACTTTCAACTTTGGACATGTATTTTGACTATTTTCTACTAATACTGGAAATGGACATTATAAAAAGTCTATTTGAAGCCAAGTTTTGTGAGTTATTTTTTCTATAAATATTTGTTTATTTGTAAATAACTTATTTTTAGAAATTGTGAGATTTATAGATTCATTTTTTATTTGAAACAGGTTCGACCTTTTGACCCTTGACCTGTTGTCTTTTTCGGGTCGATGGCCGATCCAGTTTTCTAAACATTGATAAAAGGACATGTTATTCCATCAATTTTCATGTCATTATGTGAGTAGCAAAAGGAGAGAAACACAATTTCCATACAGTTAAACTACATATATTAAAGTGTGTTGGAGATTGGAGATTGGAAATATGCAATTAAATCGCTCGACAGAGATTCAAAATACTTTAGATACAGATTTAAAGACCGTTTGCTATAAATCAAGTTACATTCTTGTTACTCTATTTGTCTATGAAAATCATGAAGTTTAAGATCTTGGAATTTGATGATAAATATGATTATACTTTGGTGAATGACGGTTACACTCCTTGGGACGCCTTCCTCAAGTGTTCGTTCTCCTCGTCAGTCCGCCCACCTCTCTGGTCTCATAGGCTCACCTCTGACAGATAAACAACAATAACTCAGCTGCCATTAAATTAGCCAGACAGGCAACCTATAGAATGACAGTTACCACTGACAATTGGGAAGATGAAACGCCAGCAATTGGAAAGAAGAAACATCTATCATTAACTCGCGATCCCTCATGGAAAAAAACCAATCAAACAAAAGAAAAGACAATTTTCTCCAGAATGACAACATGCCATTTCTACGGAGATAACAAAACTGCTAGAAGCTGGTTTTATTCGGGAAGTACACTACCCTGAATGGTTGGCAAATTTGGTATTAGTAAAGAAATCGAATGGAGAATGGCGAATGTGTGAAGATTACACAAACTTGAATAAAGCTTGTCCTTAGATTCTTATCCTCTTCTAAGGATAGACCATGTGGTGGATGTGACTTCATAACATGAAAGGCTAAGCTTCCTAGATGCTTTTTTGGGTTATCATCAGATTTCCATAGCTTAAGGTGATCAGCAGAAGACTTTTTTCATCACTGGCAGTAGAACTTTTTGCTACACTGCTATGTCTTTTAGGCTAAAAAATGTAGGGGCTACTTATCAAAAAATGGTGAATCGGGGATTTCATGGACTTATTGGTCATATGTTGAGGCCTATGTAGATGACATGGTGGTCAAAAGCCAATTAGCAAAGGATCACATAACGGATCTCCAAGAAGTCGTTGGTGTTGCCCGAAAGATTAAACTAAAGTTAATCCTAAAAAATGTGTATTTGGCACATCTGGCAAAAAATTCTTAGGATTTATGATCACACACCGAGGCATTGAAGCCAATCCTGACAAAATACAAGCTATTCTAAACATGAAAATCCCAACTACCAAGAAAGAAGTTCAACAGTTGACTGGGAGGGTGGCAGCTTTCAATCGTTTTTATGTCGCGGGATGTGGATAAATGTCATCATTTTTTCAAAGCTGTAAGAAATTCCAACAATTTTGAATGGAATGTGAGAGTCTTTTGAACAGTTAAAGAAATCACTGCAATAACCGCCAGTGTTGGCTCGCCCCAACCCTGGTGACAAGATAAGCCTCTACTTGGTAGTATCTTTTCACGCTGTTAGTGCGGTATTGGTGAAAGACCTTTTGGAGGGACAGGAACCTGTTTATTATGTGAGTCAAGTACTGAGAGGAGCAGAAACACAGTACAGCATAGTTGAACAATTGGTTCTAGCTTTGATAGTGGCAGCTAGAAAGTTAAGATAGTATTTCCAGGCTCATCAAATATAGGTGATGACTGACCAACCAATAAAACAGTTACTACATAGGTCAGAGACATCTGGGCGTCTTTTTGAAATGGCCTATTGAACTGAGCGAGTTTGATATTGATTTTACACTGCGCACAGCTATAAAAGCACAGGCCTTAACAGATTTCATTGCAGAACTTACTCTCCTGAAGCACCACCCATAGGGGACAAAGCAACCTGGATAATATATGTGGATGGATTATCTAACAATGATGGCTCAGGAGCCGGGGTCATGATTCTCTCTCCGGATGTCGAAGAACTTGAATACTTACTTCGCTTTGAATTTTCTGCCACTAATAATGATGCAAAATATGAAGCAGTCATCATAGGACTAGGACTAGCCATACAGTTGGGAGTGACAGTTGTAGAAATTCACAGCGACTAGCAATTGGTCGTTGGGCAAATTTTGGGAGAATACGAAGCCAAAGATGGTTGCATGGCTGTTTATCTTATGGAAGTGAGAGACTTGCAGTAAAAATTCAAAAAGTTCAAGATTACAAAGGTCCCAAGAAAAGAGAATGAGCAGCCTGACGCTCTCGCCAGGCTAGCATCAGCCAATCAAAAACATTTTCCAGCCACAGCTAGTGTTCAAGTACTCAGTGAGCCTAGTACAGTGTTAATAATTGCTGTTCTTGAATTGAATGATGAAACTTGCTGGATAAACCCAATCTTGAATTATCTCATAAAAGGTACTCTACCGACAGACCTAACTGAAGCAAAGCAATTGAAGGTACGAGCTGCTATGTATTCTGTGATCTATGGAAAATTATATCGAAGAGGATTCTCTATGCCTTATCAGAAGTACCTTCGGCCTACAATAGCAGCTAAGGTCCTATTTGAAATACACAATGATCTGTATGGAAATCACTTGGGCAGAGATGCCCTTGTTTTTAAAGCTTTAAGGCAAGGGTACTATTAGCCATCAATGAAGCATGAAACTAAGCAACTGGTAAGAAAATGCGATGTCTGTCAAATGTTTATCAACAAAATTCATCAGCCAGCCGAGCCACAGTCGGAAATTTACGCAGTATGTCCATTTTATCAATGGAAGATGGATATCATGGGTCATTTGCCACTTGCTAAGGGTCAAAGAAAATTTTTGTTGGTAGCTATAAACTATTTCACAAAATGGATTGAAGCTGAGCCTTTAGCTATCATTACTACCGCCTAGATACAGAGTTTCGTATGGAAATATATAATCTGCCATTTCGAAATACCAAGAGTGATAGTCAAGGATAATGGAAGACAATTCGATAACCACAACTTTAAGAATTTTTGTGACAATTATAAAATCTCATTCCGACTCACTTCAGTAGCACACCCTCAGAGCAATGGCCAAACTGAAGTCACTAACCGTACCATACTTTAGGATTTAAAAATGAGGTTGGGAACAGAAAAATGATCTTGGGCTGATGAACTACCAAATGTACTATGGGCATATCACACCACCCCTAAGGGACTAGCGAGAGAGACACTGTTCAAACTATCTTTTGGAATGGAAGCAGTGATACCCGCTGAAGTTGTAAATCCAACTCTGAGAATGCAGGTTGAACAGACAGATGACAATATCACAAGGTCATAAATCGACCTATTTGAGGAAGTCAGAGAAAGGGCTGCAATCAAGACAATGGCTTACAAATGCAAGGTCACCAAATATTTCGACCACCAAGTTAAGCCCAGAAGTTTCCAACCCCATGATCTAGTGTTAAGGAGCAGTGCAGCTGCTGGACACCCACCATTTAAACTGGAGCCTAATTTGCATGGTCCTTTCGAGGTCATAAAAAAGATAGGAAATGGAGCATATAGTCTCAAAGATATGAATGGTAAATTATTAGGAAGACCATGGAATGCGGTGCACTTGAAGAAATATTATCAGTAATTTATCAGTATTTCTTTTTTCAAGTAAAATCAAGTATATGTAGTTGTATTAAATAGTACTCCTACATTTGATTTTCAATTTAATAAAATACCAAGGTGGATGAATGATAAGGGTGCTACGGAAGGATCAACCTATCTGGGAAGTGCTAGTGCACCTACTGAACTTGACCTACGGCAACCATTTGTTATTTGCTATAGTCTCTATTAAAGGTTTTTCGAGCAATACAAATATCCTCATCAGCTGCTACCACATTCAAATCAAGGCGATGATCCTTCGTTTGAAAATTGAGGCGATGGGTCTTATTCTAAATGTCAAAGCGATGAGCATATGACAAAATTATTAAGGCGATGAGCCTTCGTTTGAAAATTGAGGCGATGAGCATTAGTCTAAACGTCAAGTTGATGAGCCTTCGTTTAAAAATTGAAGCAATAAGCCTTAGTCTAAACGTCAAAGCGATGAGCATATGACAAAATTATTAAGGCGTTAAGCCTTTGTTTGAAAATTGAGGCCGTGAGCCTTAGTTTAAACGTTAAGGCGATGAGCCTATGACTGAAAATTAGGGCGATGAGCTCTTGTTCAAAAATCAAGGCGACAAGCCTTGATTTAATGAAGGGTGATGAACCTTTAAAAAAAAAAAGGTATGTCGTACCTAGCGAGTGTACCCCACCCCTAGGGCAGGCGTACACCAGCCCCAATTAAGGGGCGGGTACGCCCGTCCCTAATCAGGGGTGGGAAACCCACCCCGCCTAAGAGAGCGGGTGCACCCACCCCCATCTTCTCGCTCTGATTTTAATCACACAATTTTTTCACTTTGCTATGTTGGTCGGGGGATATACGCATTATAAATTACATTCAACAAACACAAAAAATGCAAAAAAGTGAAATACAACCAACGATTACAAATTCAAAAGGTGAAGAACAATTTTTTTTATTAAAATAAAGATGTATGTTCCACGCCAAGCATACAAAACTGAAGTTCGCAATATTCAATGATATTCGAAATAAAATGGACTAAATCTTATAGTTTTCATAATTAAGCGGAACAACTGCCATTAAACTAAAGTAAATAATAAAAATCAACAAAAAATAAACAACTATTTATTTATCAAGAGAGCCATCGAGTTGAGATCCAACCCCCCATTGTCAGTTACTTTGACCTTCTGAGCAGCTAAATCAGCAGCCCGACATTTCTTCAAATACCTATCAAATTCATCCAAGTTTATCTCAAAATGATCGTCAACCAGCCACTCCTTAGTCATTTTGATTGCATCCTTGAAGGAATCTGCACCATACATGTGCAAGCTGCTCTTATATTCGACAGACATCTTGTATCCTGCTACGGCTTCATCATCTGCAATCTCTAACTTTTTGTGAAGCTGGTCAACCTCTTTTTGAAGTTGATTGATCTCACTATCATTTTTCTTGGACGTAGGTGTTGTCTTGTCTAACAAAGATTGCACCTCCGCTACGGTTTTCTTCTTGTCATGGTCTTTCTCAGTTGCACGTTTCTCAACTTTCTCCAAATCACGTAGTACTTTCTCTTCCATATCAAGCATCTGTACAAAACAAGAAAAAATTGAAATTAAATAAGGATGAATATTAAATGAGAGAGCAATAGAGCATCATCAAAATACAACTTACCCTGCGGTGGCTGATATACATGATACGTCGCATGGAAGTCGCTTCTTTACTTTTGAAATTCTCAATAAGTTTTTCATTCACACAGCCCAACATGATCTCGGCTTCAACCATCGAATCAACAGGAGAAAATCCAAACTCTTTGAAAGCATGGGCATCACTACCTCTAGTAGTACACGGTACAAAATGATGGACAACTGTTATCTCAGCAGTAGCTTTTCCTTGATCGGCCCGTCTTTTCTTTTTGTTTAAATGGGATAGAGACAGATCTTCAGCAGCATCGGTAGAAAATCCAGCAACATCCATCACATCTCCAAAATCAAAATTTTCCATGTCTGAAAGAGAAAAATAGAGGTTGATACAACAAATACATGCAAAATGAAAAGTCAAAAAGAGGAATAAAGACATAAAAGTAGCCTACCCTCAGGTGATCCAATGTGAACCTGCGGTAAGTACTTATTAGATAGCACATCGCTTATATGCAACCCCAGAGGCATCAAATGTAAAAGCTTATCTAGACGTGCCTTCAACTCATGATCAAGATCTAGGGGCTCGTTAAAATGCTTGCAAAAAAGAGTTCTCCAACAAGTTTTAAAAGGGAATTGTCCTACCTCAGGCCAAACAAAAAAGAAACACTTCCTCCAACCGCTATTTGAATTAGGAAAGTGGGATAATAACAATCTTACTTTAAGTTGAATATACGCATAACAGTTACTCCTCATCACAAGAAACATATCAAACACACTTCTAAAAAGCCTCAGACACGACTCGATATTATTTATAAGGCACAAGTATAAGAAATAAGTTGATATACGCCAAGAGTTAAGATTCAATTGACTAGAAGTAACATGAAATTCGTTGAAGAAATAAACGAACAAAGGATAAAGAGAAAATCTTAAACCAACTGTCATGTTATCACGATAAACTACCACCTCCCTATGGTCTGATCCTGAAATTTGCTCGCTAGGATGGGGGACTTGATATAAGTGATTAGGAGGTAATTCATATTTTTTCCAACATTTTCACAAAGCTTTTAGGATTGTAAACACAAGCATCATTTGGTAGATCTAGCTCTATCAAATTACCACTTGGAGAACGTCCTGTTTGAACATTGAGCAGACGGGATATCGTAGAAGAATTGGCGTCAGAATCTACAAACCTAATAGAGGTAGAAAGTTCAAGTAACCAAAGATAGGCTAACATGCAACAAAAGCGCCTGCCCGTCCTCTACGAATGGCGGGCAACGGGCTAGACTGCCCATCTATGACAAGGGACGGCCCCCTTCTACGGCAGCCGTCTCTGTTTCATCCCAAGTTGAATGATTTTGGGCTATAGATGATTCTCCCTCATGTAATCCTATCTTAGTCTCATCAATCAGTTCATTCAAATATCCTGGTACACCATGTCCTAAATAACCAACAAAGGTTCATTCTTCAACTGGCGGGAGATTATCATATCTTTCTATAGATAAAGTGCGATAAGACAGGTCTCTAAGACTGCTATCAGATTTATATCAGATTTATTGGTTGAAGAACTACTACTAAAGGTGATTACCGTCTTATACATTTTAAGAGAAAAGAAGAAGACCGAAGAAAAGATTACCTTAGATGATGAAATAAGAAAAAACCTCTATAACTCAGACAGAAAAAGGGAGATCAGTCTGAAAAGAATTCCAACCAAGCAATGAGATATGGGAATACTACAAATAATATCCCCCTCTACCTCTCTTATGTAGAAAAAAAAAAATCCCCCATAAATGGGGATGGGATTTAAGCCCATATCAGGTTTAAATTAGACCCAAAATATCTAGTTCATATTTGATCGACCACACGATAAATCACTACTTGACCACGCATCGCCAAGTGACACGTTTCCATGTAATTTTTGTTACAAATAAAAAATAATAATTAATTAATAATAATAAATGAAAAATTATTTATTTATTACATATGTTATTTTTTTGACTTTTTGGTGAAGAATAGTTATTTAAAAGACAATATTTCTACTTCTCATTGACAGTGGTCTATGAAAAGTAGAGAGACTTATGATGATAAATATGATTACATTTTGGTGGATGACAGCTGCACTTCTTGGGACGTCTTCCTCAAGTGTTTGCTCGTCTCGTCTGCCCGCCCGCTCGCCCGCCTCGCTAGTCTCATAGGCTCGACTCTGACAAATAGACAACAATAACCCAACTGCCATTAGGTTAGTTAGACATGCGACCTATAGAATGACCGTTACCATCAGCAATTGAGAAGACGAAACGCCAGCAATTGGGAAGACGAAACATCTTTGATTAACTCCTAATAATAAGGGAGATGAAGAGGCACCCATCATCAATGACCATTGAAGGCCATAACTGCAGGCCATCCCTATAAATAGAGGCCATCCCTCTAGGTAAAAATAGAATATATATATATATATATATATACACAATATTGTTATTCTGCTTATTTGAATTAATCACATATTGATTATCACGTCGGAGTGGAAACGGAGAAAAGAAGCCCCGCCACGATTTACAGGTCTCTACCACTGCTGCTGCCGCGCTCAAAAAAGGAGAAAATATTTAATCATCAAAATTTATATTATGTAAATTGAACAAATAAAATTAACAAAAGTTCCGTGTGACGAAGTCCATATAATTAGGTGCCTTCAAAATATGAACGCTTATTCTGGAAGAAGAACATGTAGAAAACACATAGAAAAGAAGAAAGTGGCAAGCGTTATAATGAACTACACCACTAATTAGAGAGGGGAAATTTCTAAAGATAATAAATCTTTTGTTTATACGTACTTGTTATTTAAGCACAAGATTAGTGTCAAGTTTACTCGTTAGAAAAAAAAAAGATGCACACTGTTTCGCGCGGAATGTGTATCTTTCGCTAACAATTAAAGGATTCAGACGATGTGTAAGGGACGCCAAACCTTTTGAGACAAAGTCCCAACAAGGGGTGTTTGATTTAGAAGACTAAAATAATGACAAAGGATGAAAAGAGCAAAACGAAATGCCTCCAAAGGGCACAAGCACACTAGAATTCACTGTAAAGAAAATATTTAAGACTAAATGGAATGAAATTACATTTCTCTGTTTTTTGAGAGTTCCTTCTTTTTTTTCTTCAATCAATCTCCTTTCTTTTATACCTTGTCAAACGGTTTTATCACACGTTTTCCTTCAGTCTTGCATAAAAACTTCTCATCGCCCAGTCTCTTCCTTATCGCCCAGCAACCACCTCGTCGCCCAATAACTGCCCATTTCTTCCATAATGATTTCAACTGTTTGTAACTTCCCCATGATGATTTAACTTCTTGTAACTCCTTCATGAAGCAATCACTTCGTCGCTCAATAATCACCCATTTCTCCCATGATGATCCCAACTGTTTGTAACTTCCCATGATGATCCAACTTCTTGTAACTCCTTTATGATAATTCAAGTTTGTAACTCCTGACAACGTGGGAACAATGATAAGAAAAATGAGAAAAACTACTTATGAACAGTTACTCTTATGCCGTGATTGACCATTCTAATCGCCCAACGCCCTGAGCGTTTTTGATCTGGGCGATGTCCATTTTGGGCCCTTCCTGGCTTGGACAATTTCTATTGGGCCTAAATACGAATTTATTTGGGCATCCGTTGGGCCTGGCCGATATATTTTCTAAACCTATGTACTTGGGCATTCGGGCATTTATTATGGGCCTATATGTACAATTTTCTTAAGTCTCTTTTTAGGCCCTTGTTATTTCATATGTCAACAATTACCCCCCAATATGGCTTAATTAACATAATTGCTTATTTAATTAGCCATATTCACTTGGTGGCGTTTCATCTTCTGAAAGTTTTTTGGCGCCTTAAGTCCTAAATCCTAAAAGCACGGTTTACATAAACCCCAAAAAGGCGCCATTACCAATGCCCACGTCCAACCCTCATCATCGTCCCTTTTCTCCCTCTATAAAAAGGACACTATTCATTCATCTTTTCTTTACCTCCCACTCATCCTTCCAAACTGATCGTCTCACTTGCAATCTTCTTGTCCATTTTCTGAAACCATGTCGACGTCCAGAGCTTCCTCCAATAACAGCATTACTTTCGAAGATTTCCAAGACCTCCTGACCAAACCCTACGTAAACCCATCAAATCTTCTACCTTCTAGGCCGGATATGAACGAGTTCTATTTGGGCCCGTCGTTCAGGGACGCAGACTCTATTGGGCGACTGGCCACAGCCCAGTTTTTTCCTTGTACCCAAGGACCTCCTTTCTTGCACCCATTCTCATTGAAGCCAATCCGCGAGAAAAGCATTCGCACATGGCCCAAATCTGATACCACCTTCCGCCTCTGGCATGCGCGTATGATGAAGCATGCTCCTACGAAGGCGCTTTTTGATCGTGCTAGGATTTCTGATCTTTTGGAAATTGCCACACGTCCCCCTCTTTATGATCCAGTTCTTTTCCCCATCGCCCTAAGCTTCTGGTCTTCTGAGTACAATACCTTCGTTTTCCCCCTTGGCCCAATGTCGATTACTCTACGGGATGTTGGTGCTTTGGTTAATCTTCCTCCTCTGGGCGATACCATCTCTCCTGCTATATTGATATCCTCCCTCGCTCCAAAGTTTGATAAGAAGTTTACGGACTCCTATTCAGGCATGCAAGAGCTCTATGAAAACACGGGCAAAGATCCCACACATGCAGAGCGTGTGGCTTTCCTCCAAGTTTGGCTATGTAGGTACATTCTTTGTGTTCCTAGTCTTAAACCTTCCATGGCCTGTTTGCCTATCGCCCATGAGTTAGCTCTTGGTAGGTCTTTAAACCTTTGTTCTCTGTTTCTGGCCGTCTTCTATAGAGGCATGGCTTACCTTCAACATCAGCTTAGGACCAATGCTTCTCCTACTGGAAGTGGGCTTCTTTGGCTCGCTCAATTGTGGTTGAGAGCATACTTTCCACAACTTGGCGTTCCTTCAATTCCCCCCAGGTCCGTGAGTTGTTACGGGCTAATTATTAACCAATTAGCTCCCGTGGATATGTCTAACCGGGACGTCTTTACATTCTTTTATAATTTAAATTCAATTCCCTCGTTCTTTCCTTTCTCCATTCATCAAGTCTCAGCCTACGTCCAACCTCCTCTTAGTTTGAACGAGGTGAGTAATGTCTTGCCCGTTTGGGTCCAATACTTGACTGGGCGAGAATTGTTTCATGACATTCTCACGGGCACTAATGCCAAGGCTGGGGTCGAAGTCTATGCTCCCCAGTTCTTTGCCCGACAGCTTGGTTTTGGCCAAACTTGGCCCCTTCCTCCTTGTTACTCAAAGAGTTTTCAAGAACGTTTTCATACCATCACCAAAGTGGAGGCCCAAGCTATAGATGAGCGTAATGCTTCCTTAATGAACGGGTTTTCTTTGGCTCCTTTCAATCCCACTTTGGCCGTTCATCCTCTTTTTGAATAGTTTTGGCCTTCGGTGAAGCGTAGGCTCTTCTCTACTAATGTCAACCAAGCATTCCACATACTTGAGGGGTCAGGGTCTTCGAGAACTTCCATTTCTTCTACTCCGATTCCTATCCCTGCTGTGCCCATATCCGTCAAACAACCTGCTCCTTCGTCTTCCCCTACAAAGCCTTCGACAGTGCGTACTAGACGTTCTACTGCACTTACCATTCAATCCAGTTCTCCTTCTGCTCATACTGGAGTTGCAAGAGGTACATCCAGCCGTAAACGGCCTGCATCGGACCCATCAGATCAAGCTGACGATGAGAGTGATGATGATGGCGCTACTCCTCCTCTGAGCAGAAGAAAGGTAACCTGATTTTTCTTCATTCAAAGAACTCTTTAGTATGAATATTGACATTCTCTTTGTATTCTAAACCAGAAGGGAGTTACTTCTCCTTTGAAAAAATCCCCATCGCCCGACCCTTCAATTCTTCAATCGTCCGAGCCGACCATAGATGTGGATTTGCCTGAGAAAGGATTTGGAGACCCGGCTGCTTCAATCGCCCATGCAGTTGAAGAATCTTCATCATTTCAGGGCGTTTCCCCTCCAGATGTAGAACCGGATGGTAATATGTGCTTATAGTTGTAATCATTTTTCGAATTCTACCATTTGACATGGCTTTACTCTTGAAGCACTTATCATCATTTGTCCTTTTGCAGAAATACCAATTGACTTGTCGGTTGTACCTGAACCAATACGTCCGGTTGCATCTGAGCCATCACGTTCGGATAGGGGTGACTCTTCACAGGCGGCAAAATCGCCCAGTGGCACACTTCCCCCTTCTTCCTCTAAGACCACTGATGAGGTAATTTTTCTTTCGATTTCCCTTACCTTGCTTACTTCCAAAGAAACACTAAGTAATTGTTTTATCTTTACAGGATGCTGATACCATCTTGCGCTCTATTCAGGACTTGTTTACATCATGGGAACAAGTGAAGGCTAGTCAGGCCGCTCGTTCGTCTTCGGCCAGTCGTCCTTCTTCTGCCTCTGGTGCTTTCTCCATGGAAAACATGAACATCCTAAAGCAGGCAGTACTTGAATATACTTCCTTCATGGACATGGATATCTCACATGCTAGTGCGGCCAACCATCGGGACAAATTTGAGCATTTAAACCACCAAATGGCTCAAGCACTTGAGCTTCCTTCGCTCAAACTCCCCACCGATCTCAAGTTATCGTTGAAAGTCATTCATCAAGAGATAAGTGCATTGCTGGCCAAGAATGTGGAGCTCAAAGTCAAGAAGACTCAATATGTCGCAGCCATAACCGAAAAGGAATCCCTTCACCAAGAAATCGATCAAGCCAAAAACAATTTGAACGAGATTTCTTCCGAAGTCATGGTTGAAGACTCCTTGATGATGAGTTTGGCTGCTCAGATGAAAGAAATCCAAGAAAAGATGGACGACTGTAAGGCCAGGCTGGCAGCCAAGAAGCGCAATGCTTCACAGGAAGTTGAACGGGCTAAATCTTTACTTGAGCGTTATTCAAGTTTAGAAGTGGACAATGGGTTTATGGATGAACTATCCGTCGCTTCTGTTCAACAGCGCGATGAGTGGGAAAAACTTAGAGAGCAAATGCGCTCTATTTGGGGAAGGATGTAGTTAGGATTTTAAAGTTTTAAGGACAACTTTTGTTTTATCCAGTTTCCTTTTGTAATGGCAGCCACTTATGGCAACCAAATTATCTGATGAAATGAAAGGCTCTATTCGTTTATAGAATTGCATCCCTTAATGTTTAAACCTCTAATCGTTCAAAATCCCAAACTGACGGAACGTACTTCTTTAAATATTTGCCATTAATAGATCTCATGTGCCTCATACCATCCAAATTTTCTAAATGATATGCCCCATTTGGCAACACCTCTTTAATTCTGTATGGTCCTTCCCAATTTGGTGACCATTTCCCAAACTTTGGATTACTACTATCCAATGGAAGTATTGTTTTCCATACTAAATGTTTCGTGCTAAAACATTTGGCTATAACCCTTTTATTATAATATGAAGCCACTTGTCTTTTCTGAATTTGCAATCTATCTAAAACGCTCAACTTTAGTTTGTCCAATTCTAATAAATTTTGAACAAGTAGTTCAGTATGCTCATTTTCATCTATATTATTTTGCAAACGTACTCTGATCGATTGCACATTAATTTCCATAGGCAGCATTGCTTCTTGCCCATATGTCAACTAGAAAGGAGTCACTTTAGTACTAGATCGCGGCGAAGTTCTGTAGGCCCATAACGCCCTATTCAAGCATTCATGCCAATTTCTAGCATTTTCGCCTATCATTTTCCTTATGATACTCTTTAAAACCTTATTTGACGATTCTGCTTGGCCGTTGGATTGGGCGTAATAAGGCGTAGAGCTTGCCAACTTGATTCCAAACTCGCTCAGAAATTCTTTCACTTGATTCCCGTTCAAAGAAGTTCCATGGTCCATCACTACAGTTTGAGGTATCCCAAATCTATATACGATATGATCACGAATGAACTCAATGACATTTCCTTGGGAAATTTCTTTTAAGGGTATCGCTTCTACCCATTTAGTGAAAAAATCTGTAGCGACTATTATAAAAGTGTGTTGCTTGGACAATGGTGGGTAAATCTTTCCTATCAGGTCTATCGCCCAACACTTGAAAGGCCATGGTTTAATAATAGGTACCATTTCCCTGGCTGGCACTCTTTGGATTGGGCCATGTTTTTGACACTCCAAGCAACTTTTGGCATACTGAACGCATACCTCGCCCATTTTAGGCCAATAATACCCATTCCTGATGATCAACCACCTCATCTTTTGGCCAGCTTGATGTGCTCCGCACACTCCTTCATGTGCTTCGGCCATAACCACTTTAGCTTCTTGCAAATTTATGCACTTCAAAAGTACACCATCTGAGCGTTTCTTATATAATTCTCCTTCAACCAGCAAATAGTTCAGTGAACGTAATTTTAACTTCCTGTCGCTCTTCTTATTGGGTTCTTCCAGGAATTTTTGTATTTCTTCTCTCCAATCCAATGCGTCTCCATTTTGTATACAATGCACATTAAACCCCTTCGCCCTTCGTTGAAGTACAGGCAATATCGTTCCGTACTCGCACGCAGAATCGTTATTCAACATTTTTGAATAACCTGATGCCATTTGGGCCAACTCATTTGCCAGATCGTTGTACATTCTATTAACGTATTGAAGCTCTACTTGGTCGAATTCGTCCAAGAGCTCTTGAGCGATGCCATATTGACTTATGACAGAATCACTTTGGCATTTAAAATCGCCATTCAATTGATAAATTATTAGTTGGGAATCACCTCAGATAAGCACGTTTTTCGTCCCCAAATCCAATAATAATTCTAAACCGACAATCAACGCTTCGTATTCGGCTTGATTATTAGTACACATTTCAGTTAGGGCGAAAGCAAACTTGTAACAAACCCCTAGTGGGTTTATTAGCACTACCCCTACTCCTGCACCTCTAGCGGTTTTTGAACCGTCAAAGTATAAAATCCAGGGTTTTAGCTCGAGCGAATTGACTTCTAATTCGATTTCCTTAGGTACGTCCAAGCACGGATGATCGGCCAAAAAGTTAGCCAATGCTTGATTTTTTACCGCCTTTTGTGGTATGAACTGTATTTCAAATTCTGATAATGCTAAAGTCCAAAGACCAATCCTTTGATGCAAAACAGGACGAGAGAACATGTACTTAACCAAATTTACTTTAGAAATTAAATAAATAGTTACAGGCCGTAAGTAAGCCCTTAATTTAGTACATGTAAAATACAAAGCGAGACATAATTTTTCAATAGCAGAATAATTACATTCACACACAGTAAGTCGTCTACTGAGATAATATATCGCCCTTTCTTCTCCAAACTGATCGTCCTGGGCGACTAGTCCGGCTATTGACTCCTGCTCGGCCGATATATAAACTTTCATTGGCCGACCTTGGATAGGTGAAACTAATATTGGTGGATTTGACAAATATGTCTTCAGGCTATGGAAAGCCTCTTGATGCTCCTCCTTCTAGACGAAGTCGTCCTGATTTTTCAACTTTAGAAGAGGCGAGAAAGCTTTCGTTCGCCCTGCACAATTAGAGATGAAACGTCGTAAGAAGTTCACTTGCCCAAGGAATCTTTGTAATTCCTTTTTGTTCTTAGGTGGTTTAGCCTCTAAAATGGCTTTTGCTTTATTTTTATCAAGTTCAATTCCTCTTTCATGCACTAGGAATCCTAGGAAATTTCCTGCATTAACACCAAATGCACACTTCAACGGATTCAATTTTAATTTATACTGTCTCATCCGTTCGAATGAACGTTTCAATTGTTGGAGATGGTTTTCTTCTTTCAATGATTTAACCACTATATCATCAACATAAACTTCAACGAATTCTCCTATCATGTCATGAAAAATTAGATTCATTGCCCTTTGATAAGTGGCTCCTGCATTTTTTAAACCAAAAGGCATGACCACCCATTCAAAACATCCTAAAGCACCTGGGCATCTGAATGCAGTTTTATGTATATCTTCTTCAGCTATATAAATTTGGTTGTATCCTGAATATCCATCCATAAAAGAGTACATCACATGTCCAGCAGTTGAATCTACTAAGGAATCTACCGTTGGCATTGGATATTCATCTTTGGGCGTTGCTAAGTTCAAATTTCTGAAATCTATGCAAACCCTAATACTACCATTTTTCTTTGATACAGGCACAATATTAGACAACCATTCAACGTATCTGGCCGTCCTTATAAAACCTACCTTTAACAACCGTTCTATTTCTTTCTTTACTTCGGGCAATACGTTAGGAGCAAAACGTCTGGGGGGTTGCTTATGTGGTTTAAAGTGTGGCTTAGTTGGTAGCCTATGTTCTACCAAATTTTTATCTAAACCAGGCATGTGTTCATATTCCCAAGCAAAACAATCTCTATACTCTTTTAACAAAGCAATTAACTGGTCACTTACCTCTTTGCTAAGCATTTGACTGACAAATGTTGGACGATCTTCTTGTTCCTCTCCAATATTTACTTTCACCAAAGGGTCTTGTGCTTGGGCGTGCCCTGTCTTCATGACTCCTATCACATCGTCGTCCAAACTCCTTGTATTGATGTCTTCTGCATCTAAACAATCCACCTTATTCACTTCTCGGCCAATATTCTGTTCTAACTTGAACACGGCTAATTTATCCCTTAAAATCTTTAAAGCCGTTTTCTTTCTTATTTCTCCTTCGCACCTTTTCTCGAAAGCCATTGACTTGGCTTTGACATCCTGAAGGTTAGGTACCTTCTTCAACATTTATTGAATATCTTTTTTGCCAATCATTGGCTCTTCAAGGGCCACTATGTTTGGCCTCATTTGATCGAACATTTCAGTAAATGCATCCATTGATAATGGCTCCTCGCTCTGCGCGATGATCTGAGTTTCTTCACTATCTTGTACTACTCTCACAGGCCCATAATTTCCTTCATACATAAACTTCTCGATCGAGTTCGCTTCTGTAACAAAAGGTCTATGATCTGCTTGCACCACTTCGGCCTCACCTTTATCATTCCAAAAAACTAGACACTGATGGAGTGACGAAGGTATACAACGATTTCCATGAATCCAATCTCTTCCTAACAACACATTGTAGCTAGTCGGCCCGTCTATTACAAAGAATACTGTGGTTTTGGTGATAGTTCCTACCGTCACGTCCAAAGGCATTACTCCTTTGGCCGAAGTCACCCCGCCATTGAAGCTCGTAAGAATAACTTCAGTAGGGATCAAGTCACTCTCCGTCTTTGCAAATTTCTTTATCATTCTAGATGGAATGGTATTAATAGCGGCCCCATTATCTATGAGAACTTTGGCTACAGGGATGCCATTGACTAGAGCCTTTACATATAATGGCCTCAAATGTTTGGTTAGATTGGCCGTTGGCTTCTTAAAGATGACCTTTTCAGTCGCCTCTATCTCCACTTCTTGTTTTCCGTCATCCTTTGGATCGAAATGCTGTGTCAGGTTTACGTGCAACATTTCGCACTGATCTTCTGTGCCGGGCTCTTGAGCTTCTTTGTCGCTCACTTCCTCCCAACTCATAGGGGGTGGTAATATCGTTGGAGGTGATCCATACTTTTCAGAGCGCGGTACCCTCATTTTCCTCTTGGGCGTCCCGTATAACACGTAATAATCAAAAGATCGCCCAGATGGTTCGCCCAACAAATCTACTTCTCGGACACCTTCTTGATACAGCTGTTTTAGCAATTTGTTATATGAAACTCCTCTTTTTCTTCTTTCTGATTCTAAGTCAATCTCTTCTTCCACATCTGTCAAGCCATCATCTTCTTCTTCTCCTCCATAGATATCTCCGGAGGTTTGCCCGATTTCTCCCTCGCATTCCAATGTGCATGCTTCTTCCCTCTCATCGTCTTGTGGCCCCTCATCCCCTTTGCTTTTAAATTCATTGGCAAGCAGATAATTATTAGCCAATATTGGGGGTAAAGAACCAAACTGAATGGTGATGGATTGTCCAGGATCATCTTCATCTTCGTCCTTACTGTGTCTTTCAAACTTCGACCTACCAGAAGAATCTTCTGGCAATTCTCCTGTTGAATCGTTCACATTATGTTCCTTCTCATCTTCGAGATTTTCTTTAGCAACCGTGTTGGAGAAATTGGGCGATTTGGGACGTATCACTTCTTGTTGCTGCCTCATCATTCGTCCATAATTTCTCTGATGACGTCTCTGCTGTGTCCTAGTCATTTGATCAAAGGGTATCACCCTTCCTGCACTGTATTGGAATGAGTGCCATACATTCGATCGATGGGGCTGTGGCCTGAACGTTCTATTGTTGAGCATCGGCCTGCCGTTGTACATCGGCCTGACCTGTCTTTCAAAAGGAGGCCGTGATACCTTTCGTCCTTGAACAGGTTGGAAATTTTGGGTTGTGTTTGGATGGTTGTGACACCCCCATACTTCCATTTTCTCCTCATCTTCATCTATTTCTCTGCTACATCTAGCACACAACACTTTTTTATTCCTTTCAACTTCTTTACCTTTGAGACGTTAGAACACGCTGGGATGCGGTTCAAGATCTTCGTCCCCATTATCGACCACCAATTTGAATTTAGGTAAACCACTTTTGAAACCTGCCGACAACATATTGACTCCTAGTGGCCGCGGAAAAGGATTCTCATCCACTGCCATCTTCTTTTTAGCTTCAAAAGTAATTCGCCCTGATTCGATGGCATCCTGTAATACATGACGAAAAACCAAACAATTATTAGTTGTATGAGACCATGCATTATGCCACTTACAATATTTTTTATCCTTAACTTGCTCAGGATTTGGCAATTTGTGTTTATCGCTCAGTTTTATTTGCTTGTCTTTATACAATCTATCAAATATAGTATCTGCTTTGGTTACATCGAACGAAAACGTTCTAGCCTTCTTGCTTGTATCTCTTAAAGGCTCGTTTTTCGCCGTCATCCCTGAATTAATTATTAACGGACATTCATAAGCATCTCCCTTAATCAATTCGGCCAAACATATTTCAGTTTGATCATAATATTCATCCACAACGTGAACGTCGAAGTTTGGGTCTCTATAATAAGTCCCTTTGCTGGAATTTTTCATTTGTTCCTCTTCCCTTATCAAACGCTCATACCTAATCACATTGGCCGTTAATTGGAAGAGATCAGGAAACTCCCTATCCTGAAATTTCTTTTTCAAGTCGAAACTTAAACAACTTTGAGCGATCTTAACAAACTCTTTTTCGGGTAAGGGCACAAAGCATTTACTCCTAGCAGTCTTAAACCTTTGAAGAAAAACTTCCGCCCATTCAGTTGGCATTTGACGTAAATTCGTCAAATCAGCCAAGGTGACTTCAGATTCAGTTTTATAGAATTGGGCGTGGAACAACTGTTCTAATTGTTGCCATATCTGAACAGAGTTTGCTGGCAAATTAATGAACCATGAAAAAGCTACTCCTGTTAGCGAACTAGGAAACAACCTTATTTTATGGTAATCACTTACTTCACTGCATTGCAGTGTAAATCGCCCTACATGTTCCAATGTTGAGACCTCCCCTAAACCTGTGAATAGTGAAAATTCCGGCACTTTATATCCCCTAGGCCACGGATAGGCTTGGTCTATCCAATCGGGATATGGCTTCCTATAAGTTGGCCTAATGAAAGGACGCATTCCAAAAGCCATCTGATCTTGCATTATCTCGGTGATTTGGTTTCTTAAAGCCATGTTTGGATCATACGGGACTCCTATTGGTTGATTCACAGGTGGAATCATTTGAGGTCTATTGTTTAAACCTGGGTTTGTGGCCAAATTACCATTACTCATGGTATTATTACCATTTATTTGGACATTTGCCCCTTCGTTAACACGTGTTGCGTTTTGTCCTATATTTGGCATATTTTCTCTTGCATTCGGGCTACCCCCCAAGTTGGACGATCCCACATTATGACCACTCAAATTGGCCACGTTGCCTCCACCCACATTTGACGTCGATGGTATAAAAGGCATTTCTATTCCTTGACTAGGATTTATAGGGTTCATTGTCGGTGAATTGTGCCCTACAACCGTCCTAGCTTGGAAATGATTCCCTATATTTGGCAAATTTGGTTGACATGTCTGGCCTACTAACCTAGTTATAAGTTCATTTAAAGTACTTAATTGTTTGGCCATGTTGTCGTAATGCACATTTCCAGTTTGAACAAATTTTTCCATATCATGAACGTTTTGCAAGCTTACCTGTCCCACGACATCTTGCGTGAGTTCGCCAAGTAATGCGCGCATGGTTCGTGGACTCAATTCCGTCATGGGCTCATAACGGCTTTGATTTTGTCCCTCCGTTGCTGGTGTATTTTGCTGTTCTTCATATCGCTCGATCACGGATTGAATTCGCTGGCTGACTGGTTCCTTATCTGAGTTCTTGTGAGGCATATTGTTCTACCCTCTTGTATCTTCTAACACCAAAAGTGTCCCACTGGGCGTGCCAAATTGTTTCGCGCGGAATGTGTATCTTTCGCTAACAATTAAAGGATTCAGACGATGTGTAAGGGACGCCAAACCTTTTGAGACAAAGTCCCAACAAGGGGTGTTTGATTTAGAAGACTACAATAATGACAAAGGATGAAAAGAGCAAAACGAAATGCCTCCAAAGGGCACAAGCACACTAGAATTCACTGTAAAGAAAATATTTAAGACTAAATGGAATGAAATTACATTTCTCTGTTTTTTGAGAGTTCCTTCTTTTTTTTCTTCAATCAATCTCCTTTCTTTTATACCTTGTCAAACGGTTTTATCACACGTTTTCCTTCAGTCTTGCATAAAAACTTCTCATCGCCCAGTCTCTTCCTTATCGCCCAGCAACCACCTCGTCGCCCAATAACTGCCCATTTCTTCCATAATGATTTCAACTGTTTGTAACTTCCCCATGATGATTTAACTTCTTGTAACTCCTTCATGAAGCAATCACTTCGTCGCTCAATAACCGCCCATTTCTCCCATGATGATCCCAACTGTTTGTAACTTCCCATGATGATCCAACTTCTTGTAACTCCTTTATGATAATTCAAGTTTGTAACTCCTGACAACGTGGGAACAATGATAAGAAAAATGAGAAAAACTACTTATGAACAGTTACTCTTATGCCGTGATTGACCATTCTAATCGCCCAACGCCCTGAGCGTTTTTGATCTGGGCGATGTCCATTTTGGGCCCTTCCTGGCTTGGACAATTTCTATTGGGCCTAAATACGAATTTATTTGGGCATCCGTTGGGCCTGGTCGATATATTTTCTAAACCTATGTACTTGGGCATTCGGGCATTTATTATGGGCCTATATGTACAATTTTTTTAAGTCTCTTTTTAGGCCCTTGTTATTTCATATGTCAACACACACAATTAACAGTAAATTGTAGAGTAATGCAGTAATTCATATTATTGTGATGTAAGGAAAAGAAAAGATTGCATGAAATCTGAATTTGGAAAATTCCAATAAAGTATCTTATTATTGTGACATACTATGCACCGCTCGTGCACACTATCAATATTTTTCCATTGATTTCTGTCTTACACTAATTAGCTTTTTATTTTCTATAAACCCAACTGTCAACAACAAAATATGTAATCATTAATATTGACTAATTAGCTCAATTGTTTTTTTTAACTTTTGCATATAATTGACACAAGTATCTTTCTGCTTTTCAATGTTTTCCAACCGAGTTGTGACCTTTTTGACCATTATATACAGTATTTCGTTTGTATTATTCTATCTTTTCCATTGTCCCATCAAGATCACTTTTTTTTTCCCCCGTTCATATTTCATCTAGAAAAATAAAAACTCAAAATGCATGTGGAATTAATACTAGAATGCATTGATTCAGCTTTATGGATTGCATTTAAGCTAGTACACACCAAACACCATTTTTCTCTGGTAGTTGTAATTTTGGAAGTAAGAAGTACGTTCATTTCTGTTTGTACTAAAATTTTGCTATCTCATGCAGGATGGAGCGATAGACATACAGGATAAGATGTAATGACTCATTGATTCTACTAATACTTGAGAATTTGAGAATAAAAATAAGTTGTTTCTTCATAATTTTGAAATTTTGACAAGATTGAGCAAAATCTCACTTTTTTATTCTAATTCAACATGCCTTACAATCATGCCATATAAAAATCTGACTGCATCGAGTTTGAACTTTTAATTCTATTAATTATGTGAATTTATGTTTAGTACATAATATTATAATATTAGACAAGTCTGAAAAAAAAAAAAAAAACTTATTCTTCTTTTTTAATATTGTGCAATACTATAAAATTCTCCCAACAAAACACGCTACAAATATATAAAATACAAATCTTGACCATTATCCTTTTTATGTTTCAAGAATTTTCTCCTCATCTAGTTTTGTGTCTCTCTCATGTAAGTTCATTTACACTAATGAATAAGGTCTCGTTTGGGATTGATTTTGAAGCCCACTTCTGATTTTCAAACAATCAGAAGTTGATTTAAGCATTTGGCAACATTTATCAAAGCGATTATAAAATAATCTGACTCACCTGGCAGCAGATTTTGAGAAGCAGCAAAATTGCAGCTTTTCAGATTCTGTTTTTAGCTTTTTTATTTATATATTATTAAAATATTAATTTTACCCCTAATTAATTAAACTAAGTCCTTTGATACCCATTTGAGAAACCAAATTGATGTAAGTTGGATGTATAAAAAATAATATAAATTTAATTAATTTTTTCACTATATGACTATACTTTTATTTTGTAATTTTTATAAAATTTAAAATTTATTAGGTGTTTATTATTTTTATTTTAAAATAATAATAGTGAATGTATTGTCTTGTCTTGTTAAAAAATATTTGACTAGGAAAAAAATAAATTTTACAACTCGTGATAATAATAATAATAATAATACAAAATAACATTATTATAATTAATGTCCTTTTTAGTAATTTAATACCATTACAGCAGTAAATCACTTTTGTTTACCAAACGCTCAAATCCTGCTTTTGAAACATACAACAATTTTGAAATAAGAGTTTACCAAATACTTATTTGATTCTTTCCACAGCTGATTCTTTCTGCAGCACAGCAGAAGCCGATTCTCTTAAAAGCACAGCAATACCAAACCAAGCCGAAACAGTCCACTGTGTATTAAGATCCATGATTATTAAGATCCATGATTATGTGCATTATGGCCAACTAATTTGTTAATATCAGAATTTGGCGTAGATGCCACATTAGAAAGCAAGTCCCAGTAAGGGATAATCGACACTCATTCGAGTTGCGTGTGACAATTTCAAGTCCCAAGGCGCTGTAGATCCTCACTTGACATTGTCTACATTTTACCGAAAGATTCTTTGGGATGGCCTTCAAGACGGCAGCGAACCCCACCCATTCATCAATGGACCTCGCACACCCATGGAGTTCTCCCAGACAGTCCGGTATATGAGGCAGAGCCTCAACTACAACTGGAAGATAATTTGGGGGATTATTATCATTGATTGGTAAGATATTCCCCACAATGAAACTACATGTCAATCCCTAGAAATCAACAACGCATTCTTGAAGATTGACTAAGATCAGGACCGATCTTGGATGTCACGATAATTATGGAATCAACATTATCCCCACGAGCAAATAGAACCCAATCAAATAACTAATAAATTGCTACCCATAATCGTCTAGAACTCTCCTGTTATAAATATTCGTTTCCACTTTATTCCAATGTACACATTATTGTTTACCTTGGACTCTAGTCAAATCTCTACTTATTTGTGCTTTTCACACCCGTATATTTTCCATACAATCTTATACCGATAGTTGACTTGACAAATCAGATTGACAACGATCGTCGACCTTTTTCCCTCCGGTGATTTTGACGTCTAAAAGTAGTTCAAGTGTACATATAAAATACAGATTGGTAGATAAAGGATTGGACATCAATTGACAAGTAAATAGTGCAATTTTGAAGATCAATATAATTAATAAATTATCTAATAACTTTGGTGCCCAGCTATCAACTAATGTTATTGATAAGAATAGAACAATAACATAATGATTATAAGACAAGTTTATATTAAAGAAAAAGGTGGCCACTTGCCGCTCGTGGGCCCATATTACTTTTGGACCATACTATTAACTCTACGTCAATCACTTAGTTAATGTGAAGCATATGAATGGATTTTGCACTTATAATTCAAATGCGATTTGCTTTTTACTGTTAATTAAGTTTAATTTTAACATTATTTGGTAAAAAATTTCCAGCTTTTCCGGCATCGCTGCCACTTGCCACCTATCTATATCAATTCCATATTTCCTTTCTTCTTTTTCGCACAAAAACAGAGATTCAAAGCTCAGGAGAAAGATAGATTGCAGATTGATAAACTTTTAATGGTAAGTTTTACTTTATTTTATGATCAAGTTAGTGTAATTTTTCTACTTACACTAGTAGAAGGCGTTCATGTAAAACACATGAAATATTGATTAAATTTTTTAAAAATAACATCTCGGTTCCTATCTTTTAAAATTTTACGGTTTTAGCTCTCTAACCTATTTAAATTTGTGAATTCTTTCCCACATGACAAAAATCAGAAATGTGACAAATTGACAATTAAATTACACGTCACTTAAAACTAGAGAAAACAGTCAAAGATTTAAAATGAGAACCCATATAAATAGACTTTCACATGTAATCTTAACATCTACATTGATAATTTTCATCATGTAGAATTCACTTTTGAAAATTAGAGAGCTAAAACCACGGGTTAAAGAGCACAACACTTATTTTCCCTTTAAAAAATGACACGTGTTGTGTGCATTTTTGCTATTAGGCTAAATGATTATTTAGTACAAGTGCCACATCAGGACATAAAATTACTTTTAGATCCAAGATAACATCAAATGGAGGAAGAAAAAGCATATGAAATTTTAAGCACATAATAAAGGGAACAAAATATAAACAATCATGTGGTACCCCATAAATTTTTCAAAAGCAAACCAACTAAATTACTAATTAAGAATCTCCTTGTGCCCTTGTTGAATTATGTGATGGAATGTCAGTTACTTTTGGGGAAAGCTCAGAGGAGAAAAAAGAGAATTATGATGATTGTGTAATGTAGATTTAGGTACAAAATCTTGATGGTGTAGTCAAAGTATTAGCCTTTTGCATTATTAGAAATCAAAAGGAGTTTCAATTATAGAGAGTGTACTTAATCATTAGGCCCTCCAAAACCATTCCCTCCATTTTGCAAAATCTTGATATCTCAATACATTTTACAGATAGATAAGTAGATGATGGATCCCACCTTTGTCCCACCATTAATTTCCAATGTCACACATTTGCTTTCGGGTTTTTCTTGATCATGCAAAAAAAGGAAATTAAAAAAAAAAAAAAGTTACATCTAACAACACGATGAAGAATTCATGTGTCGTTCCAGGCAGTAAAAGCTGGCAACTGAGTCATTGAGAGTGGAAGAGGCCTCAGTTGTGCAGTTTGCATCCATGGATTGATATTAGTCGAGGCAGAGGTGGTAAGGGTAGTAGGCTTAGCAAAGAGGATGGAGGCGCCTGTTTTATCTGGACTTGCTTCCCTTGAGCTGCTTAAGCTGGTAACCAAAGATGATGGGTTCGAAAAGTGTGGCGTCCCATTCCCATGATTGATCGTTTCATCAATAACTGGCTGGCTCATGTTAGCAATATCGATTCCAATCAGACCCTGCAGCCCTTCTGTGAAAGAAGGATTTTGATAATTTCCTGCATGCATTGTTTTCTCATTTATTACTTCCAAAGATCCATTTTGTTGATGCCTGGGAGATTGGTATAGCACCATTTTCCAATCAGGTACATTCTCCACTCGGGTACATCCCTCTGGTACGGCCTCAGGCTGCGGCTGCCTCTCCTTTTTTCGCCTTGCTAGCTCTCCAGTAGGCAGTGTATTGCTCGCAATAATTTTCTCGACATCATATCTTGATATGTCAAAGTTAGTCACAGCATTTACTCCCCGGAACTTGATTGCCGCAATATCATAAGCTTCGGCTGCTTCCTCTTGAGTGCCTAAGTTGAGAAAATAAATGATTTTATCCAGCCTCATCTAGTACGCAATATTGGACTGTACTATTCCGTGTGCCATAAAGTTTAATAAACAATTTAGATAAAAATGACTTGCTGCTCTCTCTTTTATCATTTTGTCTCAAAGGAACAGCCTTAAAAAAGTTCATTCCCACTGAGTCAAAGTTGATGCATGAACAGCCTTATAAAAAAGTATCACTGGTGCAATGTAATGGTTCAAGAAAAGAGAAGCAAATAGTCCCTCAACACCACAGCTCAAAAAAAGCAATAAGTCATAATACATGGCTCTATTTGCAGGCGACTTTAAATAAATGATGTACAAACACACACTGAAACTAACTGTAAAAAAGACGATAAAAATCAATTGGGGAGAACTTACTGAAAGTTCCAAGATAGAGGTCCTTGTTCCCGGCAACCCGGCCAATCCGAGCTTGCCATCTGCCGTGCTGATGATGCCTGTAAACGTCATAAAACCCGAGATTTAAGGCTATGCAACTTGAAATTCAAAAAAGGCTCTCTAATATTAAGAATAATAATAGGAATATTCAAATGAACCTTGTAACTCCTCTGTACATTGATGCTCCCCTAGAAAATCCACTACTTTTCCTGGAAAACAAAAGCTGTAAATGAGATTCTACCCAAAAAGAATTCTAGGAAACAAAACCCATTAAACAGATTAAGTTTCTTAATTCTTCAATTAATAAACCTTCTTAAGTGCGCAACATATTCCTGTCGACTCATATTCTTCATCCCCTCAAGCTCTTGCTGGTAGTTCTCCAACTGCACAATTGCAATAAATTAAATCGTAATTTTGTTGGCTAAAAACATAACAATAAAAATAAATCGACCGTGGTAAAAAATATATATACCAGGAAATTAATATGCGTAGAGGGTCCCCAGTACTTAAGTGCAGCAAGATCATATGCTCTTGCAGCCTTCTCTTCCATATCATAACCACCTAGAATGATTTTATCATAAGTTTTTCTGCATAAATTAAACTTAGTAGCTATTTACTCTTGTCAAAAACAATAATCTTACCAAGATAAACTGAGATTTATATGAATTGATGAAAACAGCATATGATCCAGAACAAGAATTGAACATGTCAAGAAAAATCAAACCAAAAGTTAGACCACGAAATGGAGCCAAATGTGGCAGTCAAAAGCCATAATACGTCCAAAATAATACTGTAGAGGGTTTCATTATTCTTGGCTAACCTTGCCTCCCTTTTCTAGTCTGCCCCTCCTTCTTGCAACTGTTATCCCACAGGTGAGCTTCATACCTACCAGTCCACCTATGTCTGCAAAAAAATAGTAGAAAAAATATCCCATCAAATCAAAGAGAAAACAGGCCACAACACCATGACATTTTTGTAAACAACCCAACCAAAATGTTGAAAAAAACGGGCAGTAACTACTCAAGATCCAGCAAGAAAACTAAGTAATGATACAGTGGAAGCAAGAGAAGGAGTGCACTAACCTAGTTACACCTCTATACTGGGATGTTCTTTGACCAAATGTGTCAATAGATTTCCTATGAACAGTTTGCTTTTGTGTCACTTTTTCAGATCCCCTCTTCTTGCTTCCCAAGGCTATACACTGAGTCTCAGTGGGTGAGATTTGCCTTGGAGCAGTGACACAACTAGACTGAGAATTAGGACTCATGGACAAGCTCAAAGACTGCAAATCCCCACAGCCCATTGCACCACCACCGCCGCCGCCGCCGCCGCCGCCACCAACATAAGTATTAGAGCCAGAAGCACCTCTATCTTCAACCATACAACCATTTACCTGATGTTCCAAGGGATGGTGATCAAACCATGTTTTCAAACATGGAATTTCATCTTCAGTTGTTGAAGGAACCTGAGTGTTACAGTCTACAAGTTGAGTTTCCTTAGATTGTTCCTCATCTATTCTCTGATACATAGCATTGCACTGTAGCCCAGAATAATACTGATGGTGTTGCGGCTGCCTGAAGGGCTCTTGGTTGTAGAACATGCTGTCTAGGCTTAAAGCCATTGTTTCTCTCTCATGACTCCCATAGTCATGACTTGCCATTGTTGCACCACCCAGAAAATCTTCTAGTTTAGGCGAAGAATTTGGTACCATAGCTAAAAGTTTAAATATTTATTACACAGTTAAAAATGACTAAAAAATGTATACCATCTTGAGATCAAGAAAAAGAAAAAATAGAGAATATATTAAGAACCTAACCTTCTGTGTGGGATCTAGAGAACGCTTCCATAATGCAAAGGGAACCATCAGATTTAAGAGGCATTACTGACAAAGGAGACTGAAACCCACCCATTTCACCAACTCCATAACAGATTGCAGAAGTATTTAGGTGAAGAGGTGAAAGATAGAAGTTGCTTGCTGGAACTGCAGTGGTAGTAGGAGGGGCTTCAGTTTGATGATTGAACTGTTGATGATGATGAGGATCTGAAGCTGAAGAACCCTCCATTTTCATGGGTGAGAGAGAAAAACCTAACCAGTTATTATTGCTATTGCTGCCGTTGCTATTATCATTCATGGACTTCATCTTCTACAGCTTCAGCTCTCTCTCTATCTCTCTCTCTCTCCTCTTTTTGTTGCCTGTTTCTCAAGGCAAGTCAATCATTGGGAGCAAATAAAGTAATCATTTCTCTATTTTGATTCTTCATCTGAAAAAACTTAAATCTTGTTTTGTAGTTTTGTTGCAGAACTCTCACGAGAACAAGAAAAACATTGGCTAACAAGAAAACTCTTCTCTCCCCTCAAGAGAACAAAACAGGTCCTTTTAAATTAAACAAAAAGAATGAATTTTTAGAAGCAAATGCTGGGAAGTGGGTAGCATTCCATGGGGATCTGTGTACATCTATATCTTTGGAGCCTTTTGCTAATCCTTTTTCTTGAAAAATTTCCTTGCCCAACTCTTAAAAACCCTACCTTAAACCCATGTACCATAAACATCACATGAAGCCAATACCCCAAATACAATTGTATATATATATAAAAAAAATACTTAGCAAATACGGTAATAAGAACATGACCCGTTATTATCCAAATAACCCAGATTTTTTATTTTGATTAATCCCTCATCCATTTAAAAATAGGACAAAATGTATATTGTATTGACTTCTTTTTTTTTTTTTTCTTTTGCCTCTTCCTTTCTTTTTCTTTTGCGGGTTTCGCGAATCTTATAAGTAACTTGTTTGATTTATTAAAAAAAATAAAGACTCGAATCTAGTCTGAATTTAGACACGACCACCTATCTCTTGCTGGGTTTGGAAATGGCCAAGAGATAGCCAATTCATTATGATCGTTCACAATTTCTCAATCGTTACAAAGAGAGATATTTAAAAAGTTCATGAGATTCTCAATCGCACTTTTTAATGAAGAAGAATAGCGTGGGAGAGAGTGAGATGGATCAACATGTATATTTGATTTTAGACTGTTGTCGACACTTAGTGAACTGATGTGCGAGCTAAACATGAAAAGTACTAAAATTATTATTAGGTGCATGTTTTGGCAAAGCTTAATATTTTTAAAGTTTATCAAATATTCTTTTTATTTCTTACATTTTGTAAGATTCACAAATTCACTATATATTTACTTATAACACCTTTTTTTTTTTTAATAAGAAGATGTAATTAAAAGCGTGACCAAGCAATTGCTATACGTATTCCTTAATGAAGATGCATTTATGTATTATTTTGCGAATCTAGTGGACATGAAAAGAACCAATGGGAAAAGAGGGCGGTCAGAGATAATAACCAAAACAGGATTGCTTTTAATTTACAGTCACAGAGGGTTGGATAGATTTGACGGGCAGAAACATCTGCCCATCCAGTCACTTCATGCAGTACAGCTTTTCTGTACAATATATCCAGCTGCATTTCAGAAACTTTCAAATTATTTTTACTCTCTCTCACTCTATTCCATCAAAATTTCCAATAAAATTTAACAGTTGGGCTGTGTTTAATTGCACAAAACATTTTTAAAAAAAAGTCTTTTTTTCTACATATTTTCTAACTAATATATTTAATTGCACAAAATTTTTTATAAAAAAAATATTTTTTCACCTATTTTTCAAAATGTATTTGATTGCAAATTTTTTTTTCAATGTAAAATTTTTCTCATTTTTCTTGTTTTCAAAAAAAATATTTTCTTAGAGGGGAGGAGGTTTTATTTTTCATAGAAAGTTGTATTATTTTCCAATTAATAAGGCTGTTTTTGATTACACAAGATTTTCCATGGGAAAAGTCTTTTTTCCACCTATTTTCCAACTGATATGTTTGATTGCACAAGATTTTCTATAGAAAAAATATTTTTCCACCTATTTTCGAGGGTGTGTTTGATTGCAACATTTTTTTTCTATGTAAAATATTTTCTCATTTTCTTTGTTATGGTCACATTTTCCTTGTTTTCAAAGAAAATATTTTATTAGTTGGGGGGTGTGGGAGGAGATTTTATTTTTCATGGAAATTTTGTCTTATTTTTCAATTAATAATTTCTTGGCAATTCAATTCCATAGAATTCATTTTCTTTCCACTCAAATTTCTTGCTTGCAATGACAATTCAATTTCATAAAATTCATTTTCTTTCCACCCAAATTTCTTGTTTGTAATCAAACACACCCTTATATTGATTTCAATAAAAAGTTCCATTGATGTATTTTTAGTAACGTAGAATTGGATAGTGCAGTTATGGCTCCTACTTGTTCTGCTATGTTTTCTTGTTAGTTTTTTCGATTAAAATTTAAAAGTATGTTTTATATTGCTCGTCTTGGTATATATACACTCTTCCAAATTATTATACTTCCGCATTTACCTCTTCTTTTTATCTTTCAACAATATTAAATCTCTTTCTTACACAAAAGTTAAAAACATATATTATATGCTGCTTTAATTATAAGTGTGACAGTAGTATCTTTTTGTAGAACAAGTGCTCCAAAACTTATTGGCTTTTTTTTCTAAGGGGGATGGTGTTGTAGTCAACACCTCCTTGCGACAAAAAGTGGGAGTGGGTCTCTATTTGCTCCCAATATTCCAGAAATGATGAGGAAAGGGCCCTCTAAAATTGCAATGCATTTGGTGATGCATGATTTTTTATTCAACACCTTTACAATAATTTACAATAAATAAACTAAATGATCAAAACGACCCCTTTATATAATTTATTACATTAAAGCAATTATATAGCAGTATACCAAAAATAATGGGTTTTCTGAGAGTTAGCCAATGTTTGCACTCGAATTTTAATTTAGTTCTATGTGCATTGTTATTTTACCATATTGTAGTCCTTCTTGAGGATGTCGCTTTATTCAGGCGAGTGGAGAATAAAGTATCTCACACGTTTGTCTCGTTTGCTATTTTAGTCATGGTGTCTTACCACTTGATCAATTGTATTCTTGTTTTTCTCTTGCAAGTTGTGCATTGAGACCTTAATTAATAAAGTTATTGTTGGTTTCAAAGGATTTATTTATTTTTTATTTTTTTATAGCAATGCGTATTTCGAGTAGTATTGTCATTCCTCCTGACTTTCTGCAACAAAATGTCTTTATCGGGTAGAAAATATAAAAAATAAAATAAAATAAAATAAAATAAAATAAAAGATGTTTTCATTTCTTTATTCGAATCGAAATTTATGATTGTTGGATAGACAAGTAATTATATGATGGGTCCTTGGTTTATTCGTGCGGGTATTGCATGCAGAAGTGAATTCATGGAGACAGATTTTCAAATGTAAATGATTTGGTTTGAATCTTTGACAGTAATAAGAAAGGATTGAGTTTTGGGGGAGGGAAAAAAATTACACTTTTGATTATATAGTAATGATGACTGAATCCATCAAGCACTCCCACAAAAATAATGCATTTCCCTGTCAGATTAAATCATACTCTTAATTCCATCTTTTACTACTTTTTAATAAAATATACAAGTTTACAACTTATAAATGTAATAGAATTAACTTACCCGTATAATATAGGAGCTTATGTCGCATTTTCTTCTTTAACTTTCAAAGTAGGTCACCTTAATTTCTAATCTCACTTTTGTTACACCTCTAGAGTCTCGAAAGTTAGGGAATGATCTCCTGTCCACTATGGACAGGAGATTATTTGCCCACTACTAATGTAGGCTGATGTGGGAGTGCCACTGCTGATGTGGCACTCCCACATCAGCAGTGGAGCACACAACTTTGTGTGGACACAAATGTTATCTACACACAGTGGATAACATATCTCCTACCCACCATGAGCAGGAGGAGATCATTTTCCCTCGAAAGTAGTAATGATTGCATTGTAGCGACAGAGATAGAGACATAGACGATGATCTAACCTTAGCCGCCAAAGGTTGGTGTTTGTAAGTTTTGAGCTAATATAGTGCATGGAATTGTTGCTCATAGGCTCATATATCAATTTGGTACCAAATGGGCACCAAATGGGAAGAATAACAACAAATCAACCTGAATATAGGCAAATCGAGACTATGATGAATACGATGCAAGAGTTATATGCGTTTAGAGTCGAATCTTAGGCAGATCAACCGCAACATTTGTGTCACTACAAACCGTGGGCAAATCGTCTAGAAGATTTTGGCTATGCCAACATTCGTGATGTTATGAAAACTGTGGATAAACCGTTGCAGATACATTTTAAACGGATTTTGACTCTGAAAGTGTTTTTTTTTTACTGCTATTATATGCTTTATTTTTTTGAATTCTACAGTGAGATAATAACATGTCATTTAGGTTACTGGTGGAACTTAAATATTCCTTTGTCATTCATGCATGTAATTTGTTATTTTTGCAAAACTAGAGTTTTGCATGTTGAATAGAATCACTTAACAATGACAACAACAAGCTAAGTCTTATTTTGAATAAGTTTGGTATTAGCTATATGAATCCAAATTCATTATTCCGTTTGATTCACTTTTAAATATATTCATAGATTTAAAGCAATTAGATCCTTAAGTTGTGTTGAGAATATTACATATAAATCAAACCTAACAATAGATCTAAGCCAAAAAATGGTTTCACATTCAACAATAAAGGGAGAACCACCCACTGACTTTGCACTTCATAGTCGATAGAAACGCTCAACCCCGGTTTCCTCTCCAATCTTGACCTCCCACTTCTTCCAAGGGCTTAGACAAAATAGCATTGAAACATAGCACTAGCCTTCCAAGAAAATGAGCACAAATTTCACCGAATCCTTAGACAACAACTTTAAATCAATCAATCATTTCCTTTCAACCCACACCTTAGTCAAGGAACAAAAGTTATTGTTCACCAAAGGTGTTTTAAACTAGATCAATCGACATTCAATCTAAAGATCACTGAAAAAGAGAAGGAAGAAGAAGTTGAGATTCGGCCAAGAAAATCAATAGCAAAAGACTTTGGTTGGTTGTTTCTTTTTTTCGAATTTTCAAAGAGAGGGAGAAAATAAATTGTTTTTTCTCGAAGTATATAAAAAAAATAAAAAAATAAAAACCACTAACTTACCAATGCCATACGTGGAGAGATCTCAGCCATTGGTTCAAACCAATGGTTGGTATCAACAATGAAATAAACACAAATTCGGGTAAGCACATATGAACCAATCCCATTTTGCCACATAGACAAACCTAGCCCAGCTTAAAGAATCGGGTTTATGAGACACCCAATTTTTACAGAATCATAAACCTGTGCCCATAATTCTAATTGCTAAGTGCTTATTCTTCTTTTAATTGGCTATATATTTTGCCTCATCATCGCCCCACCTGCAAGAAAGAAATTAGCCCAAGTCTATATTTAATTTTGTCAAACTAGACTTAAATTTAACAATATGTAACACCTTAGTACCCATATCAGCTAGGTCACAATCAAATGATATTTTGAATAACTTAACTTCACCTAAATTTAATTTCTCTCTTCTAAAATGATACTTAACTTCAATGTGTTTAGATCCCTAATGATATATTGAAATTTTACTCAACATAAGAGCACTTTGAATATCAGCGTGCAAGTGTAAAGTACCATGAAGAATATCTAACTCTTTAAGATATATTTTAACCTCATACGTTCCTTCATAGCCTCGGTTATGTAGGTTATTGCTACATATTGAGCTTCGGTGCTGGATAATGCAATTAACGACTGCAATTGTGATTTTCATGATATAAACATTCACCCAAAGTAAAGAAATATGCAGTAGTTGATTTTCATTCATCAAAATCACAGGTAAAATCAGGATCAACATAATAATGTAGAGTTAATTTATTACAAGTATTATATACCAACCTAAATTTAATGTTCTTGCAATATATCTTGATAACCATTGCAAACCAGCCCAATGAGACTTCCCAGAGTTAGCCATATACCTACTTAACAAACTAATGAAATAAGCTAAGTCTGGCTTAGTAGTATTCATGGAATATATCACAGAACATATTGCATTAGCATAAGTATGTGTAACATCTCGTCTTTTTCTGCATCAAATTTTGGAGATTGAGCTAAGGATAAAATCATGTGACCAGCTAAAGGAACA
This sequence comes from Forsythia viridissima, assembly GCA_030279155.1. Classification (NCBI taxonomy): domain Eukaryota; kingdom Viridiplantae; phylum Streptophyta; class Magnoliopsida; order Lamiales; family Oleaceae; genus Forsythia; species Forsythia viridissima. Next base: position 22,079,971 of record CM059036.1, read on the forward strand.
TTCACACATCATTTTTAATGCTAAACTTGGTTATTATCTTGTTTATGCAGTTTTCTTGAGTAATAGTTAACATATTCACACTTTTATCTCTTCAAATAACCATTCCTAAGGTTTTATTAGCTGTCTCTAAATCTTTCATATCAAATTTAGCTTTAAAGAGATGTTTCATATTACTTATTTCATCTTTATTATCACAAACAATCAACATATCATCCACATAAAGCAGCAAATACAGCTTACTACTAGGTTTCAGATTTCTACAGTAACAACAAGCATCATACTCACTTATACTAAAGCCAAGTTTGATCATATACAAAATTTAATTTCTTATACCACTGTCTCGAAAATGTTTAAGTCCATATAATGACTTCTTAAGAAAGCACACCTTCTTAGCTTTCCCCTTTTATCTCAAACCCTTAAGGTTAAGCCATATAAATGACCTCCTCAAGCTCTCCGTGAAGAAAGATTGTTTTAACATCTATTTTACTCCAATTCTCAATTGAATTAAGCAACTAATGCTAAAATCCTTATTGTTTGTACTTGAATACGAGTGAGAACACCTCATTGTAATCAACACCCTCTACTTGGGTAAAATATCTACCCACTAATCTAGCTTTATATCTAAGTGGATCACTAGTGCTAACACCTTCTTTGATTTTGCAAAGCCATTTACATTGGACTACTCTTTGATTTTCAGATTTAATTGCCAATTTTCACATCTCATTTTTAATTAGTCGGTCCATTTCTTATCTCATGGCTTTTATCCAACTCATAGACTTAGGACACTCTATGCTTCTTTGTATGTTAATGGTTCCAAATTCTCAATTGTTTCACCTAAAGCTAATATGCAATAAGGTTCGATGAGCCATATCTTAGATTTGGCCTTATTTCCCTCTTCTCCATATCTCTAACAAGTTGGTCAACTTGAAGATCTACTTGAGCTTCACCTAAAGAAGGATTTTCAGGTTCATTCACTTTAGGTTGTTGTTGTTGGAGTGTTTCAAGTGCTGGTTCATTGACTTCAATTTTAGTTTGTTGATGTTCTACATTTGGTTTAACGTCTAGTTGGTTAAATTTATGTGTCGAACATTCTTAGCTTGTGTTTGCTATTTAGGTTCATTTTCAGATTTAAGACAAGGCAATTCTAACTCATTAAGGACCACATCTCGACTATTAATGATTTTTATATATTTTTTATCTAAAATCCATAACCTATAACCTTTTACCCTGATCGGGTAACCTAACAACACACACTTGACAGCCCTAATCTCCAATGTTTCTTCTGTTTGATGTGTATAATCTAACAAACCAAACACCTAAAGGTGGGATAGGTTTGGAGGCTTCCCACTCCACAACTCTTCACGAGTTTTAAATTCAATAGCACTTGAAGGAGACCTATTTATCAAATATACAGTACAAGCTGCCTCACTCCAAAAACTCTTTGTAAGACTGAAAGTTATAATCATACATCTAACCTTATCTATAATGGTCATATTTAACCTCTCAGCCACCCCATTTTGTTGCGGGGTGTGCCTTACAATTCTATATCTCTGAATTCTCTTTTATGTACAAAAAGAAATCAAACTCAAGGTTGTAAAACTCAAGGCTATTATCGGACCTGTTTGATTTTCTACAAGACATAACCAATTTTTTAAGTTTCTAAAGGTCTCATCTTTTGATTTTAAAAGATATATTCTAGTCATCTACAATAGATTGAATATACCTATTTCCACCACGTGTGGGATGTTTTTTAGGCACCCACAAATCATCATGAACATAAACTAGTGTTTTTTGCGCATTGTGTGCTCCTTTCCCAAAACTAAGCCTATATGACTTGACTATGACACACGTTTCACCAAATGTCATTTTAGTCACCTGATCTTTTTCAAACAACTGTTGATCACTCAAAAACTTTAACCCTTTGTTACCAATGTGCCCCATTCTATCACGACATAGCCCACGAAAGAACTCGAACCATTAGCCTCTTGTGCCTCACCTTGTAAATAGTACAAAACATTCTTTTGAGGACCATTCATGAAAAATGGACCTCACCTTGTAGTCGTGGATGCTCTAAGCAAAAATAATATAGGTCAATTGTCTGCAATGCAATCAACACAAGATAATCTGATCAACGACTCTGAGAGTATGAGAATTGAAATGTTAGCACCGTCAATGAGGGACCTCGGCATTAATAGCAAGTATGATAGTAAAAGTCGACACTCAGAGATAGAATTTTGGTAACTTAAAAATATGATTATTTCTTGGAAAAGATCAGGATAAAGTAGGAACCGAAAAGAGGAAAGAATTTGAAATAGCTGAGGACAAAGTTTTGATGTTCAAAGGTCGGATAAGTGTGCCTAAGGATGAATGTCTGAGAAATGAGATTTTATTTGAAGCTCATTCCGCTCCTTACACTGCACATCTAGGAGGAACCAAAATGTATAAAGATTTACGTAATACATTTTAGTAGAGAAACATGAAAGGAGTTGTAGCTCGTTTTTGGTGTCAAAATATTTGGTGTGTCAACAAGTGAAGGAAGAGCATCAGAGGCCATCAGGGCATTAAATCCAATAGATATACCGAAGTAGAAATGAGAGAAAATTGTAATAGATTTTGTTGTCGGTTTTTCTAGATCAACAAAATGTCATGATGCCATCTGAGTTGTGTAGACTGTTTGACAGAATTTGCCCATTCAGATGAATTTCAGTTTGGAGTAGTTAGCACATTTGTATGTCAAAGAAATCGTCAGACTTCATGGGTACCAGTGTCCACCGTATCAGATCGAGACACGCGGTTTACCTCAAATTTCTAGAAAAGTCTTCAAGGAGCTTTGGGTACTAATTTGAAATTTAGCACAGCTTATCATCCTCAGATTGACGGGCAATCAAAACGAATAATCCAAATCCTTAAGGATATGCTGAGAGCATGTGTTTTGGATTTGGATAGTAAATGGAAAAGTAACCTACCGTTGGTGAAGTTCGCTTACAATAATAATTTCTAAGCTACCATCAGCATGGTGCCATATGAGGTACTATATGGTCGCCGATGTCGCTCGTCAATTTGTTGGGATGAAATTGGAGAAAGAAAAACATTAGGCCTAGAGTTGGTTGAGAAAACAGTGAAAGCAATACACAAGATCAGGTCTAGAACTAAGACAGCACAAGACCGTCATAAAAGTTATGTCGATCAAAGAAGAAAAGAATTAGAGTTCGGGGGTCAGCGAAATATTTTTTTTTTCTAAAGGTGTCCCCCTATGAAAGGAATACTACGTTTTGGTAAAAAAGGAAAAATGAGACTGCATTTCATCGGCCCATTTGAGATTCTTGAAAAATTTGGAAATGTGGTGTATCATTTGGTATTGCCACTCGAGCTCTCGTGCATTCCACATTTCGATGTTAAAGAAGTACGTGCATGATCCTAAGCATGTGGTAAATTATGGGTCATTGGATTTCAGGAATCTGGTGATCTTAGAAAGAAAAGTCCATGTTCTGAGAAACCAAGAGATCCCTTTAGTCAAAGTTCAATGGGGTAGACACGAAAAGGATGGGGTCACTTGGCAAAGAAAAGAAGATGTTTAGCTAAGTACCCGGACCTCGTAAACCAAGTTAAATTTCGTAGACGAAATTATTCTAAGTGGCAGTGTTGTAACGACTAAAATTTTTTTGTTGGGGTTTAAAATTTCACGAAAAGTAAATTTCAATTTTCGGCGTCGTTGCAAAATTCTTAGTACATTTTTAACACTTTAGCCGCGTTAGATATTTTCACGTGTTTGCCTTATCTTTTGTATCAAACAAAAAGGATTTTTGTCAATCACCAAGACCAATTTTTTAATGCTAATTAAATACCCAAACAGCCCCTAACCTCATGCCACAATCAGCCCCCAAACAATCCATAAAATCCAAAAACTTAACCACCCATGATCTCCCTCACTTCAGTCCATTACCGACCCATTTCTCCTACATCTTTCACCCTCTATTTTCAGCCGTACTACCTTCCATTTACCCTTCAGAAAAACTTCCCAAGCCCTCACTCCTTCAGCTGCTAAAATCTGTGCCCCAAGAGCTCTCCAAAACAAGCTGAAAGTGACCCTACCATACGGAAGAAACCGCCCCCTCCACTACTCCATGATCAACCATTATTAACCCCATGTTTGATACTTCAAACCTCAGCCAATTGCACCCATGTTCTCTAAGAGAAAACCACTCCAAACTGCATTGATCAGCCCCTTTTTCTCTTGAAGAAAAAATGTTCCTTAAGTCTCCTTTTTCAGCCAGCAATTCCTCTATTTTGTCTCTCATTTTCAGCTCCCCTTAAGTCCATTTTCCTTCTTTTATTTTCTCATCCTACGCCTGCACTTTTATTCTATATTTTTATCCTTTAAGTTCCCTTAATATATCTCATTACAAACACCAAAGAATTACCAGCAGTAGGCTTAGAATTATCGGCTTTTATCAAGTAGAAATCAGTCCCTTTCAAGAAATCAGTCCCTTTCTCCTCAAAGTTTTGGCCTCGCCAGTAAATTTCTAACACCTTTATTTTGCTTCAACATTTCTCTTCTTCCATCATTAATTTTGGCCCCCAGGAGTAGACAACCAACATACCATTTTCAACCATCAATCAGCCCAAAGGTCTCTATTTTTGGCCAGCAAAGAACTAGATTTTACCTTCTTCTTCTTCATTTGTTTTTATCACTTAAATCACACTACAAACCTTAGATTTTTAGTGTGAAAAAGGGCAATCACGGAGTCATCATTTGAAGAAATGAAATAGCTATTTTGAACCACAAATCAATTCAATAGAAATCATTTCTGGTTGCAAGGTAGTTTCTTGTACTAACGATTAAATTCCACAGTTTAAAATTGAGAAAATATTATGTAAATTGATTACCATGCTAAATGTCAAAGTCAGAATTTTATGATTGTAGTTGAAGGTAATCACATATGTATGTTAGTGATTGAAGATAATCACTTTTAAGTTTCACATGGTGCCGATTACCCTAATGTGTTCTTGTGTATGTTCTAAATATTTTGGCATGTCGCAATTTAATTCCATATATTTTCTCACATGTTAGTATCTGTTTCTATTGAGGTTTTTTTTATGAAATACTTACCCCAAAATGAACCAATTTCAGATTGAAATAGTTGGCGTTGACGCGATGACGTATGCTAGTAAACATGAAGTGGACTTCTTTTTATTTAAATTAAGTTTTGACATCGAGATTATCGAGTCAATCATGACGTAAATACCATAATTTAGATGTTAGTTTTTGAGTATTTTATCATGTAACGTACTTAGAAAACAAGATGTTTGTTTAATTGTTATATAAATTTTTAGGATAGAAATTATTCTGAAATTTCAGCTTTCTATCCCTACTATAAAAACTCATAACTATATGTACATTTAGAGTTTTTGAGTAAAATCAGTGGCTATGAAAGACCTTATGTGTGGTATAATGGCAGCAATTAGAATCACTCAAAAAATTTCATTGTATGAATTTATTATGAACGTTTTAGCGGTTGCCATGAGACACCCGGAATAATTTTTCAAGCAACTTTGGCCAATATTTTCCCCTACCAAACAACATAGCTAAGGCCTAAAATTTTAACTCGGCCTAGTCCAAGGTCCTAAGTATCTACATTTCAAATTATATAATTTTTGGAATTCATTTAGATGGTCAAATAAAATGTGGCGACATCTATTATGATATAGGTAAAAACCTTAAAATGTAGAAGTGAAAAATTCTTTTCCCTTGCATGCTTGTTAGCTTGTGCAATAGTTATATTTTTAAAATTATTTAAGGGCACGGAAAATCTATTTGGATTCATCAAATATTAATTAAAGATTATTTTAGTGACCATCCGAGTTAAAAAAATGTGGAGTGTTACATGAACTTAGGACTGACTATATAAAACTATGTAACAAGCCTGTAATTTTCTTGGAAAGAACGATAATTTATGGAGGCCCACGACCTCTATTGTTGATAAATTATTGATAGGGATAGTTTTACTATTAACTATAAAATATAAAATAATTTAGAGAATACTATCTAACTTTTTTATTCTAAAAATACTATTTTTATTTTTTTAACACTTGTTGTTACATTTGTTATGTTTGTTATATTTCTTATAAAATGTGTGTTATATTTGTTACATTTGTTATTTTTTGGAGTTTAAAATATTAAAAAATAATTATAAAATTTTAATAAAAAATCAAGTATGTAGCAAAATTATCACTTATTAATAAGACCATCGCATGCCTTACCTTGGTCCTTGTCGGGCTCCTACAAAAGTTTATAGTGTTACTATTTCAAATTTCTTAATTATGATAAAACTTGTGAATCGACTATTTAAATATTTTATCATAAAGTGGGAATTTAAATAGAAGATCATTAATTAAAAAAAAAAGGAATATTGTTATCTGAAACAATGGATGAACATTCAAATCAAATTTATTGAGCTCCTCTCTGCAGAGTTTTTGTTGATAAGTAAAAATTTGAACATGATTGTAGTTAATTAATGCTTGGTGTGAAATAACTAGATGAAAATAATTGTTGAGGAGTCATAACTTGACGAGTTAATTTATATTAATATTTTACAGACATTTTAACATTGGGGTTGAGTTTGGTTTACATTTTTTTGGTAGTTTTTGGTCTCTACAAATGCACCATATTAGATATATCATGCTTGATATTGACCAGAAGAGTTTTATTTTTTTTTTATTTTTCTTTTGAGAAAATGTCTTTTAATATGAGATTAGCAAGAACATGGGGTTAATTTAATGAATGGTCACCAAATTAATATCAAGTTACTACTTATTAGCTCAACTTTAAAATGTATCATATCACTCATACAACTTTTCAAATTGTTTCTTATCCACCACTCATTTGGAAAACGGATGGAAAATGCCACATGGCGAACTAAATTGTTTCTCATCCACCACTTCACTAAACTTGCACTTGCCAATCACGCCCTTAGCTTATGCAATTGTATGATATTCAATCCATCCAAATTAAAAATTCTCCAAATCAATTTGAACTCTAATTTTGGTAATGCCATTCTTTTTAAGTTCCTTCAATTCTATCATGGCTGAGATTCTATCACGAGTAGACTCGCCATCAAAGCTTACATTAATTAGGCCGATTTCATCTGTAAGTTACATCATTCAATAGATAATTAAATCAAAATATTGAGCAAGTCACAACAGTCAACAACTGACAAGGTAAAAATAAAGAAAGAAAACCACAGTGAAATGAATCTAAAGGAAAAAGAAAAGATTGTGCGTTGCCATTAACAAAGTAGCCAATTCAAGGTAAATCTATTTCAAAATTAGGGTTCAAATTGATTCGAGAAAAATCATTTTTTACCTTTTGAAGATAAAAGCATGTTTGGCAAGTGCGAATTTAGTGACGTGGGTGATTTTAAAGTTGTTATTGTGCCACATAAACATTTCATTCGCCATGTGACGTTTTCTGTTCTACTGTGACTAATGTTTTTCTAATAAGTGGTGGATGAAAAATAATTTGAGAAGTCGGGTGTGTGATAAGATACCTTTTAAAGTTTAGTGAGTAAGTAGTAGCTTGATAACCATCTATTAAGTTAACCCCAAGAAAAAGTCTTTCAGAGTTCCTTCTCTCTATCTCTCAAAATTGCTCAAGTTCAAAGTTTAAGTCTTCAAGGGGAAGTAATATACATTTGAAGATGCAAATAATAATTTTGAAACTCTTGTTCAAAGTATTATCGAGTCCTAAACAAGTCAAGCTTACATTCAAGGAAAATATATAAACTAAAATTTATATGCTAGTTGAAGCTTAAGAATTCAAGAAAATTAGGAATGAGCTCCCTAAATTTTTAATTAGTGTGGTTTTGGCTCTCCAACCTTCAAAATTGAGGTTTCGAGTCTCCATTCTATTTAAATATGTGAATCTAGATCTCTATGTGATAGAAATTGTCAATCTATATATTAAAATCGCACGTTAAAGTCACTTTCAGTATATGAATTAGGGTCCAACGTTAAATCTTTGATGATTTTCTCCTCCAACTTGAAGTCACGTAAAAGTTGCCTTGGCAATTTTAACGTTCATGTTGATGTCCGTCACTTAAGGACACATATTCATATATTTAAATAAATTGGAGACTCAGATTCACATATTTAAATAGGTTGGAGTCTAGAACCTCAATTTTAAAAGTTAAGAGTACGAAAACCACACTAATTATAAGATTAGAGTTCATTTTCCCTAAAAATTCATGTCTCAACGTTTAAATACATGTCAAAATTTTCATAAAAATTTAAATAGTAATGTCATTCATAGTTGCTAACTACCGTAGTCAGCATATGCGGCATTACTCAATTAGAGTAATTATTTACTTCAATTTAGTAATGTTATTCATAGTCAAAAACTATAAATAATTACTCCAATTGAGTAATATGACGTAGGCTGACTGCAGTAGTCAGCGACTATGAATAACATTACTCAAATTTAAATGGTGATCCCAAGGACGAAGAAAGGGTTGGACTAAATTTTTTGTTGAGTTGAGCGAATGTAAAAAATAAATAAATTTCCATATAGATTTTTTTTACATATAAAAAAAGTAATTAGTCTTGGGCTGCCCTAGGCAACGCCCCTGGGTGATCCTATGGACTTTTTAGATGAATCATGGAGTAATAGATCTAGATATGTGAGTCTTAAGGACTTTTAAGACGGGCCAATGACTTAAGAACTTTCCCTAAGGTCGATTTTACTCTAAAAGAACTACAACAATAGAAATATCAAAAGAATGTCTATGGTTTGCATGCATTTATTGTTAGTGCTTGTTTAATGGAGCTTTATAGTAGATTTTGATAAAAAGTTAATGAAATATGTGGTTGAAAAGTAAATAAAAGTTGTAGGTCCTATGAAATTTATAGTTAAATTAATTGTTTACTTTAACCTCAGTTTTTTAGCAAATTTTTAAGTTCCACTAAACAAGCTCTTAGTATCCGTTTGATTTTACTAAAAATCAGATTTTTCATAAATTTTGATAAAATTTGATAAAAATGTGTAGTTGATGTTGAAAAGTTAGTAGAGTTATGCCATGTTTGGGCATAATTTGTGTTGGACCTATTTTTTTGTTGTAAAAGATAAAAGTATATTCATGTTCTCCTTCGTGAGAACATTGAATTCATATATTTACCTGTTCAAAATGATGTTTGGGTAACTTTCCAAAATGATGTTTGGATAAATGAGAAATTGAAGCTCAAAGTGGAGTTTGATAAAAAAATTTGGAGGAAAAAGCAAGTGGCTTATCCCACATTGGAAAATGATTTTTTTTACTAGAATATATATATATATATATATATATATATATATATATATATATATATATATATATATATATATATATATTTCTGCCCAAAATGATGCTTGGATGAATGAGAAATTGTAGCTCAAAGTGGAGTTTGATAAAAATTTTGGAGGAAAAAGCAAGTGACTTATCCCACATTGGAAAATGATTTTTCTTTTTTACTAGTGTATATATATATATATATATATGATGCTTGGATGAATGAGAAATTGTTGCTCAAAGTGGAGTTTGATAAAAATTTTGGAGGAAAAAGCAAGTGGCTTATCTCACATTGGAAAATGATTTTTTTTTTTTTTTTTACTAGTATATATATATATATATTGCCATATTTTTGAAATGTGTAATCTAGTGTAGCATATAAAGGCTCTTTTTGTGCGCGCTCATAGGTAGGGGTAGGCGTGGGTCGGTTTTTAACCCAACCCGACTCGAACAAAAAAAAAAATTCATTTTGGCGAAAGCCAAATCGAACAAAATTTTTTTTTTGAAAAATCAAGCCCGAAACCGACCCGAACCGATTCAAGTCGGTTCGAGTTTTCTGTTTCGGGCCCTGCTAAAGAACAATTTTTTTAAAAAAAAATCGAGTCGGCGTCGGGTTGGGTGAAACTGACTCGAATGGGCCCAAAACTGACCCGAGTCGGTTCAGGTCGGGTCGGGTCGGTTTTGCGATTTTTTTGCCCAGCCCTACTCGTAGGAGAGTTGTAAATTACGAACCAATTAACATCTCGAACCATTGAACTCATGTGCAAGTGCAACCTGCGTATACGAATGTTGAAGCGAAATTGTCCCTTAGTAGGATCTATGTTTTGTCATTAATTTTTTCAATTTATTTTTCTGAAGTGATTCCAGACCTTCCAACTTCGTTGATTAACTCAAAAAGGCTGTTTAATTGATAGGTTAAATGGGGTGTTAATTTTGTAACACCTGAAATTGTCTTGTTTATGGTGGAGTTGAAAGGTTATCTGGGAGCTTATATAATATGTTCGATTTTTCATAGTTAGATCACGAATTTTATTGTGCTCTCTTTCTTTTCAGTCAAGAAAATTCATGTGTTCTTTGAAGTCTATTTTTCCTTGTTCTTCCAGTGCTTGGTGATTCTTTTCAGAAAAAAAATAATTCAATTTACTTGAGTATAAGTTTTGTGCTAAACTTGCTATTGGTTCCATCGTTGTATCCTGGGAGATAGACGCTCAATAATCCTCAAGAAACTACAGTGAGGGCGAATCTTTTTTAATAACACTGTATTTACACAGATTGAATAAATAAATATATTATATTAGTTCCCTCTTAATTCATTGTTTCAATTTTCTGCAGTTGTTCTTATAATTTCTTGTTCTAATTTTCAGTTTAATAAATAAATATATTATATTATTTATGTATGTTGTCTAACATTCTTAATAATGATTCTAGAAAATCGATCAGGTTGAATTTTTCTTGGTCTTACCACTGGAGTTGTGGCTACTGAAACCAGATTGCGGCTAATGTGCCACGTTCTTCTATGAACTAGACTGTGGTTCAAATGCCAAGTCTTACTGTTACCCAAACTTTGGCTCAAACAACTAGTTTGGTTGTGACTGTTCCATTTAATCATGGGAAAAACTAGAGAAATTGAATTTCATAAGGTTGCAGCCGAATAAGCTATTTTATCTGATCATCTTGAATCTTACGAGATTCTTGACTGAGGATGCTTCAAAACTCAAACCGGGTGAGGAAGACATACAAGTTGTCAATGCGGTTGAACATTGGAAACATTCTAATATTTTGTGCCGAAATTATATCATGAAAGGTTTGGCAGATTCACTATACAACGTGTATAGTACTATGAAAATGGCAAAAGAATTGTGGGAGTCTCAAAACCGAAAATGTAAAACCGAGGATAAAGAGGCTAAGAAATTCATTGTTGACCGCTTCCTGAATTATAAAATGGTGGACTCAAAAAACGGTGACCAGTCAAGTACAAGAACTTTAAGTACTCTTGTGTGAGATTCATGTAGAGGCGATGGTCTAAGTGGCAGCAATTATTGGAAAGCTACCTCAGCCTGGAAAGATTTTAAGAATTATTTGAAGTACAAGCAAAATTGTAACGCCCCGAATTTTTTCAACCTGGAGGGTCACTAAAATAATCTCTAAAATATATTTGACGAATCCGAATAACATTTTCCGTGCTCTTGAATGGTTTTATTAATATAACTTTTGCGGAAGATAACAAGCGCGCAAGGGATGATTTTTCTTTTAGTTTCCATGATTTTGCCTATATTGTGATAGTTGTCGCCACAATTTATTTGACCATTCAAACGAATTCTAAAAATTTCAAAATTTGAACTGTAGATATTTGGGACTACTGAATACAACATAGTAAAATTTCAAACCTTAGTTATGTCGTTTGGTAGGCAAAAATAATAGCCAAAAATGCTTGAAAAATTGTCTCGAATGCCTTAAGACTGCCCGCTAAAATATTCATAATAAATTCATACAATGGAAATTTTGAGTGATTCCAATTTCTATTAGTATACAACATATATGGATTTCCATATGCACTGATTTTACTCAAAAACTCCAACCGTAGCATAAGTTATGATTTTTCAAAGTAGGGACAGTAAGCTAGAAATTTCAGAAAAATGAAACTAGGTATTTCTAACTTGAAACTTTTAACGGCAAATGAACCAACATTTCGTTTTCTAGAAATATTACATATTTAAATACTGAATCACAGACATAAAATTATCGTATTTACATCATAATTAACTCGATCACCTCGACGTCAAAAACTTAAACTAGAAAGAAAAGTTCACGACAAGCTCGCTAGCCTATGCCATCGCATCAACGCCAACCATCTTAATCTGAAAATTTATTTATCTTGGAATGAGTATTTCATAAGAAACACTCAGTAGAGAATATACTAACATGTGGAAAAAATTATATGGAATATAAATACGATATGCAATTTCTTTAAATAGAGACAAAGAACATCATAATTCGATGGCCGACACCACATGGATTCATAAGTGATTACCTTCAATCACAACTTTCATAAGTGATTACCTTCAATCACAACTTAAATTTCATTCATAATCATTTAGCATGGCATTCAATTCACGTAATAAATTTCCCAAAACATCATTTGAAAAACAAAGCATATGTAGTAATAAAAACTACCTCGAAAACGAGTTTTCGGTTGAAGTTTTGATGGACCAAAATCCATTTCTGTAGCTTCCAAAATCAAGACCCGTACACTATATATATAGATGTATATATATATATATATATATATATATATATATATATATATATAAGGGACTTTAGTGGATTAAAAATTAAGGTTAAGACCCTTTTTCTGCTGGCCAAAATCTGGAACGAAAGTGATAAAAAATGCTGGAAAAATGCTCACTGTTGGACCGAAAATATGAAGGAAAAGGATTGATAAATTCTAGAGTATTTTTTGTGATTGAGACTAAGGTTTCAATGTTCCTTGCTGCACGAAATTGAAGGGAAAAGAAAATATCTTTTGCTAGAGAAAAATAGAAGGAAAAATGAGGGAAAAAACTGGTCAAAACTTACTGCAATCTAGAGTTAGGGGCCTTTTTTCTTCCTAGGAGGTGCTAACTGAAATCTGGGCTGATATTAGGAGGGGAAATGAGTGTATTCTTCCTGAAAAATCAATAGAAAACACCGTTGCTTAATTATACATGGAGGCCAAAATTTTAAAGAGAAAGAAATGGAAGTTTGTGCTTTAGTTGAATGTTGATTTTAGAGGGAGAAATATACACACTGCAGGGACAGTTTTTGGGTGGAAATTGGAGAGTAAAAACTGTGACTTTGTGCTGATTAATGAGGTGGAAACTTTCAATTACTTGGTGATGCAAGAGTGGGGGGGGGCATGGGTAGGTGGAGAGGTTAAATGCTGGAAATGGCTGCTGGATTCTTGAGTAAAAATACATAAGTGTTGGACCCTTTTTTGTGATTTAAAATAGGGGGGAGAGAGAGAGAGAGGGGTTGTGCTGGCCGAAAATTGGGATCTTTTTGGGGGAGAAATATTGGTTAATTATTGAGGGAAATTGGTGGAGGAAAGATGGAAGAAAATGGGCTGCTGGGTGGGACGTTTTCTTAGATCATAGGAAGTTATTTTTGTTGTGCATGGGGGCTGTTTGGTTGATGTAATTTGGTTGATGTAAAATGGTAAAGGTTAAGGTTAAGGTTAAGGGATTGTTTGGCAAAGTTTTTTTTTTTTTTTTTTTTTATGGATTCTAAGGTGTTCTTTGGATAGGATTTTTGGTTAACTTTAGGAGTCGAAAAGTAAATCGAGTTTTGGCTAAGAACTCAAAAATATATGGCCAAAATTTTTTAGATAATTCTGGAAAACAAAATTTTTAAGATTCAGGCTAGCTATAAATTATTTCTCATTCAACTTGAAATTCAAAAATTATCAAATGAAAATAGAACAAGGTTCGTTTTCATATTAATTCCATGGTCGTCGACTGAAAAAATTTGAAGCAAACATGCGCAAAATTTTAACGTGACCAAATATTTAAAATGAACCATGAGGTAGGAAGCGATGCCGAAAGTAAGAAATTTTATTTACTTGACATTAACAAACGAAACAATTTCCGGTTGTTACAAAAATACATCGAATTGAAGAAGACAACCAAGGTTCAGAAAAGAAGGCTTCAATCCACATATTCCTAAAGCAAATATTGTGGAGCATGGCCATAGTTCTAAGACTAGCAATGGAAGGTTCTGGCCGTTTGGTAAAAGAACTAAACTTTGGTCGAAATGAGGAGTTTTCAAGAAAAAATTTCCATGAAAATGCTACAATCGTGACAAAGTAGGTCACAAATCTTCAAAGTTCAGACTGCTAAAAAAACAATAAGAAAGAAGCAAATGTGGTTGACGATATTGCACATGGTGTGTCTGAAATGAATTCGCTGCAGTAATTTCTGAGGTGAATCTAGTGGGATCAAACCCAAGGGAATTGTGGATTGACATCGGTACTACTAGACATGTTTGCTCTGATAAAGAGTTCTCTTGAAGCAACAGAGAATGGAGAGAAGCTGTTTATGGAAAATTCAGCTACATCTGAAATCAAGGGTCAAGACAAGGTAGTTATGAAGATGACGTCTGGGAAAAGCTGACTCTTAACAATGTGCTGTATATGCCAAAAATTTGCAAGAACCTAGTGGCTGGGTCGCTGCTGAACAAGCACGGTTTTTCATATGGTGTTTGAGTCAGATAAAGTTATTTTGTTTAAGAGTGAAATGTTTTTAGAAAAGGACTATGTATCTGATGGGCTATTTAAGCTTAATGTAATGACGGTTAAGTGTAAAATGATTAAAATGAATAATTCTTTTGCTTACTTGCTTGAGTCTTCCAATTTGTAGCATGGTAGACTAGACATGTTAATTATGATACTTTTGGTAGATTAATGAACTTGAATTCTATACCTACATTTCATATTGACTCTAAACATAAGTGTGAAACATGTGTTGAAGCAAAATTGATAAGGTCATCATTTCAATTTATTGAAAGAAATATCGAACCACTTGATTTAATTTACACCGACGTATGTAATTTAAAATCTGTACAAACAAGGAGTTGAAACAAGTACTTCATTACTTTTTTCGATGATAGCACAAAATACAGTTGTGTGTCTCTACTTAAAACTAAAGACGAAGCTATAGAAAAATTTGTTATCTATAAAAATAAAGTTGAGATTCAACTCAACAACAAGAATAAAGGGCTAGAAGTGATCTAGATGGTGAGTACGAACAACCATTTGTTGAATTCTGTGCACAATACACAATCACACATGAAACCACAACAACTTATTCACCCCAGTAAAATAGTGTTTGCTAAACAGAAAAATTGTACCTTAAAAAAAATTATGAAAGCAATGTTATTAAATTCTGGTTTACCTCAAACCACGTGGAGAAAACTATGATATCAGCTAATTATCTTTTCAATAAGGTATCCCGAAAGAAATAGGAAAAGAGCCCCTATGAGTTCTGGAAAGGAATAAAGCCTTTCTACAAATACATGCGAGTGTGGTGGTGTCTTGCCAAAGTGGACGTACCTACACCAAAGAAGGTGAAAATAGGTTTAAAAGCTATTGATTGCATTTTTGTTGGCTATGCGCATAATACTAGTGCTTATTGATTTCTTGTGCATGAGTCTAAAATCCCAGACATACACAAAACTATGATAATGGAATCAAGAAAATATTTCGTTCTTTGAACATATATTTTCGTACATATCCAAAGAGAAAGAAAGCCCCTTTAAATGGATACATGAAACAGGGGACCAAGAACAAGGAGAGGAAAATGAAGATGAGGTTGAACCAAGACGTAGCAAAAGAGCTAGGACACAAAAATCTTTTAGTTTTGATTTTCTAACTTATGTGCTAGAAAGTGAACCTCAAAGTTTTAAAGAAGCCGTGAACTCTTCAAAAAGATCTCAATGGAAAGAGACAATTAAAAGCAAAATAGGTTCCATTCTACAAAACCATACATAGGAGCTGGTGGATCTTCCTTTAAGATGCAAAGCACTATCATACAAATGGATTTTCAAGAGAAAAATGAAAACAAATGAAACAATCGATAAGTATAAGGATAGACTTGTGATTAAATATTACAGATAACTAGAATGTCTTGATTACTTTGATACATGTTATACTTACGATTGCAACTTTACAAACTCTTGAATTACATCAAATGGATGTAAAAACAGCTTTCCTAAATAGAGATTTAAAGGAAGAAATTTACATGGAACAACCTAGTGATTTTTCTGCACTAGGACATGAAAATAAGGTATATAAATTGGTGAAGTCATTATATGACTTGAAACAAGCACCAAAATAATGGCATGAAATTTTTTATGATGATGGAATATGAATTTAAAATCAACGAATGTGACAAATGTGTTTATGTCAAAGACACCGAAAATGGCTATGTCATTTTATGTCTTTATGTTGATTACATGCTTATTGTTGGTAGTAATGCTAAGATGATTAAATCACTAAAAATATGTTGAATTCAAGATTCGACGTGAAAGATATGAGTTTAGCTGATGTGATTCTTGGAATTAAAATTTCAAGAACATCAAATGGACTTGTATTAAGTCAGTCGTATTATGTGGACAAAATTCTTGAAAAATTTAACAAAGATGATTCTGGCATAGTTAGAACATCGATAGATACAAGTCAACAATTATCAAAAAACAAAAGTGATAGTGTCTCTCAGGTAGAGTATTTTAGAATTATCGGAAATCTGATGTACATGATGAGTTGTACAAAACCATACATAGCATACAAAGTTAGTAGACTAAATAGATACTCGAGTAATCCAATATCTGATCATTGGAAATGAATAGTAAGAGTACTAAGGTACTTAAGATATACTCATGATTATGGGCTGCATTATACAAAATATCACGTGGTTATTGAAGGATATAATAATGCTAACTAGATATGTGATATAAAAGACTCAAAGTCAACAAGTTGATTTTTGTTCATACTAAGGTGTAGTTATTTCATGGAAATCCTCTAAATAGACAGTTATGGCCAGATCTACTATGTAATATGAATTTATAGCCCTAGAGAAGTGTGGTGAGAGGTTGAATGGCTACGCCAGTTCTTAGATGATATTTCAAGATGGCCAAAGCCTATGCCAACAATTTGCATACATAGTTATAGTCAATCTATGATTGGAAGGACACATAGCAACATGTATCATGGTAATTCTAGACACATACGCCGTAGACATAATACAATTAGACAACCACTCTCAACCGTGTTATCTTAGTTGATTATGTGAAGTCAAAGGATAACCTTACATATCTACTGACCAAAAGTTTAAATAGAGAGTTGGTTGGAAATTCATCGACAGGAATGAGATTTAAGCCTTTGAAAGAATTAGTTGATACAATAGAAATCCAACCTAATTGATTGGAGATCCCAAGATCTAGGTTCAAATGGACAACCTAAATGTAAATACTTAATCAAATCACTGTGGGGTTATCTCAAGTCCATTCCTATGATGTAACAGAGATGCCCGTGGGTAAAAGGATAAGCAACGGGCTTTTAATGATTCTTACGCGTCAAAATCCTATCAGAGTAATACGTGTTAATCTTAATTAAGAAATCACCTATGAGAAAGAGAAATGGGGCCGCTTATAAGGAAATTGTGTAAGGCATACGTTCATGGCCACAAACGAACATAACAATGAGAATTGAATTGTGTCAAGAAGAATCCTGTGTGATGTATGTCATCGTTTACACTAAGGACAGAAAATTTCAAAGACATCGCATTTATTGGTCAGCTAGTAAAGTAAATACACTTTCACAAAGGAAGGTTCAAAGGGTACCTACATATCCTATGCAGGTTTCGACCGTTGAACCTTATCACAAACTCTTCCGTGTCTCTGTCAATTTCTATTCATGTGGGATGTTTTTGAAAAATTATTAGAGTTATTCCATGCTATGGCATAATTTTGTGTGTGGCTTGTTTCTTCATTGTTGAAGATAGAAGTAGATACATGTTATCCTCTCTACAAACATCGAATTCATATATTTATTTACCCAAAATGATGTTTGAATGAATGAGAAATCGAAGCTCAAAGTTGAGTTAGGAAAATGGTTGGAGGGAAAGCAATTAGCTTATTCCGCATTGGAAAATAGAATATTTTTGACTAGTGTATATAGCCATACTTTTGAAATGTGTAATCTAGTGTAGCATAGAAGCTCTCTTTTGCGCACACTTACGGGGTGAAAATCACGAACTAATTAACACCTTATGCCATTAAACTCATGTGCAAGTTCGACCTGCGTACACAAATGTCGAATCAAAATTTGTCCCTTAGTAGGGCCTACGCTTTGTCATTATTTTCCTATTTATTTTTTTGAATTGATTCTAGACCTTCCAACTTCTTTGATTACCGCCGAAAGACTGTTTAATTGCTAGGTTAAATGGGGTGTTAATTTTGTAACACCTGAAACTGAATTGTTTATGGAGGAGTTGAAAGGTCATCTGAGAGCTTGTATAACAGGCCCGATTTTTCACCTTTAGATACACAATTTTATTCCACTCTCTTCCTTTTCAGTATAGAAAATTCATGTGTTATTTGTAGTCCATTTTTCTTTGTTCTTCCAGTGCTTGGTGATTCTTTCAGAAGAAAAAAATCCAGTTCCTCGGAGTAGAAACTTTGTGCTAAGCTTGTTACTGGTTCCATTATTGTATCCTAGAAGACGGATGTTCAGTAAGCCTCAAACACCTACGATGAGGAAACGAATCTGTTTTAAAAACACTGTATTTATACATGCCTCAATTTGCTTAAATCAGTTCCCTCTAAATTTATTGTTTTTAAATTCCTTCTTCAATGTGAAAACCGTAAGGGTGTTTATTTAATTTTTTAGCAATATTTGGATTGATTTAAGGATTTTATAAAATTAAAGTGAGATAATGGCTTTTTGCTTAGTTCTTGAGATTTTTACAACCTCAAGGTTTGTTGTTGTTCCCCAATTGGCTTGGCTTTTTATCTTATTTTTATTTTTCTTATTCTTGACCTTTATGTGGAACTAATTTTTGTTTTATGACTTGAACATGAATAGGAATGAGTTAAGTTCATAGAAAAGGCTAAAAATAAATTGTTCATTTTCGACAAGATTTAGTTAAAATTATGATTTTACGAGCATCGTTTTTCAAAATGGGTGTGAGACAAGGTCAACTTCCATATATGAAACTCATTAAATTGTAAGTGACAAGAAGTGCACAAAATTGAAGTTTACATAAAGTGTAATTAATTGGTTATGTTTTTTAGCACAATACCTTAATGAAAATAAGGCCTTTGTTATTCTCTTGGGACTTAATTAAGGAAACCAGGCTAGAGACCAACAAATAAAAACAAAAATTAAAGCAGCTTTATGTTGACATGGATTAAATTATGTTTGTCCCTATTGAAATTCAAAAGGACAATGCTGTTCAATAATTGGGCATTACTGTTTATTAATTTATTTGAGGTCACTGAACTTTCAGTGGAATTTCATATTGGGTCACCAAACTATAATTAAATCTTAAATTTCACTACTATGTTAGTTGCAATCTTCCAAATTGATAAAAAATGATTAAACGCAATTGATCTTCCACTATGCCATGTCATGATTTTTTTTTTTTTTTAAATATTTTTTGACCTCTTAATCTAAAGATATTCTATAACCTTAGTTTTATTACTTTCTTTTTTAAGGTGTCACATAGAGATGACGTAAAAGATCAATTATGATATGACGATGGACTAAGTAATTCATGTTAGGTTGGAGGACAATAAGTGACGAAATGTGAGAAAGTAATGAAATTGAAACTAAACTGAATTTCAATGATATAATTAAAATTTTGCTGAAAAGTTAGTGACTAGAATATGAAATTTACCCAATTATGACAAGTTGTTTTCACATAGTCAGATAAGATGAGACCTACAGCTTATGATGCTGCAACCAGTTAGCCCGAATCCGTACACTCCAGCCCAATTCAGTCTTTACTGTCCAACCACCCTCTCTTCAAAAAAACAGACACAATTAGTCATTAGAGAGAGCAGAAGAATAAATGAAGGTGTGTACTTACAAAGAAAATAGATGTTCACGTGAGAAATGGGAGAGAGGAACACAAAATCAAAAACAAAATCTATGGGTTGTACGATTTTTTTTAGAGATATTAGTGATTTTGTTGCAGGCAATGTTTCAAATTTTAAAACTTTTCGAAAATTCTAGGGAGAGTTTGAGGGACTCAAAAAATGTTTTCTATTTTTTATTTTTTAACCCAATTATTTGAAAATATTGTAGATTTCGACTAAGAATTAATTTAATTACGTTTACCTAATTTCATACTTTAATTGTTATACTTCAATAAAATTAAAAAAGTAATTAGAATTAGAATTAATATTAAATAGAATTACAATCTTTTAATTACATTTTGTTACATTTTCCGTGAAACCTAACCCCATTGATATTGTGTGGACAATGTGAATAGTCATTGTTTACTACCTTAATATCCGAGAACGACAACATATATACATATTTTAAAGGTGTGAGTCCTTAAACTCTCCATCCATCCTTTTGTCTCATAGCTCTTGGGTGTGTTTGATAGCTTTCCATGGAAAATGCAAATATTTTTCATGTAAGTTGGAAAAGAAATTCCACCAAATGGGTGAGAAAAAATTTTCCAAGGAAGTGGCCAAATTTGTGCTTAAAGCAATTGTACCTTGAAAATATTTTCCATCTTCCATGTGCCAATCAAACACAAAAGTGGGAAAATAAAACACATTGATTTGACAAGATTTTCCATGGAAGTGACATTTTCCATGGAAAATTTGACTATCAAACACACCCTTATTAGCTCTTAAGGTAAAGAAAATAAATATGTCAATCACAAATGTAGTATTGTTTATGACGTTCAATTATTAAATTCTCCTTGATCTATTGCTTGAGTAACAACTTGATCTCTAACTTGTCAAAAATAACAAATTGATCATCAATATTTCATTATAGTTCTAGATTTGTCTCAAATCACATAAACCATCAAAATCTTCAAATTTCTAAGCATCAATTTAAGTTTGAAGTCAAATTAGAACACTAAATTTCATCATTATTAAATGTTTGTTACTCCAATAATATTTAAAGAAAGAAAAATTGCATATTTAGTCTCTAATCTTTTAAAAACATTGAAGAAATACTCATAACTTTTAAAAATAGTACCAAACATCCCTAACGTTTAAAAAAATAGGTATCGTAGATCATTTATAACGACGTCGTCATTCTATTTAAACAAAAAAAAAAAAAACAAGAAAAAAGAAAAAAAAAATGATTGAATAATAACCAAATGTACCCCAAGTAAAATAAGAAGTAAATAAAGTTGCCATCTTTTTAATCAAATCTCAGTTTAATGATGATATATTTCAATTTCTTCGCCCCCAACGCCCTCTTCAGTTTAATATTTAACATAGTACTTTCACTAGCGGAATATTCCCCCAAATCTAATTTATCTTAAAATCAATAATTGCGGAGTAAAGCATCTGGAGGAGTTGGATCCATACAAACTCACCTCTCTTGAATTCTTCCATCTCGACAACGTATATCGAGAGATGGATCTACACAAACTCACTTGCTAATTCTTCCTACATCTCTAAAAAGTTTGTATTTGGTGGATGATTTTAGATTTTGAAGTTTGATAACGAAGATGGTCTATTTGTTATTTTTTAATTTTTGGGATGTATTTGGTTATTTTTCAATAATGTTTTTTTTTTCTTGTTTTTTATTTTTTGTTTATTTAATGGAAAGGGACAATTTCATCATAAAGGACCTATCAAACTTATTTTTTCAAAAATTGGGATGTCTAGTGCTATTTTTAAAGGTTAAGTGTATATCTTCAACTTTTTAAAAAAGTTAGGGACCAAATATGCAATTTTCCGTAAAGAATATAAAATCTGAATCTTATTCTCCCATCCAAACAAGTCCTAAAGTCTAAACCTGTCACAATCTAGGCCTAATTGTCTAGTCACAATCACCGTGATTCTCTCTATATATTTCTGAGAGTAGATAGATTTGACTATAGCCTCTTTAACTCAAAGAAACAAAGAAGCTACGAACCCTAAGACCACTCACCAAATATATTCTCTAGAGATTCATATATGTATATATGCTGGAATAGATCCCCAAGAAAATTAAATATTTTTAAACAAGCTGGAATTCTTGGAATGTTACGAGATTGGATAATATTAAAAAAAAAAAAAAAGAAATTATTCAGTATGAATTGTATGATTTATTGTTTAAAAAATAAATAAATACTTAAAAACAAATTATAAAGACACTCATTAAGACAACTCTTCACTTGTCAATAATTACTGAAACTTTACTTGTAGACAAAAACAAATCTACAATTTCTATTTTACTCATTTATCTCATGTTAGATTTGGAAACATCTTTTTTCTTAATATCATTTTTACTTATTATTAATTTAAATAAGAAACTTTTATTTTTCTTATTCGGTCTTGCAAGAATAATTGCACCCTCAAGAATACTTGTCTAAAAATGTAAAAATAAAAAATAAAAAAAAAACAAATTTCAAATAACATTTCTACAACATTTAAAGAGAAAATAATTAATTAATTCAATGCCTTAAATGTTTGCTGATGCAAGGCCTGAAAATGTTATTTAATGGTTTGCCCTTTTGTGTTTTCCTCTTGCAATGAATGGAACAAAAGAATACAAGACTTCTTTCCTAAAATGGTGTAGTGAGATTTTAAAGAGCAAACATGTCTCAGCTTGCCCATAATCAGTTGATAATGAAAACCCAATAAAGAAATCCAACAACTTACACCCTAATAAAAGCTTTTTCCACTTATTGTTGGCTTTTTTATTTTTTTATTTTTTATATCCAGGTATCCTAGTTATACCAAACTATGTCCTGGACCACCCATCCCCGGCCCTTCAGTGATGGGTGGAAATAAATCGCGGCATATGCCCAAGTTGACCAGGGTTCATGCACCCTTTATACTCCTGACCCCAATGGAGCCTTCCTCCATGGATATTACACCACCAAGCTGCTCCACCTATAATTGAGTATTACATCACTCAGCTGCTCCATCCAGGAATCGAACTCACCACCAAGCTGCTCCACCCATAATTGAGTATTGTTGACTTTTTTTTTTTCGGGGGGCGGTGGGGGAACTTATTGTTGGCTTTTTCTTTATTGCATGTTTGTTACTATTGAAATTTATTTTTTAGTGTCTATGGAGTGTGAATCTTATGAAATTCGTAGATAATAAGTTGCTGGTCTTTTGAAATATGTAAATAAAAAATACATCTAACCAATTTGACCAATTTAAATTTAATCAAACAAGATATTAATCACACATTTAATAAAATCCTATATTTATTGCCCTTTAGACATCATATCTGAATTTCTCTTTTTATTTTTTTATTTTTTATTTTTATGACTCAGGTATCTAAGCTTCGTCTGACTAATTCTGAGGAGTGGCGGCTTTTCCTACTGGTTCCCCACTCAGGTAAATCTGGATGCAGTCACATGTTATACACACTTGAGCCAGATATTCGCGGTTCTCATCCCTGTGGACCTTTGCCTTCCAAATATATAATTTTTTTTGCTGCCGTGGGAATTCGAACATTCGAATCTCCGTAGATAACCCTCATGCTTTACCACTGTGCCATGCCCGTGGGGATTATATTTGAATTTCTCTTCTTTTGGTTAAGGCTTGATTTAATAATGTAATGATTTTAAGAGAATTAACTTTTATTGTACTAAAGAAAGAATCGGTTGCGAAAAGAATCATTTAAGTGTTTGATAAAATTTTATTTCATGATTGCTGAATATTAACTATAATGATGTCATTTTATCATCATCATCATCATCATTATTATTATTGTCAAAGTTATTTACTTTTATAACAATATTTAATATTATCAAATATTTTTCAAAAACAATGTATTCAATATAATTATTTTAAAATAAAAAAAATAATATCTATTAAATCTCTAAATTGATAAAATTACAAAATAAAAGTATAGTCTATATAATAGAAGATGAATTAATTTAATTAGGGTTACAATTGATATTTTAATTAAGAATAATTGCACGAAAGGTCTCCAACCTTTCAAAATCATTGGAGATATGCTTATAACCTAAAAAAATAGCACCACACATCCCAACGTATGAAAAACTTGGCATGGTAGGTCTTTTATGACAAAATTGCCATTCCTTTTAAATAAACAAAAAACAAGAAAAAAAATGATTGAAAACTAACCAAATGTACCAAAAAAAAAAGAAGTAAGAAATATACCCCACAAAAATAAAAAGTAAGAAAGATGTAATCTTCTCCAAAAACCCAAAATCCAACAAAAAATAATAAAAAATAATTCACGACGTGATATTCGAATTGTGAAGTACGAAAATGTGACATGGATCTAGTTTTCCGATTAGCATATCTAGTATTGCGCATTCCTAGATCTCTTCCTCTCGTACTAGTACTATCTGCTTCTCCGAGTTCGTCGTCGCCCTCACCCAGATCCACCAGCAGCACTGGCATTTTCAAGTGGGAAGACAGTTTCATGGGCCGAATCTTGCCATTAAGGAACAACTCATCGGCATAACTCATGGATCCATTTCCACTCAATTCATTTGGTGACAATCTTGAACAAAACTCAAACTCGAAAGACGACCTAAATTCTGACTTAAAAAAAACTGCTCGTACTTGGAAGAAAACGGTTCAACTTTCTCTTTGGACAACACGAAATGCATTGGGCTGGCTGGAGCACTTAAGAAGTAACCAGGAAGAAGTGAAGAAGCATGACCAGGATTGGATGGCACACTGACGTAAGGAGTGGAATAAGTGCTGTCAACGTCTTCACTAAAACGCAGTGGCTCATGGAGGAGGTTTAGTGGACTAGCACCGACAGAGGTGGTGGTGGAAATACTGTCATTTTTAGAGGTAGAGAGGAACATTATTGGAGAGAGGGGTAGAGAAAAATGGAGTGAAAAAAAGGGTGTGTGATTTCTGAGTAAGATTGTTGGATACGCAATTATTGTACGCAAAGGCGCTCTAAGCGATGAGGAATTTTGGATTTTTGGAGAAGATGGCATCTTTCTTACTTTTTATTTTTTTGGGATATATTTCTTACTTTTTATTTTTTGGGGGTATATTTGGTTAGTTTTCAATCATTTTTTTTTTCTTTTTTTGTTTATTTAAAAGGAAGTGCAATTTTGTCATAAAAGACCTACCATGCCAAGTTTTTCATACGTTGGGGATGTGTGATGCTATTTTTTTAGGTTAGGGGCATATCCCCAACGATTTTGAAAGGTTGGGGACCTTTCATGCAATTATCCATTTTAATTATAGATAATAGAAGAAGCTAGATGCAGAAAATGAGAAGTGCTTCTCAAAATCTACTGACAGATGGTACACATTCTTCTATAATCAGTTGTTCTTAAAATATACGAAATATCTAAAATAGCTTCTAATTTTTTATTGACTATAAAAAATTAGGCTTTAAAATCAATCCAAACGAAACCTAAATCTTATTGTGAAAAATTTGCTACAACTATCAATCAAGAAGTGCATAATGCATTGCAATTCACGTCAAACATATGTAGTATACAAAACACGTGTGTAGATGTTAAAAGTGGATTTGCCCATAGCCAGCATCTCCAATGCATTCTATAAATTGCTATTATTTAAGTTACACAAATGTTGAAAGATTTCTAATCTCTATGACATTGATGTTTATTGAATAAACATTCAAATTCAAATTTAATCTCCAATGTATTCTATGGATTGATATCTAGGTGTATTTTATTTTATTAAAATAAAAAATAGATTACATTTAAATATGTGTAGGAAATTAAAATTTGTATTGAAAATTTAAATTTTGTTGAATCAACATATGTTCCGGAGCTTCTGAATTTAAATAGAGCTCTAGACATTGTTTATTTTTTTCTATCACGTCAACTTGACAGAGTCATTGTGTAATGACTCATATATATATATATATATATATATATATATATATATATATATCTTTGCTTCAGTTCTGCTGAAGACTTTTAGTAGTCTCAAGCTCTAATAGAAAACTAACTTTTAAAAGATTCTAGTATCTTTCTATCAAACATAGAGCATGTATTTCTATCTCTGCTTCAGGTTTGAAAGATTTTAGTAGTCTTGAGTTGAGTTAGAAAACCAGCTTCTGATTAATACTAATATTATTATACCGTTTACATAGGAGACATGTCTATATCCGTTTTAAGTTTATCAGCCTTACTTTAGTACTCAAATTAAAACTATAATTTACTATCCTTAGGTTTTTAAAACTGAGGCAAGAAATAAAACTTTAAAAAATACAGATAACAAAATTTAGAAGCTTGAATATATAAATTTAACCACAAATATAGTAAATAAGATTCTCATTTCTTTAAATACATTGAGTTCCTATACTTTACAAAATCACGTATCCCGATTTCCGCCAAAGAAACAAAACAACATTATCCAATACAAGATAATCTACAAAATGGATTGAACAAAAAAAAAAAAAAAATACGATCACACTTCATGTGATGAAATATAGAATTCTCAAGAACTCTAATGTCATCGCTATAAATAGAGACCATTTTATAATTCATTTTTTTTATGTATACTTCGGGCCATAACAGATAGTGAGTCCAAACGTCCATTTTCGTGATGATATGATACTTTTTTCCGTCATTGGACGTCCTTCTCACGTTTTCACTACCTCGGTGTATCTTCTATCCATTTTCTACAAAAGTCGTAAAACGACTTATAAGCTGCTAAGCACAGCAAGTAAAGCAACAAATAAGTCACATAGAATAAATTAATAATTAATGCATTTCAAGAATACTTCGTTCATAATCACCTTACCTCTTAACTTTAGCTTGTAGTTTCATATAGGCTAATTAATAGAAATCAACACATGAGCATCCAATTACATAGGGAAAAATCGTCTTCATATTGATCATCATATTTATATACATGTAAGGAAAACATAAGGTTACACTTGACAAAAATCTGCATTCTTGAAATGAGAATTTAGTTCACATAATTCACTTATGAATCAAATACATACCCGAATATTGAATGCATATGAAACTAATTTTATCTTGTTTTTGGACCCGTCTCATAAATAAAAACTTGTACACTGAGCGCTCAAACATTGTGCTTAAAATAGCACTAAGGTCACCATACTTTCTTTGAGCAATTCTTTGCTCATTGGGATCCCAAAGGCTCTATGGCCTTAACTTCTCAAACAACCCATGTGGCTAGTAGCTTATAAAAGGCCGTTGTGGCCTTAACTTTCGTATGGCCCTTGTGGCCGGTGACCTTACTGATTGGACCTATGGTCCAAGAGGTACTTAACACCCAATTGATGTACATCCATTTAGGGAACTTAATGATTTGTCTTGATCTATTTTATTCTTGCATAGCCATAAGTTAAGACACTTTGATGATCATGATTACATATAAAATCTCAAATCTTGTCAGACATGTTTTCATTTCAACTCTTTAACGAAACCCAAAAAATCATGCTCAAATGAAAATAAGAAATAAAATGTAACAGATGTATAATTTCCACATGTTGTCCTTGTGAGAGGGCTATTAGAAGCACGAATCTAGGAAACACTTTGAATCAAATCATCTTACTGCAACTTATCATTTAATTTAACAATCATAAGGAAGGCCAATATCCATTCTAAGAGTAATTTTAAAATCAAATAAGGCACTTGCTTGAGCATATAGTATATGCAAAGTGAAAGCCTTTGAAAAAAAACGTACTTGAAAAATGAACGGATTAACACAAAATCAAGACTTGAACTATAATTACATACCATTTATAATTTTTTGATCTCAAATGAGACAAACTAGAGTTCAAAATAAAAATATTCAATTTAACTAACACCAAAAGTTAAATTAAAGTGATATGAAACTTTGGAACTTTGAAAACACTAAAATTTTACAATTGGTTATAAAAATTCAGCCAAACGAAGAAGTATAATGGTTGGTGATAAAAACTCCATGAATTAATTACATGTAAAGCAACAAGCTAACATTTTAACACTTTAAAAATTTCTGGATTTCATTTACTCCTTTTGAATAAGTGAAAACATCATGTTAAAATAAGAAACCATACTGCTGAAAATTGATATTTCAAAAATAAATTCAAGGAATAGCAAGTTTCAAATGATATAAAACAGCAACAAAGTACATTACTTTTGTGGCTAAAATTTCTGGAATCAAACTTGAATATATTGCTGAAATATCATGAAACATGAGAGATATCTTAAAGAAAATTTCTTTGTTCCAACATAGGTTGAGCAACAATCTAGAATTCCAACATAAATATCAATTAATTAACATAGAAAATGAATAAACATGGACAAATTATGAATTTCTGTAGAAATATTTTCTAAGAATGTACACCCCTGATCTGTTGCCCCTCTGTGGACAAGATACCCTGTCCACATGCTGATTTGTCAGCATGTGGGCAGTTGATGTAAAAAACTGTTTTTTACATCAACTGCCCACAGAGGGGCAGGAGATCATCCTGCAATGAACATATATTGCAAATAAATACTTTACTCACCTTAACTTAACTTGGCTGTGATTTTCTAACAGTGGGACTCTCTATTTATAGAGAAAGCTAGAAGTGCATTAGGTAGGGTTTGGTCTTTCTTATTTCCATGCTTCCACTTATTTAATGTTTGGTTGTCCTAATTTTGGTTATTTTATACTTAATGTGTAAGAATATAGTATCGTACTATTAAATTAATTTATTTTTTAAGTTCTGCTAAACAGCCCCTAAAGAGTAATGATTAAAATTGGACACGTGTCATCAAATTTATTATTTTAATAGGAAATAGGAAAATTTTTCATGATGAGATGCAATGTTCGGGGTCAACATTTGAGGGTCCTAACGAGATCCAAACTGAGAAAACTTTATATCATTACGAAGTTCTAGTTACGAACTTTGTAACGCACACACATGAAATATGAATGGATCATCCGACTGCTTGTACGACTTACTCAAAATAGGCTGCTTAACCACAAAAATTTACACTTAGCCAATTTTCCAGCTTTTCTAAAAATTTCATTTGACTTTGGCTCAACTCTGGCTCGACTTTTTGTGCTTATCCCAACTTGAAAAGTCTACAAATTTGATACCAAAATTAAGGTCTCGACATGAACTACGAGGTACTACTCACGAAATGCTTGTAAAGTAGGTCGAACAAAATGGCAAAACTGTAATTTATTCCAAAATTTTTCAAATTTCCAAATTTTTGGTCCTACTCCCAACTATTAAAGTATGATTAATTTGATCCTAACATTCCAACTTCAATTTCCTCTAATTTGGTCCTTAAAACTTAATTGACACATTTTCTCTACTTTTTACTAATTCTTAAAGATATTAATCATTTGAACTTGAAGTATGCTTTTGTATATTTAATATATGATAGAAAATTTAGGTATGAAATTTTCCAGACGTTACACCTTGACAGTTTGCATTGCAGATAATTTTTTAGATAATGTCTATTTTACATATGTAACAATTTTTTTTAGCAATCTACATATGTTCTTTGAGGTGTAAAATTAGATTGGGTGGCCCAATTTGCCATGAAGAAGGCCCAACACAGGCACAAGGCATGGACATGGCATCGTTTAGCTAGGGCTAGCCTGCCCAAGATGGCCCATATGAAAAAAACAAAAAAAAACAAAGAGATAATTTTGCGAAGTACTAACATTTTTCTTTAATTTTTAATTTTACTATTCTTTTTTTTTTTTAATTCTAAAACTACTGGTTTGACAATTAAATATAAAATTATTGAAAATAATCCACCCACCTCACCCCAATCCCACCATTCTTGTCGCCTTCACCCACTAACATCTTCCAATTTCAACTCACCCCAAATTCTCTCTCTCTCTCTCTCTCTAAAAATATTTCTCACTATTGTCGTCCCCTCCACGCACCACCATATATATATATATATATATATATATATTTTTTTTTTTCTCTTTCTCTCTCTCTCTCTCTCTCTCTCTCAAATTTATCACTATTCTCATCCCCTCCACTCACCACCATCTTCAAATTTCAACCCACCTCCTAAAATTTCACTCTATAAAATCAAAATGGAGTTCACCACCCTCTGTGAATATGAGCAATGGTATGGTCCTGTGATGGGTCGTGATGTTGGTAGTGAGTCTGACAATGGCAGCACAGTTGTGGTGGTGATGGGTCATTGATGATCGATTGTGGCGACGGCGATGGCCGATGTTATCTCTCTCTACATATATATGTATGTATAATTATTACTTAATTACAGAGACTAAAACTACTGGAATTGAGGTTGTGATGGTTCTTGTTTTTGTTTTTTGTATTATTTCGTTAGTATAACCAGATTTGAAATTTGGTAGCGATGATGGTGGTGTTGACGGTGACAATGGTGGTGGAAACTGCCGATGAAGTTTACGTAACAAATGTAACAGAAAGTGACAATAGCGACGACGAATATAACAAATGTAACAGAGAGTGATGACAGCGACGGCGGACACAAATGGTGAAATGTGTGTAACAAATGTAACACAATTTTTTTTAACAAATATAACAAAGATAAGAAATGTAACAATCTAACAAATGTAACACATTTTTTTTAACAATTGTAACAAAAAAAATAAAAACAGTATTTTTATAATAAAAAAAGTAGAACATTATTTTTAAAATTATTTTATTTTTTATGGTTATTTGTGAAATTATCCCAAAATCAAGACATGAAACCAAAAAATGGTAGAGGGACAACCATTCATAATCGTTACATTTAAAAGAATTGCTTTACCATTTTTCTTTTAAATTTTTAAAAACCCTTGTCTTTCTATGAATATCCCTTTCAATTTATCTCATCCTTTGTACTCTATATGTTCTTTTACATTATTTCTCCTACAACACATGCACTCTCAAATTTCATTCTTTTCATATTTATTACCAATTCAGTTGTATTTTGCTTAAGTTTCTTTATTTTCATTTTGTTTGACTAAGTTTAAATTATAATTTAAACTGGTCAAACATGTCAAAATACGTTTTATCTACATATTTTGTGGGACCCACAATTTATTATCTACTTATATATATATATGACCCAAAATTTAAAAATATTTAAAAATAATTTCAGTACTGCCAAGCATCCATTTCGTCCCTCCTTTCGTCATGATATAATTATTTGTATTTATTATAGTTTCATTATTTTTTTTACACTAGAGTAGGAGTCTATTTTAGTACATATGACATGGCGCTTGACACTTGAAGGACGAAGTTAAGTGTTTGTTTAGTTCAGATTTGTTAGTCTTTTAGAGGTGATTCATGTTAATGTTGTTGACTCGTTTATTTGGAATCACACTTGTGAATCATGCTTTTACTACCGAGTTGATCTGAGACGTTCATTTTAGGGATTCAATTTGGATTGTTGGTTTGGACTATTTAAGGTGTCCTTTTATTCATTGTTCAACCCTAATCTGATTCTTCATCTCTTCAGTTTTTCTCTACTGCGCCTTTCTGATTCCCCCTTCATCTTTCTTGTTTGATTTGTTCTATATAAAGAGTGATGAGTGGTTTCTTTCTCTTAGTGAGAGTTTAAGGGTTTAATTTCAGAGGTCAATTATTGATTGACTTCGTGGTGTAATTCTTGTTGCATCTTAGTGATACTTGTGTTTTGTTGTAAATACTTGTAACCTGTTGGATCGGATCTTGGAGATCTTTAATGCACTGAAGTCATATCTACAAAAGTGGAGCTTCAACGGAAAGTAGCCAAGTGGTTGGGTGAACCTGGGTCCTATGGGCATAAGATCTTGTGTACTTGTTTTTGTTTTCATCGTATTTCTTTTGATATGTTCTTGTCAAGTTCAAATCGATGCACGTATAAAACCAACAAGTGGTATCAGAGCTTGTTTTTTGTTGGTTGACCTCTGAAATCTTCAGGATGTGAGACCAAGAAGTGGTTTTCTTGAAAGCGGAAAATTGTTTCGTTAATAGGATCTTGAGGCGGAAAACAAGCCCTAAAGAAAATTGCAAATATTTGTTCTTGGGGTAAAAATTGCAAACTCTAGGGATACTATCACTTGAAATAAATGCTAATTGCTTTTTTGGAGTCATATCTAACAAACATTGGGTATTCGCACAATGAATTTTTTTCCTCATTTATGTGTTGAGCATAACATTGTGTGAAAAAGCATGTTTATGATAGACCTGTCAAATAATCTGACTAAGTGATTGATTATAGTTTGATCTACCTTTCTTTTATAACTTTTGAGCCATGTATTAAGTATTCTTGCAATTTTCTTTTATTCTTTGTGATCTGTGTAAATCTTAAAACTTATTTTTTTTTTTGTTAATTTGTGTTTAACCAAACTTAACCTAAGAACAATAGTCTCACATAATTCTATAAATCAATTAACAAAGTATATCTCATGTCACCATAATAATATCTGGTTATTCTGTATATCTTTTTTTTGTTGTCTTGTTTTTTTTTTTTTTGGGTGTTTTACCTTGTTAAAAGTGGGTATTAAGTTTGTGAAAATTTACTTTGTCCTCTAGTGGTGTGATTCATTTTCTTTTAATCCATTTTCTTTTTATCTTGAAATGTATGATGGAGGGGGAGGGGGATTTTCTATTTGAAAACAAAAAATGTGGGCTCATTTAATTCAGCAAAAAATGTCTAAAGCCATTGATGATTCTTTTCTAGATGATATGACTTCTATTCAAGTTAAAGAATATGATGAATTAGCCCAAAATGTCATAATTTTACACTAGCAGACAATGTAATGAGAAACGTAACAGATTGCATAACCATTCCCACTATCTGGACCAAACTTGAAACTCTGTATCACACTAAATCTCTTTCCAACAAAATTTATTTGTTGAAGAATTTTTTTTTTTGATTTTAAGATGGATACTTCTGTAGATCTTGAAACTAATCTTGACAAATTTTCCTAAATTGTTCGACATTGAAGAATTTATATGATTGTTCAAAATGTATTTTGTGATTTTAAACTAGTACACTGGCTTCGTATGTGTATTAAAATATATAAAAAGTTTGGAAATCAAATTGAAAATATGTTTGAGACGTTAAACAATAGGTTTTGCGCTTGAAAGTTGTATAATTTTGACAAAAATATTTGCGATTCGACGTTGAACAACCAACATGGTTATTAAAAATATATTTTCGTGACTCCAAATTGGAATTTGGAGTTTCTTAAAATTGCTTTTACAAATTTGACAAAAATATTTGTGATTCGACATTGAACAACCAATAATGTCATTAAAAATGTATTTTCGCGACTCCAAATTAGTATTTAGAGTTTTCTAAAAGTATTTTGATGTTTAATACAAAATTGAATCAATCTAAAAATGCATTTAGAATATCTAACAGTGGGTTATACTTGTGAATTTTCTCAAACTATCATTATGCCATGATTTAAGTAGTTGTGGTGAAAATTTTTGTGATGAACATCAAGCTATTATTTTTTTAAATTCCCTGCTTGAAACCTTTAACGATGTTAGAAATGCCATTGAGTATGGCATATATTTTTTATTTTCTGAGATTGTTATGAATTCACTTAGAACCAAAAATCATGATATTCAGTAGAAAATTTTGGATTCTATAAATGGAGAAGGATTAAATGTGAGGGGCAGATCAAATTTTAGACAAGATGAAATAGTCAAATTGGAAATAAAAAGAAAAATAGAGGATGATCTAGATCTAAAACTAGAGAAAAGGGAAGAAATGCTATGGCTGTGGAAAATTAGGGCATTTAATCAAAGATTGTTATAAAAAGAAAAATGAACACAAGGAAAATGGAAAAGAAGAAGCAAATGTGGCTTCTCCTTAAAAATCTGATTTTGCTGAAGTTTATGTAGTCATAAATCAAATTTTTGAACATCCTAAAGCAAATTTGTCTCAAAAATTTATTTTTGATGAAGTATGGGTGCTGGATTCTGGGTGTTCATTCCATATGACTTCAAATAAAATTTGGTTTACAAAAAACTTGAAAAGAAGTTGGGTTCAGTGATAATTGGTAATGATATTACAAGTAAAATTTCTGGTATTGGAAATGTGTCTTTGAAATTTGAAATTGGTTATGTTTGTACTTTTGAAAATGTGAGATATGTCCCTGATATAAAAGGTAATGATATTATAAGTAAAATTTATGGTATTGAGAATGTGTCTTTGAAATTTGAAATTGGTTATGTTTGTACTTTTGAAAATGTGAGATATGTCCCTGATATAAAAGGAAACTTGATCTCTTTTGGTGTCCTTGATGATGAAATTTTTTCTCTATAAATTAAAAGTGACATGTTAAAAGTTTCTAAGGGGCCTTTAGGTTCAAGGGTGTAAATAAATGGTATTTTTATAGTTATAGCAACTGCTATACCACATCTAAACTCTGCCTTGATCATTGTATCTAATCAAGATCACACTTTAAAATGGCATAATACACTAGCTCATGTTAGTAATAAATGCCTTAAACTTTTAAATCACATAGGTGTTTTGGAAAAGATAAAGTTTTTTATTTATCTTGTAAAATTGTATTTTAGGAAAGCATCATACACTGCAATTTCAAATTAGAAATCATAAATCTAGCAATGTACTTGATTACATACACTCAGACTTATGAGATCCATCTCCCATACCCACTATGGGTGGTAATGTTTATTTTCTTTCCATTATTGATTTTTTTTTTCAAAAAACAAAAGGATTTTCTTATTAAAACAAATATATGAGACTTTTGAAAAGTTTAAATAGTGGAAAACCCTTGTTGAAAACCAAACTAGAAAGAAAGTAAAAGCTTTAAGAACTAATAATAGCCTATAGTTCTATAATTCTGAATTTGATGATTTCTGTAAATTGCATAGTATTTTGAGACACAAGACCGTTCCATACACTCTTCAACAAAATAGGATTGTTGAAAGAATGAATAAAACTTTATTAGATAAACTAAGATGTATGATGATAAGTTTATGTTTGCAAAAGAGTTTTTGGGGTAAAGCTTTTATGACTGCATGTTACATTGTAATTTTGACTCATTCTTCTACGTTAAATGATATGACACTTGTTGAAAAGTGGAGTAATACTCCACCTGATTGTACTAACTTAAGAACATTCGATTGTACTGCTTATTCTCACCAAACTGAGGAAAGTTAGACAATAGAGCTTAAAAGTGTGTGTTTCTGGGGTATCCTCAAAGGGTTAAAGGGTATATATTGTAGGCTAGAGGGCAAGGTGGAGTTAAAATTATAATCAGTAACGATGTAACTTTAATGAGTCAGATATGCCTTGTAGAATTCCAAAATCATGAAAAGAAAACCATGAAGAAGAATCTGAAGAATTCGTCTCGAGTCCTGCTACTCTTCCTACTTAGGTTGAGATGGAGACACAGATACAAAATGAAGAACAGATTCTAGAGAATCTTTTGAAAGTCAGTTAGGACCTGAGACATGTACTATAGAAGAAAATGTCCCAAGCAATGATATTCTCAGGAATTATGTGTTGGCTAGGGATAAAGAGAGGAACAATTATAGAACCTCAAAGATTAGGTTTTAAAGAAAAATTTTCTTTTGCTTGTTTGAGTTATCAAGACCTTTGTGATAAAGAACCCAAATCTTTTGAAGAGGCAATGAGCTGTAAGCATTCTCAAAAGTCGAAAGAAGCAATGTTTGAGGAAATGTCTTCATTAAAGAAAAACCAGACTTGGGATCTTGTTTCAAAACCTAAAGGTAAGTCCATTGTTGATTGTAAGTGGAATTACAAAGTAAAAGAAGGAATTTCATATTCAAAATCAAATAAATTCAAAGCCAGATTAGTAGCAAAATGATTTACTCAAAAAGAAGGTGTTAATTATTCTGAAATTTTTTCACTTGTCGTAAAGTATACCACAATAAGATTAATGCTAGCATCAGTTGTACATTTTAATTGGAACAACTCGATGTGAAAACTGCGTTGCTGCATGGTGAATTAGAAGAAAAAATTTATATGAATTAGTCCATTGGTTTTGTTGATAAAAATAAATCTGATTATGTGTGTTCATTAAAGAAAAATCTATATGGTTTGAAACAATCTCCAAGGAAATGGTATAAAAGATTTGATGCCTTTGTATTGTCGTTAAATTTTCAGAGAAGTGAATATGGTCATTGTCTATATTTTAAATTTGAAATAAATGGTGAAGACTGTATTATGTTCTTTTATATGTAGATGACATGTTACTTATTAATTCTCATTTGAAGTTAATAGTTCAGTTAAAGTCTGAATTTGTTTTTTCAGTTTGATATGAAAGATTTAGGTAAAGCCAAAAAGATTTTGGGTATGGAAATTGTTAGACAAATAAATAATTCCATGTTAAGGTGATCCCAAACTCCTTATATCTTAAAAGTTTTTGATAAGTTTTCAATGTCTGATGCTAAGTCTTCTAGCATTTAATCTTGGAAATCATTTTGTGATAAGTAAAGATGATTGTCCTAAATTACAAACTGAAGTTGATATTTTTCTCTGACTTTGATTGTCTTGTAGACGTAATGTACTGATCTTTTCCTCCGACTTTGCAAAGAGATGCAAGAGACTGGCTGGCCACTTTGGCCCCTCGATCTGTCAGAACTTTTGACTAGCTCTCTCAAATTTTTTTGACGTATTTCATTAGCAGTAAGAAAAAAAAAGAAAACAACCATTGGTTTGATGCAGGTCATCCAAGAAAGGATGAGACTCTGCAAGATTATCTAGCGCATTTTAGCAGAGCTATGCTAGGAGTCAAAGATCTCCAGATGTAAGCTATAATTACAACTATAACGAACGGGTAATCCTTCAAGATGTTCCTCTAAAAAAACCCACTAGAGTTGATACAAGAATTAGTGAGGAAATTTGATAAGTATGTGGATGCTGAAGAAGTAGACAGGGTGACAAAATGTTTACGGGAAGGTAGAGAGCCCGCGACCCACAAGAGAAAATCACATGACATCTAGAGGGCAATGGATGATAAGGAAAGTAAAAAGTTGGGCCTCAAGACTGGGTCTAATTTAACAAGTGGTCGACCAGGATGGAATACAAAGGCATCAGAACTTTCACTCCGTTAAACCCACATGGAGCCCATGTGTTGATGGAAATTCATGATATGAGAGAGCTTGAGTAGCCGCAGAGAATAACCACACTACTGGGAAAAAGAGATAAGAGAAAGCGTTGCCACTTTCATGGAGACCGAGGACATGACACCTAGAATTTCTTTTAGTTGATAGAGGAGCTTGAGCGATTATTGAAAAGGGATTTCCTAGCCAAGTATGTAAAAGATGATCGTATAAAAGAAACAGTAGTCTAATCACCAACAAAGCATATGTCTCAACCAAGAGTCATAAATGTCATTTCAGGAAGGCAGTTGTCGAAGGAGATTAGAAATAAGCTAGGAAAATTTACGCTTGCTCGAGCAGTGTAAGCAACACTCAAAAGAAAATAAGATTTAGCCAAGACAATAGCGTTTAATCAAAAATATCTGATAAGGGTGGCATGCCCACACGATGATGCCTTAGTAATCACGTGTATTATCGTTGATTTTGATGTCAAGAGAGTATTGATAGACAATGGCAGTGTAGCAGACATTTTAATCTGCGGTACCCTGTTAAGGATTGAAGGCGCCTTTTAAAAAGTTACAACCAGTCAGTACTCTACTACAGGTTTTTGGACGAGCAATAGTGATTCCAAAAGAAACCATAGAGCTATTGGTCACCTTGGGCACCTATCTAGCTAATGTCACAATCATGACAAAGTTTTTATTGGTAAAGACTCCCATAGCCTATATCGCTATATACGACCAACCTCTTTTGAACATAGCAAGGACAGTAGCATCAACATACCACCAAGCGCTGAAGTTTTCAATTTGTTAGGTAGTTGAAAGGTCAAGCCCGTGATGATGCTCCAGATCGAGCCTTTGAATGGTATAATTGAACTGCTTGACATGATAAAAAATTGAGATAGCCGAAGGAAAAGTGTTGAAAATAGGTGTGGGCTTAACATATAAAGAAAATGAAAGATTGATAACCCGCCAATTCAACAATCTGGATGTTTTTGCCTGGACTCTGCCCATCAATGTCGCATCACTGTTTAGGAGTCCTACTCGGGTCAAGGTTGATAAAGCAGAAAAAAGAGAAATTTTGCCGTAGAAAGATAGAACGTGATAAATCATGAGGTAGACAAGTTGTTATCGGCAAGTTTTTTCGGAAAGTGCAGTACCAGAATGGCTTGCTAATGTTGTGATGGTAAAAAAGGTCCAATGATAAATGGCGTATGTGTGTAAATTACACTAGATTGAACAAAGCCTTCCCAAAAGATTCTTACCCATTTTCGAGGATAGAGTACCTGGTAAATGCGACATCTGTTTATGAAAGGCTAAGCTTTTTATATGCTTTTTCGGGGTATAATCAAATCTCTATGGTTGAGTCAGACCAAGAAAAAACGTCCTTCATCACTGACTTTGGGACATACTGCTATACAGCCATGCCTTCAGGATTGAAAAGCATTGGGGCAAGCTACCAGAGGATGGTAAACAAGGTGTTCAGAGGGCTCATCAAGAAAGTGACTAAAGCCTATGTTGACGACATGGTAGTCAAAAATACTCAATTGACTGATCACGTGACCAACCTACAAAAAATGTTTGATGTCTCTTGATAGAATAAGATAAACTTCAACCTCAAAGTGTGTGTTTTGAGCTGCAGGAGATAAATTCTTAGAGTTTATGATCACACAAAGAGGAATTGAAGCCAAGCCTGACAAGATTCAAGCAATCCTTAAAACGAAGAGTCCTGCTAGCCGAAAATATGTGTAAAGGCTAAATTGGCGAGTAGCTGTATTGAATCAATTTATGATCTGAGCAACTGACAAGTGTCATCAAATTTTGCAAAGCTGTATGTTGGGGAGGGGGATGGGGGGCTCAACCAACTTTTAATGGACCAAAGAGTGTGATGAATCACTCAAGGTGCTGAAATAGTCATTGCAGAAACCTCCAGTTTTAACTCATCTTAATCCAGGAGACATACTTAGCTTGTACATATCAATCTTAGAACACACTGTTAGAACAATGTTAGTAAAGGACTTTGCAAAAGTTCAAAAGCCGATATATTATGTCAGCCAGGTGCTAAGAGGGGCAAAGACATGATAGAGCCTGGCAGAGCAGCTAGTGTTGGGCATTGATAGTGGCAATCAGAAAACTGATGCCTTATTTTTATGCCCATATGATGCAAGTCATAACTGCTCAGCCTCTAAACCAGATTATACATCAACCGAAACTTTCAAGGGGGTGGTTGAAGTAGGCAATGGAATTTACTTAATTCGACATAGAATTTAAACCAATGACAACTATAAAGACCCATGCAATAGCTGATTCATTGTAGAGCTCACAAGCTCCTCCAAAACGATAGAAGAAGAACATGTAGGATGGAAAACACATGTTGACTCGTCGTCAAAAAATGAGAGTTCTGGGCAGGCATTATTTTGATAAGTCCAGACTCGGAAGAACTATAGAACTCTCTCTGCTTTGGGTTCCCAGCCACCAACGATGATGTAGAATACAAAGCTGGCATCGTAGCTATATGGACTGGCATCGTTGGAGATATGTAGTGATTCACAGCTAGTTGTAGAGAAAATAAAAGGAATGTATGAGGCAAAATTTGGTAAGATGGTAGCTTACTTAATGAAAGTGAGAGACTTGCAGAGGCAATTTAACAACTTTAAAATTACCAAGGTCCTCCAAAATGACAATGAACGAGTTGATGCACTGTCCAAGTTAGCGTATGCAAATCTAAAACATCTACTACCAATGACTAATGTGTAGGTGCACCATCAAACAAGCATTGTTAGCACAGTCGAGATCAAAGAAATCAGACACCTGCCCATTTGGATAGACCCAATAGTGGACTACCTGATAAGTGATAAGCTACTTGAAAATCCAGCCGAAGCACAAATGCTAAGAATTTGAGCCGCCATGTTCACTATCATAGATGAAAAGTTGTACAGACACAGTTTTTCATTGCCTTACTTGAAATGTCTTCCACTGACAGAGGCTCAGGAGGTGTTGTTTAAAATACAAAGAGGCGTATGTGGAAAACACCAAGGGGCCTCTGCACTGGCGTTTAAAACATTGAGATAGGGTTATTACTATCATACTCTAAAAGATGACACCAAAAATTTAGTCAAAAAGTATAATGCCTGTTAGCGGCATGGAACTTAATGCACGTCCAGACCGAACATGAATCTGCAATATTCGGAGTTTGTCATTTCTTCAGTGGGGCTTGGATATTCTGGGCCCTTGCTTATGGCCAAAGGACACAGAAAATTTGTCCTAGTGGTTATTGACTATTTCACAAAATGGGTAGAGATTGAACCACTAGCAATCACCACCACAGCCAGTAATGTACAAGTAGATGTGACGAACCACACTATCTTGTGGGACATGGAAACCCGATTAGAAAAAGAAAATGGTTTGTGGGCTTATGAGCTACCTAATGTACTGTGGGCATATCAAACAACCCCTAGGGGACGAACTGGAGAAACTACATTCAAGCTATATTTTGAAATGGAAGTTGTTGTACCAGTGGAAATCTTGAGCTAAACTAGTAGAATTATAAGCGAACAAATAGACCCCACCGCTAGCCAGACGGAGATCGACCTACTAGATGGGGTGAGAGAGAAGGCATTTGTTAAAACAAATGCATACAAGCAAAAGGCTGCAGTGTACTTCAATCGACAAGTGAAGCCCATAGTTTTTCTGACTAGAGACTTAGTTCTTCAGAATGCTACAACAGTAGGGCACTCTCACACCAAGCTAAATGTACTAGGAAGGGACGTATAATGTCATTAGGAACATCAGAAAAGGAACTTATAGCTTGGAGGACCTAAGACAAAAACTATTTGATAGGCCATGGAATGTCAAACTTCTTAAATAGTACAATCAAAAGGGTCTATCTTAGAGCATTTTTTTTTACTTTTTCTTTCCATTGTAATAAAGTCATTGCGATTATCACTTTCATCCAATGTAATGTCATCCGCCAATCCCCATGAAGGATTCCAGCATTTTGTGAGCCTTTTCTATGTTTTCAACTCAATAAAAAGAAGAGACGGTGGGAAATGATGAGGATGCTAAGGAAAGGCTAGCCTAGCTGGGATGTCCTAGTACACTTACTGAGTTATAGATCTCGGCGACCTTCACACAATTACATTGCTTTAAAAATTACATTTGCTACAATGCATTAAATTGTCTTCAAAGATGGGTAGTAAGCGAATAAAACCACTGGTTGGTTAACGCATTAAATCTCCTGCGAAGATAACCACAATGTTCGACCACAAGTGGTCGACCAGCATAGTCGACTTAGGTAATTGACCGAAGGGGTCGCCCTAAAAATGACATTTGACCTACCAGGACCTTGGGCACAACCACAAATTTTCAAGTCAAGCAAGTGAATACAATCTCAAGTTTTTCAATCAGGCCAATATATAATGTCTGCCCACATCATGGGCCAAGAAATTTTAAAAACTTTTAAAACAAATATTGTTTTCCTACCTACATCCCGAGCCAAGGAAGTTCGAGAATGTTTAAAACAAACATTGTTTTTTTGCCCACATCCCGAGCCAAAAATGTTTGCAACTTTTTTGAAAGACAAGAGAGATAACTAGGCAATATGCATCAGGTCAAAAGATCCCCTGCATCATCCTATCTGGATGTACTCTCTTGAAGACCCTTATAAGTGGCCTTCTTGGTAACTTTCTCAACTTATCGCTGCCTAGATAAAAATCGATTGAATCCCATGGGTTTGGCCGAAGGATGTTCCTCAGATAACCACTTGTTTGTGATATTTATAGAGTCCTTCCTCGACTCTATACCATACATGTCCATGTAGATGGTGAACTCTAAAGAGAACTTATAATGGGTGACAACTTCTTCCAGAATGTGAGCCAAAGTAGAACAGAGCACGTTAACTTCGTCCTCCCGTGCCTTAATCTTAGCCTCAACAAATCTTTTCAAGTCATCTTTTTTCTTCTTCGAGTTGGCTATCTTTGTGTTTTTCTCGTCGTCCTGATGATCTATCTGAGCCACTTGGCTCTCTAACTTATCTTTTGCTCAGGTAAGAGAATCTGGCATAGTAATCACATGGCAAGCATATTCTAAAGTTAAAATCACCTATAAAAATGAAATCCAATATGAGGCAAAGGAAAAAAGATAGTTATCCTTTTAGTGTAAACTGCCAAAGTCTTATTGACCGCTGAAACCTTCATCCTAGCCAAACTAGTGCCTAGGGGTTCAAATAAATTGCCTCTAATGATTTCTAGGTCCTTGTTGGCATTA
The DNA here is from genome assembly GCA_030279155.1 of Forsythia viridissima. Classification (NCBI taxonomy): domain Eukaryota; kingdom Viridiplantae; phylum Streptophyta; class Magnoliopsida; order Lamiales; family Oleaceae; genus Forsythia; species Forsythia viridissima. The sequence goes on from CM059036.1 coordinate 22,122,228, forward strand.
GTATGCGAAAAGTGAATTTTATGAAGAGTATTTTGGTTCTCGAAAGGATCCTTGTCTAGTGGGTCAGTTGGCACATCCTTGAGATTTGTTCACCGACTAGTTGAGGTGCTAGTGAGATTGACAAGAAACCCTTGACAATATCGTTTCTTTAGCAACTTCTTTTCCTGTAAAGTTGAGATAAGGAGGATAAGTGCTTTAATTTTTAATAAATACGAGGCTTTGAGAATGGAGGTGGATGATTTTCTGACCAATGGGTTCATTCGGAAAGCTCACTACCCTATCTAGGTATGTAACCTAGTGCTTGTACCAAAAAGCAAAGGCTTATGGAGGACGTGACAAGACTTCATAGATTTGAATAAGGCTTGTCCTAATGATAGATATCCATGACCACATATTGACCAGTTGGTTGATGCCGCGACATGACACGTGTAACGCTCCAGATTTTCTCAATCTGGAGGGTCACTAAAATAATCTCTAAAATATATTTGAAGACTCCAAATGATATTTTCCATGCCTTTGAAAGGTTTTAAAAATATAACATTTGTGGAAAATAACAAGCGCGCAAGGGAAAGATAATTTTTCCTAAAATTTTCATGGTTTTGCCTATGTCGTGATAGGTGACACAACAATTTATTTGACCATCCAAATGAATTCCAAAATAATCCAAAAATTGAACTGTAGATACTTGAGACTACAGAATACAACATGTTAAAATTTCAAACCTTAGCTACATCATTTGGCAGGTGAAAATGTAAGCCGAATTTGCATGAAAAACTATCCCGCTAAAATATTCATAATAAATTAATAAGATGAAATTTTTGAGGGATTCCAATTGATATTATTAGACCACATATAGCTTTAATCTTTCTTAACTATCACAACTCTAAATTTGAGAGTCAGTTTTAATGTCAGACTTGTTATGATTGTTGATGCCTGCACTGGCAGCCAACACTTCAATTCTTAAATTCTCAAAATTCTCGATCAATTTCTCTTGTTTCGTTCACAACGCTAAAAATTGACCCATGATCTTCCTGCTTAGAGCATCCGTGACTGTATTAGCCTTACCGGGAAGGTACATGATAGTGTAGTCATAGTCCTTTACAAGCTCTAATCACCATCATTGTCTTATTTTTAACTCTTTCTAAATGAAGAAGTACTTGAGACTCTTGTGGTTGGTGTAAATCTTATGCTTGCTTCTACTGGCATACTATCTAGTATCGTCTCTTCTGATGAGCTGCCAGTGAGATAGATAAGATATCTTTGATTTGATGCCTAAACCCTCGACCGTAATACCTAAACTCTTCACCTCTTAGTTGACAAAACACACATTCTTTCTCCAAAACATAAAATTGCGGCAAGGTTATTTCTTAACCAAACTATACCCAAAATTATATCAAAATATTTTATTCTACCACAATCAAGTCTGACTCTAAGATCAAACCATCAAAATTTTTCTATATTTCTTTTGATATTTTAAATATGTCTATGGGTCCTACTAATGACATACTAACCTCAAGTACACTATATAATCCATCAAATACACAACATTCATACTTGGCAAAAAAATAATAATGAAGGAGAACTCACAATGAAGAAAAAAGATAATATCTTTTATCAATCACTTGATCCTTCAAGAGAAATACAAATAAAGCACTACCGTTTGGCGCTCAAACAACTAGAAAGAAAAATCCTACTCCCAACTACTACTATCTAAAATTCATTTGAAACAGAAATCTTATTAGAGTTATCCTATTTCTACTCCTCAACGTCTGAGATAGGCAACATTTTTTTTTAATTAGAAACAGAGTTTATTTTTATTTTAATTTTCTGAAAAATTCCACATTCATGTTTTTTGGACATGTTTACAGAGAAATTGAAGCTCTCGCAATGTAGAGACTAGAGAGTGAGCAGGTATACATGACATCTGTTTCTATTGTCATCTATATATTTTTTAGCAAACATGTCCGAAGAAACAATATGAAATTTCTCTTATACTAGAGGAGAATTAGGAGATTGTTGTGGCTCAGGACCTGAACAAGTCTTTTACAATAAAAATTCTAAAATTTGGGAGGAGAACTAGGAGATTCTCATGGATTTGGGCCTGAAGGAACAAGTTTTTTTCCTTCAAAATACCAAAATTTTGGAGGAGAATCAGAAAAATGTATTGGATTTGAGCCTCTATGAACAAGTCTTTTGCCTTCAAAATACCAAAATTTTAGAGGAGAATCAGGAGAACGTATTGGATTTGAGCCTCTATGAACAAGTCTTTTGCCTTCAAAATACCAAAATCTTGGAGGGGAATCAGGAGACCGTATTGGATTTGGGCCTTTAGGAACAAGTCTTTTGCCTTCAAAATTCTGAAATCTGGAAGGAGAATTAGGAGATTCTTTTAGATTTGGGCCACTCGGATCAGGAGATAGTCGTGGATCAGGACTAGGAACAAGTCTTTTACCATCAAGATTCTGAATTTGGGAGGAGAATCAGGAGATTCTTGTGGATTTGGGCCTGAAGGAACAAGTCTTTTTTCTTCAAAATTTTGAAATCTGGGTGGAGAATCAGGAGATTCTTGTGGATTTGGGCATCTAGGAACAATTCGTTTACCATCAAAATACTCCAATCTCGAAGGAGTATCAGGAGATTGTTGTGGATTTGGACCTGTTGGAACAAGTCTTTTACCTTCAAAATACTTCAATTCGGAAGGAGAATCAAGAGATTGTTGTTCATTCGAACCTGTAGAAAAAAGTATTTTACTATTAAAGTAATTTTGAGGAAACTCGAACAGTATGGCTCCGTTTGATCTCGTGATTTGATACTCTAGTAGACCATGATGGCCAGGAATAACAAAAGACAGCACAAATGTGATTACGCCAAGAAAATGGAGGGTTGTAATGAAGGCCATCTTAATGTAAATCTTTCTGTGCAAAATACTTATAGATAGGCAACAGTTAATCATCACAGATTCTCATATCTAATGGCACTCTTTCGGCCCCGAGAAACTCAAGTGTGTCATCTAAATCCTCTTCCCACAGGTCGTCAACTATGTGCAGAAGGCCTCATAGTCAATCTCTCATAGTAGGATGGGTACATCTAAGGCCCATAATAGATTCTAAACCATCTCATCTACGTCTTGCCACCCATTTGGTAATGTGCCAATAAGGTGGGGCGTAGCCCAGCAACCAGTGACAACGAAACCCAATCGCCTTACCTCCGTCCACATTACCAGCATCCTATAGAAACACATTAGTGTATCCTTTAACTACTGGCACATTATCCACTAATAATTCCTTAGATGGGGTGCCAGTAAGATTGACAAAGAACTCTTGACAATCTCTATTCTTTAACAACTTCTCTACATACAAAGCTAAGATGAGGCAAGAAAGTGCTTTAATCTTTGACCCATAAAATTTGAACTCTTTGTCTCCCAGTCATCAAAAGATCACTCCATTCTCAAAACATACAATGGTAGCGCTATTACTACCCAACCAATCCATGCCCAAGATAATATCAAAATCTCTCATGTTTATAACATGTAAATATGCTGTGAGTACCGACCCATCAAAATCTATCTGCACTGGCCTAGCTAATTTATCTATATCTATGGTTCTTTCTGATGGCATAATACCCTCTAGTATACTATCCATTTTGTAACATGTAACATTAACCTTAGCTAAACAAACATTAGATATCAAAGATATTTTTAGCCATTTGAGGTGCCTGAGGTTTGATCCTTTAACCTCAACTTTTAAAAAAATGGTAAGCACACAATTAAAGCCAACATCTTGTTGTCACAAACCCGAAGTTCATAGCCCTAATATATGCTGCCCTATGGATACCGACATGATGGCCAAATGACCACTCATGATCCACAACAAACTAAATGTAATCATTTCTTGTCGCCTCAGCACATTCTACATAGTACTCTCTTGGTGGAACCATGTCTGAAATACTAATTATGAAGAGTCCATTTAGGTGGGTTTTTAACATCTTTTAATTAAATTCCGAGGACTTGAAAAATAAATTTTCGTGAAATTTCGTCACGTTCTCAAAATACTTAGTGCGCAAGAATAAATATCCACTTCTCATTTTCAATTTCATCTTTTCTAAATATAACATTTCATCATAATTGAAGCTGATAAAAAAAAATTGTATATAAGATATCTTCAAACTTTTATTCACGTCAGAGTTGGCGTAGCGCGGCGATGGTAAGTAGCGACACTTAAATTCTAAAATCTTAACTTCTATATTTTTAACTTGACATAATAAAATAAAGACCATATCTAATAAAGCAAAACAAAATTTTAAAATTTACGCGAGCCTGGAAAGTAAAATCGCTTTCTAATACCAAGCTGTAACGCCTCAGATTTTCTCGATTCGGAGGGTCACTAAAATAATCTCTAAAATATATTTGAAGACTCCAAATGATATTTTCCATGCCCTTGAAAGGTTTTAAGAATATAACATTTGCGGAAAATAACAAGCGCGCAAGGAAAATAGGATTTTTCTTAAATTTTTCATGGTTTTGCCTATATCGTGATAAGTGACGCCGCAATTTATTTGACTATCCAAATGAATTCCAAAAAATTCCAAAAATTGAACTGTAGATACTTTGGACTACAGACTACAACATGTTAAAATTTCAAACCTTAGCTACTTCGTTTGGTAGGTGAAAATGTTAGCTGAATTTGCTTGAAAAACTGTCCCGAGTGCCTTAAGGCAGCCCGCTAAAACATTCAGAATAAATTAGTAGGATGAAATTTATGAGTGATTCCAATTGTTATAATTAGACCACATACAGGGCTTTTCGTAGCCACTGATTTCACTCAAAAACGCCAATCGTAAAAAAAAGTTATGATTTTTCAAAGTAGGGGTAATCAGCTGAAAATTCAAAAAAATGTAACTAGGCAATTTCGAACTTGAAACTTTTAACTGCAATGAAAACCAACATCTCGTTTTCAATAAATATTACATAACCAAATAATAAAAATCAAATACCTAAAATATCGTATTTACATCATAATTGATCCGATCATCTCGACGTCAAAACTTAAATTAAATAAGAAAATTAAACGTCATGCTTGCTAGCCTACGCCATCACGTCAACACCAACCTATTTAATCTGAAAATTTGTTCATTTTGGGGTGAGTATTTCATAAGAAACACCCAGTAGCCATACATACTAACATGTGGGAAAATTATACATAAACTTAAATGCTCATTCCATCATTTTAAACGTACATAGGGACAACATAAATTGGGAACCGGCACTACATAAAATCATAAGTGATTACCTTCAATCACTAACATATTAAAGTGATTACCTTCAATCACTAGCATAATGTTCCTTCATAATAAATTTGCATGGCATTTATTTCACATAATAATTTCCCAAACATCATTTAAAAATCATAGTAAAAGTAGTTAGTAAAACTACCCCGAAAAAGAGTTTTCAGTTGAAGTTGTGATAGAGAATAAATCGTTACTGCACCTTTTCCAAAATCAAACCTGCGCGCTTGCCCTTTTCTTTATTGACTTATTATTGTGCAAAATAGTGAGTGATTTATGTGAAAGATTGTAGTGGAACAAGAGAGGAAAATTGTAACGACCTGAAAATTCGTATTTCTATTTTAAATATGAAAAAGAGAATGAAACGAGAAATTTAGTTGAGTTATCCCAAAAAGTACTTCAAAAGACGTAACACTTGGAATTTAAATTAGATCCGAATAATAAATGGGGGAGAAAATAGGATTTAATGAGTTATGAAGGGACTAAGATGAATTTATTTAAGAGTGAATAACTTTATTAAGAGCTAGATTGATTGAAAGAGAAATGAAGGGTGAAAACCCAAAAGTTAAGAAAGTAAAGTTTAAGCTTTTGTGAATGAGTCAAACAACCATCTTTGGAGCAACTGTATGAATTGTGTATTGGTCGAAATTCTACGACTGTATGGTGTTACGAAGTACACAACGAGGCCTTCAAAATGGTACCAAATACACCTATGTTCGACTGAGGAATCAGCCCTGAATATTTATGTCAAAAACGTTCCACGAAGTTGAAATCAGGAATTCCCAGAAATCTACTTTCGAGCAGCCATTTTTGGGATGATGCTATGATCACTGTGATGATCTGTTTTCTACGATTCAAAGTTCATTGTGAAGATCCCCATGAGATCTTCGAGATGGTATAAGAAATACCAAAAAATGAGCATGTTTCGACCTTCAAAACTCGACCCAAAAAAGGGTCTAGAAATCTGTTAACAATTGGGGTTTCTGCATTAATTATCTTAGAAGCTATACCTAGTGTCTTTATTACACTCTTTAAAACTATGGGTAGTTGGGAAATGCCTTAAATGAAGGCCAGCAAGGAAATCTTCAGCAAGACTCCCCAACTTTACATGTGTCACAATGGGGATGAATACGATCATGAGGAAGGAGTTAAATTCTCCCTATAAATACTCCCCAAACTCAAGCCACCACTTGCCCCTTTTCTCCTCTCTAATCTCCATAACACTTTCACATACTCTCTAACACTAAAGAAGAAGAAAAGAACTCTCATATAAGAGAAAAATATATCAAGTAGAAGAGGTGAGCAATAGTTGAAGAAAAGCTTAGTGTAGAGGTTCTCTAACTTAACAGAGAAATCTCCAACCCGAGCTTCAAGGCCCCAAATCGGGCAGTAGCATAGATGGACCAAGAACCTCAGGTTTTATGGTGGAGAAGGTCAGATCTCAAGGGCTGAGAACTTAGTTTCAAAATAACATACTTTTAACACATCTTTGCCCCGAAAGGTATTGGTACCCTATATTACAGTTCTACAATGGAGAATCAATACTCCAAAATCTCTGTACCATGAATACCTGAGACCGGTTTTTGCACGGTCCTGATACCCTTATTTACAGATTTAAACAACATTCACTTGTTATAAGATTATGATGTATAGAACCTTTTATTTCAAGTAGATCAAGGCTAAACCACATCAAGTAGTAAGTAAACTACGTTATTTGCCTTATGTGCAATACGATAAGTATATATATACATCTATATGTGTGTATAAATTACATGTGCTCTTACATGCTCCAAATGATTTATATTGTTGAGATTTATGATATGTTATGAGCATCTTGAGCCTATTTACCATTGAGGCAACAAGAAGAAGAATGAGAATGAGAAAGTTGTTTTATGTTATACATGCTAAACTTGAGATGGGAAAACAAAGTTTAAATGCAAACAAAGACAAGTTATGTTATAACACCAAATGTTTTCCCCAAGCATATCTGTACACCATGGGCAACAGTAGCCCATAGGGGACAGTAAGGGTCCCAAGAAAGGAGTTGATTCAACTTTGGCCAAGGGTTAGAACAACCTATATGAGGACATGATATCCGATTAAAGTTCGGCCAGGGGCAACAGTAGCCTATATTGGGACAGTAAGGGTTCCAAGAGTTGATCAACTATGGCCAAGGGCAAAAGTAGCAAATAGAAGGACGGTAAGGGTCCTAAGAAGTTTGGCCATCGTGCTTATGTACAAAGAATGTTTATTTGAGCGCTCGGTGTACAAATATTGCTTAAGGAAAGGGCCCTAAGAAAGATAAAAGATACTTTATGTGCAACATTACATATGCACCGTATTTTACTCATTGAATGTCACCATTCATAGTCGTTTTATGACTCTTGTAGAAAATGGATCGAGATATCTATGAAGTTATGGGACAAAGGTTGGAAGTAGCTTCGGATGGCCATGAATACCATTTGATCACCAAGATTGACGTATGGTCCTCCAATCCCCATGTACCCGGATTACAAAAATATGAAGCTACCTACTTTGTTGTGGACGTATTTGATTATTGAACTATGGAATATCTCACGGCCCGTTTTTATAAAATATAATAACTTAAGTTAACTCGTCTTTCAATCTAACCACTTTCCTTTTTGATAAAGTATCTAGTAGCACTCTTTAAACGGGCTCAAGATACATGGATCATTCTTGCGACGTAATGATTTGTCATGAGCCATTTTGACGAAGTTGTGAGTGAGGTACTTTCTTTCCCTCCTTAAACATCTATTTTGTAGTAACTTACAATGTTGGAAGAAGAATAGATAAAAAGACGAGATTCACATGTTTTACTCTTCCGCTATGTTTAAATTACCTTGCTTTCTTTTATGGCTTTTCATATACATACTTTCATGTAACAAACATAAAGCAAATCCGAAGTAAAATGAGAAAGGGTGATCTCCAGATCCTGTCTCTGAGTATTTTCTAACTACTTTCCCCAAAAGAAAATGAAGAGAACATGTTTCAATCCAGTTTTTAATCAAACCAGAGAGCTGAACTGCTTTCTACGTAAAAGGGTACTATACCCTCAAATTTGGATACTATTATCTTACTGGACAGAACATAAAAAAAAATTAGACAGAATTTCGAGGTCGCCACAAGACTTGGTATCAGAGCTTCAATTTAAAGGTTCTGCAGACTTTGATCCATGGTATTCACCCATTGAAGATGACTTCCACCTCTGGTATGCCATGACCTCTTTCCATTTCTAGTGTTTAATAATTTATGGTGATTTGTTTCAATGTGCATAAACTGTCTACATGCTTAGTAGATTAATCTGGCAATTCAACATAGGAATTTAGAGCCTATAAAAATGAAACTTTCTATTTAATTAAAGTAGACCATGAATGACAAGAAAAATCAATATTTAAACATTCGTAAATGGATAAGCATAAGACACAATGAAAGAGTTCTTTAACTTGTAATCAAACAAAGTTAAAGTAATAATCCAGAACATAGTAAGCTGGATTATGAGGCATTGTTAAGAGACAAAAAGATAGTTAAATGCCTAAGGGATACAAATTGAGGGAGGGTAATCAACTAATCTTCATCATTCGAGTCTTGTAAATTCTTGATCATTTCATCCAAATGATCTTGCCTAGCCAAGAGCTCTCGGTTTTGTGCACGCAACTCCGAAATGTTATCCATCATGTTAGCTTGGAAATTCGAAAAATATGTCATGAAAGCACCCTAGTCAGCCGGTGAAGGTGGCATAAAATGAGCAGCCCCTTCAACCCCTACATCTCTAACCTCTACTCCGGGTTTAGTCCAAACCCCATCCACAAGTTCAAATCAGGCTTTTATGAGAGAGCTTGCCCTAATTTTTGTATTGGGATGCATTGAGATTAATTTCTCTTCCTTCAGATCCGCCCCCAATTTGATTGCTATATTAGTAACCAAACGACCATAAAGCAGCCTCAACTCAGTTTTATTCCTACACTCTACCATCTCCGAAGCAATTAAATCACTTAAGTCTATTCTTTGACCTAAGGCAATTTTCCACATCATCCATGTATCTTCATTAGTCAAAGAAGAAAGTTTGCCCGCTCAAGGTTTGAGCACGTGAAAAATAATTAAATGGAGTAACCGCATGTCTCGACCTAACAAAGAAACGTCCCTAGAGGTTCGAGTCGATTAAATGTTCCACTATAGAATTCCCCTCTAGTTGGAATTCCATTTAATCGGAAAAATAAGTTATCATCGACTTCAAAGGCTACTTCCTTTACGAAAGTCTTAAAATATCCAGCCGTAGGCTCAACAAGTTCGGTATTGGCATAGAAATGTCTTACTACATTTTTGCTATAACCTCTAGATAAACCTAAGAAATCCATCCATCCAAAGCTACGAAATTGCCCTAGATAAGTAAAGTTCACGGATTATAAAAGGGAAAATCTATTTCCCGACCCGTTAGAACCTCCCGATTAGAAAATAGACGATACCTGAGAGAAGCAGCCTCACTCTAGAACCAAATGGAAGGAAACCCATCTCTATTGATTGAAACAGCAGTTTCGGAAGGACCGGCGATGGCACTGCTCTTTCCCGCCGCTGTCTCGACTGGAAATCGGGAGTTCTTGCATTGGAAACCACAGATTGAGTCCATTTACCCTTTGTAGAAACTTTCTTCGAAGGACCCATGAAGGAACTTGAAGGAATTTTGGAGTAAGAAGATGGGGGGAAGAAGATGAAAGGAAACAGGAAGAAAAGAGAAAGAAAATGGATTGTGAAATTTTGGGGTTAAAAAAAAAACAAAATTCAGGTCAAGGTAAAAGTCCCCTTTTACCCTTGTGAAAAATAAAATAAATTTTGGGAAGACATTTCGAAAAATTCTTTTCTGATATCCGCGATGTGTATTGATATCCATAAGGCATAGGTATCGATACCCTACCTGAACAAAAACGGTTTGGTCTATTTTTGCAAAGGTAAAATTTGTAAAGGATTGAATCTTTTTCCTCGAATTTTTACGAATCTTATCTTATTCAGAAAATCAAGGATGACAAATCGAACTATTGATCGATTGACCCAGTTAGTGGAGCAACAGGCTCGTCAATTAGAATAGTTTATGAATCAACCTCCCCCAGCTGCGAACCTACATCAAGAAAGAGATCTTAGCAGTGACCGTTTTCGTCGCCTCAATCTCCCTATATTTTCAAAAGCAAAAGATCAGATTGAAGCTGAAAATTGGTTAAGAACAATGGAACGTATGTTCACCTATGATCACGTAATAGATAATGAAAAAGTGATATGTGCATCCTTCATGCTACGAGGAAGTGCTGGACATTGGTGGGATACGTTGACAAGTATGGGAGAAACAACGGACATGACTTGGGAAAAGTTCACCGAAATATTTAGAAACAAGTATTTTTCCACTTCCACTAGAAACCAAAAGCTAAATGAATTCATCCAGTTACGACAGGGATCAATGACGGTATCAGAATACATAAGAAAGTTTGAAGAGCTGTCACATTTTGTCGCTCATATGGTCAGCACGAATGGATTGAAAGTTGACCGTTTCCTAGAAGGACTAAGGCCCGGCTGAACTGAGATGTACTCATGTCAGGAATTCAGAACATGAGTTTCCCAAAAATTACTAATAAGGCCTTACTAGCTGAGCAGGCTGAAGTCAAAATTGTTTGAGCTCGAGAAGTGAGAAATCAAAACAGAAATCAAAATAGGGTCAACGAGAACTGCAATGATAATAAGAAGAGATGGGCCAAAAAACGTCATGGAGAAAAATAGAACGAACCTCGTTTAAAAAGAGGAAGACCAGATAACTAGACCGAAACTAAGACTACCCCTTCATGCCCCAAATATGGAAGATCTCATCACGGAGAGTGTCTAGCAGGGCAAGGATTATGCTACTTGTGTAAGAAACCTGGACACATGAGCTGAGACTGCCTAGATAAGCTTAAAAGAGAGAAGGGAAAAGCAAGAGCATATGCCATGGTCAGGCCAGAGAATGAAAAAGATGAAATGAGAGAAAAATTTCCCGAGCTATTCTAGGTAAATTTCGAGGACGAAATTTATTTAATAGGGGAATATTGTAACGACTCAAAAATTCATATTTCTATTTTAAATATGAAAAAGAGAATGAAACGAGAAATTTAGTTGAGTTATCCTAAAAAGTACTTCAAAAGTCGTAGCACTTAGAATTTAAATTATATCCGAATAATAAATAGGGGAGAAAATCGAGTTTAATATGTTATGAAGGGACTAAGATGAATTTATTTAAGAATGAATAACTTTATTAAGAGCTTGATTGATTGAAAGAGAAAGGAAGGGTGAAAACCCAAAAGTTAAGAAAGTAAAGATTATGCTTTTGTGAATGAGTCAAACATCCATCTTTGGAGCAACCGTATGAATTGTGTATTGGTCGAAATTCTACGACTCTTATGGTGTTACGAAGTACACAACGAGGCCTTCGAAATGATACCAAATACACCTATGTTCTACTGAGGAATCAGCCCTGAATATTTATGTCAAAAACGTTCCAGGAAGTTGAAATCTGGAATTCCCAGAAATCTACTTTCGAGCAGCCATTATTAGGACGATGCTGTGATAGCTGTGATGATCCATTTTCTACGATTCAAAGTTCGTTGTGAAGATCCCCGTGAGATCTTTGAGATGGTATAAGAAATGTCAAAAAATGAGCGTGTTTCGACCTTCAAAACTCGACCCAAAAATGGGTCTAGAAATCTGTTAACAATTAGGGTTTCTGCATTAATTATCCTAGAAGCTATACCTAGTGTCTTTATTACACTCTTCAAACTTATGGGTAGTTGGGAAACGCCTTAAATGAAGGCCAGCAAGGAAATCTTCAGCAAATCTCCCCAACTTTACATGTGTCACAATGGGGATGAATGCGATCATGAGGAAGGAGTTAAATTCTCCCTATAAATACTCTCCAAACTCAAGCCACAACTTGCCCCTTTTCTTCTCTCTAATCTCCATAACACTTTCACACACACTCTAACACTAAAGAAGAAGGAAGGAACTCTCATTTAAGAGAAAAATATATCAAGTAGAAGAGGTGAGCAATAGTTGAAGAAAAGCTTAGTATAGAGGTTCTCTAACTTAATAGAGAAATCTCCACACCCAAGCTTCAAGGCCCCAAATCGGGCAGTAGCATAGATGGACCAAGAACCTCAGGTTTTATGGTAGAGAAGGTCAGATCTCAGAGGCTGAGAACTTAGTTTCAAAATAAAATACTTTTAACACATCTCTGCCCTGAAAGGTATTGGTACCATGTACTACAGTTCTATGATGGGGGTATCAATACCCCAAAATCTTTGTACCATGAATACTTGAGACCGGTTTCTGCATGGTCCTAATACCCTTATTTACAGATTTAAACAACATTCACCTCTTATAATATTATGATGTATATAACCTTTTATTTCAAGTGGATCAAGGCTAAACCACATCAAGTAGTGAGTAAACTACGTTATTTACCTTATGTGCAATACGATAAGTATATTTATACATCTATATGTGTGTATAAATTACATGTGCTCTTACATGCTCCAAATAATTTATATTGAGGAGATTTATGATATGTTATGAGCATCTTGACCCTATTTTCCATTGAGGCAACAACAAGAAGAATGAGAACGAGAAAGTTATTTTATGTTATACATGCTCAACTTGAGATGAGAAAACAAAGTTTAAATGTAAACAAAGACAAGTTATGTTATATCGCAAAAAATTTTTTCCAAGCTTATTTGTACACCATGGGCAACAGTAGCCCATAGGAAACGGTAAGGGTCCCAAGAAAGGAGTTGATTCAACTTTGGCCAAGGGTTAGAACGACCCATATGAGGACATGATGTCCGATTAAAGTACGGCCAGGGGTAACAGTGGCCTATATTGGGACGGTAAGGGTTCTAAGAGTTGATCAACTATGACCAAGGGCAAAAGTAGCCCATAGAAATACGGTAAGAGTCCTAAGAAGTTTGGCCATCGTGCTTATGCACAAAGAATGTTTATTTGAGCGCTCGGTGTACAAATATTGCTTAAGAGAAGGGCCTTAAGAAAGATAAAAGATACTTTATGTGCAACATCACATATGCACCGTATTTTACTCATTGAATGTCACCATTCATAGTCGTTGTATGACTCTTGTAGGAAATGGATCGAGATATCTATGAAGTTATGGGACAAAGGTTGGAAGTAGCTTTGGATGGCCATGAATACCATTTGATCACCAAGATTGACGTATGGTCCTCCAATCCCCATGTACTCGGATTACAAAAATATGAAGCTACCTACTTTGTTGTGGTCGTATTTGATTATTGGACTATGGAATATCTCACGACCCGTTTTTATAAAATGTAATAACTTAAGTGAACTCGTCTTTCAATCCAAGCACTAAAGTATCTAGTAGCACTCTTTAAACGGGCTCAAGATACATGGATCATTCTTGAGACGTAATGATTTGTCATGAGCCATTTTGAGACGAAGTTGTGAGTGAGGTACTTTCTTTCCCTCCTTAAACATATATTTTGCAGTAACTTACAATGTTGGAGGAAGAATAGATAAAGGGACGAGATTCACATGTTTTACTCTTCCGCTATGTTTAAATTACCTTGCTTTCTTTTATGGCTTTTCATATACATACTTTCACATAACAAACATAAAGCAAATCCGAAGAAAAACGAGAAAGGGTGATCTCCAAATCCTATCTCCGAGTATTTTCTAACTACTTTTCCCAAAAGAAAATGAAGAGAACATGTTTCAATCCAGTTTTTAATCAAACCAGAGAGCTGAACTGCTTTCTGCGTAAAAGGAAACTAATACCATCAAATCTGTATACTACTACCTTACTGGACAGAACAAAAAAAATTTTAGATAGAATTTCGAGGTCGCCACAAAAATTGGTCAAAATCTGGATAAGAAAAAGGTGTTTCTTCTTGTTGTTTGGGGTTGAGAATTGGGAGGCAAAGGAGGGGTTTTGAGCTGGACAAAATTGGGGTATAATCTAGAGGTAATTTATGTGTTTTGGTGGCTAAAATGAAAGCAAGGAAAGTGAGACTTAAGGGCCAAAATCTTCGGGGATAAAAGGAAACACTTCGACTGAACATTTTGGCACCAACAGGCATTACTGGACAGTGTTGGGAGCTGACTGTTGAAGAAAATATATGGCAGATTGCTGGATGATTCTTGGTGCTTGAGATGGAGGGAAGTAACAAGGATTTGAGGGTAGAATTCGGAGTATTTTTTTGGTGATTGAAATGGACGAAAAATCAGATGCTTAAGGTTGGAAAAAGAGAGCTGTTGGGGCTGAAGTTCTGATGATTTGTTTGTGCTAAAGGATAGTAATGGAGAGGGGGCTTAAGGGGACGATTTTCATCATGGTTCAAGGGCAATTTTGCTGGAGTTGAGGTGGAATAAATGGAGTAGAACATGGGTGGTTAATTGAAAAATCATTGAATGTGGGTACAAAGTGGGTGCGGTTTTATAGAGGATATTATGCTTGCTTGGGGAAACTCTTTGGGTACCTTTTTTGCAGCTGAGGGAGGGATCTTGGGACGGTTTTTATGGAGGAAATTTGGCTAAAAATAGAGGATGGTGGAGACCTCTTGCTGGACAAGAATTATAGGGAGAAGAATGAAAGAGCTGAAGGCTGAAAAGATGGGAAAAGGTTCTGGAAATAAATGGCAATTTTAGGAAAGATCATGGGGGATTTTTTTTGGCATATTAGGGAGAGACTTGGGACGTTTTTGAAGAGTAAATTGGCAGGTAATTAGCTGAAAATAAATGGTGGAGGATTTGGGGAAAATGGGTAGGTAATGGGTTGAAGTGAGGGAGATCATGGGTGGTTGAGTTTTTGGTTTTTAGGATTGTTTGGGGTTAACAATTTGCAGTGTTTAAAGAGTTGTTTGGTGTGTTTATTTGTCAAGAAATAAGGGATTGTTTGGAGGTGATATTTTAGCAGAAGAAAGGCAGGATAAATGAGGTAATTCTAAATGAAAAACGGATGAGAAAAATGTTACAACTAAGATGAACATAAGGCATGAAAATTGGCTCTAAAGAGTTTAGATTTTCGTTGTTTTTTTCCTTTTAATTTAAACAGTTTGTTCACTATTAACCCAAAATTTATTCGAGAAAAATGTTTGGGTTAAGAAAATTAAAATAGTCTCGGTGATTAATAAAATTTCATGTACGTCATATCAAATAAAAGGCAAACTCGAGCAAAATAATCGCGGCTAAAATATTTTAAATCATACTCGGAAGTTCGTTGCGACGCCGGAAGTGAAAGTTTTATTTCCTTGAAATGAAAAGACGAAAATTTTTCCGATCATTACAACACGAACTTTTGAACTTCATGGACGCTTATTCAGTGTACAACCAAATATCCATGTTCGGACTAGACGAGGTGCATACTTTGTTCATAACTGATTGAGGCCTATATTGCTACAAAGTAATGCCTTTTGATTTTAAAAATGCAAATGCAACATATCAAAGACTCGTCAATAAAATGTTCACCAACCAAATTGGAAAAACTATGGAGATGTATGTCGATGACATGTTAGTAAAAAGGCTCAATGCCACTTATCACCTTAAACACCTGGGTGAAATGTTCACGATTCTTTGAAAGTACCGAATAAAGTTAAACCATTCAAAACATGCTTTCAGGGTCGTATCAAGTAAATGCATATGTTATATGGTGAATCATCGAGGCATAGAGGCTATTCATGAGAAAATCTAAGCTCTACTTGACATGCGACCCCCAATAAACCTAAAGAGGTGTAATGCTTCACGGGATGAGTAGTTGCTCTAAGTAGATTTGTCTCAAAGGCAACTGATAAATGCTATTCTTTCTTTCAGATAATCAAAGTCGAGAAAAATTTGAATGGACGAAGGATTACGAAGCTACCTTCAATGATCTAAAAAGCCATTTTGAACAAGCTCTCCTACTATCCAAGACCACTTCGAGAGAAACCCTGATGATATACCTCACTGTCTTGGAGGTAGAATTGAGCTCAGTTTTGGTAATAGAAGATAACCAGCAATAACTTTTCGTGTACTATGTAAGTAAGGCATTCCAAGATACAGACACTAGGTACCCAGAAATGGAGAAGCTAGCTCTTGCCTTGGTAGTGGCATCTAGAAAACTTTGTCTTTATTTTCAATCGCAAAGTATCAAGGTTCTAACAAGCTACATTTTATAATATGTGCTACACAGGCTAGACACTTTGGGACAATTAATGAAATGTGTAATCTAACTAGGTCAGTTCAACATTATCTTCAAAGGAAGAAGGACTATCAACGGGTAGACACTAGCAGATTTCATTGTCGAATTTACGAAGGGTCGAGTAATTAATCTAGCACTACCCATACGAAAGTTATCTTCATAGAAGCTATTTGTCGATGGCTCATCGAGTGAGGCTGGGTCTTGAATAGGGATCGTACTGATATACCTATAGGGGGACAAGTAAGTGGTAAATTTACACCAAGAGATAAAAACATGGCTGCCTATCTATTAAAGGTCAAGGACTAGTTACTAAACTTTGTAAAATTTGAATTGACATACAAATTCCTTTGCCGAAACCCTATCAAAGCTAGCAAGCTCGTTGGATGCTGAACTATTCAAAACTATTGTGGTTGAGCTGCTCCACAGCCCCTCTATTTCAAAAAAGGCAGGCGAGATCCTGTGGGTCAAAGGCACGAGTCATTGGATTCAGAGGACAATAAACTATTTGAAGAAGCAAAAGCTCACACCTGAAAAGGACGAGTCTCAGAAAATCCACTTGAAATCTACTAGGTATGTTCTCATTAGCAACATTTTGTATAAGTAAGAGCATACCTCACCCCTATTAAGATGTGTGTAGGAGAACGAGTCTAAATATATACTTTGGAAAATACATGAGAAATTTGTGGTAATCATGAGGGGGTCACTCCTTCGCGCATAAGGTATTGAAACAATGCTACTACTAGTCCACAATGCGAAAAGATCCTTTTGAATTCATTTGGAGATGTGATAAATGCCAAAGGTTTGCCATTATACCAAGGCAACACGCTCAATAAATCACTACTGTGACTAGTCCCTGACCTTTTACCAAAGGGAGGATAGATTTCATAAGCTCATTGCCTTGGAGTAGGGCGAACACCAAGTTCACTATAATAGCAATTGATTACTTCACCAAATGGGTTGAAGTAGAACCCTTGTCGAAAGTTACTGAAGCTAATACATGTAAATTTGTGTAGAAAATGTCATATGCATGTTCGGTCTTTTGCAGTCGCTTGTGTTAGATTATTGCACCCAATTCAATGGGAGAAAATTACAGAAGATGTGCAACAAAATGGGCACTTGTAAACAATTCTCTACTCCTTATTACCCGCAGGCCAATGGGCAAGTTGAGGATGTCAATAAAACTTCGAAGAATATCTTAAGGGATAAGTTAGGTAGTACATAAAGAACTTGAGCAAAAGATTTACTACAAATTCTTCGGGCTTATCACACTACAACCAGGACACCGACAGGAGAAAACTACTTTCTCAATGGCTTACAGTTCCAAGGCCATGATCCTGGGCGAATTTGGTTTGCCCTATTCCCAGAGGTTATATTTCGATGAGGAACAAAACAACGAATGAATAAGGATGGATGATAATTTGCTAGAGGAAAAGCGAGAGTCTTTCTAGCTAAAACTTGCAGCCTATTAAAAGAAATTGACAAAATACTTTAACTCTAAAGTTAGCCTGAAAGGTTTTAGAGTTGGGGACCTAGTCCCAAAAAAGTATTTCAAGCCAACAAAGAAATCGAGTATGGAATGTTAGGTATAAATTGGAAGGCCCCTACACTGTGGTCAATGTCATTGTCCCATGGACTTATAGGCTCGCCAATAGCTAAGGCGAACCCTTGGAATGCCGTACACTTGCAAATATACTACCAATAAGCTGAATGGTTTCTTCTAATTTTTTTGTTTGCTTATTCAATGAAGGCAATGTAGCCAAGAAATGTATATGTTCAAGGTTTGGCGAAATATTAATGAAAGGTTGTTGCATATCTCAAAGATTGGTGAAGAGTTAATTAATCATACTTACTTTGGTTCAAGATATGGCTAAAGTATAAATGTAGTGGGGTTGTGACCTTGACCGAACCAATTACCATTTAAATTGTAACGACTACGAACTTTTTCCTACAAGTCTTTTTCTCAGGAACTATTCTATAGACCGTTAGCTTATGCACTGTCCACTAGAGGTTGGGCTCCAAACTAGATTTCTATCACGTTCCCAGTGATATGAACCCTTGACCTCTCATCTTAAGAAGAACTTATGGAGAATGCTAGTACCAATAAGGAAACTTACCCAATTGGTACCATTATTCACCATAATTTCTTCTTAAGAGAGGAGGTCAAGAGTTCGAATCGATAAAGACGCGATAAAAATCTAGTTTAGAGCCCAACCTTCAATAGACAGTACGTAAGCTAACGGTACGTAGAATAGCCTCTGAACGAAAAACTTGTAGGAGAAGTCCATGGTCGTTACAAAAAATGCGTGTTTTTTTTAAACAACCACTAACTTTTTCCTAGGACCCTCTCGTCCAGTGGCTATTTCGTACACCATTAGCTTATATATTGTCCATTGGAGGTTGGGTTCCAAACTAAATTTCTTTCACATTTCCATCAATTCGAACCCAAGACCTTTCCATTTAAGAGGAACTTATTTTTAATGTTAGTACTTGTTAGCAAGTCATTTTTGGTGGAAAGAGTTCAACCTTTAGATAAGGTAGAGAATAAGGCCCAGCCAAGTGGTCACAAGTTCAATGGTGGAAATTCTAGGAGATAGTTTTAGAAGAATAGTGGCCAAAAAAGAAGGAACGACCAAGGCAACAATAGGGGGCATTACCAAAATAAGCAGTAGAGGAAGACTTGCTCGAAGTGTGGCAATGAGCATTTTGGCGAATGTCTTAGGAGTACAGATGTGTACTTTAGATGTGGAAAGACTAGTCACTTCACAAATGATTGCAAGAAAAGGTCTTTTAGTAGCAACAACAATGAGTAGAAGAAGACTCAAGCACGAGTTTTTACAATATCTAAGAAAGAGTCTGAAGAGGCCTCAACTGTAGTGACATGTACATATATATTAATTTATTTATTTCCTTTGTTGTTTATGATTTAACTTCATGCATTGAATTAATGTAGGCACCATGTATGTATGTAATGTACTTGCCACTGTCTTGATTGATTATGGGGCTACTCATTCATTTTTTAGTCCATTTTTAAAGAAATTGGAGAAACCATTTACTCAAACGGATGCATGGTTTGGTGTGTCTACACCCTCTAGAGCTGTAATGAATTCAAATTTTGTTTTATGTGATTGTTCGATAATAGTAAATGGGAAAGAACTACTAGCAGATCTTATAACGTTGGATGTCTAGGACTTTGATGTCGATTGGCGATCAAAGTATCATGCTACGATTGACTATTATAAGAAAGAAGTGGCGTTCGAGCACCTAAATATTCCTAGCTTTTTCTTTTTGAGAACAAAGACAATGCCCTATATTCCTATAATCACATCTATGAAGACTCGCCAATTGTTGAACAATGGTTTTGTATGCACTATGGAGAACCGAACAAGGTGATAATTAAAAATAAGTATCCGTTGCCAAGAATTAAGGACTTGTTTGATCAACTTCAAGGAGCTAGTTATTTTTCTAAAATTGATTTGGTATTGGGATATCGTCAACTAAGAATAAGAGAAGAAGATATTCCAAATACTGCCTTTCGCACTCAATATGGACATTATGAGTTTCTAGTAACGCCTTTTGGTTTGACAAATGCCCCTACAGCTTTCATGGATGTAATAAATCAAGTTTTTAAAGAGTACTTAGATTAGTTTGTCGTAGTTTTCATTGATGACATCTTGATCTACTCACGATCTAAACAAGAACATGAGCGACATCTACGAGTAGTGCTTGAGATACTTCGAGAAAAGTATGAAAAGAACTACCCAACTCATTATCTCGAGATGGAAGCTGTCGTCTTTGCATTAAAGATTTGGAGACACTATCTTTATGGGGCTAGATGTGAGAATCTATATTGATCATAAAAGTCCTAAGTACTTTTTCACGCAGAAAGAGTTGAACATGAGACAATGTCGATGGTTGGAATTTGTAAAAGACTGTGTGATCAACTACCATCTCGGCAAGGCCGATGTTATGGTGATGCGCTAAGTAGGAAGATTCATGGATCAATAGTTACATTGCAGGCCATTCAAAAACAATTGTTGGTAGAAATTCAAAAGTTTGAGTTAGAGATTGTACCTTGAGATAATTCAGGCTATTTTTCCAATATGACCATCAAACCAACCCTACCAAGAGGATCAAAACTTCACAATATGAAGATCCTCGGGTATTGAAATTTCAGATTGAAGTTACTAATGGAAATCATACCGATTTTTTTTTTATCATTACTAATGGTGCACTTCAGTATGGCAATAGATTTGTGGTTCTGATGATGACGAGTTGAAACGAAGAATCATGACGAAAGCTCATAATACTCCTTACTCGATTCATCCTGGAAGCACGAATATGTTTTGCGATTTGAGAGAAGATTTTTGGCATCAATCATGATGTAGTAGAATGTTCAACACTACCTCACTTGCTAACAAGTTAAGGATGAGCATCAACGACCTTCGGACCTACTATAACCACTTTTGATGCCAGAATGGAAATGGGAACGAGTTGGTATGGACTTCGTTATTGGTTTGCCTAAGACCAAGAAGTGATATAATTCTATTTGGGTACTTGTAGACCATCCTACTAAGTCATCGCTCTTTTATTTATAATATGGAATGATATGCTGAACTATATATGATAGAGATCGTCAGACTACATGGAGTCCTATTGTCCATCGTATTTGACCATGACCCTAAGTTTACTTCTTCTTTTTAAAAGTGCCTACACAAGGCTATGGGTACATAGTTAAGGTTTAGTACAGCTTTCCACCCACAAATAGATAGACAGTCGAAGACAACAATTCAAATTCTCGATGACATGTTGCGAGCTTGTATTACTGACATTCAAGGTACTTGGGATGAGTGTCTTCCATTAGTTGAGTTTGCCTACAATAATAGCTTCCAATCTACAGATTGATATGGAACCTTACGAGGCATTATATAGAAATAAATGTTGATCACTTGTCCATTGGGACGAGGTTGGAGAAAGAAAGTTATTAGGCCCAGAGATTGTCCAACAAACAGTTGAGGTTGTTGAAAAGATTCAAAAATGAATAAAGATTGCTCAAAGTAGACAGAAAAGCTATGCAGATAGAAGAATAAAATCTTTATAATTTGTTGTCGATGACATGTTCTTTTTTAGGATGGCACCTATGAAGGGTGTAATGAGATTTGGGTAGGGATATGAATGGGGCGAGTCCGGGACGGGTCGGCCCCGCCCCGTCCCATCCCGTGACCCACGAATTCGCGGGGCGGGGCGTCCCTTCGACCTGCCAACCGCCCCGGTTAAATATCTTTTTTTTTTTAACTAAAAGAATAATTAAAAATAAATAAATAATTTTTTTTTATATATTTGTACTAAACAAAACAAAAAAAATATAAGATTGAGGTTATGGTGTCGTGGTTAAGATTGGTAGTTTACAAGTTTCAACCTGGGTTTGAATCTTCTTTAGTCTATTTGTAGTGAAAATTATAATTTCTATTCTATTTTATGATTTAAAAAAAATAGAGGGACGGGTCGGGGCTATCCCGGACCCACCCCGGACCTGTGGCGGGGCAGAAAATTCTACCCCAAACCTACCCCTATTATTCGGCGCGGCGCGGCGCGGCGGGGCAGGGCGAGGTAGGGCGCGAGGCATGTCGGGGGTTTTTTTTTGCCATCCCTAGATTTGGGATGAAAGAGAAGCTGAGTCCTCGTTCTGTGGGACTCCTTGAAATTTTGGAAAGGGTAGGTGAGTTGGCTTATCAAATCGCAATACCACCAGCATTATTTGGGGTGCACAATAATTTTCATGTTCTTATGCTGAGAAAATATAACTCAGAAACTTCTCACATCCTAAGTTATGAGTCATTGGATGTTCGCAAGGATTTTAGCTTATGAAGAGATGACTGTAATGATCTTAGAGATAGTAGACAAAAAATTTTGATGGAAGATGATAACGCTAGTCAAAGTACTTTGGAGGAACCATGATGTGGAAGAGGTGACATGGGAATGCGAAGATGAGATGAGCGTGAAGTACCTCATCTATTTGGTAAGTTTTAATTTCGAGGACAAAATTTATTTTTAGGGGGTAAAGAATTGTAATGCCGTGTGTCCATTTACATGATAGGTTATGACAATGTTTGTCCTAATATTACATTTAATTCTCAATTGATAAATTTATTATTTTTGTGACTAACTATACTTTTTGCAGTGCAATATACTATGAACACCCTATGCGATCGACGTGCCTATTAATTAATTACAGTATGCTTATAATTTTATTAAGCTCGGATTAAATTATATGTTATATTTACTTTATTGTGTGCTTATGATTGTGTTTGCTTTTGTTTGTACTTAGAGGTCAAATTGGAAGACTTGCTCTTTTTATTAAGTACATTTTTTTATTTAATATATTAAATAATTGGACAAAATTATAGAAGTTTAGTCGGCTAATAGAATCAATTTAAGGAATAAATAAGTTAATATAGGTAAATAAGGGGTCTCTTTACTTAATTAGCATATATTATACCTAAATTGATGCCATTAGGTTAGAAGTCAATATTTTGCCTATTTTATACACCTCCTTGCAAATCAAATCAAGCCTTCACCACAATCCCGAAACATTTATCCGCCATTTCACTATTAAAAAATTAGGTTTTGCGTCTCCACACAAGGTACCCATAGTTTTAATTTCATGTGCATAAATTAGTGGTTGATTTTATATTTTAATGATATAGTGGACTCATGCTTTATGTCGAACGATGGGAATAGATCTCGTTTCAGGGATTAAATAGTGTCTTGAGTTTGATTCGTGTTACATGTATGAGTTATGGGTGTGTATCTGCTACTTGGAGATTTATACCCTCTAATATAAACAAATAAAATGAAAGTCTTATAACTATTAATTTATCAATTTATTGTCTCATTTCCCTGTCTATATTCTAATAAATTTCATTTTATTTGGTTCTTCTAAAGCAAGCATAATAGGATACAATGTAAAATTTTAAAATCATTTGATCTCCTTAACATCATGATAAAAAATCCAAAACCAAAACTTGTAATCTTAAATTAAGTTAAATGCACTACTTGAAAGCATCATTTAATTTATAAATATCGTTATTCTGGTAGCACTTTTCCTATATAGCAATAAATTTCCTTTTCAAAAGTATTAGTAACTGTTGTTTAAAAATATTGATATCCTCAAGTTGTGTTTATTATAACTGATTTCTAACTAGTGGGAAAATATTAAACTCCAATGTATTCTTTTGACAGAAAGTGATTAAGATCAATTTTGAGTCCATTCTGGTTCATCTATATATGTGTGCTCCAATCTAAATGCGAATTAAATTGTAATTTCATGTTTACAGCCCCACTTTAATGTCAAGTTAATTACATCCAGTTTTTTTTAAAGAGATAAAGTTGTTCGAGTTCCTATTATTCTCTTTTTAAATCTAGCACTGTCCTATTAATATTTTAAATATACAAGAGTCGTTTATAACTAAACATAATGAGTTTATGGGAAAGCACCCTAGCTACGGGAGTGCTAGAAAGATGAGAAGTGATGACGAGATGAATTGGAGAAAAATAAGCATTTTCTATGATTTGCTGTATTGTCTACTACTGAGCTAAAACATAAACATCGATGTCATGCAGAGAAGAATGTCTGTGACAAATTGCTCATCACAATTCTAGATGATCTATACAAATCGAAGGACAAGGTCAATGGCAGGCACAATTTGATGCAATTAGGGATAAAAAGATAGTTGCACTTATTTCAGAACGAGAACAGGTGTATGAAGCCTACCATATGTTACACGTTGTCTATTGCAAACCGTCAGAGGGTTTGCATCTTCATCCGATCGGTTAAATTTCTTGATAGCTTCTCTTCTAATCTTCGAAAGAATATTCCTCTTAATGACAGTCGCATTATTGGGTTGAAGTCACATGATTGCCACATTATCGTGCAAAGGTTGTTGCCAGTCGGGTGTCGCACGTATATGAATAAAACGATTTCCACTACAATAATTAAATTGTGCACGTTCTTCAAACAGCTGTGTGCAAGGAAACTAAAGATTAGCAACATCATGGCTGCTCACGATCACCTAATACTCATCCTCTGCAAGTTGGAACAAATCTTTCCTCTAGCCTTCTTCGACATCACAATTCACCTCGTAATGCATCTTCCTGATGAGGCAATAGTTGGTGGTCCGATGCACATTAGATGAATGTATCCCTTTGAGATACCTAAAGAAATTTAAGAACTATGTCAGAAATCGAGCACGGCCCGAGAGTTCAATAGCCGAAGGATATGTGGTTAACGAGGCATTGAATTTTTGTTCAAGGTATTTCGAGGACATTGAAATAAGTTTCAACCGATCGGAGAGAAACGATGATGTAAGTGTTCCAAGAAGACAACTATCTATTTTTTAGTCGCAGTGTCTTCCAATTGGAAAGAAGACACCAACGATACTTCATGCCAATGTTCAGAATCAGGCGATGTTTTCCATCATCAACAACTGTAGAAAAATTGAGACACACGTGAAGTATGACCATGTTGTTAAATATATTCAATTTCTTTTATCATTTGTTATTTGAACTATTTGGTTTATCTTATTTGCTTTTTAGAGCGACCATAGGCAAGAGCTATTGCATAATAACTGCCCAAACATCGACTAATTGCATGTAAGAGACTTTCACCATTGGTTTTACAAAAATATAAATGACCAATGATCAATCCTATTTCAAATATATGCACATTTTTGTTTTAGATAACATTTACTAAAACCACGTTCCACTTCATCAAGGTTATATGCTCTGCGCTAAAGCAACGACCCTGGAGTTTCTCACGTGTTGTTTTCTTTGGCTAGTGGATGTTACATGCAAGTTACGTCTTACGCAGCCTGTGTTGTAAATGGAATTCGCTTATTAACATATGATCGTGGCATTCAAAAGAAAACATAGGAAAACTTACTACGGGCATCTGCAGGTGATATTGGAGCTGTATTTTGGGTCGGACCTTTCAGTTTTTAAGTTTCGATGCAAATGGTTTAGGTGTGATGGCAGACGGATGGTAGCAAAGAATAACGTTACTAGTATTGATGTTAGTGTAGAGGCGCACACGCATGAACAGTTCATACTAGCTACCCAAGCACAATAAGTATTCTACATTGAAGATCCTTCTCGTGGTCTGAACTGGCGAGTTGGACAAGTCTATCACATGAGCACATGGGACATTTTGGGATTTGACGTCACTGAGATAGACCTGCTTCACATTAACAACTCTTCTCATTTTTCTCTGATCATTGATCTTGGCAACTTTGAGCACACATCCTTGCACTGGGACGACAACGAAGCTGATGTGATTTTTTTGCCGTTTATCAGGTTATATGCTCTGCGCCAAAGCAACGGCCCTCAAGTTTCTCATTAGTAGTTTTCGTTGGCTAGTAGATGTTACACACAAGTTATGTCTTACGCAGCCTGTTTTGTAAATGGAGTTCGCTTCTTAATATATGATCGTAATATTTGAAGGAAAACACATGGAAACTTACTACAGGAATCTTCCAGAGATACTAGAGCTGTAGTTTGGGTCGAACCTTTCAATTTTAATGTTCTGATGCAAATGCTTTAGGTGTGATGACAGACGGATGGTAGCAAAGAATAACGTTACTAATGTTGACGTCAGTGCAGAGGCGTACAAGGATGATTAGTTCATACTAGCTATCCAAGCACAATAAGTATTCTACATTGAAGATCCTTCTCATGGTTCATACTGGCAAGTTGGACAAGAAGTCCATCACAGGAGCACATGGGAAATTCTAGGATTTGACGTCACTAAGCTAGACCTGCTTCACAATAACAACTCTTCTCATTTTTCTCTGATAGTTGATTTTGGCAACTTAAAGAACATATCCTTGCATTGGGACGATGCGCGAAGCTGTTGTGATTTGTCTGCCATTTATCAGGGTATCAACATTTGAAACTATAGGATAAATCATTCATTAACGACGAGTATTTAGAAAATGATGCAGTTGAAGAATACGAGGATGAAGAAACATGTAGTGAAAGTAATAAGGACGACGTTGAGGACGATGTTGACAACGATGAAGAAATATGTAGTGAAAGTAATTGGGAAAAAATTGTCGTCGCTATAAATTGTAGGGATGACTTTTGTCGTCACTATAAGTTTAATCTTCTTATAAGTCAGACAAGCAACTTATTCTTCCCCATTTCTTCTTCCACCTTCCCCAATGCTAGCTGCCATTGTCTCCTCCACACACCGCATCCATTTCAACAGCCACTGCCACAAAGAAACTCCACATCCATTCACTATACCTCCAATTCCCAATGTGCATAAACTCAACCTCCATTTCAACTGTCATTGTCGCCGTCGCCGCCGTCGCCGCCATGCAACTCCACCTCCAACTCCCAAGGTACATTTTTATGCTTGTTTTGAGATTATGTTTATTTGACAAATATATAGGATTAGTCCCCATTTGCCAAATCTCTTCCTCTTCTCATTTATCTAGTTGTAGAATGAGAAATGATTTTCTTTGGGATTTAGAATCTTGGAATGGGATTTAGAAAGGAATTTGAACACTTGCCAACAGCTTGTTCTTCCAATTTGGTTTTAATATTTTTATGTCACCTCTTGCCCTTTTGCTATTTCTCTCATTCAGGTAATTCATTTATTCGTGGTTTCAAGCTAGTTTCTCATGTAACAAACAATTCAATATCGAAAAGAGGAAAAAAGGGAAAATGTACACTTCATCCAACTCTTGTAGTAGTATAATTCGACTTACATAATTTGTGAAAATAATTTTTCTTCTTGGTACCTTTTTCCATAATCTAAGCTCCAAGAATGAAGAGGTAAGATGGCTTTACGAAGAATGTGGTCAGAAATTGTGGAGATAAAATCACATTTTTCATGAAAATGTGAAAGACCCTTCATAGAATTTACATATTATAGTTTTTCGCTTCTTATCAAGTCTATAAAGTACTACAATGTCTTAAAGTTTTTTCACCTCATTGCTGAATGCCTTGTTTTTAACTTCAAACTACATTAATCTTCAAATTGCATTAATAAAACGGTCGATCAGTTAAACACGGCGACCGATGCATCGTCTGAAGTGTCATCCAAATAAGTAGAACAATTCTACTTCAACTTCTTCAAAGGTTCGGTCAACCGTAAAGATAAGTAGGACGATCAACAAAACACGAAATCATATTCTTTAATTCAAAATTTCCCATTTTTTTTCAAAACCCTACACTCATTTTTCACATTTTCTATCTAAAACCCTTCCCACATTACATAATCACTCCTAAATCTTGAATATTTCCACTAAAAATTAAAAACCCATCTCACTTACATTCAAAATTTCGCGAAATCCCTAATCTTCATCCACCAAATCATCAAATAATTTTGTTTACTGCTAAGATTAATGGTGAACTTACTTGTAAATTGACTAATGTTTTCTTTTGTTAGTTGCTACTATGGATGACATAATGTTGCACGAAGGTAATGGTGCAGGGATCCTCTTCATCTGCTACCCACGGGCTGCATATATCCTACGAGTCTAGTAAGAATTTTTTCTTTGATATTCTTTGTGTTGCAATTTTTTTTACAGTCACTTAATTATCATTGCAATTTTCATTAACAGTATCATTTTTTTCAGCGCCGCTATCGAAGCGAAGGGATATTTCTTGAGGAATTAACCTCGAGAAAGTTTGGTAGGCGAATGAGAAGGGACCACTTCCCATCGTGTTTGACAATGTCGAACAGACAATGCAGCAAATTGGAAATAATGTAAAGTACTTTACACGGTTGGTTTGGAACCAAGCGAGGTTCACCGTGCCCCCTTGCTACTTTTCTTGGACAGAGGTTCCAAAGGAGCAGCGGGTATAGTTACGTAGTATCATTGAAGTAAATACATAATTTTTTTTCATTAGGCATTCTGTAAACCTGTTGTTCCACATAATATGTATTAACTAATATGCCCTGATGTTGCAGAGCTACTTCAATCTTTGGGGCAATCGGTTGCCCAATGAGTACTGGGTGGTATATGCCACTATAGATCACCTGGCAGTCGATCACCATGGGGATTACAAACTTAAGGCACTTAATTATTTGCAAGAGCATGGGCTGAGCAGTCCGTACGTGAACTTTCCACCGAGGAATGGCAGAAGTGTGTTGGCTTTTTCACAAGTCCTAATTTCGTGGTACACACTATAATTTTTTTTTAAAATTTTATGTTAATATTTGTATAAACTTCAAAGTTACAAAATCAGTAACTTTTGGTGTCTCCAGGCACGGTTAGCAAAGAATAGAGTCAATCGGGTTAAGGCTAAATACCCGAGTGTGCAGATGTCGAAGAACTTATGTGCCACGCATTACAATTAGGTACGAGTAAATTAATTTTAACCACTCATTTCATAGATCCACAACTTTTTAACCACACATTTCATCAACTTTTACAAAAAAAAATATGATTTTAATCAAAATCAAACACATCCTAAATTGTAATTTCATATTTATAGCCCCACTTTAATGTCAAGTTAGTTACGTCCAGTTTTTTTTTTTTTTTAAGAGATAAAGTTGTTTGACTTCCTATTATTCTCTTTTTAAATCTAGGGCTATCCTATTAATATTTTAAATATCTAAGAGTAGTTTATAACTAAAATGTTTATGTTTAAGATGTTTGATCTGTTTAGTTTTATAATATTCTTAATGTAAGAACATATATAAATTAGTGGCTTATGTAATAACAATAAATAATGAGTTTATAGAAGTTTTTAATTAAAGATAATGACTTAGGAATCTTGGCACTTTGAGTTTTTGGGCGGATAAGGACATCCCCATTTGCCATTTAAAAAGTAAATTGCTAAGGGTTCAAGGTAAGTAAATCTCTCTAAACATTCATTTGTAGGGTGCAATGTTAAATGTCTAAATGTGTTGCATAAATAGCTATTATGTGAATATGTTATTAATCTTTCACGCAACATATTCTTGGTTGTAGATTCATGTTAATGCATCAACAAGCATGCATGAAGTAGAATCTTAAATGATAATGTTCTAAAGTTTATTTTACTCAAGAGAGAAATGTCCATTGGAGGTTAGGCCCCAAGCTAGATTTCTTTCGCATTCCCAACTATTCGAACCATTGATCTCCTTCTTAAGATGAACTTATGGTGAATGCTGATACCAATTAAGCAAGACGAGACAAACTCAGTACTAATAAAGATGAATATTTACTTTTATTTTGAAACGAAGTTCTGCATTAATTTAATTATCTTGTGGTTTTGTATTTTCATTAATGAAAGTCATTAGTATTTATTATGTATTTCAAAATAAAAAAAAAATTGAATGAAAATTTTATTCACTTTTACACATTTATGATCTTTGTTTAAGGGTAATTAAATGATATCACTTCCAAGTCTAGGATTGCTTGCCTTGGGGTGTTACAGTATTGGTATCAGAGCCAATAGTTTTAAAATCATTTCAGTAGACTTTAATTTAAATTTGTGTACACACACACACACATGTTCACTTGTGATCATGTGGTAAGTTGAGTTCTATCTCTTAAATTGCAAACTATTATTTGAAGCATAAATATTGTAGTTGAAATATAGTGTTAATGAAAATTGCAAATAGTAATAATAGTAAATAGATAAATAAATAATTTGTATTACAGTATGGTCCCTTTTACTCGTTCTCAGGCTCACCAAGAAGCATATGAAGCTCACCCAGAGGGTTCAATCAATAACACAGGACCCAGTAACAATGGAGGCTTTTATGCAAGCATTGGCTGCATTTGCACAAAACAACCGACCCAAAAAGAATGATCAAACCCAAGAACAAGGAAAAATATCAGATTTTAAGAAGTTATCTCCATCTTCATTTGTTGGCACCGCTAACCCTCTAGAAGCTGAAAAATGGTTAATTAAAATTCAGAAGGCCTATTCAGTTATAAGCTACATGGAACAAGAGAAAGTCACTTTTGATGCTTACATGCTTCAAGGAGATGCTTATGATTGATGGATGATGGTTCAAAGCCAATATGAGATGGATACTAGACACTTCACTTGGAAGATGTTCGTGGAGACCTTCAACAACAAGTATTTTCCAAAGAGCATACGTAAACACAAAAAGAGAGAGTTCATTAAACTAGATCAAAGGAACCGAACAATTGTTGATTATGACGCTGAATTTGCTCGTCTGGTAAAGTTTTCTCCAGATCTGGTAGCAACAAAAGAAAGAAGAGCATGGCCCTTTGAGGAAGGGCTTAGGTCTTGTATAAAGTAAGCAGTGATATCTTTCGAATTAACAACTTATAGAGAAGTGGTTAGAAAGTTATTTTTTGTGGAAGGAGCTCAACTATTAGATAAGGAGGAGAATAAGGCCCAGCCAAGTGGTCATAGGTTGAATGGTGGAAATTCTAGAAGACAATTTTCGAAGAATAATGGCAAAAAAGAAGGAACAACCAAGGCAATAATATGGCCATTACCAAAACAAAGAGCAGAGGAAGACTTGCTCGAAGTGTGGCAAGGAGCATTTTGGTAAATGTCTTAAGGGTACGGGTGTAAGCAAAGGTCTTTTCGTAGCAACAACAATGAGCAGAAGAAGACTCAAGCACGAGTTTTTACAATGTCTAAGAAAGAGTCTGAAGAGGTCTCAACTGTTGTGAAATGTAGATATATATTAATTTAATTATTTCCTTTGTTGTGTATGATTTAACTTCATGCATTGAATTAATGTAGGCACCATGTATGTATGTAATGTACTTGCCATTGTCTTGATTGATTCTGGGGATACTCATTCATTTCTTAGTCCATTTTTTTTTTGCTGAGAAATTGGAGAAACCACTTCCACAAACGAATACACGATTTAGTTTGTCCACACACTCTGGAGCCATAAATGTCTGTGCACAAGATGTTTAAAAGGTCTCACATATCCATTGAAAATTGTTGAGGCTCACATATTTCGTCATAGTTTTCCAGAGAGTTTTGTAGAGGTTCAGACTGCGAATGTGTATAGACAGAATGAGCGAGCAAGTGTGGAAGATGAGATGATGGATGTCATGGATGAGCATGTTGGTACAAGCACCGATGGTTACTATGACGAATTATTTGACGCTCTGCATTCAAAACTATACCTGGGAGTTTCATCATTTTCGTCCTTAAATTTTTTAGCGAAGTTGATGCATATTAAGGTTGTGAACAAATGGACAAACAAGTTTGTCGATGATCTTTTCAAGTTGCTGTAGTTAGCTTTCCCAAACATGAACCTGGTGGACTTCCGCTACGAAGCTAAGAAGATGATGCCGAAACTTAGTTTGGGTTACAAATCCATTCACGTCTGCAAGAATGAATGTGCACTATTTTGGGATGAGCATGCTGATAGATAAACTTGTTCGATTTGCCAAGAAAGTCGTTGGGTGTACACTTTTGGGAGATTGAACGGGAAGAATGTTTTGCATAAGGTGTTGCGCTATTTTTCCTTGGCCCCCAGACTAAAACATATGTTTGTGGCGAAGGATACTGCAAAACTCATGCAGTGGCACAACATAGAAAGGTTTAGAGATGAAGATGAAATGCAGAATCCTGTTGACGGGAAGGCATGGTGGGATTTTGACAGGAATCATCCAGTGTTCGCAAGTGAGATCCATAATGTCTAGTTAGGTTAGTTGCAGATAGATTCAATCCATTTGGTGACATGAGTCTGGCGAACAGCATGTAGCCAGTAGTTGTAATCGTTTACAACCTGCCACCTTAGTTATGCATGAAACCCGAATACCTCGTGCTTACTCTCTTGATACCTAGCCCTAAATCACTAGGTAAGGACATTGATGTATTCTTACGACCATTAGTGGACGAGTTGAAGGACTTGTGGGCTGATGGGATTGACACGCGTGACACTGAAACCAATAATAGGTCGGTATTTAGAATACGTGCATTGTTGTTGTGGACAGTTAACAATTTTCCAACGAGAAGTAGTTTGTCAGGTTGGAGTGGTCAGGGGTACATGGCATGTCCTACGTGCAACGATAAGACTCCTTCAATTTTCGTTGGCCAATGCGCCAAAGCCACATTTATCAAGTTTCTCATGAGTTATTTTCGTTGGCTAGTAGATGTTACCAGCAGGTTATGTCTTACACGGCATGTGTTATGAAAGGAGTTCACTTCCTTACATATGATCGTGATATTCGAAGAAAAACTCAGAACAATGGTGTGTCTGTCCCAGGGACTGGGGGTGAGGTTTACTATAGGCAGTTGCAAGAGATACTGGAGCTACAGTTCGGACTGGAACTTTCAGTTTTTATGTTCTGATGTAAATGGTTTCGGTGTGATGGAAGACATATGGTAACTGAGAATAACGTTACCAGTATTGGCATCAGTGCAGAGGCATTCAAGGATGACTAGTTCATACTTGCTAGCCAAGCACAACAAGTGTTCTACATTGAAGATCCTTCTCGTGGTCCGAACTGGCGAGTAGTACAAGTAGTCCATCACAGGAGGACGTAGGATATGATGGGATCTAACATCACAGAGATAGACCTTCTCCACAATAACAACTCTTTTGGTTTATCTCTGATTGTTGATCTTGTCAACTTATAACACACATCCTTGCACCGAGATGATGGTGAAGCATATGAGATAAGAACATCCATTATCAGGAGAGCCTCGTCTGATACTACAGGAGATACTTCGTTCATTAACGACGAAGATGTGGAAGACGACACACATGAAGAATACGAGGATGACGAAACATCGAGTGAAAGCAATAAGGACGACAATGATGCTGATGAGGATCAATCGTATCATGATAGTGAATCAGGTTGAATTTTGTTCTTCGTTTCCATTATTTTTTCAACTTTCTAATTTTGTTACACGTCCCGACGTTGTTATTGTTAGCGAATTAGAATGAATGTTGTCCTTCGTCACTAAAATTTATGAAATAAACTTATAAAAATTTTGTTGTTGCTATTGAATGTTGGTGTTCATAACAAAAAATAGGTGAACAAGGACTACATTTGTGCAATAACAAGTAATTGAGGATCCACATGTAACCTCCTAAAACTTGAAAAACTAAAATTGCAAAATTAAGAGGATGAAATTGAAATAAAAGAGGAAATATGGGGACCAAAATGAATAATATGTAAAGATTAGGAGACCTAACAGCAAATAAACAATGTTAATGATGACAACAATTGCCGCCGCTATATAGAGTGAAAAATTGAGCCCCACTTTTTAAGTGCGTGTACCAAAAAATTAAAAACGTGTCGCAACTAATGATCAATAGCAACGACATGTGTCGTCGCTATAGAGTCAACCCTTTTATTTCATGCGGCAAACCTTCTTCTTCTCCATTTTGCCTTTTCTCTATGTTGTTTTCTTCAGCCACCGTCTGACAAAATCCACCCATGGTGAAATGAGGTGTGCACTCCACGACAAAAGTCTCTACAAGTCTCTCTCTTGATTAATATTAGCTCAAAACCCGAAAGTTTTTCATTATCAGTCCAATACTGCAAAAACAATTTTCTGTTTTCCATTATCAGTTTAGAATAAAGTTAGGGATTTGATGATTTTTCTGCAAAAACATTTGGGCTGCTTGATTTCTGCCAGTTTGATGATTTTTTTCTACAAAATAGTTAGGGATTTGATGATTTTTTTTTCTTGATTTCTGTCGATTTTTTTCATTTTGATATGGATATTTATGTTCATTTTGTACTGGATTTATCGTGTTGATTTATCATTATCAGTCCAATAGATTTGTTGCTATTTGTTGATTTCTTGAAGTACAAATATTTGTTGGTTTCTTGAAGTACATATTTTTTTCCTTTACTTTCCTTATTTGAAGTTCTATTCTCTACATTTTGAGATTTTGTTGAGGAAGGTACTTGAGATAGGAAGTGGTGGGGATTGAGATTAAGACAGACAATTTGGAGTTGTTTGATGCAATTGATAATTTAGGGAAGTTAGGGATCAGTTTTGGTGGTCAAATGAAAGTTAGGGATAAATTGCGGTGGTAAAATGAAAGTTAGGGATCAATTTTGGTGGAAACTCATAATTTAGGTCCTCATTTGTAATGAACTAAGTTTAGGGACCAATTCATTAGTAAACTAAAAGTTAGGGATCAATTTTACAAAACCTCATAGTTTAGGGACTCATGTATAATAAACTAAGTTTAGGGATCAATTCATCAGTAAACTGAAAGTTAGGTATCAATTTCACAAAAACTCATAGTTTAGGGACTCATGTGCAACAAACTAAGTTTAGTGACCAATTCATTAATAAAAAGAAAGTTAGGGATGAATTTTATATACACTAATAGTTTAGGGACTCATGTGAAATAAACTAAATTTAGGGACCAATTCATTAGTAAAATAAAATTTAGGGATCAATTTCACAAAAAACTCAAAATTTAGGGACTCATGTGTATTACACTAAGTTTAGGGACCAATTCATCAGTAAACTGAAAGTTAGGGATCAATTTTACAAAAACTTGAATAATTTAGGCACTCATGTGTAATAAACTAAGTGTAGGGACCTTTTCCGCACTAATTGATGTTCTCTATTGTTATGTGCTAGCATGGCTGACGTGATGTTGCATGGAGGTGATGGTGCAGACGATCTTCCATATCAGCCACCTCGTCGACTCGATTTGGCCTGTGAGTCTGATAATAATTTTTGTTTTAATTTTTTGTATTTTACAATTATCGTTGAATTTCGTATGAAGCTTTTCGTATTTGTTCTTTTTCAGCGCCCCTGTCTAAGCGACGGGATATCTCTCGATCGGAAATAACGCGAAGTATTTCACGTAGTTGGTTAAGGTTCACCGTGTCCCCTTGCTACTCGTCATAGATAGATGTTCCAGAGGAGCAGTGGACACAGTTACGTAGTATCATCGAAGAATTGATTTACAATAGTTTTTACAATAGATCATTCTCTAAATAATTGTTCCATGTATTATACTATGTTGCAGAGATACTTTGATATTCAGGGTGAAATGAGTACCAGGCGGTCTGTGCTACTGTAGATTGCCTGGCGGTCGATTGTTATCGAGATTACAAACTTAAGGTGCATAAGTACTTGAAAGAGCACAGACCGAGCCATCCATACAGCGAGCTGTCTACCATAAGCACTTGAAAGAGCACAAGTCCTACTTTCATAGTACGTATTATCATTTACTTTTTAATATTTTTATAACTATAATGTTTTATACTAATCAATTATTTTTAATGTTTTCAGGAACGGTCGACAAAGAATATGGCCAATCGGGGTATGGTTAAATACTCGAGCGTGCAGGGGTCGAAGAGCTTCTTTGTCACGCGTTACGATGAGGTACACGTAAATGTTTCAATATCATAATACAAATCTTCAATGCATTACATATGCATGTTTTTTAACTAAATTTCATGCTTAAATTGTTGTAGCGGGACCCCAATACCCAACAATGGCCAGACATTATTGAGTCGTCCGGACTTTCCACACCCACCGGGATGGCAATTGGGTGAATCCGGTGGCGGCTGGTGACTACGTGAGTACGAACTTATAATTTTTAATTACTTGAAAATTGTATCTGACATTATCTTATTAATTATTTATTATTTGTTTTTTTTCCATTAAACAGGATAACTTGTTGAGGTGAAGGCGACTCAACAGACACAAGTTGCCTCCAGTGGCACGTCAGTTGACTAGCGTGCTATTGCAAAGGAGGTTCTCAGAGAACATCGAGGACACGTTCGTGGGGTTGGACGGGTTCCAAAGGGCACCTTTCTCTCCTTAGATTCGACCGCTGTATCGAACGTCCCACAAGGAACATCCAATCAGTTCTCTGGAGACCCCCAGAACGACGATGACAACGACAACGACGAGAATGAGAACAACAATGGGGGTTTGGGAGATCTGTAGATTTTAATTATATATAATAGAATTGTTTATATTATTTAAAATATAAAAAAATTTGAAAAAAAATTTAAAACGATTATAACGGCGACAAAGTCGTCCCTAAAATAAATTTTGTTGGTGTACATTAGCGACGACATTGTCGTCGTTGTTTATATAATATATATATAGCGATGACATTGTTGTCGCTAATAATTATGGTATCTAAAAGTTTTTAGCGACGATCACAACGTCACTACTATTTGAGATAACACTGACGACCTTTGTGATGACTTTATCGTCATAATTTCTCTAATTTTGAGAAATAGAGCACGACAATGTCGTCGCTATAGATTCAAATGACTATAGCAACGACATAATGTTGTCTCAATTAACCTAGATGGACTAATCTATTGAGACGACATACAGAGACGACAATGTCGTCCCTATAAATATAAAAGGACAACAAATGATCTTTTAGCGGCAACATAGACCTCCTTTCTTGTAGTGTACTACTATCCATAACAAGGTTTGCGGATCTTCACTTAGAATTAAATGAACATGCTTTGATACCAATTGTAAATCTATACCTAGGATTTTACAACCTAGAACGGGATTGAATATGTTGTACATGCAATTTTTATTTTGACTTGGCAAAATAATAATAATAATAATAAATTTTCAATTTGCTCAGTGTTCTAACAGTCAAGTAGATGAACTTAGCCATAGATTTAACAATTTAGTTTCTGAGTTTGATTGGGGTTTTGACAATAACCAATCATAGAGTTTTACTATGTATTCGATTGTTCAACAAAATAAATTAATTCAATTTACACTAATTTACTTAATGTGAAAACATGCTTAATTGAACATAAAAAGAAAAAAAGATTGAACACAAAACAATACATGGTAAAACCCTACAACAAGCTAGGAGAAAACCTACAACCTCTATGTCATGGAAAACAATCCACTAAACTCAAAAGAACAATCGAATGTAGTTATTAAAACTCCCGGATTGCGTTCGAATCTCTCAATCATGAATTGCAACACAAACCACCCGTTTGTGTCTTAGATTCTTCTTATAGTTGGTATCCAGTTCTCATCTTTTAGGAACTCTCCATATTTTCTAATGCAACCGGACTTGTACATATTTTAGAGGTTGCCAAAAACAAAGTTACGAAAAAATTGATTCTCAGAACAAAGCTTAATGATGCAATTCAAAAATCAAATATTTACGCACAAGGAAGCATCACCAGAAAGCGATCTAAGAGCATCTCCAATGGGATGCCTGATAAGTGTATTTTGTGCATTTATTCGAGCTTGAAATCTAAGCGTTTGTTCTGTTAATATGTTGATTTTCAACATAATTTAGTTTACTTTCATTTTTTTTTCCAATTTTGGACCCATTTATATATACTTGGATAAGAAATGATGGAAAGTGAAACAATTTGGCGAATGTGTAGAGAGTATGGGGATTCAATTGCATTCAATTAGAACTTAAAGGACCATATTGGAGGCTATTGGAAGATTGGAGGCCGAAAGTGACCAAAATCTAAAGTTGGATGATTAAAATACGAAGAATGAAAAATTGGCTGAGCAACCACCCAAGTTCCAAGATGGGCGATCGCCCAACCTCTTAATTTAAGAGTAGAAACTTTTCATTTGGCCTGGGCGATCGCCCAATACAAATTTTTGCCAGTGGATTTTTTCTTTTTTTAGGTTTACTCCAACTAGGAAAAAATTTTGAACCACGATTTTTATGATTTTTTAATATCTTTGGGACACTTGGAGATAGCTATAAATAGTAGAGATTAACTCAAAATTATTGTTGGAATTTTAAGATGAGAAACAAGAGGCGAAGGAATG
Organism: Forsythia viridissima; assembly: GCA_030279155.1. Lineage (NCBI taxonomy): Eukaryota > Viridiplantae > Streptophyta > Magnoliopsida > Lamiales > Oleaceae > Forsythia > Forsythia viridissima. Next base: position 22,160,461 of record CM059036.1, read on the forward strand.
AAACTCATCCGGGGCAAGATCAAACGAAGAACAATGATCACATATTGGAATTTATTCTTATCCGAGTAATGGATTTTATCTCTTCTTTTGGTTTTCTTCCACGTAGTATGTTAGGCTAGATTTATTTTGTATTAGGATTACGATGAAATGTATAGTTTGATTCTTCAAAATGGAAACTTGATTTTTGGCAATAAGCATTAATATAGTTTTTAACAATTGATTTTGTTATCTTTCATCTACAATTATATGCATAATGATTGTATGATTTTTTTGGTTTATTTTACCGTCGAAAGATTGAAAACAAACTAGACATAATTTTGATTGTCCGTAAAGTTCATAGGGGATAAAAATATATCGCTATGCTTTACATTGTCTTTAATTACCCATGGAAATTTAATACATTCTTATGTGTTCGCATTCGTCATAGAGATATAGTGGGGTCATACATGGAATATGTTTGATTTTAATCGAGATGGACTATTAAACAATTTATGGGTGTTGATCGTCATAACTGGTGTATGTTGTCAAATTCAATAATTCAGATAATACAAGTGAATTCAGTATCCTAGTACTTTTCTTTCTCATATCTAAAGTAATTCGGCATGAAGTTGCAGCTTTTATTTGTTTCTGGTTATTACGTTAATTAGTTCCTAGGCACATAAACATCCAAATTTAAATAGTTTCAGTTAAGGTTAATTTAATTGTATTGAGCTACCTAAATCCTTGTGGGTACGACATTTGGATTCAAATATATTATATTACTTGTGCGATTCGTACACTTGCAGAATAATATTTCGACATGTTTTTGGCACTGTTATCAGGGATTTTGTTCTAGTCCTTTTTCTGTTATATTAGCACTAATTCGAACTTTGTTGTTTTATTATTTTTTTAATTTAATTCAGTGTTTAAATTGTTTATTTTCAGGCCTTTACATGTCAAGCATGAGACATAGGTCTCTACTTTCAGCTGATCGAGAATCAAACATACTTGCTATTGTAGGCAAAGAGAAGCTAGAAAAGCATACCGAAAAGACAAAAAATAGCAAGACACTGTAGATAATAATGAGATTGCTCTGGCATGGATAGAGAATAGAGAGATAGCCATTGATGAAGAAAATACGCTAGTGGGAGAGTTTAAGACTCTGCAATTCATTCAGGACCAATTTAGCATTGTCTATCCACCTTTTGGGTAGTCGAACTTCTAGTTGAAGACCAATGTTATTCATCTCTTTTAGAATGGACATCATTTCTATGGCAGGTCCGACGAGAATCCACATACACATGTTTCGCGATTCTTAGAAATGTGCTAACATTTCAAATATCAAAAGATCTCAGACGATGCCATTTGATTACACTTGTTCCCACATACTCTCTATGACAAATCTCTTAAGTGGTTGGACTCACAGCCAATTGACAACATCACCACTTGGAATGATTTATCCCAAAAATTTGGTACAACATTCTTTCCACCGGTCAAGATTTTAAAGTTGAAACATGAAATATCTATATTTCAAAAGTCAGAAACTGAATCTTTTGATGAGGCATCGAAAAGATTCAAAAATATGCTAAGGAGGTTTCTCCATCATGACATTCGTAGGGGGCTACAAGTTCAATATTTTTATGTAGGACTGCCTCATTCTTATAAAAGTATGGTAAACTCTTCATCCAACGGTTCATTATTTACCAAAACTATTCTTGAAGCCTTAGAGCTGTTTGAAATAGTGGCTACCACCATTGCCATGTAGGCATCAGAGAGAGTTATACAAAAGAGAACTGCATGAGTACATAAAGTAGACACTTTCACGATATTATCTACAAAAATAGATTCATTGGTACACAAAGTAGAGACTATGTTGCATTCAGCCAATGCAGTGCAAGTGAAGAAACCAACTTGTAAAGAATTTTGAGCTAGTCACAGCATATCAGAATGTCCTATTCTATCACAGCAGCCCGAGCAAGTCGAGTATGTTTAAGGTGGTCAGCGATAACAAAATATTCCGTTCTCTAACACATTTAATCCAGGTTGGCGAAATCATATAAATTTCTCTTGGAGGAATAATCAAAATAATACCAGACCACATGGTCCTCAGTTTCAGCAGCTAGAAAAAAAAGTCTCAATAAAAGATATGTTTGGTAAATTCATAGAGAAAATCGAGTAGTACATAGAAGCAAATAATCAGTTCATGAGAAAGACGGAGTCCACTCTTCAAAATCAAAGCGCGTCAATAAATAATTTGGAGATGCAGATGGGTCCAGAGCACCAGGTACTTTGCCAAGCAATACAGAGGTAAATCCCAAGGAATATGTTAAAGCTATTACTACTAGAAGAATGGTTTAGTTATCAAAGATTCATGTTAAGAGACCATCTATAAATAAAGAAAATGTATCGTCCATTGATGAGGAGGACGTGGAACAGACCGGGCAGACAATAGATATATCTATTAAAGAGAGTTCCGATACACTACATATTAAGGCAACCGCTCCCATCAAACCATATGAGTCTTTGATCTCATTTTTCCCAAAAACTACAAAAGCACAAGTTGGACAAGCAGTTTGCAAAATTCCTTGAAATCTTCAAGAAGCTACATATCAACATCCCTTTTGCATACACACTTTCTTAGATGCACCGTTATGCAAAGTTCATGAAAGATATTCTGTAAAATAAACGCAAGCTGGAGGAATATGAGACGGTGATGTTGACAAATGAGTGTAGTGCTATTTTACAAAATAAGCTACATCCTAAACAAAAAACATCCAAGAAGTTTTACAATACCTTGCACTATTGGAAATTAATGTTTTGAAAAAGCTTTATGTGATCTACGTATAAGTATTAACTTGATGCTACTTCTATATGCAGAAAATTAGGTTTTGGGAAGGCTAAAGCAACTGTAGTGACTAGGGATAGCAATCGGCTTGGCCCGTGCAAAGAAGGTCCCATCTCGGCCTAAGGGACGAGCCTAGCCATGGCTCGGCTCATCCCAAATCAATGAGCCCGAACCAGCCCGTGGCTCGTGGGCCATACGGGCTGTACGTCAACTTTAATAATTTTTTTGGTGTTTAAAAACTTAAAATAAAATAAGTTATGATAAAATTGACATTTAAAACCCTCACATCTTTTTTCCTGGGCTTGGGATTGGCTACCTTTAGTGTAGGTGGAGTTAGAATTGTACACAAATAAGTTGTTACGTGTACAATTTTTGGTAAACTTAAATTTCAACACTTAAAATTAAGAAAAATTAAATAAATTTACACAAACTATATTTACACTTTATGTAGCCAGCTCTTGCACCTCTTCGCCCAATATGAGATCTACTTTATCTTGGATTCAAAGTTATGCATCCTCCCAATCTTTAAAACACATAAAACTCTCTAATATGTCTAGTTTTAGTCTTGACCTCAAATAATTTAAAATCCTGCCACCTGTACTAAAAGCAAACTCTAATGCTACAGTTGATACCGGAGGTGTTATTAGATTGCATGTTATGATAGAAACAATGGGCATTGACGCTTGTTTTGTATCCACCACCTAAGTATATCAAAATTATTTATCTCTTCTTCATCTAACATATTAAGCATGTCGTGACCAAAATATCTAGCTAACTCTAAAGGTACCATCTCTACTATTGTTTCTACATTTGTGGTATGGGACAGCGAAGAAGAAGAATTAGATTGTTGAGTTCTCCTAAGAAGAAGGAAACTCCAGTGATCGTTAGCATCATTTGATGACAAAAAAGGGATCGGTACATGAGGACTTCTAACGTTCCTTCTGGTTTTTGCCACATAATAATCGTACATTTCACATAATGTTTTTTTCTAAATACCATAAGTTATTGGATTCCCGTAACTTAACTGATTAGAAATTGATGAAATAATATGTTTTATACCTTCTAAATTTACTCTATGGTCCATAATTAACGCTAACGAGAACAACATAGGCAGTTGTTTCCAATATTTTCTAAATATAATCTCCATTGCTACTACAATAGCAGAAAAAATTGCAAATATCTTATACCTATTAAAATTATGTACAATAAAATAAAAATGGTTATAAAACTAATGGACTGATAGGATAATATATGCCAGCACATGCGTTTGTGGCATCGAAATAATCTTTTAAAATTTTTCTCATATGAAATGCGATTTTCCTCATATTCTGGACCGTTTCAATATCAGCCATTATAATATACAGTTATACAATTTTCATAACCTTTGCATGCTTGAAGCATTAAATAAGTAGAGTTATACATATTGCCTATGTTTGTATACAAAAATTTTGTTGGAAGGGAATTTTTCTACACATAATTCATCAAATACTTGTTTTCAAGAAGGTGGAGTGATAATATAATATAGAGTATACCTAATTTTTTTTCTAATTGTGGACCTATATACTTTAAACCAAATTGGACAATTAAATTAAAATGTGACATACACATCAAACTTTAAATAAAATTCAACCAAAATCTGGATTTAATTCTCGAAATAATTTATCTATTACTATGTTATTATGCGCAGCATTATCAAATATGAAACTGCAAATTTTA